>OZ038453.1:11259205-11272064 GCA_964036195.1 Sphaerolaimus hirsutus | reverse complement strand
TAACGAGTCCAAAATAACTCTACGAAACTCGTTGCGTGGAATGTATTGTAAGAGGTTAAGTTGAAACATAAAAGTCATGGGTTCAACTTCAACAGTATTCCAAAGTTGTTAAAAGTACTGAACTTTTTTCAAAGTAAAAGTAAACGTAAAGTATTTAATTTTTACTCAACCCTGAGTACAGGAAACGTTAAGTATTTTTTAAATACATAGAAAGTACATAGAAAGTGACATTTTGACAGACAGAACATGACAAAAATAGGACATTTTTCTGAGAAATAGTTAACGGGAGAACAAAACACATATTTGATGTATTGATTTGAGTAAAAATGACAAAATTTCTTATTTTTATGTTTTCTGTGAGAGAAAATACTCAATTTAACATTTTATATGAGAAAAATACTCAGTTTTTAGGTTTTCTGTGAGAAAAAAATACTCAGTTATACGTTTTCACTAAAAAAAAAAGTAATTTACTCACATTTTACGCAGTGTAAAGGTATTTTTTTAATACTTTTTAAAAAATATGTTTTCGATACTCGCGTACTTTCAAAAAATGCGCGAGTAAGTGCGTACTGGTATTTTATTTGTAAAGAAACGTAAATGTATTTATGCAGTACTCAAGTATCCGTATTTATCGAGTAAACGTAAATACGTTTTAACAACTATGCAGTTTTCATAGATAGGTATACAAAAATGAATAGGTGGGCAACTTACAGTATCCATACTCAAAATATGGAAAGTGTATTTAAGCATGCATTTACACTTTCAAAAAAACTGGTATTTTAACACCTCTGGTAATTTGAAGGTGGAAACAGCTGAGAAATCAATTATGTCACATCAACTATTGCCTCAAATCGTTTGTTGTTAGAATGTTTGATGTTGATCTATTGATATTTTGTGGCACCATGTAGTATTGTACTGTCTCTCATATTTATACACTCTGCAGAGGACATGCTATGCATTTTTCAAAGGGAAATGCTCCATCATGATGTCATCATTGAGTAAAATAAAAATTGTCCCAGAAAGGAAGAAAAAACCTTTTGGGAAAAGCCCATTTGTCGCTTGGACGCGACTCTTATCATTTCTTTTTTTGTGCATACATAAGTATCCTATTACTACGGCCGGAATTAGAGCTCAGCGTCGATTCGACGTGAAATGATGACGTGAAATGACGTCGTGAAATTAATTACACGAGTGTGGATCATGCTACGGGTCTACAATTTTTTTAAAGGATAATATATGAATCAATACCTTAATCGTGTCCAATACTGAGTGTTATCAGCCACAACTAGAGCGAATTGAAAAATTAAATTTTTATCATTTCACGTCATCATCATTTCACGTCACAGTGTCAGGGAACAACTTGACATTTCACGTCAGACTATTGCAAGCAATTTCACGACGTCATTTCACGTCATCATTTCACGTCGAATCGACGCTGAGCTCTAATTCCCGCTTTACTGGTGGATTTAGATGTCATCGTACTGTTGTTGCTGTGACTTTTTGCTGCTTAAAAAGGGTGTGCGAAATGTACACCGCCACAAGCGGGAATCAAAGTTCCTCTAATAAAACCATGTAGGTAACCTCTTTTTTGAAAGTGTTGTATGATTTTGCTTCCACATTTCTTTTTAACATGCATTTTCAAATCGATAATTAATATTAGTTCATTGATATCTATCTATTTAAATTGATCCAGATTCCATAGACTAAAAATTGTGTGTGAACCTATGCCAGATGGTAAGATTGAATCACGCTGCCCTCAAATCGCACCAGGGGCAGTCCCGGAGCCTGTAAAATGCCCTGTCAAATGTCATGCAAAGTGTCAAAAGTCATGTAAAACCGGTGAAATGGCAAACATACATTTTCCATGACTTTTAACACTTTGCGTGACATTTCACCTTTTACAGGGCGTTTTACAGACTCTGGGACTGGCACCAGAACATGGTCGATTATTGTTTATTTAGCCCTGTCCGAGAAGAAGTGGGGCCAATCCCAGGAGGAGACCGAAAAGGCGTTTCTGCTTTGGCTCTTCTGTTCCCGTTTTTGCTTCTAGTGCTGCACACGCGGATTCGATACTTGCCTGCGCATGAATTTGGGAGGTTTTTATCACCCGAAAATCGGCATTGTATTTTCCGATTTACCAAGGATGGACATATAAATTGAAAATTTTTGTAATCTCGATTTTTAATTTTTAATTTTCTTCTAATTTTTGTTGAATAGATGGTGAAAAATAGTAGAAAAGTTATGAGCAAGGTATGAAAATTTTGATATTGAAAAATTTTTTTCCTATTTTTAGGCATATTTCAGGTATGTACATTTAACATATTTACCGTATTACCTCGAATTATCCCCCCCTTGAATTAACCCCCCCCCTCGAATTAACCCCCCTCAAAATGGGCTGAGGAAATAATAAACCCCCCCTCGAAATACCCCCCCTCCGGAATGATGTACATCATGTATCGAATGTACATGATGTATTTATTACTACTAATTTGCATTGCAACTACACTTATACGCTCATTTGCGTACAGATGTACATCATTAGCCCCAATATAACCTATTTTCTCACATTTATTACCGTTTTTGTGTATGAAAAAGCGTATTCTCTACTATGATATTCACGAAAATTTCTGACGAAATAATAACCCCCCCCCCTCGAATAAACCCCCCCCCCCCTCGAATTAACCCCCCCTCAAATTTTGCTGGCGAAATAATAAACCCCCATGGGGGTATTTCGAGGTAATACGGTAGGTATTTACTACAACAGCTATTGATTTTTTTGTCCAAACATGTAAATACCTTCAGCTGGGGGTCCTCGAGGCACACGGGGCAGTGGGAGTCGAAAAAGCCGTGGCCGTCAGCCACGCAGTCGCCAGTGTCCGGCTTTTCAGCATTCTGAGGAAGGGCCATCATGCACTTGTCGCACTCGTCCAGTTCCACCTGGAGAAACATGTGTGTTTTAAATTTGTCAAAAATTTGGTAAAAATTGAATGTGATTTGTTTTTGGTTGGATTTTTTTGCATCTACCGTATTTCCTCGAAATACTCCCCCCTGAAATAACCCCCCTCGAAATACCCCCTGATGTTTTCGAGATGGGGAAAAAAGAACCTCCCCCCCCCCCGGTATACAACATAATGTATCTGTATGATGTACACTATCGTGCATAAATGTGCGGAATCTGGTAGCATGCATTGTTCTGGTGATGTTCCAACGCAGAGAAGCATGGCTGACAAGTATATAGCCATCTGTTTTTATGCACAGTAGTGTTAATAATATGCATGCAAATTTTTTTCTTCTAATTTTACTCATATGCCATTCTATGATACGAAATATGAAAACACCTCACTTTGTTCATCGTTCATAATAGTCCGGAAAATGTCACTTAAGCTATTCTAAACTTAAGAATGCCCTGAAAAATATGAATGATTAGATAAATGGCATGATCGATAACACAAAAAGCAAGAAACAATTCTCATATATATATTCCATTTTTAAAGATATAGCGATATGAACGTGACACTGCTCTTTCTGTGTTTCCACCATTTCAACATTAAAACTGACATACAGATCAAGTACAATCACACACAGCTGAGATTAGATTGGTGCATAACCTAGAGCACTCTTGAGGGTACATAACCATATAGCTTGTAAAATACATATAGGAGTCTAGTTAAATCATGTTCTTAGGCCAAATGATTATTTATAAATTTTCATCATTTTCAGGAAAAAATCTGGCCAAATGAAATTGACATTTGACAACAATTTCGTACTTGGTTTTCAAAAAATTTCTTGTGAAATAATAACCCCCCTCGAAATACCCCCCTCGTTTAACCCCCCCCCCCCTCTCGGGACCACTATGAAACAATCACCCCCCGGGGGGTATTTCGAGGAAATACGGTATTATGAACGATGAACAAAGTGAGGCGTTTACATATTTCTTGTCCTAGAATGGCATATGGGTAAGATTGAAAAATGCAGATTTTTTGCATGCATATTATTAACACTACTGCGAATCAAACAGATGGCTATATACTTGGCAACAATGGATCTCTGCGTTGGAACATCGCCAGAACTGTGCATGCTACCAGATTCCGCACTTTTATGCACGGTAGTGTATTTGTGGCTGCCAGTTTGCATCGCAGCCACACATATACTCTAGTTTGTATAGCGAGCGATGTACGTTGAATGTCCCAATTTATCCTATTTAGTCTCGTTTATTACCAGTTTCAGGTATCTAAAAGCGTGTACCTTACTATAAACTTTACGAAAATTTCGGACGAAATAATAAACCCCCCTCGAATAAGCCCCCTGAAATACCCCCCTTAAAATTTCCACTCTGAAAAAATAAACCCCCTGGGGGTGTTTCGAGGAAATACGGTAATTGGGTGCATAAAGCTCTTGTGGCGCGAAAAGCAAAGTTGTGGTGCTTTTGAACGGCGCCAATGTATAATAGCGACTTTCAGCGACTTCTTAGTGGAAAAGATAGAAGGGCAGCTTCCAATAGAGGCGGGGGAGTGAAAAGTTGATGAAACAAATAGAAGCGCGCCACTGTATTAGAAGAAATACGGTAAATGTATCCGCGGCAGAATTTTGCGGCGGAATATCCTCGAATATGAGCCCGGGGAGTTATTTTTCAGAGTTGTTAGAATTACTGAACTTTTTTAAAAGTATATGAAAATGTAAAGTATTTTTAATTTACTCATCACAAAGTATAGAAAACGTAAAATACTTTTTTTTTACTTGTACGTACGCGTAAATGCGAGTACAAAATTTGTTCCCAGTAAATTGCAAATGCGAGCACTTTTCTTCGTAGAATATGTAGAACTGAGTACGTTTTCGAAGTACCCCACCCAGAATGGCCACTACGAATTACCGAATAGACCCCCGTCTAACCCCCCCCCCTACAAATTGAGTGTAAAGAGAACGTAAATATCAAAACCTTCAGTTTGTGTTCTGTGAAATGCAGAACACACGTTAAAACAATGACGGAGTCACGTTAGAACAATATTTATACCATCTATATTCACATACATATTTATATACCTAGGTAACTCTATAAATACATAGGTATACTCTTATACATGGTGAATATTTTCGGGGCAGGCCTGATACGCACACGTGCCCGATACGCACATATGCCCGTTTTTTTCACTTGACACTTTTCAAGTGATTTTTAGATATGAGTAAAGTGCAAAAAAAGTTGCGCAATGACATTAGTGAACTTTTTTCACTTCACTCATATCTGAAAATCACTTGAAAATGTGTCAAGTGAAAAAAAAAAAACAGTGAAAAATAGCCATTTTGTCACTGTTTTTCATTTGACACATTTTCAAGTGATTTCCAGATATGAGTGAAGTGAAAAAGTTTACTAATGTCATTGCGCTCAAAAATAACGCGTAGGCGAGTACGCGGTAAATACGTTTACATATACTTTTTAAAAAAGTAACGTACTGACGTGTACGCGTACGTTTTTGAAGCATACGCGTAAATAAAACGTATTTCTGTGAATTCAATGTGGGACATATTTTTAAGGTGACTACACTGCAATGTACTATATTTCCTTGAAATACCCCTCGAAATACCCGCCCTTGTTTAACCACTCCCCTCAAAATTTACACTATGAAACAATTTCGAGGGGTATTTCAAGGAAATATAGTACATTGCAGTGTAGTCACCTTAAAAATATGTCCCACATTGAATTCACAGAAATACGTTTTATTTACGCGTATGCTTCAAAAACGTACGCGTACACGTGAGTACGTTACTTTTTTAAAAAGTATATGTAAACGTATTTACCGCGTACTCGCCTACGCGTTATTTTTGAGTAAAAGTACGTACCTTTTAACAACTTTGTTATTTTTACGACAGAGTTTTTTGAGGGGGAGTTATTCGAGGGGGTTATTTGAGGGGAAGGAATAATAAACCCCCCTCGAATTAGCCCCCCGAAAATCCTCCCTCAAAATTTCCACTCTGAAAAAATAAACCCCCTGCGGGTGTTTCGAGGAAATACGGTAATTTGGTGCATAAAGCTCTTGTGGCGCGAAAAGCAAAGTTGTGGTGCTTTTGAACGGCGCCAATGTATAAAAGCGACTTTCAGCGACTTCTTAGTGGAAAACATAGAAGGGCAGCTTCCAATAGAGGAGGGGGAGTGAAAAGTTGATGAAACAAATAGAAGCGCGCCACTGTATTAGAAGAAATACGGTAAATGTATCCGCGGCAGAATTTTGCGCCGGAATATCCTCGAATATGAGCCCGGGGAGTTATTTTTACGACAGAGTTTTTTGAGGGGGAGTTATTCGAGGAGGGTTATTTGAAGGGAAGGACTTGTGCGAGGATATACGGTACATGTCCGTACACAGGTAGGGTATCTGTAGACATGACCTATGATTTGTTTCATATAAAATTTTTTTTGTGTGGATCTATTAGTGTCTGTTGCAAGCTGCAACTATTTAGGACCTGGCTTGCAACAAACTACCATAGTTTTCACCAGTGGTTCTGCACTTTCCAGTATCTAAGAAAAGTTACGACAAGATGCGTCTAGCTGCCAGATACCCAAACAGACATTGGCAAGATCCTGTGTAGCTTTGGCAGCGACAGCCAGCAAGCCAACGAGCACGAGCAGAAGCAACTTCATGTCCAGAGTTTGGTCCTTTTCTGTCTTTTCTGACTGGAAATGTGGTGATGCACTGTCAAATTGCACCCCCTTTTATACCGGCGTGCAGCATCGGAATTTGCGGTGAGATTTGCAGCGTTTGTGCAACATCAAAGGTGCATGCCGGCTGCGTGGTACCATTGACAATCGCTACTTTTTAGGGTGGCAATTATGTTTCAAATCATAACGTCTACTTTGTTGAATATTTGGCTGGCAGAAAATCATTCGACTACAAGCTTGTTCAGGACCTGGGGTAGTGATGGAATGGCGCCATGGCGCTGGCACCATTTGAGAGCGCCAAAGGGCGCCGCGCCATGGTGCCATTGGCGCTTGGCACCCTTTTTCTGTGGCACCCCTGGCGCCTGGCGCCCACTTTCTGAAAGGCGCCATGGTGCCCTTGGCGCTTGGCGCCCTTTTACGCTGTCGCCCCTGGCGCCTAGCGCCCTGTCCTAAAAACGCGCCAGCAGGGCTTCAAAGTGAATGGCGCTTAAACGAGAAATAAATTAAAAAGCGCGCCCATCGATAATGGAAATTTGCTGGAAAATGGACAAAGTTGTGCGAGTGGACAAAATCTATCATTCAACGGTGCATCAGATGAAGCTGATGGATCAGAAGCTAAGAATGATGGACCGTCGAACTTGCAAACCCGCAAATCAACCGATTCAAATTATCGCAATTCCGTTTTTGTCCACTTCAAGAAAGGTTTGTGAACAGGGAGACATGAAAACATATCTGAGTGAATACATTTTCTGTTGATTGACAATTTTCATTGTGTTTCCTTGTTCAAATTTTTTCTCATTTTTTTAAGTTGATTTTATCCTGGAGAACGTGAAAAGGAAGTGAATGCGTGTCCTACAATGTTGGATAAATATTTTCAGCAAACTCAGGGTATTGGATGCACATATTTAGCCTGGCGCCCTATTTTTCAAATGGCGCCACGGCGCCTCTTTGGCGCTTGGCACCCTTTTTTTGTGGCACCCCTTGTTCTGGCGCTTATCCGTCACTAACCTGGGGTACTTTGAGCAAATACAGTACAAATTACAGCCAATGAACTTTCCACCGATGGATCAAAAGTTTTACCAGTATTTTGGGAACACTGAAATGATTAATTTCAAATCATATGCCTGTCTGCTTTGGCTATACCAATAGCAGCGTTGCATGCATTCTTTTACTTCAAAGCTACAATTTGCATGGGCACAGGGCAACATCAGAGCTAAAGTGAGCCGAAATTTTTGCCTAAAATCGCTCGAAAGATAAATGCATGTTTTGGGGTGGATTGGCATCGATGTGAAAATCTGATGGGTCGAATCTGATGGGTTGTTTGGTCGAGATCAGGGTTGGCAAAATCTCAGAAAAGAATAAGAATAAAATAAAAATAAAATGGAAAATTGAATAATAAAATAAAATAAAATGGAAAATTTCAAAATAAAAATTGTATAAATATTCGAATTTTTGTAAAAATTTTGTAACATTGTATACAAATCCATATTTTTTGTAAAAATTTTTTCTGTTGTTTATAGTTCAACCTGTTCATTCGCGGAGCTGGGGCAGTCCCAAGCCATGTAAAGTGTCAAAATGTCATATGAAATGGAATGGAAAGTGTCAATTTTCATGAAAATGTTAAGTAAACTGTCAATTGTCATGACAAATATAAATTAAAGTGGAAACTGTAAAGCAAATTGTATCCAAATCTTATCTTTTGTATCCAAATCTTGTTGTTTTTGTAACCAAATCTTATGTGAACATTTGGATACAAAAACATAAGATTTGGATACCAAAATAAAAGGTATGGATACCAAAACATAAGAGTCAGATACCAACATAACATACCAAAACACAATTTACGCTCTGCATGACATTTGTCATGACAATTATACTTTGCTTGACATTTGAGATGCCAATTGACTCTTTACTACATTTGTCATGACAATTGATACTTTGCATGATGTTTTACAAATGCGCCCAGCACACTCCAGTAATCCTTCTACTGAAAATGCAAACCATTCTTATCGATAATTGTAACTTAACACTTGCAACTAGCTAACAATACCTACTGCATGCAACTTTTGCAAAGTAATGGAAAAATTTGTCACACGTTTTTCATGTTTAGGTCTAATTATCACATTTTTCTGACCTTGCATGCAAGATTATGATTTTTTGTAAAATTTCTGTAAAATTTTTGTAAAATTTCTGTAAAATTTTTGTAAAATTTTTGTAAAATGGTCCATTTTATTATTTTATTATTTTTTTGGAATAAAATAAAATAAAATAAAATGAAACAAGAATAAAATAAAAATAAAATACATTTTTTACAATTTTTATACAATTTGTATACAAATGATTTTTATAAAACCAACCCTGGCCGAGATGAATTGCATAAACATACGATTTTGCAACTATGGTGTACCCGTCTTTGCAGAGTTGGTAAAATATCGGTAGACACTTTAAGAGTTGGTTTAGAATGCCCTCTTGGGGATAGTTTAAGGTATAAAGTTGTGTAAAATACATTACTCCAAAAATACCCAACTAAAGAATTTTTATGGGGGTCAATTTGATGATGTCACCTATGGCTTCATTGTGGTACAAATCTCTACTGCAATGATGTCATAGGTGACATCATCAAATTGACCCCCATTAAAATTCTTTAGTTGGGCATTTTTGGAGTAAGGTATTTTACACAACTTTATACCTTAAACTATCCCCAAGAGGGCATTCTAAACCAACTTTTAAAGTGTCTAACAAAGAGTCGATTTTAAGCGTATTTGAAGTAGGTATGCAACTCAAGGGAGGTCAGAAGTTCTGTTGATGAGCACTGGACAGGAAATTTCACTGCATTCTACAGTATGGTATGGTACTGCAGAATTGTAAAACATACCAAAAACTGTTTACTGTTTACTGTTTACCAAATTATCACTGCCATGTACCACTTACCACTTTTCTCTCACTTTTAAAAAAACAGCTTAATCACGTGTGCCGCTGAGGCCCCACCTGCCGTATACAGTTGTGGAAGAATGTTGCGCACCCCCAAAAAATGTCGATTTTATACCCCACCCACAGCCGAAATGACGGCCGATGTTTTGTCGCTGTCCGGTGCGAGGCTGGTCTGGACGGCGAAATTTCCAACAAAAAAATCAGATTAATGTGCTGCGCCCCACACACAGGTGGGTCGCCGCACCCGCCCCCTCCCTGCTGTGTTCAGCTCTGAGGGGTGTCAGGTACACCCCCCTAAAATTTCGACAAAATCCCCCCACCGCCGTTAGAGTCACTGTTCATTATGTGTCCACAACCCAGGGGCTGCCGGACCGCGTGGACACTTGTTTTTCAAAAAAAAAATTCACGTTTACAGCGGCCCACACTCCGGTGAGTCGCCGGGGCCCCCGTGCAGTGTATTGTCGAAGGGGGGTTTAGAGGATATTCCCCAAAAATGTAAAAAAAATTTACCCCCCCCCCCCAGAACCGGAGTTATAGGCTCCGGAACCGACTCAACTTTTGCCTGCCGGACCTGGCATGTCCCCTGTTTACAATGAATGCAGTAGTAATTTGAAAGCGGAAACAGCTGAGAAATCAATTAATTATGTCGCATCAATTATTGCCTCAAATCGTTTGTTGTTACACTGTTTGATGTTGATCTATTGATATTTTGTGGCACCATGTAGTATTATAAATACTGTCTCTTAAATTTATATACTCTGCAGATTACATGCTATGCATTTTTCAGAAGGAAATTCTCCATTATGATGTCATTATTGAGTGAAATAAAAATTGTCCCAGAAAAGAAGAAAAAACGTTTCGGGAAAAAACCATTTGTCGCTTGGACGCGACTCTTATCATTTCTTTTTTGTGCATACATAAGTATCCTACTACTGGTGGATTTAGATGTCATCGTAGTGCAGAGTTGTTAAAAGTATATTCAAAGTGTATTCAAAGTATTTATTTTTACTCACTCCCTCAGTACAGAAAACGTAAAGTAATTTTTTTACTTTTACTCATGAGTAAACGTGAGTAAACGTACTTTTTCCCCTGTAAAACGTAAATGTGAGTATTTTTGAGAAAAGCCACACCAATTTTCGCACAAAACCACTACTTTTTATAACTTTTTGCCTGTTTTAATCGCTTTTTCGCTATTTATGTGCTATATATCCATTTTTGACTATTTTGCACTATTTTTTGCATATTCTCTTCATTTTTCCCTCTCATGTAGGGCTCAAAACTCGATTTTTTTCCAACTCGAGTTAGAGTCGCAACCCCAAAATTTTTCCGGTCGAGTCGGCGAGTCGAGTCGGGCGAGTCAGTGAAAATTCGAGTCGAGTCAGGCAAGTGTCAAAAGTCCTGGCGCCATATTTTATTAGCTCAACACGTTCATCAGGCAGCCCGATTAAATGAAACTGAAAATTGCACCCAACCAGATCAATCCAGTTCTGATTTTCAAAACCACATTGAATCTGGCAGGACACAAATCCAGAGCCCAACAAATCGGGCAGCCCGACAACACGGTGGGCAAATGAAATCGGGCACCTGGTGCAGCACTCGACTAGCGCGTGCAGGTACCGGTGCGCCGTGAGCATGACCAGCGCCACCCACAGCTGGAAGGCGACGCTGCACACCAACAGCAACAGGAACACCAGGTCTGCGCAAAGGGCTGGCCATTGGAATGGGGAAATTCGGTGGCAAAGTAAATATAATACTCCGTTTGACTGGCCAGGCCGTAACGTAAAAAAGGGCGCCTGGGTTACATATGTTTGGCGCACTTATTTACGTGCAATACAATGGCGTGAATTGTTTTCAGCGCCCATTTTCAAGGGCGTCACTGCTAGTGATGGAAAAAGCGCCAGGACTTTGGCGCCAAGCGCCAAAAGCGCCATGGCGCTTTTCCGAACCCCAGCGCCAAGCGCCAATGGCGCCAGAGCAAAATGGCGCCAAGCGCCAAAAGCGCCATGGCGCTTTTCTAGACCACGGCGCCAAGCGCCAATGGCGCCAGAGGATATTGGCGCCAAGCGCCAATAACGCCAGCGCCAAAAAAATTTTTGCTTCTCATGTATGCAGCCATGCCGATGCACTGCTATTAATTTGTTTTTGGCGCAAGATACAAGTCAACTGCAGTCACTTTTGTTCTTTTTGTCTTGATATTTTGCAGCTGGGTGTTTGGGCTTAAATATAGCACACCATCTGTAAAAAGTGCTAAGATTTTTTAGGTGTTTTTTAAAATTACTTTTGGAATTTAGTTGTTTTTCCCAAAAATAATTTTCAAATGAAGTTTTCAATTTTTTTTTGGAATAATTTCGATTTTTCTACAAGAATATTGCAGTTTCGAGTTTTGCTAGTCACTTTTGAACATAGGATTTTGAAGTTTCAAATTTTGGATTGCCAATGTTGGAATGGCTTCAGAAAGAGAACCCACACCCTGTAAAATCAAGTGTCAAATGTCAAGAAGTAAATGTGGTGTAAAATGTCAATCAAAATAAAAAAAGAAAAGATTTTGATTGAACTTTTGACATTTCGCATGACACTTAACAAAGTTGTATTTATGAAATATTGGATGATGTTTATCACACTACTATCAAATACTTCACACTTTTCAGGGTCCTTTGACCCTGCTCGAACAAAACTGTAAGGAACGAGCTCAGTATAACGATTGAGCTAAAACCTATGTGAAGAGTGTTACGAGTCCGATGAATAGTCACATAAAGTCATACATATTTCTGATTAGATGGGACAAATGGTGAATACCCATGCAATCACAAGGAAATTGTTCATAAAGTAATCAAGAATAGGGAATATTGATCTGGGAATACACTGACAGTAGCACATATACTTATGTAAATTATACTTAACAGGTCTTTCTGCATAAAATAATGATGAATTTTGAGTTAACTTCTTGGCGCTTTTTTGGCGCTTTTGAAAACACTAGCGCCAAGCGCCAATGGCGCCACGGCATCATAGCGCCAAGCGCCAAAAGCGCCATGGCGCTTTTCCAAACCCCAGCGCCAAGCGCCAATGGCGCCACAGCAAAAAGGCGCCAAGCGCCAAAAGCGCCATGGCGCTTTTTGCTTTGGCGCTAGCGCCAGGCGCCAGCGCCATGGCGCTTTTCCATCACTAGTCACTGCCAAAAGCCAATAGCGCTAGCGCAGCGCCACAGCGCCATTCAGTTATAACATTCAACAAAAATACTACTAGGTATTTACCATGTACTCAATATTTGGATTAATCAAG
>OZ038453.1:11233179-11249064 GCA_964036195.1 Sphaerolaimus hirsutus | reverse complement strand
TTCAAAAGACAATAATTGGTGTGCATGGGTTATTTGTGTGTTAATTAACCTAATTAACACACAAAGAACCCATGCACACCAATTATTGTTTTTTGAAAAAAAATATTTTTTGTCGGGTCCCGGTCCCGGCCGGGACCTGTGTAAATAGCCAAGATCCATGGGATAAAATATGTTATGTTTGTTTTCTTTTTAGTCATATATTCTTTTGTCTGTATTATGAGGCGATTTACAGCAGCCCTTATAATGTATTATTGTATAGTGGACAAAATCTCACTGGGGACATTTCTCTTCTCACCAGGGACCAGTCCCATGAGGGATTTCATTCACTATACAAAAATACAGTGATTGACAAAAATAAAAGCATTAAAAAAATAAGAACCGCTAACTGCTCTGAGCTGGAATTTGGCATGCGTACTCAGTAAATGAAGGAGTAAACACATGCCAAAATTGAGACAAATTGAAAAAATTGCTACACACCCTCCCAAAGAATATGCATCAGCGCATGTAATGATCTTGCCGAAATTTTGTGATAATAAACATAATTAAAATGCAAACAAGCCATACACACAAATTATTGACTTTTGAAAAATCATTTTTCACCTTATAAGGGCTGCTGTAAATCGCCCCATAATACAGACAAAAGAATATATGACTAAAAAGAAAACAAACATAACATATTTTATCCCATGCATATTTTAAGACATCAATCGGAGAAGAGTTTTACTAGGGAGTGGGGTTTTTTTTAGAGGGAGCAGGTATTTTTTATTTTTTCTACACTCAACTAACAGGGGGGAGTTAGAGAGGGATAAAATGGAGTAAATACAGTAGCTCTATCAATTTTGGCAAAGAGAGATGTAAGTTACAACTTCTTTGCACTGTCTGCAAGTACCACGCAGGAATTGTGCACAAAATTTACCAACCAAGGACTGATCAATCTCAATCACATCTTACTCAAGCAAGGAATTACTCAATGAGGAGGGATTTATTCAAGGGGTGTTATTCAAGGCTAGTGATGTAAAAGCGTCATGACACTGGCGCCTGGCACTAGCGCCAAAGCAAAAAGCGACATGGCGCTTTTGGCGCTTGCCACCTTTTTGCTGTGGCGCCATTGGCACTTGGCGCTGTGTTACAAAAAAGCGCCATGGTGCTTTTGGTGCTTGGCGCTATGATGCCATGGCACCATTGATGCTTGGCACTAGCATTTTAAAAAGCACCAAATAAGCGCCAAGCAGTTCACAAAATATATCACTATTTTATGTGAAAAGATTTTGTGTGCTTGATTTACAGAAGTAAATGTGTTACTGTAAGTGTATTCAGGAAGAACAAACCCTCTACTGCTTATTTTGTACCGTATTTCCTTGAAATACCCCCCCCCTCGTTGACCCCCCTCTCGAGACCACTATGAAACAATCCCCCCCCCTCGAAATACCCCCCCCAGATTGAGTGTAAAGAGAACGTACATGACAAATACTGCAGTTTGTGTTCTGTGTAGTGCAGAACAAACGTTAAAACAATGTTGTAATCACGTTAGAACAGTGTTTATACCATCTACGTACTACTATTAGTCTACAGGAGTCTATACATGTCAGTTATTGATGCATTTTTCTACCCAGTGTGCATCACAAACGATGATTTTGTACTAGGATTTGAAAACATTTCTGGCAAAGTTATAAACCCCCCCTCGAAATACCCCTCCCCCTCATTTAACCCCCCCCCCTCTCGGGACCACTATGAAACAATCAACCCCAGGGGTATTTCAATGAAATATTTACAGTATACATGTTCATGCAATTGCAAGGATATTCAACACTTTCCCAAATAATGGGCAGATGAGAGATGTTCAAATGCATGGTGTTGCGTTGTGTTGACAATCAAGTTTTATTGTCGATATTATATGTTTATATGCAATGTACCTGGTGCCAGTCCCAGACCCTGTAACAGACCCTGTAAAGTGTAAAAGACCCTGTAAAATGTCAGGTGCATGGTTGGCAAAATCTCAGAAAAAAATAAAAATAAAATAAAAATAAAATGGAAAATTGAAGAATAAAATAAAATAAAATGAAACAAGAAGAAAATTAATATAAAATACAATTTTTATACAATTTGTACACAAATAATTTTTATACAACCAACCGTAATCAGGTGTCATGTAAAAACCATGTTAAGTGTTAAATATCATGTAAAAAACCTTGTGAAGTGTCATGTGTAGGCAAATCTTATTTTATCATATCCAAATCTCATTTTATCATATCCAAACCCTCTGTTCTTGTATCCAAATGTAAAAGAGTAAGATTTGGATACAAAAACATAAGTTTTGGATACTATCAAATAGGATTTAGATAAACATGACACTTTAATTTAAAGGGTATTTTACATGACATTTGACACTCAACAGAGTCTTTTATGTGACACATGACATTATCTATACAAATTGAAGCACTTTTTTCCACGATGGCTTGCCATTGTCAACCGGAACTCTCAGCTGTAAAATAACATCACAAAAAGAAGAAAACTTGACTCAATTAGGCATAATCTTGCATCTTACACAAGTACATAGCACTGCATTAGCATTGCTGCACTTGTGGAGCAGCAAAATTTTTTGGCGCTGGCGCCATTGGCACTTGGCGCCAACATCCTTTGGCACCATTGGCACTTGGCGCCGTGTTCTTGAAAAGTGCCATGGCGCTTTTGGCGCCTTGAAAAGTGCCATGGTGCTTTTGGCACTTAGTGCCAAAAGTCTGGCGCTTTTTACATCATCATTCAAGGCCAACTTTATAAAGGAGTTATTTAGAGGGAGGTTTTTCAATGTTCAGTTGGTCAAGTGGGGGTGGGGGTATTCAAAGTGGAATTTATTGAGGGCTCAATTGAGTAGCTGTTTCAATTTTGACAATGAAACATGTAAGTTAGGAGTTTTCTGCACTTTGTAAAACTACCATGCAGAAACCATGTGTTGGAGCAGAGTAAAACACATGCAAACATCAAATGCTCCACTTGATTACCGTATTTTCTCAACCCCCCCCCTCCCCCTTGAAATACCCCTCCCCCCTCGTTTGACCCCCCTCCCTATCTTGAGACCACTATGAAACAATCACCCCCCCTTGAAATACCCCCCAGATTGAGTATAAAGAGAACGTACATGACAAATACTGCAGTTTGTGTTCTGCGTAGTGCAGTACACACATTGAAACAATGTCGTAATCACGTTATAACAGTGTTTATACCATCTACATACTACTATTAGTCTACAGGAGTCTATACATGTCAGTTATTGATGCATTTTTCTACCCCAGTGTACATCACAAAAGACGATTTTGTCCAAGTTTTGAAAAAATTTCTGGCAAAATAAAAACCCCCCTCAAAATACCCCCCCCCTTGTTTAACCCCCCCCTCTCGGGACCACTATGAAACAATCACCCCACAGGGGTAATCGAGGAAATACGGTAATCAAACATTGACTACTCAATCGCATCAATGTGAACTTTTTTCAATTGAGAAATGTGTCCCATTGGAAAATACAGTTTATACCACAATAAATACCCCATTGTGAAAAACAATTCTAACAACAATCTGTCACTGACATAGCCATTCAAAGTAATTATTGCTGTGCACAACAGATCATCATAAATCACAATCTCGATCATTTGGAGATCAAAAGATGTTGCTGCAGGCCATATGCAGAATAATAATAGTGTGTAAACTAGAAAGGGCATAGACCACATGCTGGGGGCACTCCCAGACCCTATAAAAGAACCTGTAAACTGTCAAAGACCCTGTCAAATGTCATGTGTCATGTAAAAGACCCTGTAAAAGACCCTGAAAATTGTCAAAGACCCAGTAAAATGTCATGTATCATGTAAAATACCCTGTAAAAGACCCTGAAAAGTGTCAAAGACCCTGTAAAATGTCATGTATTATGTAAAATACCCTGTAAAGTGTCATGTGTATCCAAACCTTATTTTATCATATCCCAATCTTATGTTTTTGTATCCAAATCTTATGTGTAAAGTAAGATTTGGATACAAAAACATAAGATTTGGATATGATAAAATAAGATTTGGATACACATGACACTTTACATGGTATTTTACATGACACATGATACATGACATGACAGGGTCGTTGACACTTTCAGGGTCTTTTACAGGGTCTAGGAGTGGCAGCTGATAATCAGAACATAAGTATGGAAGCTCCAGGTGATTCTGATCATTTTAAGTGTTTATTGGTGAAAATCGGCTGAGAAATAGCTGAGATATTGAGTTCTGAAATTGCATGCGTTTTCATTCAACTGGACCAAATCAGCATATGAAATTTACACATCACTAATCCGACCACAAAAATTGAATCTGCATGCTGTCCTGATCATTTTAATCGTCAACCGCTCATAAACAGCCCATAATGACCACCTTATTAAGCTTCAAAATCAATGTCCAGATAAAGCATACAAAATGAACACCTTGAATAGACGCCCTAATCTCAGGACTGGGGATTATTTGAGCAAATAAAAATATTTGGTCACAACACAAATGAAATTTAATGTACCGTATTTCCTCGAAATACCCCCCGGGGGGTGATTGTTTCATAGTGGTCCCGAGAGGGGGGGGGGTTAAACGAGGGGGGGGGTATTTCGAGGGGGGGGGGGTTATTGTTTCACAAGAAAATTTTTGAAAACCAAGTACGAAATTGTCGTCTGAAACGTACGCAGACGTCGAAAAATGCAACAAAAACCGCCATTTATAAGGTTCTGTTGACTAATATTAGTATGTAGATGGTATGTACACTGTTCTAACGTGACACCGACATTGCTTTAACGTGTGTTCTGCAGTACACTGAACACAAACTACAGTTATTGTCATGTACGTTCCCTTTACACTCAATTTGGGGGGGTATTTCAAGGGGGGGGTGATTGTTTCATAGTGGTCTCGAGAGGGGGGGGGGGGGTCAAACGAGGGGGGGTATTTCAAGGGGGGGGTATTTCGAGGAAATACGGTATATAATTTTTTACTGCACATTTCAAAACAACATTAAAATCACTGCAATACAACATGATCTCAGATGATCACCAAAACATCCATCACAGTTCACACGTTTCTTGCACATCACCCTGATTTGCATATAAACTTTACCTTAATAGCAATGATGTTGATGAAAGTGTTGAATACTATCAGCACATTGCCAACACACTGGCTTACACTGGCCAAAGTGTCATGATCACAACTTAAAGCAGCGTTGAGATAGAGCACCATGTGTACATCAGTACAATGACCGAAATTGTAACCCCCACAGTTCCGCAGTGGGTGGAGCTAGAGGGGTGAAACTTTGGGTGAAAACTCAAAACACCTGATATGTAAACGTTTTAGAATTTTATGACTGTAGCTTACCCCTAGCGCGAATGGCGAGCCCTGTCCAGGGACTTTTCAGCCCGACCATGCATATTTCAGTGAAATTACAAAAAATACTTACTGAAAAAATATTTTTTCTCATCGGGGTCGTTTGGCCCCGACCGGGGACAATTACCACAAAGTCCCAAAAAGTACCACAAATTTTTGTGTGGTACCGGGGCCAAACGACCCCGGTCGGGGACCAAAATCATTTGTTTACTGAAAAAAAAAGTTCCTCACCGGGGACGTTTGACCCCGGTCGGGGCCATTTCAAAATTGCCGGGGACCGGACCCCGGCAAAATTTCGATCACTATACAAAAATATAGTGATCGAAAAAAATTAAAGTATAAATTTAAAAAAACCCGGTAACCGCCCGGAGCTCAAATTTGGCATGCGTACTCACTAAACGAAGGAGTACACGCATGCCAAATTTGAGTTGAATCGCAACATATTATACACCTGCCCAAATAATTATGCATTGGCAGGTGTAACCGTCTTGCAAAAAATTTGTGCATGCTAATTTGGTGATGATTCACCTAATTAACATGCAAACAACCTATACACGCCAACTTTTAATTTTTGTATTTTTGTATTTTTTGCCGGGTCCCGGTCCCCGGCCGGGACCTGTGTAACTAGCCATATATTTATATATATTTTTCAAATTCGAAAAAAAAATCACTGAGAAAATCACTCATACTAGATACATTGTGGTGCAAGTATTGCATTTCATAACTAAAACATGTAATTTGTGCAAGAGAATTTTGAATTTTGCAAGAGAATTTTCTCCTCAAAATCTCTCATCTGCTCATGTAGAGCATTATTGAGTTAAAATAGTGTTTGAAGCAGGTAAATATTGTGCCTACACACACTAGTTTTCACCGTGACTTTTTGGAAAACTGAAATGGCCAAAAATGGTGACATGTCACCATCCAGTTTTCCACAATAGAATGCTGTAGATGTTCAGTTTTCACATATAGCGTGAATTTCAGTGGGGTTGTTTTGGCAAGTCACTAGTTTGGCACTGTGTTGACCTAATGTGAAAACTCAAATGATGACAAATGGTGATATCACCATCACTTAGTCTTCATTATGTGTGTGACACAAATGTAAACTGTTTTAGTAACTTTTTATGTCATCCTGCTATGAATTGTATTGTCACATTTTAGTGTATAAAGCATCTCTCTATCTTGTGACATCCTTTTCTGAAATAAAACATAACATTGAATCAAAAATGGTCTACAGTAATTGAAAACTCACTTCACCACTTTTGAAAGCTGGCAACACTTGGTGACATCCACCAATGTTGCCAGTTATCAAATATGGGGGACAACTGTGGAAAACTGTCACCATGGTGTCACCAAAATGTCACCAAAATTTTGCCAAACATGTAGCTGTGTGCCCTGAGTTTTCACAGCTCACCACTGTTGAAAAAGTAGCTTTTTAAAACACTAGATGATTGCATGAACTACTGCATTTCTCCTAAATACCCCCCCTCAAAATAGACACTATGAATTTATAACCCCCCTGTTTAACCCCCCTCAAAATTCTCACTCTGAAAAAATAAACCCCCTATGGGGGTATTTCAAGGAAATATGGTGAGTGAATTCACACTAAACTTCCTCGGCATACCTGGCACTGCTGCAAGTACTAAGCAGCTATTTAGTCAAACATCACTGCCACAACCAGGTGCTATAGGTTCAGTGCAACATCTTTGCAGTGCAAAATGTTTTTGAAGTTGTCATTGAGGCTGTAGGTTGATATTTTCACTTGTCAATATTGTATGAAATGAATACTGCTTGTGAAACAATAATAAATAGATTGTAGGATGTTAGAGTACATTTTTATGCTTGCAAATGGTAAATTAAGCTTGCAATAGCCCACAATTTTGCTTGTAATTGAAATAAACTGCAAGTGATTTTTTGTGATTTTTTTTGAGCTGAGAGTTATTTTTTCAGTGATTTAATTATATTTTCTGAAGGCCTTGAGTGATTTATATATATTTATATTTTTTCCAAGTTTGGGGTGATATATTTATATATATTTTCAAAACAATTGGTGATTTTTTTGAATGCTAGTGGTGCTTTAGACATAAAATGGGCATAGACATAAAATGGTTCAAAATTCTGGCGGTGACAGTGAGTGACAGGCATTTTGGTGGCGGTGACACCGATATATACTGTATTACCCCAAATTAACCCCTTGAATTAACCTGCATGAAAATACACCCTCCCCCTAAAATTTTACAGGGGAAAAAATAAACCCCCTTCAAATACCCCCACCCAAATTGAGTGTAAAGAGAATGTACACGACAAATACCGCAGTTCGTGACCTGTGTGATGGAGAACACAGTTGAAGTCTAGGGTGTCAAAAAATTTGTTTACGGAAAAAAATTTGAGCGACCGGCAAATGGAAAACAAGGCGGGAAAACCAGAAACGGAAAGATGAAATTTGCATGGAAAAGGAAAAAAATTGCTGAAATTTAGATGGAAAATGGAGGAAAAAAACATAATTGAAAACCTGCATGCATGTTTACCAGTTTGGCTGAAGCAGAAAACAGACAGTTGAGCCGGAAAAAGGTAATATGAGGTGGAAAAAAAAACATAAAATTGAACCGGAAAATGGAAAAAACGGTGGAAAACGAAAAAATTGAGCTGGAAAATGGAGAAACCACCCCCCAGAAAAACTGAAAATTCAGCCGGAAAACGGAAAATGAGCCGCAAAATGGAAATGGAAATGTAAAAAAATTTGGTGGCCGGAAAACGGAAATAATTTGCTTTCGGAAAGCTGAAACGGAAAACGGAAATTTGACACCCTAGTTGAAACCAATGACTGAGTGATGTTAAGGCGGTGTTTTAGGGTGATTTACAGCATAATGACAAATAAGAGCTGGAGCAACAATTTCAGTGTTGACAAATTACAAATGCTCGAAAACGCTTACATAGGTATTTGACATTCCCAATTTGACATGTTGAATGCAATAACCGATATTTACCTAGAGCGTGTCCGAAAATTATCCAAAGAGCTCCAGTGATTCTTAAAATATGTATGAGTCTAAATGGAAATTTCGCTATTTGTTGTCAACATGTGTCTTTGGAATTGCTGGCTAATAGCAAGAAAAAAAATTATATTTATATTTAGAGACAAACTGTAGCATGTTGGATAATTTTTAAACACAATCTAGATATCAGTTAGTGCTTTCAGCACATCAATTTTGGGATGGATATACCTATGTAAGCGTTTTCGAGTACCTTATTTCCTCGAAATACCCCCAGGGGGTTTATCTTTCCAGAGTGGGGGTATTTCAAGGGGGGGGGTATTATCTCGTAAGATATTTTTGTGAAATTCATAGTAAAGTAAGCGCAATTACGTACCCGGCAATTACGTGAAAATTATTTTGGTGAAAGATTCTAAAATTTGAAAATCATTTTAGAAAAAACACTTGCAAAATTTAAAAAAACGTTTAGACAAAAGGAAAGGCAGTAATAATGGGTGTTACAAAATATTAAAACCCTAAACATAAAACTTCTCATTGTCAAAAGCAGGGTTGGTTTTAGTAAAATTCTTTTTACTAAAATTGTATTTTATTTTTATTAAAATTGTATTTTATTTTTATTTTATTCTTTAATTTTCCATTTTATTTTTATTTTATTCTTCAATTTTTCATTTTATTTTTATTTTATTTTTATTTTTTATTATATTTCGTGACCAGGATTGATTTAAGTAAAATTCTTTTTACTAAAATTGTATTTTATTTTTATTAAAATTGTATTTTATTTTTATTTTATTCTTCAATTTTACATTTTATTTATATTTTATTCTTTAATTTTCTATTTTATTTTTATTTTATTTTTATTTTTTTCTGAGATTTTGCCAACCCTGGTCAAAAGACCTACCTATACTGCTATTCAATTGGAGTGGAAAACAAAATACCAAAATAGAGATGAAAATGCTCTCACATTGTCTGCAGTGCCCACCTTTTTCATGTACGTAAATATTTAAATACGTACACCGAGCGATTTGAATTTTTTGTGGGTACAGAAGGCAGGTCAGCCGGCCGGCCATGAGTATACCGTATTACCTCGAAATACCCCCAGGGGGTTTATTATTTCGCCAGCAAAATTTGAGGGGGGGGGATAATTCGAGGGGGGGTTTATTCAAGGGGGGGTCTATTATTTCGCCGGAAATTTTCGGAAATTCCCCATACGCAGACGTAGAAAAATCGAACAATCACATAGATTTATATGTGTTTATAGGTATATTACTGTATATAACACAAAAACCCTTCCCTAACGTCACCTAATCATCAGTGTTAACGTGTGTTCTGCATAGTACAGTTCACAAACTGCGGTATTTGTCATGTACGTTCACGTTACACTCAATTTTAGGGGGGGTATTTCGAGGGGGGGGTTTATTATTTCCTCAGCCGAAATTTAGGGGGGGTATTTCGAGGGGGGGGGGGTTAATTCAAGGGGGGGGGGGGTAATTCGAGGTAATACGGTACCTATTTTTTATGCGTGCCGAATGCTAATTCAGCTACTTTGTGACTCAAAAATATTTACGGAATTCTAATGATGCAATGTGTAAGGAAATCATGCCCTGAACCGCCCCTCAGTAAATGTGGCGGTGATTGTCACCGCGATGACACCTCATTTTGTGGCGGTGACATCCAAAAAGCAGGCGGTGACAATCACTGCGTCACCGCCACATTTTATGTCACTGAGCCCGGGGAGATATTTTTACGACAGAGTTTTTTGAGGGGGAGTTATTCGAGGGGGGTTATTTGAGGGGAAGGACTTGTGCGAGGATATACGGTACATGTCCGTACACAGGTAGGGTATCTGTAGACATGATCTATGATTTGTTTCATATAAAAAAAATTTTTTGTGTAGATCTATTAGTGTCTGCTGCAAGCTGCAACTATTTAGGACCTGGCTTGCAACTAACTACCATAGTTTTCACCAGTGGTTCTGCACTTTCCAGTATCTAAGAAAAGTTACGACAAGATGCGTCTAGCTGCCAGATACCCAAACAGACATTGGCAAGATCCTGTGTAGCTTTGGCAGCGACAGCCAGCAAGCCAACGAGCACGAGCAGAAGCAACTTCATGTCCAGAGTTTGGTCCTTTTCTGTCTTTTCTGACTGTGGAAATGTGGTGATGCACTGTCAAAATGCACCCCCTTTTATACCGGCGTGCGGCATCGGAATTTGCGTTGAGATTTGCGGCATTTGTGCAACATCAAAGGCGCATGCCGGCTGCGTGGTATTTACCATTGACAATCGCTACTTTTTAGAGTGGCAATTATGTTTCAAATCATAACGTCTACTTTGTTGAATATTTGGCTGGCAGAAAATCATTCGACTACAAGCTTGTTCTGGACCTGGGTTAGTGATGGAATGGCGCCATGGTGCTGGCACCATTTGAGAGCGCCAAAGGGCGCCGCGCCATGGTGCCATTGGCGCTTGGCACCATTTGAGAGCGCCAAAGGGCGCCGCGCCATGGTGCCCTTGGCGCTTGGCACCCTTTTTCTGTGGCACCCCTGGCACCTGGCGCCCACTTTCTGAAAGGCGCCATGGTGCCCTTGGCGCTTTGCGCCCACTTTCTGAAAGGCGCCATGGTGCCCTTGGCGCTTTGCGCCCACTTTCTGAAAGGCGCCATGGTGCCCTTGGCGCTTGGCGCCCTTTTACGCTGTCGCCCCTGGCGCCTAGCGCCCTGTCCTAAAAAGGCGCCAGCAGGGTTTCAAAGTGAGTGGCGCTTAAACAAAAAATAAATTAAAAAGCGCGCCCATCGATAATGGAAATTTGCTGGAAAATGGACGAAGTTGTGCGAGTGGACAAAATCTATCATTCAACGGTGCATCAGATGAATCTGATGGATCAGAAGCTAAGAATGATGGACCGTCGAACTTGCAAACCCGCAAATCAACCGATTCAAATTATCGCAATTCTGTTTTTGTCCACTTCAAGAAAGGTTTGTGAACAGGGTGACATGAAAACATAGAAACGTTATCTTAGTGAATACATTTTCTGTCGAATGACAATTTTCATTGTGTTTCCTTGTTCAAATTTTTTCTCATTTATTTTTAGTTAATTTCATCCTGGATAACATGAAACGTAAAGAGTGAATGCGTGTCCTACAATGTTGGATAAATATTTTCAGCAAACCCAGGGTATTGTATGCACATATTTAGCCTGGCGCCCTATTTTCCAAATGGCGCCACGGCGCCTTTGGCGCTTGGCGCCCTTTTTTTGTGGCGCCCCTTTTTCTGGCGCTTATCCGTCACTAACCTGGGGTACTTTGAGCAAATACAGTACAAATTACAGCCAATGAACTTTCCACCGATGGATCAAAAGTTTTAGCAGTATTTTGGGAACACTGAAATGAATAATTTCAAATCATATGCCTCTCTGTTTTGGCTATACCCAATAGCAGCGTTGCATGCATTCTTTTACTTCAAAGCTACAATTTGCATGGGCACACGGCAATATCAGAGCTAAAGTAAGCCGAAATTTTTGCCTAAAATCGCTTGAAAGATAAATGCATGTTTTTGGGGTGGATTGGCATCGATGTGAAAATCTGATGGGTCGAATCTGATGGGTTGTTTGGTCGAGATAAGGGTGTCAAATTTCCGTTTCCGTTTTCCGTTTCCGCCTTTCCGCAGGAAAATTTTTTACCTTTCCGTTTTCCGTTTTCTGGCAGCCGAAAAATTTTTACCTTTCCGTTTTCCGTTTTCCGGCAGCCGAAAAAATTTTACCTTTCCGTTTTCCGTTTTCCGGCAGCTGAAAATTTTTTACCTTTCCGTTTCCGTTTTTCCGGCCCATTTTTCCGTTTTCCGGCTGAAAATTTTTTACCTTTCCGTTTCCGTTTTACCAGGCCATTTTTCCATTTTCTGGTTCTTTGTAATATAGTTCTAAAGCTTCAACTTCATTTGTGACACTCATGATGAAGTTATTGACGTAAATGTTGTTTATTATCATTGCCAACTGGTTTCGTTCCCCTTCATTTTCTTCATATTCATTCATGTTGTTTATTGTCACATTCAAATGGTATTTTATGACTGCTCCCAAAATTGCTGGGCTGCAGACAAGTCCAAACAGTACGCATTTAAAACGAAGTACTATAAAGTTATTTTCAGTTACTGGTTTTGAGGCATCTTTCAGCCAGAAAAATTGTGTGTAGTAGTCTCTAGCTTGGTCATGCAATCCTATTTGCAAAAATGCCTTTTTAATATCGGCAATTAATGCTAGATTGCCTGCCCTGAACCTCAGGAGTAGGCCCAGTGCTAATGGTGTTGTAATTGGTCCTCTAAAAAAGCTCTCGTTGAAACTGGGCTTACCTGCTGACCCATTGTACACAATTCTGCATGATGTTGATTTGTCCGGCGTGATTACTGGCCCCTGTAATGAAGTAATGAATCCCCTTGTTGTCTGTTTTGTCGTCACAGATCTCAATTATTCCCTTTTCTAGTTGGTCGTCCAAAACTTTCCGGTATTGTTCAAATAAGTTTGGATCTTTGTTGAATCTTCGTATCAGTGATTTAAACTGCACCAAGGCTTCTGCTTTTCCTGTGGGCAGGTCACTGATACTCTCTTTATATGGCCAGTCAATATAGTATTGTTTGTGCTGTCGTTTAATTTTATGCTTTTTTTATCATCTCCTCTGCAATGTTGTCATCAATTGCATAGGGGTCATCAGTGATTCCCACTGCTTCTAGACTGTGAAATTGTTGTAGTGTTACCTTTCCTATGGCCACTATGGCTACTTTTTGATGATTTTTTGTTGGTTCAGTTAAGCTTGAACTACAAGTGAAGTTACAGGCGTGATCCATAGTTGCAGAATGTACAGCTACCACAATCAAAGCCAAACAGGCAAACCTGCATGCAGGTTTTCCTTCTGCAAATTTGTCTATTACCGTGCTAATTTCACTTTATTTTTTTCTGTTTCCGTGAAAATTTTGCTTTCTGTTTTCCGTTTTCCGGCATTTCATTTTTTCGTTTTCCATTTTCCGGCCGACAATTTTGTTTTACCTTTCCGTTTTCCGTTTTCCGCTGAATGAAATTTTTTTACCTTTCCGTTTTCCGTTTTCCGGCAGAAATTGTTTTTTTACCTTTCCGTTTTCCGTTTTCCGTAAAAATTTTTTTTTGACACCCTAGTCGAGATGAATTGCATAAACATACGATTTTGCAACCATGGTGTACCCGTGTTTGCAGAGTTGGTAAAATATCGGTATTTTTGCAAAACGTTAAAGTAAACGTAAATACTATAATATCGTTACAAAACGTTTCTAACGCATTGCGATGTCAGGTTTGCATTTGAATAGTTCCCCCTCAAAATACTCCGGCGGAACCTGTAATTCCCCGGGGGTATTACCGTATTTCTTCTAATGGAAGGGCGCCCTTCTATTTTTCGTAAACTTTTTTACCTGCCCTTCTATGGGAGACCGCCCTACTATTTTTTCATCTATTTTTCAGACAAACTTTTTCAAATACTGCCAAGGCCATTATTTTGTGTTATTTTTAAGTTAACTGTTTAATTTTTTATTTTTACTTTACTTTTTACTCTACTTTTCACTTTGCTCTTTACTTTACTCTTCACTTTGCCACTTGCGGAACTGGCCCCAGCTTCACCACACCAGAGTTGTTAAAATACCGGTATTTTTGGAAAGTGTAAGTGTAAGTGTAAATACACTTTCCAAATTTTGAGTATGGATACTAAAAGTGTAAGGTATTTTAAAAATACCTAGGAAAGTGTAAAAAAGTGTAAGTGTAAAAAAACTTTTTAGAAAGAGCTCTCACTGTTGAGCATTAGAAAACAGCACTGTTTTCACATTTAGATCAATTTATTTGCCATTTTCATGCATTATTTCACATTTTACTGCATTTTATGAAACATTTCAGACTGTAACAAATACTGTAGTGGTATGAAGTTCCCTAATAATTGCACTTTTTCAGTGTTGATATTTGACTGATTAAGCAATGCGATACACACTGTTTAAATGCAAGAATGGACATGCAGCAAATGTCAATGCAAAAGCCAGTTGACTTTGAGTCCAGCTGGTGAATTTCCATTGATCTTGTCCTTTTTACAAAAGTATGATGAAACTGTAGAATACCATGAGTACTGATCAAAGGTTGGAGATCAAATGCTAGTTTGTACGTTTGCCATATTTTCTACATTCAATGCGTAACTGCATGTGTGCACTGTGCATTTATTTTTTGTACATGACCCTATTTTATGCTTTCTCAAAAGCATAAAACGGGGCCATCTGAAAGAAAAAATACACTTTCTGTACCCGGGTATTTTGCTGAGGAAAGTGTAAAAAAAGTGTATGGGTATTTTATGAAAGTGTAAGTGTAAGTGTAAATATAAATTGACAAAGTTTTTAAGAAATAAAAGTAGCATAAAAGGAGTCCAATCAAACCAGGTTTTACAAAAAAGCGAAAAAAATGATCCAAAAGCAGTCTGGAAAAATCACATGGTGCACTCCCAAGCACCTCCAGACTGTATACCCTGTTTCGACCCTTTCGAACAGACAGGGGATTTTTTAGGTTTGGGTGTCAGGGTCTCATCAGTGCTCAACACCCTCTTAGAAGTACCTAGATAGGGAACCTACTTGACCTATAAACTTACTGGTGCGCGCGGGGCGCCAGCGCCTGTCGGCGTGGTGGCATTTGATGACGACATTTCTTGGGCAGGCGAGAGTGTTGCGGCGCGGCCTTTTGTGCCGATTTTTGGCATAATACCCATTTACCCGGGTATTTCGGGTAAGTGTAAAAACACTTTCGCAACTCTGCACCACACCAGTGACCAAGTGTACAATTGTTTTGTGTACATTACAATGTGTATTATACAATGAATGCAGTAGTAATTTGAAAGCGGAAACAGCTGAGAAATCAATTATGTCGCATCAATTCTTGCCTCAAATCGTTTGTTGTTACACTGTTTGATGTTGATCTATTGATATTTTGTGGCACCATGTAGTATTATACTGTCTCTTAAATTTATATACTCTGCAGACCACATGCTATGCATTTTTCAGAAGGAAATTCTTCATTATGATGTCATCATTGAGTAAAATAAAAATTGTCTCAGAAAGGAAGAAAAAACGTTTCGGGAAAAAAACCATTTGTCGCTTGGACGCGACTAGTGATGGAAAAAGCGCCAGGACATTGGCGCCAAGCGCCAAAAGCGCCATGGCGCTTTTCGCATGTGTAGCGCCAAGCGCCAATGGCGCCACAGCTAAATAGCGCCAAGCGCCAATGGCGCCACAGCTAAATAGCGCCAAGCGCCAAAAGCGCCATGGCGCTTTTCTAGGACCACGGCGCCAAGCGCCAATGGCGCCAGAGGATGTTGGCGCCAAGCGCCAATAGCGCCAGCGCCAAAAAATTTTTGCTGCTCATGAATGCAGTTGCAGTGCTATTCATTCATTTTAATCGCAAGATATCAGTCACCTTTGTTCCTTTTGTCATGATATTTTACAGCTGATAGTTTGGGCTAACTATAGCAAA
>OZ038453.1:10642645-11232979 GCA_964036195.1 Sphaerolaimus hirsutus | reverse complement strand
GGATTACAAAAATTTTCAATTTTTTATTTCCATCCTTGGTAAATCGGAAAATACAATGCCGATTTTCGGGTGATAAAAACCTCCCAAATTCATGCGCAGGCAGATATCGAAGCCGCGTGTGCAGCACTAGAAGCAAAAACGGGAAAAGAAGAGCCAAAGCAGAAACGCCTTTTCGGTCTCCTCCTGGGATTGGCCCCACTTCTTCTCGGACAGGGCTAAATAAACAATTATCGACCATGTTCTGGTGCCAGTCCCAGAGTCTGTAAAACGCCCTGTAAAAGGTGAAATGTCACGCAAAGTGTTAAAAGTCATGGAAAATGTATGTTTGCCATTTCACCGGTTTTACATGACTTTTGACACTTTGCATGACATTTGACATTTGACAGGGCATTTTACAGCCTCTGGGACTGCTCCTGGTGCAATTCGAGGGCAGCGTGATTCAATCTTACCATCTGGCATAGGTTCACACACAATTTTTAGTCTATGGAATCTGGATCAATTTTAATAGATAGATATCAATGAACTAATATTAATTATCGATTTGAAAATGCATGTTAAAAAGAAATGTGGAAGCAAAATTATACAACACTTATAAAAAGAGGTTACATGGTTTTATTATAGGAACTTCGATTCCCGCTTGTGGCGGTGTAAATTTCGCACCCTTTTTAAGCAGCAAAATATTACAGCAACAACACTACGACATCGTTGTAAAAACGTATTTACTTTGACTCGATAAATACGTATACTGTATTTCCTCAAATTACCCCCCGGGGTTTTTTTTTTCAGAGTGAAAATTTTGAGAGAAAAACGTGAAAAATGCAACATTAACCACAATTTATAAGTTTTTACAGCCTTATGTAGATGGTATAAACGATGTTCTAACGTAACACAGTAAGTGTTTTGAACGTCTGTTATGCATTTCCCGGACCACAAATTCATAGTGCCCATTTTGAGGGGGGGTATTTCGAGGGGGGTATTTCGAGGAAATACGGTACTCGAGTACAGAGTAAATACGTTTACGTTTCCTCCAAAAAAAGTTCCTGTACTCGCGTTTACGTATACTTTTCCAAAGTACTCGAGTACAGAAAAAGTATTTCAAATAGTGTTATATGGTGATTTTTAAAGGCATGAGAGGGAAAAATGAAGAGAATATGCAAAAAATAGTGCAAAATAGTCAAAAATGGATATATAGCACATAAATAGCGAAAAAGCGATTAAAACAGGCAAAAAGTTATAAAAAGTAGTGGTTTTGTGCGAAAATTGGTGTGGTTTTTCTCAAAGATACTCACATTTACGTTTTCCAGGGGAAAAAGTACGTTTACTCACGTTTACTCATGAGTGAAAGTAAAAAAAACTACTTTACGTTTTCTGTACTCAGGGAGTGAGTAAAAATAAATACTTTGAATACACTTTGAAAAAAGTTCGGTACTTTTAACAACTCTGCACTACGATGACATCTAAATCCACCAGTAAGTAGGATACTTATGTATGCACAAAAAAGAAATGATAAGAGTCGCGTCCAAGCGACAAATGTTTTTTTCCCGAAACGTTTTTTCTTCTTTTCTGGGACAATTTTTATTTCACTCAATAATGACATCATAATGGAGATTTTCCTTCTGAAAAATGCATAGCATGTAATCTGCAGAGTATATAAATTTAAGAGACAGTACAATACTACATGGTGCCACAAAATATCAATAGATCAACATCAAACAGTGTCACAACTAACGATGGCAAAAAAAGATTCGAAAATTCGAAAACATTTTCGAATTTTCGAATTTTTCCGGAATTTTCGAATTTTTATTTCACCCCTAGAAAAAACACTTAAAAATCGATTTATTTTTCAAAAAATTCGAAAATTCGAAAATTCGAAAATTCGAAAATACTTTTCGAATTTTTCAGGCAATTCAAGGCACTCTTAAGTTCAACGTACTAAATACAACGAAAATTGATACGCGGTGCTTATGAAAAAGCGAAACAAAACAGAAAAAAGGTCCAAAAACGTTGAAATGTAAACTCCCCTGTAAAATGTGAAATGTCATGCAAAGTGTCAAAAGTTATGAAAATGCCCTGGAAAAATGGCAAACATATTTGCCATTTTCCACAGCATTTCCATGACTTTAGACACTTTGCATAACATTTGACATTTCACAGAGCATTTTCAGGTGTCTGGGATCGCACATAGGAACTGCACATATTTATAAGTAAAAGAGATTTGATCAAAGGTATACTCCAGCGACATTACACTTTATAATGTAACCTACCATATCCCATCTGAATAAAAGAACAAACATAAAAAATTTTCATCATATTAATCAAATTGCTTTGATAAATATGTATGATGAACATTTTTTTGTTTGTTCTTTTATTCAGATGGGTTATGGTGGATTTCATTGTAGGTGTAATGTCGCTGGAGTATAAGAGTGGTTTTGAGTATTGGTTTGAGAAGTACCCATATTTCGTGCAGTTAGCACTGTATGCACTGCGTATGCCCAGTGTGCTATACTCGGGCGAAATTACACCCTACATTTGTCTGGTGGTAACACTCCATCATGACGTCATAACCGCAGTCCGCAGTGAACTTACGGCTGACTGAACTGGTTCGGAGTCAGGATGAAATGGAGTGCAGTGGTGAATCAGTTCACAAGTTTTCAGTTGGCTGTCTGCCAGTCAAAGATATAAATCATATCTATTTGTAGATTAGCATGTCTGCCGAGTATAGCCACTTCCAAAACAGTCCAAATTCTTTGTTTAAAGCTTCAGATTCAATATTTTTCCAAAAAAATTCGAAAATTATTTGAAAAAATTTGAAAAATGGCCAAAAAAATTCGAAAATTGCCAAAAAAGATTCGAAAATTCGAAAATTCGAAAATTAAATTCGAAATTCGAAAATTAATTTCAGGAAAAATTCGAAAATTCGAAAATTCATTTTGGAAAAAACACTTAAAAATTTAAATACTTTTTTTTGGAGGGTTTGCCATCGTTAGTCACAACAAACGATTTGAAGCAATAATTGATGCGACATAATTGATTTCTCAGCTGTTTCCGCTTTCAAATTACTACTGCATTCATTGTAAACAGGGGACATGCCAGGTCCGGCAGGCAAAAGTTGAGTCGGTTCCGGAGCCTATAACTCCGGTTCTGGGGGGGGGTAAAATTTTTGACATTTTTTGGGGAATATCCTCTAAACCCCCCTTCGACAATACACTGCACGGGGGCCCCGGCGACTCACCGGAGTGTGGGCCGCTGTAAACGTGAATTTTTTTTTTGAAAAAACAAGTGTCCACGCGGTCCGGCAGCCCCTGGGTTGTGGACACATAATGAACAGTAACTCTAGCGGCGGTGGGGGGATTATGTCGAAATTTTAGGGGGGTGTACCTGACACCCCTCAGAGCTGAACACCGCAGGGGGGGGGCGGGTGCGGCGACCCACCTGTGTGTGGGGCGCAGCACATTAACTTGATTTTTTTGTTGGAAATTTCGCCGTCCAGACCAGCCTCGCACCGGACAGCGACAAAACATCGGCCGTCATTTCGGCTGTGGGTGGGGTATAAAATCGACATTTTTTGGGGGTGCGCAACATTCTTCCACAACTGTATACGGCAGGTGGGGCCTCAGCGGCACACGTGATTAAGCTGTTTTTTTAAAAGTGAGAGAAAAGTGGTAAGTGGTACATGGCAGTGATAATTTGGTAAACAGTAAACAGTAAACAGTTTTTTGGTGTTTTTACAATTCTGCAGTACCATACCATACTGTAGAATGCAGTGAAATTTCCTGTCCAGTGCTCATCAACAGAACTTCTGACCTCCCTTGAGTTGCATACTTCAAATACGCTTAAAATCGACTCTTTGTTAGACACTTTAAAAGTTGGTTTAGAATGCCCTCTTGGGGATAGTTTAAGGTATAAAGTTGTGTAAAATACCTTACTCCAAAAATGCCCAACTAAAGAATTTTAATGGGGGTCAATTTGATGATGTCACCTATGACATCATTGCAGTAGAGATTTGTACCACAATGAAGCCATAGGTGACATCATCAAATTGACCCCCATTAAAATTCTTTAGTTGGGCATTTTTGGAGTAAGGTATTTTACACAACTTTATACCTTAAACTATCCCCAAGAGGGCATTCTAAACCAACTCTTAAAGTGTCTACCGATATTTTACCAACTCTGCAAAGACGGGTACACCATAGTTGCAAAATCGTATGTTTATGCAATTCATCTCGACCAAGGTTGGTTTTATAAAAATCATTTGTATACAAATTGTATAAAAATTGTAAAAATTGTATTTTATTTTTATTTAATTCTTATTTCATTTTATTTTATTTTATTTTATTCCAAAAAAATAAAAAAATAAAAAAATGGACCATTTTACAAAAATTTTACAAAAATTTTACAGAAATTTTACAAAAAATCATAATCTTGTATGCAAGGTCAGAAAAATGTGATAATTAGACCTAAACATGAAAAACGTGTGACAAATTTTTCCATTACTTTGCAAAAGTTGCATGCAGTAGGTATTGTGAGCTAGTTGCAAGTGTTAAGTTACAATTATCGATAAGAATGGTTTGCATTTTCAGTAGAAGGATTACTGGAGTGTGCTGGGCGCATTTGTAAAACATCATGCAAAGTGTCAATTGTCATGACAAATGTAGTAAAGAGTCAATTGGCATCTCAAATGTCAAGCAAAGTATAATTGTCATGACAAATGTCATGCAGAGCGTAAATTGTGTTTTGGTATGTTATGTTGGTATCTGACTCTTATGTTTTGGTATCCAAACCTTTTATTTTGGTATCCAAATCTTATGTTTTTGTATCCAAATGTTCACATAAGATTTGGTTACAAAAACAACAAGATTTGGATACAAAAGATAAGATTTGGATACAATTTGCTTTACAGTTTCCACTTTAATTTATATTTGTCATGACAATTGACAGTCTACTTAACATTTTCATGAAAATTGACACTTTCCATTCCATTTCATATGACATTCTGACACTTTACATGGCTTGGGACTGCCCCAGCTCCGCGAATGAACAGGTTGAACTATCAACAACAGAAAAAATTTTTACAAAAAATATGAATTTGTATACAATGTTACAAAATTTTTACAAAAATTCGAATATTTATACAATTTTTATTTTGAAATTTTCCATTTTATTTTATTTTATTTTATTATTCAATTTTCCATTTTATTTTTATTTTATTCTTATTCTTTTCTGAGATTTTGCCAACCCTGATCTCGACCAAACAACCCATCAGATTCGACCCATCAGATTTTCACATCGATGCCAATCCACCCCAAAACATGCATTTATCTTTCGAGCGATTTTAGGCAAAAATTTCGGCTCACTTTAGCTCTGATGTTGCCGTGTGCCCATGCAAATTGTAGCTTTGAAGTAAAAGAATGCATGCAATGCTGCTATTGGTATAGCCAAAGCAGACAGGCATATGATTTGAAATTATTAATTTCAGTGTTCCCAAAATACTGGTAAAACTTTTGATCCATCGGTGGAAAGTTCATTAGCTGTAATTTGTACTGTATTTGCTCAAAGTACCCCAGGTTAGTGACGGATAAGCGCCAGAAAAAGGGGCGCCACAAAAAAAGGGCGCCAAGCGCCAAAGGCGCCGTGACGCCATTTGAAAAATAGGGCGCCAGGCTAAGTATGTGCATCCAATACCCTGAGTTTGCTGAAAATATTTATCCAACATTGTAGGACACGCATTCACTTCCTTTTCACGTTCTCCAGGATAAAAATAACTATAAAAAAATGAGAAAAAAATTTGAACAAGGAAACACAATGAAAATTGTCATTCGACAGAAAATGTATTCACTAAGATAACGTTTCTATGTTTTCATGTCACCCTGTTCACAAACCTTTCTTGAAGTGGACAAAAACGGAATTGCGATAATTTGAATCGGTTGATTTGCGGGTTTGCAAGTTCGACGGTCCATCATTCTTAGCTTCTGATCCATCAGATTCATCTGATGAACCGTTGAATGATAGATTTTGTCCACTCGCACAACTTCGTCCATTTTCCAGCAAATTTCCATTATCGATGGGCGCGCTTTTTAATTTATGTTTCGTTTAAGCGCCACTCACTTTGAAACCCTGCTGGCGCCTTTTTAGGGCAGGGCGCTAGGCGCCAGGGGCGACAGCGTAAAAGGGCGCCAAGCGCCAAGGGCACCATGGCGCCTTTCAGAAAGTGGGCGCCAGGCGCCAGGGGTGCCACAGAAAAAGGGTGCCAAGCGCCAATGGCACCATAGCGCGGCGCCCTTTGGCGCTCTCAAATGGTGCCAGCGCCATGGCGCCATTCCATCACTACCCCAGGTCCTGAACAAGCTTGTAGTCGAATGATTTTCTGCCAGCCAAATATTCAACAAAGTAGACGTTATGATTTGAAACATAATTGCCACCCTAAAAAGTAGCGATTGTCAATGGTACCACGCAGCCGGCATGCTCCTTTGATGTTGTTCAAACGCCGCAAATCTCACCGCAAATTCCGATGCCGCAAGCCGGTATAAAAGGGGGTGCATTTTGACAGTGCATCACCACATTTCCACAGTCAGAAAAGACAGAAAAGGACCAAACTCTGGACATGAAGTTGCTTCTGCTCGTGCTCGTTGGCTTGCTGGCTGTCGCTGCCAAAGCTACACAGGATCTTGCCAATGTCTGTTTGGGTATCTGGCAGCTAGACGCATCTTGTCGTAACTTTTCTTAGATACTGGAAAGTGCATAACCACTGGTGAAAACTATGGTAGTTAGTTGCAAGCCAGGTCCTAAATAGTTGCAGCTTGCAGCAGACACTAATAGATCTACACAAAAAAAATTTTTATATGAAACAAATCATAGATCATGTCTACAGATACCCTACCTGTGTACGGACATGTACCGTATATCCTCGCACAAGTCCTTCCCCTCAAATAACCCCCCTCGAATAACTCCCCCTCAAAAAACTCTGCCGTAAAAATAACTCCCCAGTCTCATATTCGAGGATATTCCGACGCAAAATTCTGCCGCGGATACATTTACCATATTTCTTCTAATACAGTGGCGCGCTTCTATTTGTTTCATCAACTTTTCACTCCCCCTCCTCTATTGGAAGCTGCCCTTCTATCTTGTCCACTAAGAAGTCGCTGAAAGTCGCTATTATACATTGGCGCCGTTCAAAAGCACCACAACTTTGCTTTTCGCGCCACAAGAGCTTTATGCACCCAATTACCGTATTTCCTCGAAACACCCCCAGGGGGTTTATTTTTTCAGAGTGGAAATTTTGAGGGAGGATTTTCGGGGGGCTTATTCGAGGGGGGTTTATTATTTCGTCAGAAATTTTCGTAAAGATTATACCGTATTTCCTCGAAATACCCCCCCCCCCCTCGAAATACCCCCCCTCAAAATGGACACTATGTATTTGTGGTCCGGGAAATGCATAACAGATGTTCAAAACACTTACTGTGTTACGTTAGAACATCGTTTATACCATCTACATCCTTATATAAGGCTGTAAAAAGTAAAAAATGGTGGTTATTGTTGCATTTTTCACGTTTTCCTCTCAAAATTCTCACTCTGAAACAATAAACCCCCGGGGGGTATTTCGAGGAAATACGGTAGTAAGGTAAATTGGTAATAAACGAGACTAAATAGGATAAATTGGGACATTCAACGTACATTGCTCGCTATACAAACTAGAGTATATGTTTGGCTGCGATTAGCATTCGTAAAATAACCCGTGATTTATATTTTCGAAAATCACAATAAATATAAATAACCCGTGATTTATATATATTTATATTTTTTTCAAATTCTGAGTGATATACCGTATTTGCTTGAATAATTCCCCCCCTTGAATAATTCCCCCCCTCGAATAATCCCCCCGTGTAAGACGAGTGAGGAAAGAATAATTCCCCCCCTCGAATAATTCCCCCCCTCGAATAATCCCCCCCTTTAAAGATTTGATCAGTTGTTTGTGCCCAATATTAACAAAAATGGCATGTTCTTGTGTAAATAAAGCTTATTTCATTAAATGTGTTGATAGAAACATGCTTGAAAATTTTGACAAAACAATAATTCCCCCCCTCGAATAATTCCCCCCCTTGAATAGTTCCCCCCTCAAAAAAGTCTGCCGAAATAATAATCCCCCAGGGGGATTATTCAAGCAAATACGGTATTTATATATATATATTTTAAATTTGAAAAAAAAATCACTGAGAAAATCACTCATACTAGATACATTGTGGTTCAATGATTGCACATTATGACTAAAACATGTAATCTGTAAAAGAGAATTTCGCGAGTGATTTTCCCCAGAAAATATTTCTGTTCATGTAAAGCATTTTTGAGTTATGATATTGTGCCTACACTTTCACCATGACTTTTTTGAAAACTGAAATGGCCAAAAATGATTATATTTTCCAGTTTTCCACTATTGAATGTATATGGTCAGTTTTCACAAATGGCATCAATTTTTGTCAGGTGGTGTTGGCAAGTCACTAGTTTGCCTTGTGTTTACCTAATGTGAAACACAGCAAAAAATGGTTGTGTGGATGCGCAGTGAGCAGTCATGAAGTGTCTTCATGCCAACACTTCCTGACAATTCACCAAGAATGCTAAACTTCCACACACATTGCAAAAATCTGTGTGAAGACACTTCACGCTTCTTAATATGGCACTCACAGACAAATGTATACATAGGGGAAGCATGTGGAAGCGCTAGTGCTGTGAAGTGTCTTCCATGTTTGGATGCACGTGGAGCATGTTAGGTGAAGCAGGTGAAAGAATCTTCACCAAGATTTTTGTGATGTTGGTGGAAGTGGGTGAAATCGTGTTGAAGTGTGTGGAAGCATGCCGCTTCACACATCCAGCCTGTTTCCACATGCTTCATGGATTCATTTTTGCTGTGAAAACTCAAATGATAACAAATGGTGATATCACCATCACTTAGTTTTCATTTTGTGTGTGACAAAGATGTAAATTGTTTCAGTAATTTTTTTATTTATGTCATCCTATAAATTTTATGCTCTATTTAATTATTGGCCACACAGAATGCGAATAAGTCAAGAAAAATTTATTCAATACATTGTTTTAGTATTGATTGTGCAATTTTTTGCTGAAACTGTTGCACCTGATACACAAAACCTGGGTGATGGCATGGCAATCACTTTTTACTTTGAAAATGACCAACAAAAATTTTATTGTAAAATTTTTGAAAGCCTGAAATCAGTGCTGGCTGGCAAAGTTTATTTGATGTCTGGACTGTGAGAGAACAAATTCTGGAGTGGATGAAGACTTTTGAAGGCTTTGTGCCAGTTTTCAGTTTTGCTGTTTGAAAATAGAAAATTAAAAGCATATTAAATTGAATTGGATGAAATATTTTGGTTGCATTGACTAAAACTTGCTCAGCATACCTGGCACTGCTGCAAGTGCTGAGCACCTATTTAGCCAAACATCAATTGCAACAACCAGGCGCTTAAGGTTGACTGCAAATGTTTGCAGCGCAAAATGTTTTTGAAGTTGTCATTGAGGTAGTAGGTTGAATATTTAGTTTCTGATATTTGCTTGATGTTTTCACTTGTAAAATATTGTATAAATATTGTGGAATGAAAATAAATGACTGTGGATATTAAAGTACACTTTTTGCTTGCAGATGGTAAACAAAGCCCAGAATATCGCTTGAAAAAGAAATAAAGGGCAAGTGATTTTTTGTAATTTTTTTCACGCTTAGAGTTATTTTTTCAGTAATTTAATTATATTTTCTGGAGACCTAGAGTGATTTATATATATATTTCTATTTTTTCTAAATTTGGAGTGATATATTTATATACCGTATATCCTCGAATAAGACCCCAGGGGAGTTATTTGTTCGTCAGAGTTTTTGAGGGGGGACTTATTCAAGGGGGAGGAGTTATTCAAGGGAGGGAGTTATTTTTTCCTCAGAAACTTGGACTGAATTCATCGTATGAATGCATTCTGTCAACTCATGTAATCCATGTATTTAACAGTTCAACAACAACAAAAAAGTGTTTATACACTGCGTACATGTCATGTAAATGCTGTCGCAGCCTTACGTTAGCATTCTTTTGTATTTTCATCGATCATTTTTGTAAATTTTATAGCATATTTTTCACACAGAGGGGGACTTATTCAAGGGGGGGGGGGAGTTATTCGAGGGAGGGAGTTATTTTTTCGTCAGTGTTTTTGAAGGGGGAGTTATTCAAGGGGGAGGAGTTATTTGAGGGGGGGTCTTATTCGAGGATATACGGTATATTTTCCAAAAAATCGGTGATTTTGTTGAATGCTAGCTGCGATGCAAACTGGCAGCCACAAATGCATCATACAGATACATGTACGTTGTATACCGGGGGGGGGGGTTATTTTTCCCCATCTCGAAAACATCTGGGGGTATTTCGAGGGGGGTTAATTCAGGGGGGTATTTCGAGGAAATACGGTAGATGCCAAAAAATCCAACCAAAAACAAATCACATTCAATTCCTACCAAATTTTCGACAAATTTAAAACACACCTGTTTCTCCAGGTGGAACTGGACGAGTGCGACAAGTGCATGATGGCCCTTCCTGAGGATGCTCACGAGCCGGACACTGGCGACTGCGTGGCTGACGGCCACGGCTTTTTCGACTCCCACTGCCCCGTGTGCCTCGAGGACCCCCAGCTGAAGGTATTTACATGTCTGGACAAAAAAATCAATAGCTGTTGTAGTAAATACCTAAATATGTTAAATGTACATACCTGAAATATGCCTAAGAATAGGAAAATAATTTTTCAATATCAAAATTTTCATACCTTGCTCATAACTTTTCTACTATTTTTCACCATCGATTCAACAAAAATTAGAAGAAAATTAAAAATTAAAAATCGAGATTACAAAAATTTTCAATTTATATGTCCATCCTTGGTAAATCGGAAAATACAATGCCGATTTTCGGGTGATAAAAACCTCCCAAATTCATGCGCAGGCAAGTATCGAATCCGCGTGTGCAGCACTAGAAGCAAAAACGGGAACAGAAGAGCCAAAGCAGAAACGCCTTTTCGGTCTCCTCCTGGGATTGGCCCCACTTCTTCTCGGACAGGGCTAAATAAACAATAATCGACCATGTTCTGGTGCCAGTCCCAGAGTCTGTAAAACGCCCTGTAAAATGTGAAATGTCACGCAAAGTGTTAAAAGTCATGGAAATGTATGTTTGCCATTTCACCGGTTTTACATGACTTTTGACACTTTGCATGACATTTGACATTTGACAGGGCATTTTACAGGCTCCGGGACTGCCCCTGGTGCAATTCGAGGGCAGCGTGATTCAATCTTACCATCTGGCATAGGTTCACACACAATTTTTAGTCTATGGAATCTGGATCAATTTTAATAGATAGATATCAATGAACTAATATTAATTATCGATTTGAAAATGCATGTTAAAAAGAAATGTGGAAGCAAAATCATACAACACTTTCAAAAAAGAGGTGACCTACATGGTTTTATTAGAGGAACTTTGATTCCCGCTTGTGGCGGTGTACATTTCGCACACCCTTTGTAAGCAGCAAAAAGTCACAGCAACAACAGTACGATGACATCTAAATCCACCAGTAATGGAGCGATTACAGCTCGGGCGTAAAATTCCAGCGTAAAATTCCATCGCAAAATTGATTACATAAAAGTGGATGATGATACAGGTCTGCAATTTTTCATGGAGAATATGTTTATCAATACCTTCATTGTGTCCGAGAGTCATCATCCACAGTCACTGCAATTTGATTGTGGAAATTCAAAAATTTCTATTTTACGCTGGAATTTTACGCCAGCTGAAGAAAAATCAATTCTACGCTATGTCATTGCATGCAATCACCTGGCGTAGAATTGACTTTTCTTCAGCTGGCGTAAAATTCCAGCGTAAAATAGAAATTTTTGAATTTCCACAATCAAATTGCAGTGACTGTGGACGATGACCCTTGGTCACAATGAAGGCATTGATAAACATATTCTCCATGAAAAATTGCAGACCTGTATCATCATCCACTTTTATGTAATCAATTTTGCGATGGAATTTTACGCTGGAATTTTACGCCCAAGCTGTAATCGTAGCATTAGTAATAGGATACTTATGTATGCACAAAAAAAGAAATGATAATAGTCGCGTCCAAGCGACAAATGGTTTTTTCCCAAAAGGTTTTTTCTTCGTTTCTGGGACAATTTTTATTTTACTCAATGATGACATCATGATGGAGCATTTCCCTTTGAAAAATGCATAGCATGTCCTCTGCAGAGTGTATAAATATAAGAGACAGTATAATACTACATGGTGCCACAAAATATCAATAGATCAACATCAAACATTCTAACAACAAACGATTTGAGGCAATAGTTGATGTGACATAATTGATTTTTCAGCTGTTTCCACCTTCAAATTACCAGAGGTGTTAAAATACCAGTTTTTTTGAAAGTGTGAATGCAAGCTTAAATACACTTTCCATATTTTGAGTATGGATACTGTAAGTTGCCCACCTATTCATTTTTGTATACCTATCTATGAAAACTGCATAGTTGTTAAAACGTATTTACGTTTACTCGATAAATACGGATACTTGAGTACTGCATAAATACATTTACGTTTCTTTACAAATAAAATACCAGTACGCACTTACTCGCGCATTTTTTGAAAGTACGCGAGTATCGAAAACATATTTTTTAAAAAGTATTAAAAAAATACTTTTACACTGCGTAAAATGTGAGTAAATTACTTTTTTTTTAGTGAAAACGTATAACTGAGTATTTTTTCTCACAGAAAACCTAAAAACTGAGTATTTTTCTCATATAAAATGTTAAATTGAGTATTTTCTCTCACAGAAAACATAAAAATAAGAAATTTTTGTCAATTTTTACTCAAATCAATACATCAAATATGTGTTTTGTTCTCCCGTTAACTATTTCTCAGAAAAATGTCCTATTTTTGTCATGTTCTGTCTGTCAAAATGTCACTTTCTATGTACTTTCTATGTATTTAAAAAATACTTAACGTTTCCTGTACTCAGGGTTGAGTAAAAATTAAATACTTTACGTTTACTTTTACTTTGAAAAAAGTTCAGTACTTTTAACAACTTTGGAATACTGTTGAAGTTGAACCCATGACTTTTATGTTTCAACTTAACCTCTTACAATACATTCCACGCAACGAGTTTCGTAGAGTTATTTTGGACTCGTTAATCCAACGGTTGTCAAGAGTACATAATCTCTTGAATTTTCTTTGGCCTCCACTTCACTAATCCTGAAGTGGCGAATTAATAAGTGCAATTCTAGCAGTGAATTGTTTTGACGCTTTGGACTGAACCTCAATAACGCATCCCATATTTATAACACACAGACAAACCAATTTCGTATGTCAATGTGTGAGCAAAAATGCGCACTAAATACATATATAACCTACCGTATTTCCTCGAAATACCCCCCCCCCCCTTGAAATACCCCCCCCCCCCCTCGTTTGACCCCCCCCCTCTCGAGACCACTATGAAACAGTCACCCCCCCTCGAAATACCCCCCCCCAAATTGAGTGTAAATGGAACGTACATGACAATAACTGTAGTTTGTGTTCAGTGTACTGCAGAACACACGTTAAAACAATGTCGGTGTCACGTTAGAACAGTGTACATACCATCTACATACTAATATTAGTCTACAGAACGTTATAAATGGCGGTTTTTGTTGCATTTTTCGACGTCTGCGTACGTTTCAGACGACAATTTCGTACTTGGTTTTCAAAAATTTTCTTGTGAAATAATACCCCCCCCCCTCGAAATACCACCCCCTCGTTTACCCCCCCCCCCCCTCTCGGGACCACTATGAAACAATCACCCCCCGGGGGGTATTTCGAGGAAATACGGTATCTGCGTGTAAATGTGGAGTAGTGGACAATGAGCATGTCCATAACCCACAAATTGAACCCCTGGGGCCTAACGATGGCAAAAAAAGATTCGAAAATTCGAAAATATTTTCGAATTTTCGAATTTTTTCGGAATTTTCGAATTTTTATTCCACCACTGGAAAAAAACACTTAAAAATCGATTTTTTTTTGAAAAAATTAGAAAATTCGAAAATTCATAAATTCGAAAATAGTTTTCGAATTTTTCAGGGAATTCGAGGAAATAAAACACATTCTTAGGTTCTATGTGCTAAATCGATCGATAATTGATACACGGGCGTCTGGAAAAGTCTATCGAAACAGAAAAAAACGTCAATGAACGTTGAAATGGTATCCATGGCGGACACATAGCTGGAATTGGGGAAGGCATTTTAGGGGGTGGGTCCACCAGACTTTGTGTCACCACATTCTGTTGCACTCAACCAAACTGTTTTGTTTCCTTGAATCGTCCCCCAGTCCCAAGAATGGGGAGGGGTCTATTTATAAAAAGGTGTTGATATTACATGGCCGATCTGGCTAGTTGACTTTGAAGCTTAATAACTCGGTCATTTCTTGGCTGATTTGGACTGTCAAATACTTAAAATGATCTGCAAAACATGTAGATTCCATTTTTGAGGTTGGATTAGTGGTGTATAAATTAATGATACAATTTGACCCAGTATTTCGATGTGTAAAATAAATTTTTCTGAACATGCTATCATATACTGTATATAAATACTGTATATCCTCGAATAAGTCCCCCCCCCGGGGGGGGGGGGGTATTTTTTGTCAGTGATTTTTGAGGGGACTTATTTGAGGGTGAGTTATTCAAGAGGGACTTATTGAAGGATTTATGGTAAATATATAGATAAAAATGTACAACAGAATGGAATGATACAAAAGTCAGGTGGACCCCCCCCCCCCCCATAACAGCCACACACAATTCCAGCTATGGGTGGACCCAGTCACATTGAGCAATGTGCAGGAATGCACCGAGGACCCATAACTATTTCAACATAACTACTTAACAGCTCAAAGCTCTTAATTCAATATTTTTGCCAAAAAATTCAAAAAGTGTGTAAAAAAATTCGAAAATTACCCCAAAAAATTCGAAAATTGCCCAAAAAGATTCGAAAATTCGAAAATTCAAAAATTAAATTCGAAATTTGAAAATTAATTTGAGGAAAAATTCGAAAATTCAAAAATTCATTTTGGAAAAAACACTTAAAAATTTAAATACTTTTTTTCGGAGGGTTTGCCATCGTTACTGGGGCCAGAAACTTTCAAATCCTGAAATGATGCATTTGTGGGTTTTTGATTACACTGATTTCCAATATGCACTCACTTTTGGCTGTACATCTCCATAAACTTAAAATTTATCCCCTGGGGCCAGATTTGATTCTCCCTGCAGATTTGTAGGGTAGGGCGCACGCCCGATAGATTTTTTAAAGTTCAGCCGCATCGACGCACATGCACCGAGAGCAAGGCGGTTCGTAAAATATACGAAACCATCCCTTAAGGTCGCCGATATTGCAATATAACGTATATTGCTTCGATTTTGGCCCGGAAATCACTATTTCGTCATTACTTGGCCGTCTGCCAATTCGCTTTTTATTTTATTTTGTCAGGCGGGTTAGTCGCATAAGTCGCGCTTTTTTACGCTCGTGCATGCATTTCTTTCTTGTCGCTGCCCTCACGGTTTCGGTTGCAGACAGTGAACACTAAAAAAGTGACCACCTGACTACACACAAACTAAATCTGGCCCCTGGGACCAAAAACTTTCTGATTATGAAATGACGCATTTGTAGGTTTTTGATTGCACTGATTTTGAAATTGCGCTCACTTTTGACACTACATTATCATAACCTTTAAATTGAGCTCCTGGGCCAAAAAATTACAAATTATTTTATATTGCTCTACAATATATACAGTCTTACTTCATGATGTTAGAATAGCTAAGTATTTAACAGTTGGCATGCTGTGAGTATCAACAGCACTTAGACAACCTGAACCATGATGAATTAGTTCAAAATGTTAATTTTGTGTTCATCATGGTTGGGGTTGTCTAATTGCTGTTGATACTGGCAGCATGCCAACTGTTACTTGGCCACTTGCTAGTGTCATGAAGCAGAGTTGTACAAATACTGGTATTTTTGGAAAACGTAAACGTAAACGTAAATACCTTTTCAAATTTTGGAGTATAAATACTAAAACGTAAGGTATTTTTAAAATACCTGGGAATACGTAAAATAAAACGTAAACGTAAAAATTAATATTAAGTGCTTCCACTATCACTGAATATAAAAAGAACATTTTTACAACATTATGTATGTTCCTATGATCTTCATTGACATCACCTGTTTACTTACATTTTACCTTTAACTGTTTACCTGTATTTTACCTATATTTTGTATAGAATTATGGGATCGGGATATTGAATTGGGATAGGATCGAAACCGGTCCAGTTGAGATTTGGCGTCGTTGTCAACTAGTGCGTTGAGGGTCATATGGTGCCAATTCCTTGGCAAGTTGAATGGCAAGTGAAAAGTAAAAAAAAAACAATAAATTTATAAGTGGCAAATGAAATGGCAAGTTAAAGGACACATGGCAGGTCACAAGAAGACACTAGTTTTTGACTTTTGACTTCATTTCACTTCTCACTCATAAATTTACATTCCTCTCAAATTTTTACTTATAATTTTTAAATTGTTCCAGTTCTCCACTTGCGGAATTGGCACCCTCTCATCATTTAAGCATGATGAACTCATCATAATACACTACATTTGTCAAATAATACAGTTCCGTTAACTTATTTTTTACGTTTTCTCTGGTACCCGGGTAATTGTGCCAGGAAAACGTAACAAAACGTAATGGTATTTTTGGAAAGCGTAAACGTAAATGTAAGTATAAATACCCGAATAACCGGGTATTTCGGGTAAACGTAAATACGTTTTTGCAACTCTGTCATGAAGTAAGGCAGTATATGATGTAGAGTGATGTAAGAGAAAGGAAAGAGGGGGGAAATGGAGTAATAAGTTGTCTGGAGTTTTTTCCATGGTTGTATGGATCATAAACTCTTTTGATAGTCAGACTAAAGAGATGGTGGTTTTTGAAATGGTTATGTTTTTGTTGTTGGGTTCCTTTTCTTAGTAACGTTGCTAGTTGTTTTGCTTGTATTGGTTCCATTATGTGTGAATTGTGGGATGTGAGGTGGCGAACGAAGCGAGGTTGGTAAAGGCATGAGCCAAAGGCCTGCATGCATGCATGATGAACGGAGCGAAGCGAAGCTCTCCATGAATGCTGATGCTAGTATCACTATAAGGTGCTGACATGCTGTGACAGCAATGCGCATGACATTTTGCTATAATGCTCCTCTACATTGGAACATCACAAAGACAATAATGATTACCAATTCTGAACTAATATGAAATGCAGAGTATAAGAATTTATTCATCAGGCGTTGCCAATACAATTTCACTATTTTAACAACAACAAAAGTAACCAAAAACTGCCTTTCTCAATTCACGACTGATTGCCAGATAAATGAATACATTGACTGAGAAGAAAAAATCATTTAGGTGGTGAATATACAAAGAGCTGAAAATATCTTCAACAAATCCATTCCTGAGTTTATAAGCAAATACTACCCACACAGTGTACGATATAGTAGCTGCAGTGATGCTAAATGCCTGTGTCAACATGAGTTTATTCAGTAAGGCGGAGCTAATGCTCTCCCTATTCCTGCCAGCTTGGTTTGTCTCCTTGTACAAGAGCAGCAGTGCCGCAGTAGCTGCGACCAGAAGAGCTGTCAATGTGATGCGTATACATTCTCTGAAATAGACAACCGCTGTCAAAGTGTCTGACTTTATCTCATTTCTGATCCACAGGAAGTAATATTCTTCTGTGCACAGTGTCATCGTCACAATTTGTAGATTGAAAATTTCAGGGCAATGAAGCAGTATACCCACAATAATTGCGAGAAATGTAGCTGCAAGGGCAGCTTTTTTGTGGTCAAGTGTCTTGAATTTCAACATCCACTTGATAGCTGCCAGTTTGTGGATAGTTGACAATGTTATTATGAAGAGGTAAGAAAATATCGAGATTTGCCTGATTATGGACAGTAAAGGTTTGTAAAACATCAGAGAAATAACCCATTCTTGTTCAAAGCCGTACAATTTAAATGCAACTAGAAACATATAATTTAAAAAATTACATATAGATTTGAGCTCATCCAAGAAAAAAATTACAGCCTGGAACCAGAAACCTGGCTTATCATGATTTAAGACTTTTATCACTTCAACCAGACACATTGCATTTGCCAATGCGCTTATCAGTGCAATGGCTGACATGCATAAATCAGTGATGGATACCATTGTAATAATAGAAAGTGCAACATTTTTGTTATGCTGTTCCATTGATTCATTGCAGAACTGTTCATATTCAGACAATGTTGTGTTGTTCATCTGTGGATGAGCAGAGCAGGAATTTGTACGGCGGGAAGTGATTAGGGTCACAGCAAAAAATGCGCTGGTGATTTGCCGTGATCTGCGGTGAAGTGCCTTCACACAGACGCTCGCAGGCACTTCAACGCACTTCATGATTTTCTGATTTTTCATTTCTATAAACAATTTAGTAATAAAATGTGTGAAGTGTCAGTGAAGTGCATTCCATTGGTGATCAGGCGTGATCAGGCTCTGAAGTGTGATCACAAGTTGCACTTCAGACCGCTTCAGTGCACTTCACAAGGACATTATTTGCTGTGGGTGTCAACTCTCTATTATAGATACTGAGATACTGATACTGATACAAATTTCTACTTTTCCACCTTCCATCTTCAGGCAGCTGAAAAAATTTACCTTTCAGTTTTCCATTTTCCAACTGCTGAAAAATTTTACCTTTCAGTTTTCTGTAAATTTGTTTTTTGACACCCTAAAAGTGATAGATTAGATTGTGCATTTAAAAAAACATTTTCCCTGAGCTGCTCAGGCTCCAAAGTTGCTCCACACTTGATCAACCTGTTTAAACTACATTTGAGTTTACCAGATTTAACCATTTTTGTTCCCATCAACAGCACTTGGTCTCTTCACTGCAGTAAACTCACATGTGTTAAATGCATTGTATAATATATGGTTCAGCTGTGGGTATTTTGGGAGTCAATTAGTGTGCTCAGTAAACCAGGTGCCAATTCCACAAGTGGAGAAGTAACACAATTATTTGAAAAGTGAGAAGTTAAAAAAGAAGTTTGAACTTAAATGTCATTCAAAAGTCAAATGTAAAGTAAAATGAGAAATAAAAAGTTTGACTTGGCTTTTAACCTTTTACTTCTCATTGCACTTTATCTTTGCCTTTTCACTTTGCCTCTTCACTTCTCAAGTGGCTTTTTAATATCGCCACTTGCAGAATTGACCCCAGTTCAGAAAAAACGGTGCATTTTTGCCACAGTACGTTGAAAGACCTGGGTGCACTGACATGGGAACAGGTAATCCATTAGAGTATTTGCTGTAATATATCAAATAACTTGGTAATTCAGCACTGCTGAGCTAACAGTGCAAACAGTCAGAGAACGCTCGTCATGCTCTATTAATCCAACAACGAACAGTGGTCAGTAAATCAATACAATTAGGTAAAAAGTATATTCTGAACGCCAGCTGTGCATTTAATGAGTTACGAAAATCTGGCATATTTCCAAACTTTTTTCTCTGGTGCTAGCACCATGGCGCTTTTGCATCATAATCAAATTCGGGGCGTTGGGGGCTTTTAAAAATAGTGACATCAAAAAACGTTTTTACAGCCTTATTCTTGCTGAAAAAATGTGATCACTGTATTATAAAAACTATAAAAATACCACATATGAATGTAAAATCAATCACCTGTAGGAGGAAACTGATCAAAAAAGCAACGCTGCAACGTGCAAACACTGCCTTTTGATCATGGAATTATACAAAAATTTTGGCTCTTTGCTGTATTGTGTTCGGTTTCGGGTATTAAGTTCGGCTCCTGGTTTAAATGCCTGTTGTTGGTTCCGGTTCGGGTATAAGCTTCGGTTCCACTTCTCATTTCTCGGTTCCAAAATACGGTTGGAACCGCGGTTCCGTTCGGGTCGGGTCGGTCTGGGTTCCCAACCCTACCCCAGGGGAGTGTTTTTTTCGTCACAGTTTTTTGGGGTGTGTGTTATTCAAGGGAATTCACTGAGCGCAAATGGCGCCAAGCGCCAATGGCGTCTGAGCAAGATGGTGCCAAGCGCCAGAAATGCCATGACGCTTTTTGCTTTGGGGCTAGCGTCAAGCGCCAGCGCCAGACATTATGTTCCTGGCTCCAATCAAAACAAGCGCCAAGCGCCAAAAGCGCCAGAAGCGTTTCCGACCTCCAGCGCCAAGCGCCAATGGCGCCACAGCAAAATAGCGCCATGGCACCTGGCGCTTTTTGCTTTTACATCACTATTTAATGACATGCACCTCATTCTAGTGTGGGTAGAGATATGGCTAGCAAACCATGCATGAAATGTAAATGACCCATATGCGCAGACAATCTGACGACTCAAGAACGACCATGCGTGATCAAATGAAGACCTGTGGTGCACAGGGAAGTCACAGCGAACGCGAAGTTTGCTGTGCACCGCCACGCCACCAACGAGGCCGCAGCCCCAGGACGGTACACCCGAATGGAACTTGCCGTGGCCATGAAACAATGTTTTTGTTTTTCCATTAATTATACCTTTATTATCCCCTCGTTTTAATTTTTTCATAAGGTATATTTAATAAGATTCAACTAGACACTGGAATTCACCTTTTCATTTTTGCCAGTTATCTAGTTTTTGACAGAAAATTGTTGTGTCTGAAAGTGGGCTTTAAAAGTATGAAATTTTGTCAAATCAGAAAGGTGTGCACTTTGTTAGCACGTTCTAGCGCCGAAAGATAACATACGAATTTCCCCCGACCAAGTGCATTTTACTTAGGAATAGGTAATGGGCGGGGAAGTGGCAAGTAACAATCAACTACTCAATTAAATATACATATGCGCAACACATGCAGAGCACAGCATGAAGTGAAGAGCACAGTGGTGCCAATTAAAATTCGCATCACTTAGGGTGATCAGGTGAACTCAAAGGTGCTAGTGTTGTCGCAGTGCATATTCTGCCCTGTTTTCCCACCCATTACCCGGCAATGATGTGACCTTGAAAAACCCCATGAAACATATTTTCAATAACGTTGGTTGGGCGGGTAACTGAAATATTTTTGCCTGGCAGGGCAGGGTGATAACAAAGTGACACACCACCTGTTCCGAGTGGTACCGTAACCAGAGAATAAAAGCCCTTTTGTGACACTTCGAAGGTGACAATTAGTGACGTAAATAATCACGTTTAAGCCACTTTATGTTTTTACATTTGCATTGCTTCATGGTATTTGGTAATTTGTCATGTAGTATTTTTGCCCATGTATTCTGTTTCACATTTTTGTAGTTTTCACATAATCAATGTCCTTGCCTAAATTCATTTTATTACTGTAGTTTGTTGTGTCTTAGAATTAATATTCATTTGTGATACGGTAAAATTTTGCTGATTATAAAATGTTAGGCCGTGTTTACACGGATTTCGTGTGACGACAAAAAATTTGTGTCGTCACAGACCTTTTTTCGATGAAAATGGCAAATTTTGTGTGTGTGACGACAAATCGGCCTCGATAACTCCGACAAAAATCAGCCTCGATGCCTCCGACACAGAAAAATTTGCGTATTAAACCTAATTTTGCACCCAAAAACAAGATTTTTAATCTAATAATCATATGATATTGTTGGCGCCGAACTTTTGCTTCATGTGCCACACATTGTTTGACATTTTTGAGGGCTTCTTTGAAATAACTGGGGTGCATTGTCGTCACAAAAAAAACACGTTCACAGCTTGTGATGACAATGTCACCATGCACATGTTTGCAGAATTGTGATTTGTCTGACTTTTTGTCGGAACGCCTCGCTAGCGAGGCCTCCGACAAACAAATTTTGATGTGCTATTTCTCAGTCATTTTTCATCGGATTTTGAACATTCAGCACTTAAATTTATCAGGCAAATGTAAGGATACCATTTTTATGTTCAGATTAGTGATACCTATCAATGGAAAAGTGGCAAAAATGTCACTCAAAGAAGTGTCATTTTGCCATCTGAAAAATTGGAACTGGGGAGGGTGGGGTAAGGAGTGCCTGAAACAATGCTTGAGGGGATGCAAAACTACATTATTTTTGACAACCATGTCGTTTTAAAGCTGGTTATGAGTAGTGATGGAAAAGCGTCATGGCGCTAGCACCAAAGCAAAAAGCGCCATGGTGCTTGGTGAATTGCTTGCACACTCATTAAAAATGATGCACAGCAATAAATAATAAATAATTGAGGTATCGCCAAGCCTGCGCCAGGTCGCCGACAATGCCCGGGCGGCATTTCGGGCGGCATCGCACCCGGCTGGCGCCATTTCTGCTACGTGATACATAAATCTCTAGTTTGATGATGCGTGGTGCCGGCTATACATGACTGTGCGGCTGGAGTGCCGCATCGTGGCACGCTTAAGGAATATAACAATTACATGAAAGTAGTTGCAGCCGCTGGCTTGGCGGGCGCATGCGCGCGTCGCAGTTGTCCAGGGGTGATTGCGGCCCACTGCGCGCACGCTGTTGTCCGGGGGTCTTTGTTGTCCAGGCTTTTTTCGCCGTTTGAAATATATATATATGTGCCGAATCCTACCATGATCTAATGATTAGAATCTTGTGAAATTTTTTATATTTAATTATTCCATAGTAAAAAACGAAATATATTGATGAAAAATTGTAAAAATTTTGGTTCATTATCAGGGGTTTTGTAGATTTGGACTCCCGCGGGGGTTCATATAGATAGCAAATCGCTCCTCTGGAGGGATAGATAGCTGAACAAATTTTTTTTTGTTGGGGGGGGGGGTTGGGGGGTTTGGGGGGGGGGTTAGCGGGGGTTCAAAATGTAGGCATAGAAATGAGTTTCGGGTTAGAAAAAAACGTTGTTTTTTTTCAACTTGATGTTTTTTTAAACAATGTTTTTTTTTTTAAACAATATTTTTTTTACTCAATGTTTTTTTTATAAAAAAAAACAACATTTAAAAAAAACGTTGTTTTTAATTAAAAAAACGTTTTTTTAAAGCTCCCAGATATGACCTAGTGTCAACATATATAGGTATATCAAACAGTGGCAATACTCTGTGATGTTATACATATGTGACCATATAATGGCTGTGGAGCCATGGGATAGCATTATAAGTGATGATTTGTGTCAAAAATATCCATTTTTTGTTGACATGTTCGTATATCCCCTTATAGTTGAACGTTCGTGACTTCAGGTGAAGTTTGGCACGGAATAGTGATTAAACAAGGTTATAATAGGATGTTTAAACTTTGAGAGCTAAGTTACACACTGTGGAGGTACAAAAAATTTTGCAAAATACCCAGTGCTTAGTACTAAAAATTTTGGCCCATGTTTAAAAAAAACATTTCAGACGTCATGTTTAAAAAACCCGTTTAAAAAACATAGGCCAACACTAGTTCGGATGCCTTGGAAGCTGCTCTACTTGGCAGACCGCAAAATATGCGCTGAATCCTACCATAATTTGATAAATAAAACCTTGTGATAAATTTCGCATTAATCATTTCATAAAAAAAACGAAACATTATGATGAAAAAGTGTATCATTTTTGGTGGTTTTTCAGATGTGTTATGGTAGGTTTGCAAACTAAGTGTGATGTCCTCCAAGTATACAATGATTAAATACAGCATCAATTTTCGCAGGATGCTTTTTGGTACAATTTAGGTATCGCTAGTGCATTTTAGGAAGTAATATAGGCACTGTGGTGGAGAAAAGCAACATGGCGCTTGGCACCAAAAGTCTGGCACTTTTTCCATCACTAGCTATGGGTAGGGTGTCAAAAAATTGTTTACTGAAAATAGAATTGAACAATAATTTTGCACTTGCCAGAAAACGGAAAACAGAAAAAAAATTGCACTTGCTGGAAAACAGAAAAATGAAAACTGGCAAACCCATCATAATTTGCATGGAAACCAAGAAAATTGCAAAAATAAATTGCCAGGAATGGAAAAAATTGCAGCAATTTTGCAAATGAAAAAAAAAATTGTTGAAATTTCACCTGAAATGTGAAAAAAATTGCAGAGGCCCTGCATGAATAAAATACTTGTTTTTACCTGAAAACAGAAAAGTGAGTATTTTTAAGAAATTTGGTCTAATTTTGACTAAAAAACACACAAATTTTCATTGCTTTTTGCCTATATTCACCTTCAAATTCACTGGTTCATCAGATTTTTGCCAATTTTCTGCTATTCTTGTCTGTATGTATGTGCTTATATATCAAATTTTCACTATTTTTCACTACTTTTATCCTTTTCTTCCTTTTTTCCCCTTTATGCTATAAGGAGCCAATATATAAGCCTATCCAAAATACATTTTCTGTACTCAACTACTTGAAAAAAGTATGCATAAAGGTGAGTACAGGTACTTTCTTTCACAGGAAATGTAACTGTATTTACGCAGTACTTGAGTATACCATATATCCTCAAATAATTACCCTTGGGGGTTATTTTTTCATCAGAATTTTTTGTGGGGGGCTTATTCAAAGGGGGAGTTATTCTTTTCATCAGAATTTTCAGTAAAATGTATGATTAATTTACTGAACAAATGGGGTAAATTTGTTAACATAAATCATTTGTAGGAATACAAAATTCACAATTCAAGCAGAGAAATCAAGGCTACTGAACACTACATTCTTTGTAAATATGAAATGTTGTGAAATGTTTCTGAAACATCAAAGTGGGGGAATTATTCGAGGGGCTATTTTTTCCTCACTCACAAAAGGGGTACTTATTTGAGGATATACAGTACATATTTTTCGAGTAAATGTAAATACATTTTTACAACTATGGATATTAGGCAAAAAATTTTCCGCTGGGACAGTTAGGTAGATAGCTGACTGGCCTCCAAGATAGATATATAGCTGGAAAATCTTTTTTTGGGGGGGGGGGGGGAGGGGAGGGGGGCGATTTGTTATATATTTGGGCGCGCAATTCCCTACATGCCCTTCATATTATCAGCAGATTGGTCCCTGTAGACATATTTAAATCCCTGTAAAAGTGCTCTGACGTGCGCATGTCGCTGTAAAATGTATTTACATGGTCGGGCTGAAAAGTCCCTGGACAGTGCTCACTATTCGCGCTCGGGTTAAGCTACTGTCAAAAAATTTAAACACGTTAATATATTAGGTGTTTTGAGTGTTCACCCAAAATTTCACCTCTATAGCTCCACCCACTGCGGAACTGTGGGGGTTACAATTTCGGTCATTTTGTACTGATGTACACATGGTGCTCTAGCTCAACGCTGCTTTAAGTTGTGATCATGAAACTTTGGCTAGTGTAAGCCACCAGTGGTGGCAATGTCCCAGCACTAAACAACATTTGCTATGATAGCATAAGCCACCAGTGTTGGCAATTTGCCAGCACTAAACAACATTAGCTATGATAGCATAAGCCTAGTCCATATTGCCATTACTGTCACTACTCCCACTACCAAATTCACCATTCTGCCTCTACGGTTGGTCAATACAGGTTAATACAGGATGCATTTTGCATGCACACTGCTGTTGTACAAATTAGTAATGAAACACAAATGAAATTTAATTAACATAATTATTTACTGCACTGCTTTAAAATCACTGCAATACAACATGGTCTCAGATGATCACCAAAAACATCCATCACAGTTCCCACGTTTCTTGCACATCACTTGCACAAGTTTCATGATCACAACTTAAAGCAGCATTGAGCTAGAGCACCATTTGTACATCAGTACAAAATGACCGAAATTGTAACCCCCACAGTTCCGCAGTGGGTGAAGCTAGAGGGGTAAAATTTTGGGTGAATACTCAAAACACCTGATATATCTATAAACGTGTCAAAATTTTATGACCGTAGCTTACCCCTAGCGCAAATGGCGAACACTGTCCAGGGACTTTTCAGCCCGCCCATGTATATTTACATACGTAAACAGCGGTTCCTGACGCCAGTGCCAACGCCAACGGCGCCATGGCCTGGCACCTAAGAATGGCGCTGGCGCCAAGGCTCCGTTCCTTAGCCACAGGGGTGAAATTTTAGGGGAGGGGGAACTGAACCTGTAGACAAGCAAACACCCCCCCCCCCGGCTCAAAAATCCTAAATACGCCCCTGCCTGCTTTTTATATTTTTCTTCTACACCTCGAAAAAGCCTATATTGAAGCCCCATGAAACCCTCCTCCAACCCCCCCCCTCCCCAACCTAAAACTTTTTCAGCTATTTATCATTATACCGTATTTCCTCGAAATACCCCCCCCCCCTCGAAATACCCCCCCTCAAAATGGACACTATGAACTTATAAACCCCCCCCTCGAAATACCCCCCCCCCCAAATTTAGTGTATAGAGAACTTAAATGACAAAGGCTGCGGTTTGTCATGCCGACAATGCAGAACACATGTTAAAAACGATGACTCTGTTATGTGAGAACAGTGTTTGTACGTCTACACACTTATAAATGTCTTTAGAGTCTTAGAAATGGCGATTTTTGTTTCATTTTTCGACGTCTGCGTACGTTTCAGACGACATTTTAGTACTGGGATTTCAAAAAATTTCTGGCGAAATAATAAACCCCCCTCGAAATACCCCCCCCCCCCCTCGTTTAACCCCCCCTCAAAATTCTCACTCTGAAACAATAAACCCCCCGGGGGTATTTCAAGGAAATACGGTAGTTGAGTGCTGTGTCCGTTTTAGATTGAAGACACCTTGTCGTCACATGAAAAACACGTTCACAGCTTTTGACAAATATCAACCACTTTATCGTCCTGTCAGATTCTGCGTGTGACAACAATCGGTGATCGTCACACTGTCGCAGCGTGAAAATCGAGTTTTTTCAGATTTGTCGGAAAGCTGTCGGAACGCCCGGCGGAATAAAAAAAATTCAACGGTCCATAACTATTTAATGACTACACCAATTGAACTGAAATTACACACACATATACACCTAAGTATGATATATACTTAACCATTTTTACTCGTGAATATGGCACTTTTTTCCGGAGTTATGGAACTTTAAAAAAAATATTTGTCGTAGCCATGAAATCCGTGTAAACGCCGCCTTATGTTTTTGCAGTTTTTGCACCCACTAGAGGTTTTACAACTCATTTTTGTGCTACTGTGAATTGACTCCCATTGAAATAAAGTTCCCGTGCAACCAAATTGGTCCCCCTGAATTATTACTAATTGCTTGATGGCTAACTGAAGCTTTTTATTTATTTGAATTAATTAACGATTAACCGGAACTCAACACCGGCAGATTACGAAAGGGTTGGTAAGTTGCTGTGTCTGTCCCCAGGAACTAGCCAGGACCCCAAGGGGTATTGGTGCCGTTCCTGAATTGCGTGTCAAACTCCCCGTACCAAAAAACAACTCATTAATTAACTAACACACATTCAGCGCTTAAGGACCGGAATGACAATTTTCCACCACGGAAATCTGACGAGTGGCGTAATTGAGAAGGAAAGTGGAAAATAAGTAAATTAGTAAAAAACGTGAAATATCTGACACTAGACAACTCAAGTGCATTCAAAGCTGATATGCGAGTTTTCAAAATTTCATCTGCTCATCTGCATTGGAACATCACCAAAACAATACATGATGACCGATACTAGACTAATATGAAACGCAGTGTATCAGAATTTATTCTTCAGGCGTTGCCAATACAATTGCACTATTTTAACAACAACAAAAATAACCAAAAACAGCCTTTCTCAATTCACGACTGATTGCCAGATAAATGAACACATTGCTTGAGTATATAATAGCATAAACATCTTGAAGGTGCAGTGCGATGATAATTTTCACAACAGATAAATTCATGAATATTGTAACAGATACTATCATTACGGTGTCCAAAATAGTAGCTGCAGTGATGCTAAATGATTGTGTCAACATGAGTTTATTCAGTAAGGCGGAGCTAATGCTATCCCTATTCCTGCCAGCTTGGTTTGTCGCCTTGTACAAGAGCAGCAGTGCCGCAGTAGCTGCGACCAGAAGAGCTGTCAATGCGATGCGTATACATTCTCTGAAATAGACAACCCCTGTCAAAGTGTCTGACTTAATTATCTTATCTGAAAACCCGTAATATTCTTCTGTGCACCGTGTCACCTTCAAAATATGTTGATTGATGATTTCAGGGTAATAAAGAAGTATACCCAAAATTATTGACATAAACATTGCTGCGAGAGCAGCTTTTTTGTGGTCGAGTGTCTTGAATTTCAACATCCACTTGATGGCTGCCACTTTGTGCACAGTTGACAATGTTATTATGAAGAGGTAAGAAAATGTCAAAATTGGCGAAATTATTGACAGTGTGCGAATGCACAACACCATAGGATAACTCTTGAGCATCCATTCTACTTCAATGCCAAACAATTGCAATGCGACTAGAAAAATATAATTCAAGAAATTACAAATAGAGATAAGCTCATCCAAGACAAAAATTACAGCCTGGAACCAGAAACCCGGCTTATCATGATTTACAATTTTTATCACTTCCACCAGACACATTGCATTTCCCAATATGCTTATCAGTGCAATAGCTGACATGCATGTTTGAATCATGAATGCCATTGTAGTAACTGGAAGTAAATCATTTTGGATTTTGTAAAAAAGCCGTTCCATTGATTCATTGCACAACTTTCCATATTCAGACAATGTTGTGTTGTTCATCGGTGGATGAGTATTGCGCGATGTTCTGAGGCGGGAAATGATTAAGCCGTGTAGTTACAGCATAACGATAAATAGAAGGGGATACGACAAATAAAACGTCACCGATAAATCCATTTTTTTCATGTTTACAAGTTTTTTATTGAAAATGAACGTTCAATACTCGAATTAGAATGAAAAATTTTCATATGGGAGATGCTTTATTAGAATTTGAATGAAAAACGTTCGGTGAAAAATCGTCCGCTGACAAATCAATTTCACGGTGATGCCCTAAAATCAATTTGTCGACAGTCATTGCATGAAATGGCCATCGACGAATTTATTTCTGGGCGGACCATTTCTCATCGAACGTTTTTCATTCAAATTCGAATTTAACATCTCCCATATGAAAATTTATTCATTCAAATTGGTGTATTGAACGTAACATTTATTTTCAATAAAAAACATGAAAACATGAAAATAATGTATTTATCGGTGACGTTTTATTTGTCGTATAACCTTCTATTTATCGTTATGCTGTAACTCCGGCTTTAGGGAAAACCCACTTCCGAAAAACAGTGCATTTTTGTATGGAACTTCGCGTTTCATTGAATAAGGCACTGACATGAGGACAGGTAATCCATTAGAGTATTTGCTGTAATGTATCAAGTGACCTGGTAATCGAGCACCGCTAACAGTGCAAACAGTCACAGAACGTTCGTCATGCTGTATTAATTCAACAATGCTCAGTGGTCAGTAGTGATGGAAAAGCACAAGAACAGGGGAGCCAAACGCCAATGGAGCCATGGCGCCTTCCGGAAACCGGGCGTCAAACGCCAAGGGCGCCACGGAAAACAGGCCGCCAAGCACCAAAAGCGCCATGGCGCGGCGCCCTTTGGCGCCCTTCAATGCGCCAGCGCCAGCGCCATTACATCACTAGTGGTCAGTAAATAATACCACTAGGTAAAAAATGAATTTTGAACGCACGGTGTGCATTTGAGGACTGGCGACAATCTGGCATGTTTCCAAAATGTGTAACATCATTGAATATTGCTGTTGTGAACGAATCGTATAAACCAAACACAGCAGTGAAATCGTATCAATCGAAATCGAATTTAAGACAAGTATTCATATCCAACTGGTCCAAGATTGTGCAGAAGTAAGTCGCTCGTATTTATTGTACTGTATTCGTATATCCTCGAATAATTATTTATCTTCGGGTATTTATTTATCCTCGGAAAAGTTATTTATCCTCGGAACTTGCACTTTATTCATTGTATGAATGCATTCTGTTAACTCATGTACCGTATTTCCTCGAAATACCCCCCCCTCGAAATACCCCCCTCGAAATACCCCCCCTCGAAATACCCCCCCCCCTCGAAATACCCCCCCTCAAAATGGACACTATGAACTTATAAACCCCCCCCCTCGAAATACCCCCCCACAAATTTAGTGTATAGAGAACGTAAATGACAAAGGCTGCGGTTTGTCATCCTGGCAATGCAGAACACACGTTAAAAACGATGACTCTGTTATGTGAGAACAGTGTTTGTAAAAAAAATAAATACGTCTACACACTTATAAATGTCTTTAGAGTCTTATAAATGGCGATTTTTGTTGCATTTTTCGACGTCTGCGTACGTTTCAGACGACATTTTAGTACTGGGATTTCAAAAAAATTTCTGGCGAAATAATAACCCCCCCTCGAAATACCCCCCCCCCTCGTTTAACCACCCCTCAAAATTCTCACTCTGAAAAAATAAACCCCCCGGGGGTATTTCGAGGAAATACGGTAATTCATGTATTTAACAGTTCAACAACAACAAAAACAAGGTGTCCGTTCTAAAATTTGTGTTCGTCAGTATCCAATTCATTCAAAAAGGTACACATTGTGGATAGGTAAGCATATCAAATAACCAGAGGGGGAGTTATTCAAGGAGCTGTTATTCAAGGGAGGCATCTTATTTGAGTATATATGGTATTAAGATATCGTAACCTCGGTGGTGTAATGAACTTGTAAAGAAAATGAACAGTGCCGCAAACTGTAAGAAATCAACGATTGTGTAGCGTGCCCCCGAAATACGATTTTTGTATGTCAGAAACCCGTTTATTTTATGTTTCAATGTAAACCCTTTATTATGTACGTGACCCCTAGATATGGGTAAAAACCAAAATCCAAACAGCTCAAAATCCAAACAGCATAATCCAAAAACTTTTGTAGCATAATTCAAACAAAAATGAGCCAAAATCCAAACTCTTTCATGTGCCACCAACTGCAGCATAATCCAAACAAAATTGAGCAGAATCCAAACAGAAATGAGGCAAAGTCCAAACAAAAATAAGGCAGAATCCAAAGACTTTTTTGCTCCACCAACTGCATCATAATCCAAAAATAATAGGCAGAATCCAAACACTTTTTATTTTATAAGGTCACCATGTGTTCAGTTTGATACATTAACTTTCCTTTGATGTGAAACTAATATCTAATATGCTGCAAAATAGATTAGCTGCAGTGTATGGATGTGTGTGTGTCTGTTGCATCACAGGTAGACAACAGGCAAACTCTGGTTTTCATATGAAAATGCAATTGTGTGCTTTGAAGTGACCGACTGACTTCATTAGTTTTGCAAAAATGGCAATATTGCAACAGAGTTGTTAGAATTACTGAACCTTTTTAAAAGTATATGTGAACATAACGTTGTTTTTTTACTCACCACAAAGTATGGAAAATGTTAAATACAATTTTTTTACTCGTACATACACGTAAATTTGGGTACTTTTCTTGCGAATGTACATGGTCGGGCTGAAAAGTCCCCGGGCAGTGCTCGCCATTCGCGCCAGGGGTAAGCTACGGTTATAAAATTTTAACACGTTAATATATCAGGTGTTTTGAGTTATCACCCAAAATTTCACCTCTCTAGCTCCACCCACTGCGGAACTGTGGGGGTTACAATTTCGGTCATTTTGTACATCAGTACAAAATGACCGAAATTGTAACCCCCACAGTTCCGCAGTGGGTGGAGCTAGAGAGGTGAAATTTTGGGTGAAAACTCAAAATACCTGATATATTAACGTGTTAAAATTTTATAACCGTAGCTTACCCCTGGCGCGAATGGCGAGCACTGCCCGGGGACTTTTCAGCCCGACAATGTAGAAACGACTACTTTTCGTCATTCCTGATGCTACACCTTTTGTGAGGCGTCAATACTTTTTCAAGTGGGTGTCAAGTGGGCACTTTTCATATGTGTACAGCACAACATATGTTTTTGTTTAAGGGAATGATAGATAACATAGTTTTCAGGGTCTCTTTATTCTAGGAGATAAGAATAGCATCAACTAAAATACAACACTAATTAATCCAAATCCGGTAAATCACTAGAATTCTGAAATACATTTTCCGTATGCGTATGCTTTGAAAATGTACGCGTATGAGTGTGTACGGAAATTTTTTTAAAGTAAATATATGTAAATGTATTAACCGCATACGCGCGTATGCGTATTTTTTGAGTAAATGTACGTACCTTTTAACAACTTTGTATTGCAATAACAATGCATGTCAAAAAATCTAAAGAAGTCAAAACTAATGATGTCAGTTGGTCACTTCAAAGCACACAATTGCATTTTCAGATGAAAAACAAAGTTTGCCTGTTGTCCACCTGTGATGCAACAGACATAGTGAATAGTTTTTCCTGGTTTTTCCGCAATAGGGATGTGACTTTGCTGTGGAAAACTGCCCGCAGCATGTTTTGCTTTCTTAGGTATATGTGACCTGAGGGGAACACCCCAAAAAGTCTGTGGATTCTGATAGAGGACTCTCTCTGCTTCACAACCATGTGTGTCTACCACTTTGTCCCGGACACAGTTAGGGTATGAATCGTGATGCAATCGGCCGGAATCGGCTCTGCCAGCACGTTTTGGCTTCTTGGGTAAATTGGTTTCAGCAAACCCCTGAAATATCTGTGGATTCTGAAAAAGCGCATTTTCGGCTTTGCAACAATATAAAATAAAGCCTATATGTATACTAAGGTAAGGCTTCAATTGTGATGCGATGACATCAGATGATCAAAATTATGCCTTTTTTGATTTATTAGGTATAAAATCATGATGGTGAACCTTCTGGGTGGCTGTTGATTCTGAAAGAGCACAATTTTAGCTACCCTGTGGTATGAATCAAAGTGAATAGTTTTTCCCAGTTTCGCCTCAATCACGATGTGACTTTGATGCAGAAAACAGTGCCTGGTACATTTTGCCTTCTAAGGTATATGTGACCTGAGGGGAACACCCCAAAAAGTCTGTGGATTCTGATAGAGGACTCTCTCGGTTTCGCAACCATGTGTGTCAACTGCCTTGTCCCAGACACAGTTAGGGCGTGAATCATGATGCAATCATACGAAATCGGCTCTGCCAGCACGTTTTGGCTTCTTGGGTAAATTGGTTTCAGTAAACCCCTGAAATATCTGTGGATTCTGAAAGAGCACATTCTCGGCTTCGCAACGATATAAAATATAGTGATTATATGTTTATAGCCAGGTCCCCAACAGAGAATAATTTCAGAAATACCCAATTTTGGGAATATTCACTTTCAATTATATGCGATATATATTAACGAAAATTTTACATGTATTTTATAACTCACTGGGCCCATTGGAGTGCCTTAGGACCATTTTTGCAATTTTCAATTTTTTACCGGTGTCCATGTTTTGTTCCTGGAGTGGCTATTGACTCATGGACTGACTCATATACATACCTATATATATACACCTATATATATATAGGTGTATGTATAAAAATGAGTGAGCAAACGTTTAAACTTTGCCAATCAAGTTATCCTCCAAGCTGATGTTAGAAATCTTCAATATATGTTTGTCAACGTTTGCTGCACGTTATTAACACTAAACAAAAAATGTTCATTCTTGCATTGAACATTCCCTTTGAGTAACATGGGAACAGGCAAGCCATTAAAATGTTTGAATGTAATGAACCCAGTAACCTGGTAATTCAACACTGCCCACAGTGCAAACAGTCAATGAAAAATTGTCATGATTTATTAATCCAGCAACGTTCCATAGTGAGTACATGAGCAAAAATGGAATTCATTTTGTTGACAGAAATATTTTTTGAGTTTAGATCAAAATCACAGATTCAGAAATGGTTGAGATCTGGCGTTTGACAAAAAAAAAAGAAAAGTCCCATTCCACATTGGTCGGTGTCGGTGTTTCAAAAGTAAAATAGCATTACTTAAACTCGACCGAGCTACAATTGATTTCTCATAGTCTGAGACAAGTGAAATTTAAAATTGAATTGACGGACCGACGGAGTAATTTTGAATGCAACTTTAACAAGGTATTTTACCCATGGGTATTTACTCTGTACGCAGTTTTTCAGAGTTGTTAAAATACCGGTATTTTTAGAAAGTGTAAGTGTAAGTGTAAATACACTTTCCAAATTTTGAGTATGGATAACAAAAGTGTAAGGTATTTTAAAAATACCTAGGAAAGTGTAAAAAAAGTGTAAGTGAAAATTTTTTTTAAGAAAGAGCTCTCACTGTTGAGCATTAGAAAACACCACTGTTTTCACCTTTTGAGCAATTTATATGTCATTTTCATGCATTATTTCACATTTTACTACCTTTAGTACAGTAACAAATACTGTAGTGGTATGAAGTTCCCTAACAATGGCACTTTTTCAGTGTTGATATTTTACTGATTAAGCAATGCGATACACACTGTTTAAATGCAAGAATGGACATGCAGCAAATGTCAATGCAAAAGTTGACTTTGTGTCCAGCTAGTGAATTTCCATTGATCTTGTCCTTTTTACAAAAGTATGATGAAACTGTAGAATACCATGAGTATTGATCAAAGGTTGGTTATCAAAGGGTAGTTTGTACATTTGCCATATTTTCTACATTCAATGCATAACTGCATGTGTGCACTTTGCAGGGTTTTTTGTACAGGACCCTTTTTATGCTTTCTCAAAAGCAAACAACAGGGCCATCTGAAAGAAAAAAATACACTTTCTGTACCTGGGTATTTTGCTCAGGAAAGTGTAAAAAAGTGTATGGGTATTTTATGAAAGTGTAAGTGTAAGTGTAAATATAAATACCCATTTACCCGGGTCTTTCGGGTAAGTGTAAATACACTTTCGCAACTCTGCAGTTTTTACACATTTCAGAGTATCCACCAAATATCGACTCTGAATGCGCCATTTTTTGGCTTTTTGTTTCCAACACCAATTAGTGCCCCATCGATGCTCGTGCCATTTCCGCAAGCAGACAAGTAAGAAAGAAAAATGACAAGTGATAGGTCAAGTAGCCAGTACGTTCATCAGTGACAAGTGCGGTTCTTCATGAGTTTACTTGCGCTTTGCTTACCACTTATATTTATTAATAAATAGTTACAAGTGACAACTTTATTGTCATTTGTGGTCTAATGTGTAATGCATAGTGATGCATTTAAATACATAACAGCGCCATGGCGCTAGCGCTAAAACAAAAAGCGACATGGCTCTTTTGGCGCTTGGCGCTATCTTGCTGTGGGGCGCCAGTAGCGCTTCGCACCATGCCCATGAAATGGCGCTATTTTGGTCTGGCGCCAGGAACAAAATGCCTGCCTGGCATTGGCATCAGAGCCAGAACAAAAAGCGCTATGGAGCTTTTGGCGCTTGGCGCTGGGGGTCATAAAAGTGCCATGACGCTTTCAACAACACAATCTCCGCACTAGTGATGGAAAAGCGCCATGGCGCTGGCGCCTGGCGCAAGCGCCAAAGCAAAAAGCGCCATAGCGCTTTTGGCGCTTGGCGCTATTTTTCCTGGCACCAGGAACAAAACGCCTGGCGCTAGCGCCAAAGCAAAAAGCGCCATGGCGCTTCTGGCGCTTGGGGCCATTTTGCTCTGGCTGGCGCCATTGGCGCTTGGCGCTTTTTGCGCTTGGAGCTAACGTCCTGGCGCTTTTTGCATCACTTCTCCGCACCCTTGCAATTTTTGATTTATCATTTGCAATCACAACTTTGATTTTATGGGTATGAAGCAATTAATTTATTTTTTGAAGCAGATATTGGACCAATAAAAATTACCTGATGATAAATCATTAACCATCTTCATGATAATCTTCATGTCAATACAATGAACAGCAATACAAGAAACAAAGTTTGCCAACTCTAGCACAAAATCAATGCAAATGACCACGTAAAATCACAGGAAAATGCAAAATGTTTCAAAAAAATTCACAATTTCAACCGACAATTAGGTTGAGGTTTCCTCACACAATAATGTCTCTCACCACTCAACTTATTATACCTAACTCCCAATCTACAGTGACCAGGCAATTTTAAACACTGGTCAGTTTCCAGCTTTGTGGGACGATTGAGGCCAACACCTCTATCAGCCACATCCAAAAACTGTTGCACCAAAACTTTGCCCTTGTCAATCAATTGTCTATGTTGCTCAGACCCAGGTTTCATTGAATTGAAGACTAAAGCTGTCCAAGGTAGTAACAATGGCGGAATCTCAGCCCCTTTGTACTTCACTGGATTGCTGTTAGCGTTGTACAAGTCTGTTTGACCCGCATCTTGAAATGGGCCCAATTTTGGCAGTGCAGTTGTTGCTAGGGTGAATTTTGGCGCTGAGTCTGTGCTTGGTAATAGGGTGGATATGTAATCATAGTCTTCTGTTGGCGGCTCAGTTATTGGTTGGATGTCCAGGGGAGATATGTCCAGTTTGCCTGATGAGGGGGGATTAATCGAGATTTTATTTTGGGATTTCGAAATAGATATATAGCAACAATTTTATGAAGAGTTTTCTGTATTGATGGACATCAGTGATGATTTTAGAAGGTTTTTGATTGATTTGTGAGTAACATTCCAAAACGGCTGATTTTCAGAATATCTAATCTCAGAAAAATTCTCAAAAAGCCACTGAAAAAAACTATAAAAAAACTGGATCAAATTTAAAAATGTGGAGACAATAAGATGTAATGTAGGTAGATGAAATTTTTCATTTTTTTCGAAAATAGAATAATATTCAATAACTCTGGAAATAGATTTTCCCATATAATTATTTTCTTAAATAAAAAATAGATAAATCTACAGAGATTTTTGGAATTCCATTTGTGATTTTTTATACATTTTCAAACATGTTGAACCTAGCCAAAAGATCTGGCAAAACTTCAAGCTGCACTGTCCAGCTTCCATGCATCGATTTTCTACAAAAAAATACCCAAAAGATGAAAACTCACCCTCCAATTGGCACAAACTTTCCTCCATAGGACAATGTCTGAAACTTTCAGCACCGCACAATCTATACCTGCTTTTTCTCTTAAACCTCGAAATTTGACCATTTTTATCCAATTTAGCCATACAGGGCGACCAAGGAAGCCAATTAGAAACGACCATTTTAAAATTGCCATTCGGTCTCGACGACCTTTCATTCAGTGGATTACGGTAGCGGATGGCGTCGTCGTTGAAAGCGAAAGATGTCAGCGGTTTGAATGAAGGCAACCGTTGTGGAGTGCGAATTTTGACCCCGCTGCCTGAATGAGGGTTTTTTTATTAAGATCGGGGATAATGCGCCAATGGCGCTTGGAATAGCAATGGCGCAGTATTATTTTGTGCAGAACCCCCCATAAAACAAGGGGCTAGTCCCTTCCACCCAGTGGAACGTCATGTAAAATGTGAAATGTACGCTAAAATATAAGAGAAAATTTAACTGGGCACTTGACATGCTGCCATGGTATAAGAATGGCGGGCGCCACACATGAACACGAGTCACGAGAAAACGCTGTTGCCTGATATCAGAATTTTTACTGATTTTACATTACTCTACATCGCCATAAATATTTACCGTATTTCTTCGAAATACCCCCCGGGGGGTGATTGTTTCAGAGTGAGAATTTAGAGGGGGGTTAAACGAGGGGGGTATTTAAAAGGGGGCCTTATTATTTCGCCAGAACTTTTTTGAAATCCCGGGTCAAATTTGTCGTTTGTAACGTACGCAGACGTCGTAAAATACACCATACATGTAATAGAGTCTATACACTTACATAAGTATGTAGATGGTATAAAAAGGTTCTAACGTAACAAAGTGGTTCTTTTTAACGTCTGTTCTGCATTGCCCGGATCACAAACCGCAGCTTTAGTCATGTATGTTTCCATTACATACAATTAGGGGGGTATTTCGAGGGGGTGGGTAATTATTTCATAGTGTTCATTTTGAGGGGGGGGGGGTATTTCGAGACGGGGGGTATTTCGAGGGGGGGTATTCCGAGGAAATACGGTAAATCGACTGCATAGAAAAAACACGTGTAAGCCAAGTAAGCAAAAAAGGACAATGTGCTCTAGTCATGTAAACCTGCTAGTCATGTTTTCCCAGTAGTTATCTAATTCTACCTGCTAATTATGTATACCGTTTAGTCATGTATGCCCCTAATTATGGGGTGTATATGACTAGTGGGCTGGGGATTAGCAGCAATGGGGTGTACGTGACTTGCGGGCAGGGGATAAGCGGTGAGTGGCAGAAATACACAAGTGGTGGGATTACATGGCTAGTGCATGACAGTGACACAATAAAAACACCTGGAATGATTTAGCAAAGGTTTTTCAAAGCTAAAATTTGATAGAAAACTCCAACTGTTGTGTGCCCTTTGTGTTTTCCATGCGACGTTATGCACTTTTCATCTAAACCTGCCAGTCATGTATGCCTGCTGCTAATCCCCAACCAACCAGTCATGTTTGCCCCTCAATTAAGGGGACTACATGATCAGTGGGTACACAATATACAGGGGTGGGCATCTTCAGTTACCGCTGGGAAAATGCGATAGATTGAGCTACGGTTGAGCTATCAGAATGAAATTTTAACACAATGGAGTAGACTCCATAGGACACCTATTCTGAAGTTTGCAACCCAAACGGCCACATTTTGGGTGAGTTGTGGAACACACGGTTTTTAGTGTAATTTTGTGACTTGGCGTCACCCATAGGATAAATCGAGGGTGGCATTTGAGGGGGGGGGCATCGGTCGTTGGTGTCGTCCCATTCTGTCGTACATCGGCCGATTTTGATGCCCTTTGAGTATGTTGTGGTCGCGCCTACTACCAAATTCTTTTTTTACTCGAATAGTCCCCCAGTCCCGAGATAAGGTGGGTGAAGTCACAAAATTACACTAAAAACTGTGTGTTCCACAACTCCTCCAAACTGTGGCCGTTTGGGTTGCAAACTTCAGCATAGGTGTCCTATGGAGTCTACTCTATTGTGTTAAAATTTCATTGTGATAGCTCAACTGTAGCTCAAGCTATCGCGTTTTTCCAGCGGTAACTGAAGATGCCCACCCCTGTACATGATTAACTGGTATACATGACTAACGGGTAGAATTACATGACTAGGGAGCCTACCTACCTATGTCAAAAAAGAACTCCACACGTTAAACAATAAACGCAGACAAAGTTCAGTTTGAGTTGCCAACACTATGAAAATATTCAACGGCACTGCGCATACTTTCAGCTAAAGGACAATATTTCCCTTGAATAACTCCCCATGTGGCCTATTCGCGAATATACAGTATCAGTATTATTAGCGAAAATAATATAGCTCACCCAATTTTCGGTTATTTTTGGCGTAAAAGAGGCTCTTAAAATCTACTTTTCCAGACGATTTCCGCACCGGCGCCACAGGCGTCACTCGTTTTCTGGCGTCCCGCCGTATGGTGTCTCTGTAGAATTTTTAAGGAAAAATAAATTAGGAAAAACAGGGGTTGATAAAGGGTTGACAAAAGATTGGGGTAGGGTTGTTTGACACGTGATGATAAGGTTTTAGGGTAGATACAGGTGGGAAAATGCTAGACGTAAGTAATCAAAGATGACACATTTTTGCATTTTAATTGTAACTTTCATTTTGACGAGTTTTAATCCAAATGAAATACCGATGTGCGAATCAATTTGTATTTCAAACCCAGTCAAAGACGAATGTCTGGCAAAGTTTGGACTTCATGGTAAAAAAAATACCTTTTAAAGTTTTCAATGGCATCGCAAATGACAAGTAAATTTTACACATGACTTTTTAAGAAGTCAACTAGGAAATACACAAGAAATTCGTTATATAATACCATAAAGATTTCGATTGACGCGAGTAAAAAATTACTCACACAGAACAGACCACACGTGCAACAAGTTTTTTTTTCTTCTGAAATTCGTAACTTGACTTGGTTTTTTTCTTCAAAATCATGCAGGTAAACAACAGTAATTTTTTTTGTAATCATGTGCTTTTGCTTCACGCATGCTCCTACGCAATCAGTTTTTTTCATACCTCCCAAATCTTTCCAATAAGTTCGGTTGCAATTTAAACAAACGATTAAAATCAATATCGAATCCTAAATTCTTATTCAATCTAAATGCGTCCAATTTTCCGAATAAAAACCTGGCTAGTTCAATATCATACTTGGGTGCAATCCTGGGATTTTCGTCATTTTGTTGGTTTATTATTGGCTGCCATGGTATTCCGGGGATTACGGTAGCGTCTGATTGAGCTTGGTTTATGGTAGCTTCGAATGTTTGCTCATTTTGATTGATACTTCTGTTGTTGATTGCCTGTTGAAAAACGAAAGCATTTTGAATTTTTTTATAGCGATGACAAAATAACACACCACATTTCCTAGAACAGAACGATGTTATTTTTTGTAAGATTTTACCTGATGCCAGTGCACCTTGCTTCTATTTTTTACATTATTTTGAAACCGCTTTTGTTAAAAAATTTGTATAAATAATATGTAAGTTCACAATGTGAACTATTTTCCAGATGTTTAATCAGCAAATATTCAAAGAACGGTAGATTTATCCCAACTGGGCATTTTTGGTGATCCCAACTGGGCATTTTTGGTGATCCCAACAATTAAATAAGCATTATATGATCAAAACCATATATTCTTCCATTTCTCATTTTTTTGCCACCTTTCAGTATAATTACTGATGCCCATTTGCACATTTTTCTTACAAAACTTTTGCCGTTTTTGAGGCATTTTCCCTGACAGAAATGTGGCACATTAAAAATACATCAAAAGCATTTCACCTGCAGCCAGTTATCCAATTTTGGTTCTGAACCCTCCACAAGAATTTCGCTGGAATCCTGAATAGTATGTAATAGCATTTAACAATACAAATGGCTTAAATCGCAAATATTTCCAAAGCTGTGACAGATTTGAGTTTGAAACAATGATGTTTCAAAGCCCCTTTACACGGTATTTCATTGAAAAAAGTAAAAAACACACCTTTTGGTTCCTTGCAAATAAACCGCCATTCAAATTCAAATCGCAATTATCAATGCCAACATATTCAACTGATTGTTCTACTTCCGGTACAAATAAATCATCGGACACTGTGTTTCTGGAGCCACTGTTCAATAGGCAATTTAGAATTGGCTCCTGAAAACAAATAGGTATTTATGAAATTGCTTGGAATTTTGGAATTAGGCGATTGTTAGAGGGAGAGTTGTTAAAGATAGTATTATACGGTGTGTAAATATGGCCGCATACCCGTACTTTACCACATTCTAAATATAATACCACATTCATCGGAATTAAAAACAAAAGTATTTTTCTCATAACCTTAAATTACTATTGTCGAGTCTGGAGCACAATTGTTCACGTGACTTTTATTCATTTAAATACGGTATCATTCTTTGTATAGAGTTCAGTCTATTGTGTCATACATAGTGCATCATGGTGTAATTGATAAAAAAATCTATAAAATAAGACTATACAAGACAGATAATAAAAAGTGAAAAATTGGCACCCATCCAAAAAAAAACCCCAAACCAAAACGCACATTCGTAAAAAACATGAGACTCATACAAACAATATTCAACCTCTCCTGAGCCTCAAAACACAGCAAAATGCAATCCGTCAGCGACTCGACAGTTTCCACCGTTTCACCAGTTTCAATCAAAACTCTCTGTGGAAATCGCTCTAAATCGCGGCCGGAACAGCGTGAAGCGATTGTCGCTGATTGTGTATTTTTTCGATGAGTGACAAATTGAAATTTATAAAAAAGTGGGTGCTAAATAAGTGGGTAGAAATGAAATGAATAGCTTCGGTAAATGAAGACCTTCTTCTACTTATTTCGTCGAATAAGAAAAGCATAACCTCTAATTGAAGGGCACTTCCAATAAAACGGCAGGTTTTGACACGTTTTGCAGTCACGAAAGCAATAGAACGGCACTAGTGATGGAAAAGCGCCAGAAAAAAGGGCGCCAAGCGCCAATGGCGCCATGGCGCCATTCCGAATGAGGGCGCCACAGAAATAGGGCGCCAAGCGCCATGGCGCCATTTAAAAACAGAGCGCCAGGCGCCAGGGGCGCCAACGGAAAAGGGCGCCAAGCGCCATGGCGCGGCGCCCTTTGGCGCCCTAAAATGGCGCCAGCGCCACAGAGTCACAGTTGGTGACATGTCAGCAGTAGATATAAATGTAAGTGTAACCATCCTTTCATACCCATGGTTGAGAAAGGATTACGTTTTAGGATGTAAAACAGCTTCTGAAAAAAACCTATGGGCTGATAAATATATAACACAGTTGGCTACATTTTGGCGCCCTTTCGAGGCAGCGCGCCAGGCGCCAAGGGCGCCACGGGAAAAGAGCGCCAAGCGCCAAGGGCGCCATGGCGCCATCCGAAAGTAGGGCGCCAGGCGCCGAGGGCGCCACAGGAAAAGGGCGCCAAGCGCCAATGGCGCCATGGCGCGGCGCCCCTTGGCGCCCTCAAATGGCGCCAGCGCCATGGCGCCATTCCATCACTAAACGGCACCCTCCAACTGAACGGCGGTCCCCGATAGAATGGCAGGTAAAATTACATTGGAAGAGTGCCAAAACACAATTATATAAAAATGGATGGCGAGAAGGTTCAAAGCATTCAAATATTCATGACAAATTTCAAATTGATGCTATGCTACTAAAATATTGGTCAGGTTTCATTAAAAAAATAAAACTATTTTCCAATGAAAATCCATCGTCATTCTTGGCACAGTTCCAACGTTAAACCTAACTCCGCCCACATCAAAAGAAACAACATCACTACCAACAAACCAACCAGGCAAGCAAATAGCTTCCAAATACACCGAATTCTCCATTTCTTGCAAAACTCCATTTCTGCTGGGAGCCGCAGCCTCACTGCTCAAGGTGCACTTTTGACTGCCTGAGTGATAATCCACAGATAAACAGGGATATGGGTCGCCTGAAGTCGTCTGCGAGGGGTAGGGATAAATGAATGTTTTAAGTGGATTATACCATATAAATTTTTGACGTATTTTCATCACACATTTTAACTGTCTGACATCGGCACTTCTCATCTAAATTACCATCCACATCACTAGATGCAATTTTCGCATGATCAACATTATCATTTTGCAGGTTGACAGCGTCTGCCGTTGCCGCCATTTTTTATTTTTTTGAGCGTTTGGCACATTTCCACCAGTTTTACTATATGTACCTTCTTTTGGAGACTGCCCTTCTATTTATTTCGTGGCACAGTCAAAAAGTCAAAAAGTGTACCTTCCATTCGAGAAACATTTCTATTGGAGACCAGCCCTTCTATTGGAAGAAATGCGGTAATTTGAAATCTACCATAACCCAAAAATACCCCCCCCCCCTCAAACGCACCCTCTGTTCCAAACAGGCATTTGCACATTCCGCTTCAGATACTCCGCTAACTGTAAATCCATCTGAGCCAACCAAATGCCACCCATCCGCCCTTTGAAGTATGCCGCTTTCTGAATTCTCACACAGGGCTGCGAGGGAGGAATATTTGCCAGGGGGGTTTTATTTGAGTTGGGTAGGGTTGGGACTGGGAGTATGTTGGTATGGGGGTATTATTTGAGGTGGGTGGATTTTTTGAGAGGGAATTCGAGTGAAAAATTGGAATGATAAATAAAAAATGCAAGTAAATAATATGTAAATAGATTTAGCATAGGACACACAGTATTTAGCGCTTGAGGTTATATTTGAGGGACAGTTAGTGATGTGAAAGAGTCATGGCGCCATTTTCCTCTGGGGTCATTGGCGCTTGGCGCTAAGGCCTAGAACAACACCATGGCGCTTTTTACATCACCAGGGACAGTGACAACTTAAAAGAACATAAATACAGAATTTCCAAGTGATGAAAATCGGTAAAAAAATAAACACAGGACTAAAATTGGGTAACAAATGATAAGCGGAAACGAAACAAAAGAAAACAAAGACAACTTAAAGTAAAAAAATAAATGACATGCCAGATTCAGACATCCCATATGCAAACCCGATATTCGAACATATCACATCTAAACAAAGGGCATTCTAAAATGTCTGCTTTCTCAGTCTCAGGTGAATAAATACCGTATATCCTCGAATAAGACCCCCTTGAATAACTCACCAGTCGCCCTCAACAACTTGTGACGAAAAAATAAATGCCCTGGGGTATTATTTGAGCATATACGGTACGATAAAAACAACAGTGCCAGTGAAAAGCATGTTTGTGTTCTGTTTAAATGAAATCCAAACCGATAGATTTGGACACATCAGGTTTGCATATATGCAAAAAAAGGACTATCAAGGCAGTGCAGTGCACTCACTCATCATATCACTGGACTTTGGCAAAATAGTTGTGCCTTTTTTAACTGATTTCACTTTGGAAAAAGCCTTTGTCCGGTGTCTCTCTCTGACTTCACTCGGATAATCGTAACTGTAGTAATCATAAACCTTTGGAGCATCCCTAATTCTTTTCCATTTCACTCCGAGTAACATTGACAGTTTTAGGGGTATCAAATTTCTGTCAATTTTTTTATTATTTGAAAAAAGTGATTTGAAATGTCTGATTTTAGTGCGATCGTTATCAGTAACGATAGATTTTTCGATAGCCAGCGCTGCGTGTGTTTTGATGGCTTTGAATAAAAAATGATATTGTGCCCACACACACTAGTTTTCAACGTGACTTCGTGCGAAAACTGATTTTTGTCAAATGCAGATTAATTAACACGGTTGAATGATTTTATTTAAATGTAATGTGGATTTAAATCAATGAAAGTTTAAATTTGAAAATTTGATAACTAAAACACATATATGTAGCATACAATAATAGTAGGCTGAATGTCGTCATGTCGCCATTTCAGTTTTCACAGAAGTCACAGTGAAAACTAGTGTGTGTAGGTCCGTTGTGGTAAAAAAAATCAGTAAAAGTAAACGTTTTTTAAAAAAAAATCAAAGCCCAAGCAGTCCATTCAAGCATAAAAATGTCAATATGCATAGAAGAAAGAAATGCAACATAAAAAACACAAAAGCAAAATTGAATAAATTTGCACATAATACCTACTCCAAAAACTAAAGAACGTTGATCCCGACTACTTTTTTCCATCACTAAAACACAAATACCTAGGTACCAAATAACAGTAAAAAAAGCCCGGAATGGACAAGTAAAGTAAATTCACCAGCTTAAATTGATGCCCAGGTAAACAAAAGGAAGAAAATATCCATTGGCTTGTCTGCTTGAATACACTCGCCCCCATTGCCATTACAGAATGTTACATGAGTGCAAATTTGACAGATTGATATTATATACCGTATTTCCTCGAAATACCCCCCGGGGGGTGATTGTTTCATAGTGGTCCCGAGAGGGGGGGGGGGTTAAACGAGGGGGGGGGTATTTCGAGGGGGGGGTTATTATTTCACAAGAAAATTTTTGAAAACCAAGTACGAAATTGTCGTCTGAAATGTACGCAGACGTCGAAAAATGCAACAAAAACCGCCATTTATAAGGTTCTGTAGACTAATATTAGTATGTAGATGGTATGTACACGGTTCTAACGTGACACCGATATTGTTTTAACGTGTGTTATGCAGTACACAGAACACAAACTACAGTTATTGTACGTTCCCTTTACACTCAATTTGGGGGGGGGATTTCGAGGGGGGGGGTATTTCGAGGAAATACGGTAATTATCAAATGCAAAATACAAAATCATTGCCACTGCATTTACTTAGCAGTTTTTCCTGATAGACGTATACAATCGTCTGTCTAAAAGCCCCCTGCTTAGATAAAGTCCCCCAGAAAAATCTTATACAAACTAGGTAGGTAGGTGTATACACACACAAAAAATCCATTCAAATGCTTAAAACAAAAACAACAACCAATTTATTGTACAGGGGTGGGCATTTTCAGTTACCGCTGGAAAAACGCGATAGCTTGAGCTACGGTTGAGCTATCACAGTGAAATTTTAACACAATAGAGTACACTCCATAGGACACCTATTCTGAAGTTTGCAATCCAAACGACCACATTTTGGGTGAGTTGTGGAACACACAGTTTTTAGTGTAATTTTGTGACTTGGCGTCACCGATAGGATAAATCGAGGGTGGCATTTGAGGGGGGGGGGTCACCGGTCTTTGGTGTCGTCCCATTCTGTCGTACATTGACTGATTTTGATGCCCTTTGAGTAAATATGTTGTGGTTTGGGGTTGGGGCTACGACAAAATTCTTTTTTTTCTCAAACAGTCCCGCAGTCCCGAGATAAGGGGGGTCATGTCACAAAATTACACTAAAAACTGTGTGTTCCACAACTCACCCAAAATGTGCCCGTTTGGTTTGCAAACTTCAGAATATGTGTCCTATGGAGTCTACTCTATTGTGTTAAAATTTCACTGTGATAGCTCAACCGTAGCTCAAGCTATCGCGTTTTTCCAGCCGTAACTGAAAATGCCCACCCCTGTATTTGGGAAAAAAGATAAACTGACCAGCTCTAAACGGGTTTTCAGTAGTAGTAGTAGAAGTCACAGTAGTAGTTTCAACATTTCTCGTTGTTGTTGTTCTCGATGTGACAACGGTCGCAGGAATGGGTGTCGTGTAAGTGATTGTGGATGCTGAAAAAATGGTGGGGATATTAATTGAGCTGGGATTTTGGATGGTGAGCGGTTTTTGGATGCGATTCAAAAGTTTGTGCTGCATCCTGGAGGGAATGAGTATATCGTGTTGCCTCGAACCCCCCCCCCCGAAATACCCCAAGGGACAGTCCCGAACCCTGTAAGGTTTAAAGTGATTTGTCAAAGGTCAATGTCAATCAAAACGATTTTATTACTGAAAGTTTGACACTGCAAGAAAATTGACAAATTTATATGATCTTTTACATAACATTGAACACCTGACTTAACCCCCCCCCTCCCACTCTCAAAATTTGCTGGTGAACACCCTATGGGTGTATTTCGAGGAAATACGATAAAAATATTTAGGGGAAGTACAACGGGGGTGCACTGATACGCACATCTGCCCGATACGCACATTTGCTCGTTTTTTTCACTTGACACTTTTTTAAGTGATTTTCAGATATAAGTGAAGTGAAAAACGCTGTGCAATGACATTAGTGAACTTTTTTCACTTCACTCAAATCTGAAAATCACTTGAAAATGTGTCAAGTGAAAAACAGTGAAAAATGGCTATTTTTCACTGTGTTTTTTTCACTTGACACATTTTCAAGTGATTTTCAGATATGAGTGAAGTGAATAAAGTTCACTAATGTCATTGCGCAACTTTTTTTCACTTTACTCATATTTGAATATCACTTAAAAAAGTGTCAAGTGAAAAAAACGGGCAAATGTGCGTATCGGGCAGATGTGCATATCAGGTCTGCCCCAAGTACGGGTAACCCAATGGAAGCATATTCGCCACTCTACACAGACAGAGCAGCCGACGACCAACATACCATAATTTCACATCAATGTTAACAAAATCAATGAAAAGTCTCTTTTGTGATAAATTCTTTGCTGAATTATCTCACAGTGAATTTAGTATCTTGTGACAAAAATGTCTTTGATTTTTTGTCACTTTATAGTTTTTACACACTCTGTTCAGATCTTTGTGCACTCTTCAGATGAAATATCATAGATTTTTGTTCAAATTGCACATTCACTAGATTATGTTCAAAAACACACATCTTCACTTAGGATCATCAATAAAATCAAATCTTTTTCCAATATAATTTAAAACACCAAACCAACACTGAGCTCCAATGCCACCACAATTTTCCTTCAAAGTAGCGTAAGTGTGCCCAAATGCAGACAAAACTTTTCCAGGGCCCTTTAATCCCGCTTCATCATACAGATAACAAGTTCTGTAGAGGGACACAAAAACCACAGATTGGCACTTTGCCAATGATGCCTGGCACTTTTCCTGGCACTGTGCCAAAGTGGGAACGTCCGTGGAACGGGACAGTGGTATTGTGTTGATTAGGACGCAGTTTGGAAACACGCTGGGTTGGGGATGATTTAATTTTTATTTTTGTAAAAAAAATTGAAATGTGAAAAATTAGGTGTTTTGGAAGGGCTTTGATCATATTCGAAGTAAAAGAATTCCAATGGATGTGATTCCAATTGGCACGATGGGCAGGTATGTACATGTTTCTAACCTATTTAATCAAATGTGTTATCTTTCTGTCGATATCTTTCCAAAATTCAGTATCCTAAATCTACAAAATTTCGGCAAGGGCCCATTCCGCATCAAAAACCATTCCGCACATGTGCCCATCCCGCAAATTATGTGACCCATCCCGCAAATGTGCCCATCCCGCACACAGGTGATGCAACTTGCGGGATGGGCCATGATGCGGAATGGGCACAAATGCATGATGGGCATATGTGCGTGATGGGCTAGGTATCCTCCCCCCGCAGTCCGCACAAGTGTGATGTTACCAAGCGCGGCCCGGGGGGGGGGGGGGGGGCGATATGTGCGGGATGGGCTAGGGATTAGCGGGATTAGTGACCCACAGTGTGGGGGGGGCGTACATGCGGAATGGGCTGCAGATTTTCATGAATGGCGCGGTGCGGCAAATCTCAAAGGGCACACAACAATAGAAGTGACACACAACAATGTGTTGCCCTTTGTTCTGCTGCCAACTCACTCCGCCAATCTGGGTGGAACAATGGAACAGCGAAGTAGCATTGGGTTGATCGACCCAATGTCGGGTTTCGGGTAGAGTTGAAGAAAAAAAACGTTTTTTTTAAAGCTCCCAGATATGACCTAGTGTCAACATATATAGGTATATCAGACAGTGGCAATACTCTGTGATGTTATATATGACCATATAATGGCTGTGGAGCCATGGGATAGCATTATAAGTGGTGATTTGTGTCAAAAATATCCATTTTTTGTCGACACGTTCGTATATCGCCTCATAGTCGAATGTTTGTGACTTCAGGTAAAGTTTGGCACGGAATAGTGATGAAAGAAGGTTATAAAAGGAGGTTGTTACTTTGGGAGTGATGTTACACACTGTGGAGGTACATGGAAGCACATTACCTCAATATTATATACTAGAGCAACATATGACCGCTTATTAACCCATGGTAGCACATAGAAATGGATACTTTGATACTAAAAGTGCCACAAAACGAATGAAAACTACCACCAATGTTAATTTGTGTGTGAAATTGTGCACTTGCGTGCAAAAATTTTGCAAAATACCTAGTGCTTAGAATAGAACTAAAAATTTCAGTCAATGTTTAAAAAAAAACATTTTGGACGTCATGTTTGTTTTTTAAAACGTTTTTTAAAAGAAAAAACGTTTTAAAAAACCATCGGCCAACCCTAGTTTCGGGTTTCGAGTTCCGGGTTCTTCAACACAACGCTAGCTGAATGTTCACTAGCGTTGTGTTGAAGAACCCGGAACTTGAAACCCAAAACCCGATATCAGGTCGATCAACCCAACACTACATCGCTGTTCGGCCATTGTTCCATAACAATCTGGGCGGAACAATGGAACAGCGAAGTAGCGTTGGGTTCATCGACCCGATATCGGATTTCGGGTTTCGAGTTCCGGGTTCTTCAACACAACGCTAGTGAACATTCCGCTAGTGTTGTGTTGAAGAACCCGGAACTCGAAACCCGAAACCCGACATTGGGTCTACTTCGCTGTTCCATTGTTCCGCCCACTTTGTTATGGAACAATGGCTGAACAGCGAAGTAGCGTTGGGTTGAATGACCAAGAACAATGGAGAAAAAAAACAGAAATAGAAAAGAGTTGTTTGCTGCGGGGGAGGGGGTGATTGAAAACACCGAATTTTTGTTGCGACAGTAAGCGGTAAGCGTGTGCTGCTCGCCCCCCCCCCCCGGGCCGCGCTTGGTAACATTACACTTGTGCGGACTGCGGGGGGGGGGATACCTAGCCAATCCCGCACATATGCCCATCATGCATTTGTGCCCATTCCGCATCATGGCCCATCCCGCAAGTTGCATCACCTGTGTGCGGGATGGGCACATTTGCGGGATGGGCAAAAATGCGGAATGGGCGTTTTTGCGGAATGCTACACTGTCCAAAATTTCAAATCCAAAAACTAAAAACTCGAATTCTCAAAAAAACATACTCAAAGCATTGATTTTCAGGCGGACGGGTATTTATCTGAGCAGATTTTTCCCTATATGCATTTTCATAACCGCCATTGTTCTGATTTGATGTTTGATATGCATTGTAATTGTTATTAGTATTAGTATTTCCGCCATTGTAATTGTTATTAGTATTAGTATTTCCGCCATTGTAATTGTTATTAGTATTAGTATTTCCGCCATTGTAATTGTTATTAGTATTAGTATTTCCGCCATTGTAATTGTTATTAGTATTAGTATTTCCGCCGCTGTAATTGTTATTAGTATTAGTATTTCCGCCATTGTAATTGTTATTAGTATTAGTATTTCCGCCATTGTAGGAGCCATAATTTGTATTGCTACCGTACTCTGTAAAATGAACAAACTCTTTTGGTGTGCATTTTATCAATTTTTTTTTGTTTTATGTAAATATTAGTAGCAGTGATAGGCAAGCTTGAAAGCGGAAATGTGGAAAAATTAAGTGCTAGCAGTTAAAAGAATTTCAATGTTGAAATTAAAGTTTGGTGCACGATGAAAGTTTCTGAAGTTTTCGAGACATTTTCAATATATCGAGAAATGTAAGAATATTTGAACACGAAGAGACCGGCCAGCTACAAAACCAACAAAATTACATTTCTGTTGAAAAATACATATACCGTATTACATCGAATTAACCCCCCCCCCCTCGAAATACCCCCCTAAAATTTGGCTGGGGAAATAATACCCCCCCCCCCACTCGAAATAACCCACCCAAATTGACTGTAAAGGGAACGCACATGACAAATACCGCAGTTTGTGATCTGTACAATGCAGAACACACGTTAAAACTGATGATTAAGAGACGTTTGGGAAGGGTTTGTGTATTTATATACAGTTACATATGCCTATAAACACTAATACATCTCTGACATTATTGTATTTTTCTACGTCTGAGTATGGGGAATTTCCAAAAATTTCTGGCGAAATAATAGACCCCCTCGAATAAGCCCCCCCCCCCCTCGAACTAACCCCCCTCAAATTGTGCTGGCGAAAAAATAAACCCCAGCGGGTATTTCGAGGTAATACGGTAGACGCATAAAATACCAAAACGACGAAATTTTCACTGTGCGCCACATCAAAAACAATCGAAAAAATCTCCAAAATCCTCCAAAACCCTACACCCAACCCAGTCCATTTTCCTCCTGATTTCCATTTTCCTCACCGCACCCTCCAATAATATCGGCGCAATTTTCTCCGCCCACGCCGCCGCTCAAAATCTCCCCGCATTTCCCATCACTAGTTTCGTCGATGCAAGGCGAGGGGGTGACTAATTGCCCGCCTAGGGTTGGGAAACAATTTGGGTTTTGGTTTTTGGGATGGGTGTATTTTGGTGGAACTCGTGAGTAGTGATGGAAAAAGCGCCCGGAGCTTAGCGCCAAGCGCCATGGCGCTTTTTGCTTTGGCGCTAGCGCCATGGCGCTTTTACATCACTTCCCGTGAGGGCATGCTCAATTTTTGTTAGCTGCAAAATCAAAATGCAAAAATAAAATGAATTTTACAAAAAGAGCACAATTTTACAAAAGGCAGCAGGTGCCCATGCGTGGTGCTTTAAGAACTCTCGTTTCTGTGACCCTATCTACTTTGGCGCCTTTCCGTTACTAAGTCTCCACTCTACAAAAATCTAGAGAAAGATACCGTATTACCTCGAATTATCCCCCTCCTTGAATTAACCCCCCTCGAATTAACCCCCCTCAAAATAGGCTGGGCAAAAAATAAACCCCCCTGGAATTAACCCCCCTCAAACTGGGCTGGGGAAATAATATAACCCCCCATTGAAATAGGCTGGGGAAATAATAACCCCCCTCGAAATACCCCCCACCGGAATGATGTAAATACATCATGTATGCAATGTACATGACGTATTTATTACTGCTAATTTGCATTGCAGCTACACAGACTTGTTTGTATAGATATCTATGTCCAAATATATCCTGTTCGGACACATTTATTACCTGTTTTAGGTACGCAAATGCCTACTTTTTACTACGATAACTCAAATTACCCCCCCCCCTTAAACTTTGCTCACAAAATAATAAACCCCCATGAGGGTATTTCGAGGTAATCAGGGGTCTCCAAGATTTTGGCCCTCGCGGGGGCTGGATAGGTAGCAAATCGCTCCTCCCGAGGGATAGATAGCTGAAAAAAATTTCTGGGGGGGCTCGCGGGGGCAAAATATATAGGCTTTTTCAGTGCATAGAAGGCCGAAAGGGGAAAAAATCGCTAGTAATTGGTTAAAAGTGGCTAAAAGTAGGTTTAAAATGGCTAAAAACAGGCATATAACCATGCATACAGCCGGATAACACGATTTTGACGGTGAAAAACTATAAAGAGGTGCGAAAATTAGTGATTTTGAGCAAAAATAGGGGCAAAATTTCTTTAAAAAAACCACTCCATATAGATAGATAGCTGAGCGATTTGGGGGGGGGGGGGGGGTCTTTGGGGGTAAATAGTAGCCAAAATTTTTCCTCGGGATAGATAGATAGCTGAGCGGCCTCCGAGATAGATAGATAGCTGGCGGATTTGGGGGGGGCAGCCCCCCCCAGCCCCCCCCCCCCCCCTAGGAGACCCCTGGAGGTAATACAGCATGTATTTAGATGTGTACATTTTAGGGGGTAGTCCTCACCCTGAAAATGTAAAGTCAGGTGTCAAGTGTCTTCAGGGCCGTATCCAGGGGGGGGGCGGGGGGGGGGCGGGGAGGGGGCGGGGGGGGGGCTGCAGCCCCCCCCCCCCTCCCGGGGCTAGACCAAAAAGTGACCGGAAAATGCGACTTTTTCAATGTCAGCGTAAAAAATTTTGCGCGCAAGCGCGCATTCTTCACCAGACATAAGGTGTTATCATCGGATTTGCTCCATGTGGCAACAAATCGTTATAAATACACTCATTGTTGTGTTTTTTTGCTGTTTTGTATGTATATTTACATACATATACAGCATTCCATGGCGCTGACGCCCACGCCAATGGCGCCATGGCGTGGCGCCTACCAACGGCGCCAGTGCCATGGCGCCATTCCGCCACTATGTAGCTAAAATTTTAGGGGGGGGGGGGGCTGAGCCCCCCCCCCCTCGCCGGCCTCCGTAAACAAGCAGCCCCCCCCGCTCAAAAATCCTGGATACGTCCCTGAGTGTCTTGTCATGTCAAATGTCAATTTTTAAAAATTATTGGTCATCTTTTTACACTTTGTATGACATTTTACAAAGTTGTATGACATTTTACATGACATTGACATTTACTTTACAGGGTGCGACATTTGGTGTATGAAAAAACAACTTCATAACTACTATTAAAAGCGCACAACTGATTTAACGCATGCGAAAATGTGAGCATGCACGGAAATTTATGCATAAAGAGTGAATATGTAAGAAAAAGCGTGAATTTTTAAAGATTCAAGCCCGACTATTTTAGAAAGATTGGAAAAATTAGTCGAGCAAAGCGAAGCAAAAAGTTAAAGAAGAATATAATTCAAAAAGTCCAAAACAAATCCTTGAAAACAAACTTGGGGCGGGTCCGGTTCCGGTATTTCCACCATTAACTTGAGAATATGCATTTTGACTTCCACCATTTGCATATCCATTGTTATTATTATTATTATTATTATTATTACCAGTGTTGCCGGTTCCACCTGAATGTGCAATCAGTATGGATTAAAGGAACATAAAAAATAATTAGTGAGTCAATACATTTACGCCAGAACTTTTTTAAAAGTATATGTAAACAAAAAGTTTTTTTTTACTCACCAATAAGTATAGAAAATGTAAAATACTTTTCTTTTACTCATATGTACGCGTAAATGTGGGTACTTTTTTGTGAGTGTAGAAACGAGAACTTTTCTTCATAGAATGTGTAAAAGTGGGCACTTTTTCATACGTGTACAGCACAACGTATGTTTTTCTATAAGCAAATGACAGATTATATAGTTTTCAAGGTCTCTTTTTTCTAGGAGATAAAAATCATTGTTCTCCCGACTCGTTTACTACATCCATTGTCTCCACAACCATTTCGATTTGGTTGCGAATTTTGAAATTTTTAAAGGCACTACCCCCGCATATCTAAAATATTCAATGGAACCACTTCTGTAAATACATAGCAGTCTAGTTACTTTATAAATATGTCCCACATTGAATTTTCATAAATACATTTTCCGTACGCGTACGCTTTGAAAGTGTACGCGTACAAGTGCGTACGGTATTTTTTTGAAAAGTATATGTAAATGTATTTACCGCGTACTCGCGTACGCGTATTTTTTGAGTAAACGTACGTACCTTTTAACAACTCTGATTTACGCATGCAAGCTGAAATATTTCATTGTATTTTTATTCTACTAGCGTATTTCTTCTAATTCTATTTTCTTCTATTTTTTCATCATTCTATTTTTTCATCATTCTATTTTTTCATCAACTTTTTTTACCTGCTGTTCTATTGGAGGTGCCGTTCTATTGGAGTTATGCCATTCTAATAGAATAGATACGGTAATTTATGAACAGTGAGACGTTACAGGTATAAACTTTTGTATTTACCCTTTTTCATCGATTTCATTCTGAAAATTCTGCCAAACAAAAAACCGACAAATAACCAGATTTTAACGTATCACCTACCATAATATCCTGAATTCACGTTACCATAATTCGTCTGAACCGGCGGCGATTCCCTCAAATCCAAAGGTCGCGTTGGACCATTTTCCAGGATATTTGGTGGTGGAAATCGATTATTTGCGCGCGTTTCCAAATCTGAAATTTGTTTCACAATTTTTGAACCGGAATTCGTGACCTGAAGCCAAGTTGCACAAAGTTTAAGGTTAATCGATAAAGTGTTTCCGGTATTTCTGAAACTTTGGGCGTTGCTTGGAAAGGGGCTTTTGAAACTTTTCAGAAAAACTGTTAATATTTACTCCAGTGACTTCATACTAAATACATTCAGTTATTTGTCTTAATGTTTGGCAGCGTGCCATCGAAAACTTATGTCATTTTGCGCCAAAAAATTTCCCAACAAAATATTCTGCGCATTGCTATGCACACCAAGCATCCTAAAAAATTTGCACCTGCACTTCCAGCGCTTGGCTTGAATAAACGCAATTATTCAATCAAAACAATACTAATAAAAACAATAACTACCGTATTTCCTCGAAATACCCCCCCTTGAATCAACCCCTCGCCCTCGTTATACCCCCAGGTGTTTTCGAGCTGAGAAAAAAATAAAGCCCCCTCGAAATACCCCCCTCTCGAATAACGTACATCATGTATGCAAGAAACATGATGTATTTATTGCGACCATTTTGCATCGCAGTTATATGTATACGCTAGTTTGTTTGTGTAGCGATGTACGTTTACTCCATGTTATGTCCCTACCGTATTTCCTCGAAATACCCTCCCCCTCGAAATACCCCCCTCAAAATCGGCACTATGAATTTGTGGTCCGGGAAATGCATAACAGATGTTCAAAACACTTACTGTGTGTGTTACGTTAGAACATCGTTTATACAATCTACATCCTTATATAAGGCTGTAAAAACTTATAAATGGTGGTTATTGTTGCATTTTTCACGTTTTTCTCTAAAAATTCTCACTCTGAGACAATCACCCCCTGGGGGGTATTTCGAGGAAATACGGTATATAACCTATTTGGTTACGTTTATTACCGGTTTGGGGTATGTAAAAGCGTATTCTTTAGCATGACTTTCCCGAACATTTCTGACGAAATAATAACCCCCCCCCCCCTCGAAATACCCCCCTCAAAATTTCCACTCTGAAAAAATAAACCCCCTGGGGGTATTTCGAGGAAATACGGTATTCCTTCAGTTTTATATCTAAAATTAAAAGTTTCATTTTGCATTCTTTTAAGTAGAAATTTGGTTCACATGATTTACATGAAAATGTTTTCACTTTCAAGTTCAAAATGGCCAATGTATTTACCTAGTGTGATGGGGACATTGTCCACACTTTGTTTCGTTACCCCCCCCCCCTCCAGAAAACGTAACTGATCAAGTCAAGTCACTGAAATTTTTGGTTATAAATACCAGAAGAATTTGAAACTTCATCTGGAACTTTACACAATTTGTCACAGCTTATTACAACTTTTTACATAGTTGACATTAAAAGAAAAACAAAAAAAACATACCAATGGGCGGAGCGACTCCAGGCGGCGCCGGTGTATCGAAATTATTTTGTTCATCGATTCTCTGATTAAGATCCTCATCGATTCTACGATTTCTTTCAGCCTGCTCAATTAATGTCAGCTGCCTGTCCAATTCTCTGGCGGCGAATAACTCCTCCAAAGATAAACCTGTTAGAAAAGTTTGGTGGATTCGTTTGAAAATATTGAGGACCAGGGGCCGGATTTAATTAGCACGTAAAGCGCCTCCACACGCGATCAACAAAAATAATTATAGTCTAAAAAGAAACATCTGTGACATAAACGTCTAAAAACCCTACTTGAAATATCATAAGGGGAGCCGATGAGAACCAACCCCCCCCCCCCAGAAAAAATATAAATATTTACCCCCCACCCCCAGAAAAAATATAAATATTTACCCCCACCCCCAGAAAAAATATAAATATTAACCCCCCCCCCCCATACAAACCAGCCGCAGTCTCGGGAGTGACTCCAAAAATAGTCTCCGCACCCCCTTCGAAATCACCCCCTGGCCCCACATTTTCAGTCTGAACCTCACCCCGCCCGACTCGATTCAATTCCGTCTCGAATTCAGACTGTCTCTGAAAATTTCTCGCAGTTTCTTCGAAGGCGTTCCCGACGGGGGGTGCAAAAGTGGGCGGGGCCAAAAGTCTCGCCGGTGTCACTACTACGTTTTGGATACGATTTTGCGGCACCGGTGTGGTCGGGAATTGGATACCCGACTGGAAGGCGCTTTCTTGGAACCGGAATGTGTTCGCGCGTTCGGGTACCTGATAGGGGGGGGGGGGATTTTGTCATTTTGAAATGATTTTTGAAATGTATTTTTTGCGATGTTCTAAGACAAATTGCACTTTTGTACACAAGAGAACGTTTTTGCCGGGAGTGAACACGGAACAAAATCAACTGGAAACTATTGTGTTGAATTTATTTAGTTTTCCATTCAAATCTGCTTCTCACACGTAAATATTTGTGTCTATTGCTCAAAATTGCTGGAAATTATCTCTATAACGTTAAACCACAGAAATAATATTTCTTATTCCCAACTGTACACAAGTTTTCACAAGCGTACACAAAAACCAAGACCAAAAAAGTCACAAAAATTCTTTCAAAACTTGACACACCCTCAATCCATTTTTAAGTGTCCTGTATCCACTGGGTGTCACTGTACCAAATTTTTGAACCTCAAATATTTGTTCCTGCACTGGCAGCACCATTTGATCAGTGGAAAATTTTGGCAGTATTTCACGGGATTTTCTTTGTACGTCATCATTTTGTGCATTGAGCACCCTTAGAAAATTGAGGCCATATAAATTTGGAGTGTAACTTCTAAAAATGAACAAAAAAAATTGAAAACACTCACTTCGCATAGGCATTGTCTGGAGAAGCACCATTTGGAGGGTTACCATTAGAAAAGCTGATTATCCCAGCATTGGAATCATAATTATCATTACCATTTCTTGTACCATAATTGCCATTGCTAGTACCATAATTGCCATTGTTAGTACCATAATTGCCATTTCCATTGCCAGTATTTCCATTTTCATTATCAGTGCCATAATTTCCATTACTGTTGCTTGTACCATAATTGCCATTTCCACTGCCAGTGGCGGAAATTCCATTGCCATTATCAGTGCCATAATTTCCATTTCCAGAATTTTGTCCATTGCTACCACCATCACTTTGACCATTACCAGTGCCATAATTTCCATTACTGTTGCTAGTACCATAATTGCCATTTCCATTGCCAGTAGCAGAATTTCCGTTCCCATTATCAGTGCCATAATTTCCATTTCCACTGTTACTGCCACTACCATAACCATTTGAATTTGAACCAGAATTGTGACCTGGTTCAGCTTCTGGTGCAGAGACTTCATTTGGTTTGTATGGCCTGTCAAAAATGTCCACTGAATTGGGATCGATATTTTCATGCCTGGTGTCAGTCTGAAAGGAATGTTTATTAGGAATAATGTGTGTCAAGAATGTTTGAGAATAATTTAGGATTGAATTCACATTAAAATGTTGCAAGGCACAACTAGCACCAGGCACCAATCCCAAAAACCGTGTAAAGTGTCAATGTCATGTACAATGTCATGCAAATTGTCAATTGTCATGACAAATCTAAAGTGTCAATTGTCATGCAAAGTTCCGTAATAAAATCTTTTCTTTTTGTTGATAGACATTTTACAGGACATTTGAAACTTACTTTACACTTTACAGGTTCTGAGACTGCCACTGAGGTGTCACTTTTACAATTGGACAAGTGAAAAGGATATGGCAAGACAGTATATTTGCTAATGAAAATGCTTGTTACTCAGAAGTTTACTGTTACTTTAAATATTACTTGCCTACTTGTGAAATTCACCCCAGTTCTTTCCATTACCAATCCGGGAAGTGTAAAGTCAACTTACTATCATTAGCCCTTACTAAAATGTTTTTTTTTATATGTTGCAACCCCCAACTCACTGGTTCAGCATGAGGCACAATATCCACTTTTTGATAATTTTCATTTGCCGAATTATACTGAGGTAGGGCAAAGGCACCATCATTCAAGCTGATCACAAGATCATCTGAATTGACCAATGCTTCAATTTGCCTTTCTAATTCAGTTATTGAAGCATCTCCCTGAAAATGGGATATTTACTGTAAAAAAGACTAAATAATCATTGAAAATTATAGAAAAATGTTCAAAAAACTGAAATACAAACCAATGGCTCATCGTTTGCCACAAATTCACTGTCTGACTGTGGCTTTTTAGTGCCTATTTTGCCACCTTTCTTAGAAATTGACCTGAATTTGAACACATTCGGTGCTTCAGTTGAGCCCTGAACCTTATCACTGGCATTTTGCAAATGTGATCTTTGAGTTTCAAGAGACTTTCTGTACAAATTTTTGCCAGTCAATGATAATTGACTGAGAAAAGAACCATCTGAAATGTTAAAAATTAATTTGTTGTTGTTATTTCCTGATAAAAGTAGAAAAATCTGGATTATGAACCAACCAAAAAATGTATTTGCTAATGATATCATGCACAAGAATGGAACAAAGTTTTTATTTGGCCACATTTTTGCCTCAACCAAAAATTCATTCAAGTGATAGATTGCTCAATGGACATGTCAAAAATTGCCAATATACATAAATAACTAGCAATCCATTTCTCTAAAATTGATCATTTGTAAATATTATTTGTTCAGTCTGAAAATTTATTATATATTATTGTATTAAAAAGGTAAAACGGGAATCTGTTTAAATGGACAGAAATTTGGACACCGAAAAAGACTAATTTGTTATATAAATAGCACATTTATATTTGGAGAATTTATCATTCCATGCAGTACCTGCTGCAAGTGCATAAATATTACCTATTCATAATGATACTATTACTTTCAAGTGTTTTGGCAAATAAAATTTTGACCCAGAGTGTTCCACCCAATCAAAAATCAACAGTTATTGAGGGAAATGATTTTATATGATCTGAAAAAATGATATTGGATTTTCGATTGAAACGAACGTAACAAAAATTGATTGATAAGGATATCTACGATGAAACCGATTTGAATTGACCGGTAAAAAGTTTGCATTTTGATTAACGGTACACATGGATACCCAACTTTATGTATGCAGTAATCAAAATTTACATTTACCAATTCTGATACAATACAAATAATTGATAAATGTAATTGGTTTGAATACCTCAGCCACCTCAGCCACCATTTTAGCATTATAAAAAATGTTATCTACCTCACAAAATGGCGAAAATTGATCACTTCCGGTTACTGATTAATCTATAAACGCAAACGCAATTTTCCAGTGCATATGCAAATCCCAAGCAAAAATTCTCAATTTCACATGCAAACAATTGGTGATAACATATTTATTTCTCATGCAATCAGTTCACTGATATTAGGATTTCCCATGTTTATAAAGTCATGATAACATTGTTCGAAGCGCGGATATCATTACTCATACGTATTTATTTGTGTTTATAATACGCAGTGATATGATTGTCTAACTAGAGTTGGGAACACGCCACTGCTAAAAAAATGTTTAAGCATATGAGAATGAATTCAGAGGGGCAGTCCCAGACTCTGTAAAGTGTCAAATGTCATGCAAAATGTCAACCAAAGCAAAAAAATATTACTGAACTTTGCATGGCAATTGACACTTTACATGACATTTGACACTTTACACTTTACAGGTTATAGGATTGGAATCAGGCGCCACTTCTGCAAGTGGCAACTGACGCCCAAGTGGCAATTGACAGATATCAGCATCATTTTCTTGTCACACAACTTAACACCCACTTTACATATCCCACTTGCCAGCGATGAGGCCACATAGGACAAAAAACCAATGCATGAAACACAAAAAAATATCCAACGCCAATGTAACGCCATGGAAATGGCGCCGCCGCCAACACACTTCCACTTTCCCAGCACTAACCGTCATACCCCCAGGCGACATGTTTAAATCATAGGATGACTTCTGGCTATCAATGATCCAACCAAACCAATATACACATGCAAAATATCGAAATAGGTCATGCATGGATTCATGCATTCAGAACTGATTTTAAGGCTCCACCTGTGGTTTGCGTGCGATTTTCAGCGAAATTCTGCACTTGTCGTGTGCGTTTTGAGTAATCGTTTGAGATTGCGGCTTAGATGTTCGGGTGTTCGAAAAGTGATGGGACGGAAAGTGCGCTTCAAATTGAATTCTGATGTCGATATCGATAAAAATCAGGAGTTTAGAATTATGGTCCTGGTAACTTGATCCCAACGTTCCAAAATTCAAGTTATGATACCGAAAACTCAGTCACACTTAACTGCTGTGAAATTTTTCTGTGTGAAATGTACTGGCACTTATTTTTGGAAAAATACCCATAGTGTGAACAATTTCCAAAAACTTTGTATGCAAAAATTTGGAGTGGTGTAGCAGTTCTAAATGATAGCTGAAAACAATATCTTCTTATGGGTACCATATTTCTTCTAATAGAAAAGTGCCATTGGATTTTTGTCAACTTTTTATCTGTTGTTCTATTGGAGGTGCCAATCTATTGGAGGCTATCATGCTTTTTTCCCACTGATATTTACACATTTTTATTCGAGCAGTTATATTTCATAAATGAAACTTAAACAACATTATAATATAAAAGCATCAATTCAAACAAAACAAAATATGAAACAGATAGAACTTCCCAATCATCATTTTGAACACTTTGAACAATCTTGGCATATTTTTGAGTTTTGGCACCCTTCCAACATAATAACTACCAGACATTCTATTTGTAGTAGTTGATTCACTTACTACATATTGTAAGCTACCATTTTATTTTTCATGAGTCGATGAAATCGTCAAAGAGGCATTTTTAGAAGAAATGGTATTCTATATACTTCTGTATCTTAAATGACATTAATCCTCGTTTTGTGTGAAAATTAGGAAAAACGCCAAAAATTTGCTCTATACTCATGAACCGCAGTTGCCCAATTTGAACGGGATGTCTCACCAGAAAACCTTCTGCCCAAGTACTTTTTGAACATACCCAAATACACAATTTCATCGGGATTGCGACACATAAATATTAATTCCGGCGGGGAACAAAAGTAGCCCGAATCCCGTTAACCCAATGGGAAACTTATAAAAAGTGATTCCAGTTTTACGCAATCAAACATTGCGGGATTGTTTTCTCCCTGGCAATTATCTCAATATCCGAAATGAAAATTTCCCATTTTTCGAAAATTTATCCTAATAATACCGTTCCCATGATGCTAAAATGATCAGTTTCGAATGAATCACGCAAAATGAAAGCGAAATTATATCAAACACGAATATCGCGATATTTATAATGTCAATTTGACATTTAGTTTGTAGTCATGAAAAGAATCATTGTTATCAAAATAGAATGTCATGCAAAATTGTCTATTCCCATTGAGTGACATGTGAATAATCGCAAGCAATTATTTTGATGTGAAGCAATTGATAAAGAGTGGCTGTTAGTGATACAATCAAATCAATTGTTGTGCTAGAAAAGATGTCTGCTAAATAAACATATGAACACATGTCCCCTTTTATTTACAGCCCATGGCTGGGTTAAAGTAGATTTTGAACATTTGATTGGCTAAAAAGGAGAGCTGAAATAGATATACCGTATTTCCTCGAAATACCCCCCCCCCCTCGAAATGCCCCACCCCCCTCAAAGCTGGCACTATGAATTTGTGGTCTGAGGAATGCATAACAGACGTTCAAAACACTTACTGTGTTACCTTAGAACATCGTTTATACCATCTAGATTCTTATATATGCTCAGCTATCTATCTATCCCGAGGATACTATCCCCTGAGCCCCCCACAAATCGCTCAAATATCTAGGTATCTACGAAGAGCAAACTTTGAAAATGGAAAAGGTGCACCAAGCGCCATTACGCACCATGGTCCTGAAATGGCGTCAGCAGAATAGTACCACTCAATCGCGAGCGCAAGCTAATTATTAACCAAAATGTCATATAATGTTACAATGAGATCTTGTTTTAAACTCCTTATGGGGAGAAAGTTGTCTGGAGAATGTGTCGTAGAAGTGTAGACATTTTTTTTTGTCTGATCACCGCTGCACACCGACGAGATATAAAGCATTCTTGACATAAACGGCAATTTTTAAAGCAATTTCATACATACTACTCAGTCCACACCGCGCCAGGGTTCACCAGGTATACAGTTGCACCTTGTGATAACAAAAATTGACAAAACTTGGCCACAGGCCAGCAAAAAAATGACACCAAAACACAAACAGCACAGCTTTTTCGTAGGAAAGACACGTGATGGGGTGTGATTTGACTAGGGTGTCAAATTTCCGTTTTCCGTTTTCCGTATCAGCTTTCCGCAGGCAATTTTTTTTCTGTTTTCCGTTCGGTTTTCCGCCAAGTACAAAAAATTTTCCGTTTCCGTTTTCCGACAATGCAACTTTTATCCGTTTCCGCAGGCAAAATTCTTTCCGTTCTCCGCAGGCAAATTTTCTTCCGTTTTCCGTTCCGTTTTCCGGTAAGTGCAAATATTTTTCCGTTTCCGTTTTCCGGTAAGTGAAAAAAATTCCATTTCCGTTTTCCGTAAAAAAATTTGTTGACACCCTAGATATGACTCACAGTAGAATAGAAAGTCATTTAGGGTGCTTAGTTAAATTTGAAAGGAAAATGTTTGATTGAACAGACATGGTAAACGGTTTTTATTCCTGTGTAATTCATTCATTTTCTAGCATCTTTCAATACAATTTACATTTTCAGTAAAAACAGTAAACAGTATTTAAGGTCAGCACAATAAACCATTGTATTTTTATTTACATTCGAACAGAATCCGTCAAAAATTAAATAATACGTAATACACTGGCATTCCAATAAACAAAAATTCTACAATAAAAAAAATGATTTCCCCACAAACCAGTAAGCATAAGAGATTTTTCAATTCTTTTTTGCAGTTTTCTCCATGCATCCATCGCTTATCAACAGCGTGAAAATCACCGAACAATCATGTAGCTGATTTTCACCACAGATTTATATAAATCTGTAGGTGTTGCTTTTAATCCAGAGCACTTTTGCCTTTAGGATCAGGATTTTCAGCTGCTTTCGGTTTTTCGGTTCCGGTTCCGGGTTTCTGTCGGGTTTTCGCCTGCTGTTTTCTTAATGCGCCAGGCTGATAGATTTGCACTTCCGGTCGCGATCTCTGCAAATGTTTTAATTTATATTTATGATATTTTTAACTTAGATATTGACAATAAGTTTTAATATTTAGATGTTTTTTGTGAGATTAAGACAAAGAACAATGAAAGTGGAACTAAATGAATCTAAATCATGAACATCATGTTCTTTCAGGCGTCAACATAACGCAACCTCACAAAATAACCAAATTTCAACATCTATAAAAAATCCACTAACCCTGGACTTCGGCTCTCTATCAGACATCTTTTTCTCAGTAGCAGTCGACTTTGCATCAGCTTTTTCACCAGTTTCCGCCGCATTCCGGGAAGGTTTTTGATGTCTGGGCGGAGCTTCATATTTTTGGCCCGGTTCCAACTTTGATTTCGCGCTCACTTTGGCACCATCGTCCGTTTTGTCAACAGTGTCTAAATTTTTGGGGTGCAAAAGATTGTTGTTTAAAGTTTTTCTTTTTCAGAGCGTCTGGAAATGGTGAAACTTCAGCCCACACTGTATAGGTCGCTTAATGCAAACTTTCAAATGAAATCTACCATATTCCATAGGAATAAAAACCAAAAAACAACAACAAAAAAATCACAAACGTTACTATCACTATGTGCGAATTTGGCGCATAATTTTTCACCTGACTTCATTCATCAGAATACGGTAACACTGTTTGATAATTAAAATCCACTCATTGTAAACTGAAAAGTAATTTATAACAAACCAGACTTATTCTGCACCGCTTGAGTGTTGTTCGAATCTGGAACCTTTTCAGTGACTTTTTTGTCCGTGATGTCAGCATTTTGAGTATTCTTGTGAGTGTCTTCAGATGGCCGTCGCTCCTTTATTTTGGACTCTGATCTGAAAGATTTGTGAGAACGTGAAAAACATTATTATTTTTGCAAAATGGTTTAGTTTAATAATTTTTTATTAGCCTTTTTTACCGGGAGAGACGGTTGAGTTCCTCGGTAAACGGTAAGGTAAACTACCTAGGGGATAGTGGCCAAAAATTTTGCTTTGGAATACATTGGTGCCCTGAAATGCAGAGTTGTACAAATACTGGTATTTTTGGAAAACGTAAACGTAAACGTAAATACCTTTTCCAAATCAAAAGTATAAATACTAAAACGTAAGGTATTTTTAAATTACCAAGGAATACGTAAAAAAAACGTAAACGTAAAAATTTTATACGTGTAGTATTTGTCACTTTGCTTCGAAAAACACCATTGTTTTCAGCTTTATATGGGTCAATTGCTGATTTCCAAACAATATTTTTATGTTTTAGCGCTAAATGCTCACCATAATGAACTACATCAAGTCAGACAACTATAACAAATGATAATCTAACACAAACAACGATGATATAAACCAGGGCCGTATCCAGGGGGGGGGCGGGGGGGGCTGCAGCCCCCCCCCCTCCCGGGCTGAGACAAAAAAGTGACCGGAAAATGGCACTTTTTCAACGTCAGCGTAAAAAAATTTTGCGCGCACGCGCGCATTTTTCACCAAACGTGATGTATTATCTACAGATTTGCTCCCTGTGGCCGAAATCGTTACAAACATGCTCAATTGTGTGCTGTTTGCTGTATTTGTATGTATATTTGCATACATATACAGCGTTCCAAGGCGCTGGCGCCAACGCCAATGGCGCCATGGCGTTGCGCCTACTAATGGCGCCCGCGCCATGGCGCCTTTCCGACCCTGTATACGTAAAATTTTAGGGGGGGGGGGCTGAGCCCCCCCCCGCTCGCCGGCCTCCGTAAACAAACAGCCCCCCCCGCTCAAAAATCCTGGATACGTCCCTGATATAAACATCAAAATTGAGCAAAAGTTACACCTTTTTGTAATTCAATCTGATATATAAATAACTTGCTCAAATGTTTCCGTCGCCCAAATGGATCCTTTTACCAAATTTCAAAAGCCCAGCATGGCTCAATGGACGCTCTACAGCACCATTTCAGTCCATTGCGACTTTAGAAACTGTTGTTTAGCCTATTTTGGGAATATGTCCCATAAAATATTCTATGACATCTGCCATACCTAAAATTGTGTTGAATTTTTAATCATAAATATATACAGTTACATTTTTATGTGTGGCATTGACTCCAGTCAGTAAACAAAAGTGGCTATGTAGCGGACTGTATTAAATATTTGAGGTATTGTTTGTAACCATTCTAATCGCTGCACTAAAGCGATCGCCACATCATTCTGATTATTTTAAGTGCTCACACATCATTATCTGTAGAGAATTCATGGAAATATGCAGTTCCGTCCGAGGGCACGGCCACCAAGAAACTACTAAATATCGGAATTTTTACGTTTTCCCAAGTACCCGGGTATTTTGGTCAGGAAAACGTAACAAAACGTAATGGTATTTTTGGAAAACGTAAACGTAAACGTAAATATAAATACCTGAATAACCGGGTATTTCGGGTAAACGTAAATACGTTTTTCCAACTCTGCTGAAATGTCAAATGACGTTCAAATGCAAAAGTGTTGAATCATGTTGCAAATGAAGCCGTTGCGTTGCAAAAAATATTGCGGTACGTGCGATTTACATAAATGGCAGAAGAATAAATGTGTGTTACAATAATGCGTTTGTCTTTCTCGTGAGCAAACTTTGAATTGGGATGGGAACCAGTTGACATTTGTTGTCGATGTCAACTAAGTGTGTGGGATCAATGGCGCGATATACCCTCACTAGGTATTTAGTGCTACTTGAATTTCACCTCCACCCACCCCAAATAAAACCCTTGAGACTTGGAAACACCATCAAAAACGAACTTAGCAGAAGCAGATGGTTCCTTCCCTTGATTAGCAGGGGCATTTGGCACTGGTCCAAATTTTTTGTTCTTCAACCCCGCCTTAGGCCTCGGTCGCACCGACGCCCACACATCCGTTTTTTCTCCGTTTTCCGTTTTGCTTTCGGATTTTTCAGCGGCTCGAGTTTTGCTATCCGAAGTTGCCGGCGCCGATTTTTGCGGTTTTGACTCGGCAGCGCTGAATAGATGAAAGTGGTGATGGAAAAGCGCCAGAAACAAAAGCGCCAAGCGCCAATGGCTTCATGCAGAAACAAGGCGCCACAGAAAAGGGTGCTAAGCGCAAGGAGTGTCATTCGGAAACAGGGCGCCAGGCACCAATGGTGCCACAGAAAAAGGGCGCCAAGCGCCAATGGCGCTATGGTGCGGTGCCCATTGGCGACTTCAAATGGCGCCAGCGACGTGGCGCCATTCCATCACTAGATGAAAGTGATGCATTGAAAAATTTATAGACAATTTTGTGAAAAGAATATTACAAGTTCGACAAGTGACATGAAAAGCAATAAGGACGTAAGGGCGAGAAAGTGGTTGAGATACTTCGCAACAATTGAAATAATTGCTCAGAAATGAACAATAACGCTCAGCATAACACTTCCTGTCACTTTACCTAATACCCCCTTAGAAACTTAATAAACCAACTAAAAATGGCCAGCGCTTTTTCCCCGTTTTTTAAAAAAAAATAAAAACGGGGTCGTTGCAAAAAGCAACGTTTGGCCGTTTTTTTCTAAATAATACGTCTAATACCAACTTTTTCGTGTTGTTTTTGCCGCGTGATTTCACAGCCAATTCCCTGTGCGCACGTTCCTTTTCACGACGTTCCCGTCGTCGCTGTATGCAAAAATAAACAGTCATTGTTTTTAACGTGTGTTCTGCGTTGCTCGGACCACAAAACCGCAGCTTTTGTCATTTACACTCAATTTGGGGGGTATTTCGATGGGGGGTATAAATTCACAGTGGCCATTTTGAGAGGGGGTAATCCGAGGGGGTAATCCGAAGAAATATGGTAGATTGCACTCGGTAGAAAATTCAAAAAGAGTGAGTATTTTGATCCAAATATTAACTCACATCAGCCGCCTCTTTAGCGCGCAATCGCGCCATTTCCCGCCGCTGCTTACGCAAATCCTGCTTCCGTTTCTGCGGTGATATTTTCGACATAAATATATTACGTTTTTCTTTTTCCAAAATGTGATTTGAAAAATTAAAGCGACTAACAAATTTCTCGCCAATGAACTCAACCAGGGGCGTGGGCGTTTTCGAAAGTTCTGCGATGAATTTTGGATTTTTAATGGGTCAATTATCAAAATCGACGGATCGGCGCAACGAAAAAATTGTGCCGCCACTGGGGAATTGTATCAAAACAATCCGAAAACTTTTTCCGCATTTTTACATCACACCATAGGTTTTTTAGCAGATGGGTGTCTCTGAACTCGGAATTCCCTATGCTAATATGCTCAATAATGAGTCCGACGCAATTTTGGTACTAACGCCAACGCCATAAAAATGGCGCCAGCACCGTGGCACCATACCATCACTTATTAATGCAAATTGAGTCAATCTGTCAATATTTATCAATTTACAAACCTTGCAACTTTTTATTCTTCTCATCAATCTCCGCGATCATTTGCTCAATGGTCGTTTTCGCACCCGACGACTCCGCCTCCGCTTTTTTGCTGTCCAAATCGTCCGTGAACTTTTTGAACATGACAGCTGCGAGAAAATGGTAAAAAATTGTAATGAAAATTTTACAACAGGAGAGTAGGGTTCAAACGGGATTGACTTTTCGGGATCGGGATTAGTTTTCTCAGATCTCGGGATCGGGATTGACCTTTCGGGATCGGGATTGGGGTTTCGGGATTGGTGTTTCAGGATCGGGCTCGGGATTGGGGTTACGGGATTGGGGTCGGGATTGGGGTTGCGGGATCGGGATTGGGGTTGCGGGATCGGGATTGGGGTTTCGGGATAATGGTTTCAGGATCGGGATAGTGATTGGGGTTGCGGGATCGGGATTGGGGTTGCGGGATCGGGATTGGGGTTTCGGGATCGGAATTGGGGTATCGGGATTGGGATCCGGATAGGGGTTGCGGGATCGGGATTGGGGTTGCGGGATCGGGATTGGGGTTGCGGGATCAAAATTGGGGTTTCGGTATAGGGATTGGAGTTTCGGGACCGGGGTTTCGGAATCGGGGTTTCGGGATCAGGATTGGGGTTTCGGGATCGGGATCGGGATTGACTTTTCGGGATCGGGATCGGAATTGAGGTTTCGGGATCGGGATTGACTTTTCGGGTTCGGGATTGAGGTTTCGGGATCGGGACAACAAAACGGGATTCGGGGGTGGGATCCCGTTTGGACCCTGCCAGGGAGTAGGGATGGCCGGTGTTTTTTAACCGTTTTTTTAAAACATCAGCCAAAATTTTTTGTACTAAATATGTACTAGGTATTTTGCAATTTTTTGCGTGCAAGCGCTCAATTTCATATACACTTTACCATTTGTGATTGTTTTCATTGGTTTTGAGGCATTTTTGTGTGAAAGCTTCCATTTGTTCATGCTATTGTGTCATAATAAGCCATGATTTGTTAGTGTAGCATATAATATCTAGCCAATGTGCTCCCACATACTTCTACAGTGTGATCCATCACTGTCAATGGATTAGCCTTATATTATAACCTTGTATAAGTGCCATTCCATGCAAAACTTGACTTGAAGTCACGAACATTCGACAAAAGGCGATATACGTAACAAGTCAACAAAAAATGGATATTTTTGACAGAAATCACAACTTGTAATGCTATCCCATTGTTCCACAGCCATTCTGTGGCTATATATAACATCACAAAGTACTGGCAATTGTTTGATATACCTGTTTATGTTGACCCATAACCATATCTGGGAGCTATAAAAAAAACGTTTTAAATTTTTAAAAAAACGTTGTTTTTTTAAAAACAGGGTCGTTTAAAAAAACGTTTTTTGGCCATCCCTACCAGGGAGAGCTTAAGCCATGAATACATGTGGAGGAAATTTTGCGCGATCGTGTCAAATTTCAGCCGAAATCTTTGTCGCTTTTTGTCCACTTTCATCCTTACAACTGCAAGCCCATATACCTTATTGCCTATTACGATCTTAATTATGGTTGGGACGATACGAAATCTCGATATCGATAGTCGATTTTTTCCCCATTTTTTTCTGAAACTCGAAATTTGACACCGACCCTTGATATCAATGTCAAAAAGGAAAAACTGTCAATATCTGATATTCGATAAAAAGACAGTCGATATACGATATTTTTCGATATCGACACAACAAATGTCATCCCAACGATAAATTTAATCCATTTTTACACTTATTTTAGCCATTGTCATTTATGCCCGACCAAGAAATTGCGTCAGCCATTCCTTCAGAGGAATTGAAGAACTACCGTAATTCCTCGAAATCCCCCCCCTCGAAATACCCACGTCTGGAATAAGGTACATAATGTTATGAAATGAACATGATGTATTACTTGATGTCAATTTGAATCGCAGCTACACATAATGTGTAGCTATATACCCAGGGACGTATCCAGGATTTTTGAGCGGGGGGGAGGGGCTGCTTGTTTACGGAGGCCGGCGAGCGGGGGGGGGGGCTCAGCCCCCCCCCCCTAAAATTGTACGTACATAGTGGCGGAATGGCGCCATGGCGATGGCGCCACTAGTAGGCGCAACGCCATGGCGCCATTGGCGTTGGCGCCAGCGCCATGGAACGCTGTATATGTATGTAAATATACATACAAATACAGCAAACAGCACATAATTGAGTATATTTATAATGATTTCGGCCACAGGGAGCAAATCTGCCGATAATACATGATGTCTGGCGAAAAATGCGCGCTTGCGCGAAAAAATTTTTTACGCTGATGTCATTTTCCAGCCACTTTCTGGTCTCACCCCGGGAGGGGGGGGGCTGCAGCCCCCCCCCGCCCCCCTGGATACGGCCCTGTATATACCGTATTACCTCGAAATACCCCCATGGGCGTTTTTTCCCCAGCAAAATTTGAGGGGGGATTAATTCGAGGGGGGTCTTATTATTTCGTCAGAAATTTTCGTAAGGATCGTAGTAAATATAGTAGGCATTTGCGTACCCAAAAAAGGTTATAAATGTATCCAAACAGGATATATTTGGACATACAAACGTAGATAGCTACACGAACTAGTCTATTTGTAGCAGCAATGTAAATAAGCAGTAATAAATACATCATGTGCATTGCGTACATGACGTATTTATTACGTACATCATTCCTGAAGGGGGTATTTCGAGGGGGGTCATTATTTCCCCAGTGCATTTTGAGGGGGAGGGGGTTAATTCGAGGGGTGATAATTTGAGGTAATACGGTACATGAATACTACGTCATAAATAATCTAATTTAGGGCGATATGTCTTAATATATCCTGTTTGGTCACGTTTGTTATCAGTTTTGGGTATGTAAAACGCCACTCCTTACTACGATCCTCACGGAAGATTTCTTACGAAATAATAACCCCTCAAAAGTATCACTCTGAAAAATAATCCCCCTGGGGGTATTTCGAGGAAATACGGTAGTTATTTTCGGGGATTGTCCGGCCGTAAAGTAAACCCGGCCATAAAGTAGACCCGGCCGTAAGACTATGCCCCACGGCCGGATTTACTTTACGGCCGAGTTCTCGCCGTTATTTTCTATCAATCTGAACCCGGAAATAGACTAGACACCATAAACACGCCACCCCATCAGTAGCAAAGAGTGGTCACAAAATTTATTCTTTAATAAGTTGTTTTTATGATGGGAATGTCCTACACGAAGGTGCGGAATATCGAACAGACACATGATATCAAATTTGAAACATAAACCGTGCGGGTTTTGCGCACATTTAAACTAAGCGCCAGTACAGAAATGTTTAGATCAAATGCACAATTTTTGTCCATATGTGGATGTGGTCCATTGCGGGAGTTAAAAGAAAATCCCCTCGAGAGGTAAATATATAAATTTTTAGCGGAAAAATGTTTTTTGAAAGAATAATTGAAAACTTTTCTAGAAATGAAACGCCGTAAAATTGAGATAGATCTTTCTGCACATAGCTTGCCATCGTAGAATTATTAATTTTTTTAAATAATTCCCGCTTTCCCACCCTCCATGAAAATCCAAAAATCTTAAAAAAGTCCAGTTTTAAACAAAACGAACAATTCTCAATAGTGCCGCATCTCTTATCTTTTGTCGCGGTTTGTTCCAGTGTATTGGCGGGCCAGCGTTGTTGCGGTGCCAATTCCACGACCGCGTGCGATTCCGTCCCTGAAAATCAGGGAAATTTACTGGCGGTGCTGCTTTGCGGTAAACGGTACGGTATGGTAAATTCTACGGTTCAAACTGGATTCGATCACGAATCCCGAGAATTTTCGGGATTTTGTGGTCCCGATCCCGAAACCTCAATCCCGATCCCGAAATCTCATGTTTTGTGAGTTTTCGAAATTTCGTGTGAAAACTAGTGTGCGCAGGCACGATTCGACAACACGGTTTTTACATGTGAACAAAAAAAAATTAACACCTATTCTAGCCCAGAAATTTCACAAAACACATTTTCGTCAATAAAACACTATCTAACCTAAAGCTATCTTCGCCTCCAGGGCAAACAATTCGTCAGTGTTCGTTTACTAATTGGCTTAGGTCCAAGTGACACTCGTACCTCATTCCAGAGAATGAGCGTGTCACCAAAACACTCAGACCTAAGCCTAAACCTAGGGTGTCAAAAAAAAATTTTATGGAAAACGGAAAGGTAAAAGTTTTTCACTTTACGGAAAACGGAAAACAGAAAGGTAAAAAAAAATTTCTGCCGGAAAACGGAAAGGTAACAAAATTTCACTCAGCGGAAAACGGAAAACGGAAAGGTAAAAAAAAATTGTTGGCCAGAAAACGGAAAACGGAAAAATGAAATGCCGGAAAACAGAAAACGGAAAGAGAAATTTTCACGGAAACGGAAAAAATAAAGGGAAATTTGCACGCTGATAGACTGCAAAGTATGTGTCCAAAATTACTTTGTGTTTTTTACAGATTTGGATACAGATACGAATGACAGAATAACCTGGTAGTCATGTTGTAGTTGCCCTACATACTACTTATATTTACAGTTCTATTCACATTCTATTCACCACAGTTCAGTAGGTTTGAGTGATTGTGCTGAACTGTTAACTTGTTATGTTTCAACCAACATCAAGTATTGCCTACTTGGGTGTTTAAGTCAGTGGATGTTTTACCTCAATTCATTTGCCCTACAGGGTGGCCCATTAATGAATATGAGATGTTAATACTTTGAGATCCTTGTTGCAGGAAGACTGTGGTCACATAAAAGCAAAAACACATCCAACTCAAATGTTCACTCCTTCCTCTCGGTTGCCCAGCACCTTGTGGACTTGATACTTGCTCATTAAGGTCCATGTGCTGGTTCACACATTGACATTTGCATGCCAGTGGCATGACTGCCTATTTGCTCTACTACCTTGTGTGCAACAGTTAAAAACACCATAGTGGAAAAAGATAAATACAGATTGGAATAACAATGGAAAATGCCAGAAAACCAAAAATCGAGCCAGAAAATGGAAAAATGGCCTGGAAAAATGGAAACGGAAAGGTTAAAAGTTTTCAGCTGGAAAACGGAAAAATGGGCCGGAAAAACGGAAACGGAAAGGTAAAAAATTCCAGCTGCCGGAAAACGGAAAGGTAAAAAATTTTTGGCTGCCGGAAAACGGAAAACGGAAAGGTAAAAAGTTTTTGTCTGCCGGAAAACGGAAAGGTAAAAAATTTTCCTACGGAAAGGCGGAAACGGAAACGGAAATTTGACACCCTACCTAAACCTAAGCAGAGATTAAAATATTGTGAAAATATCACAAATTTGTATGTAAAAAATGTGTATGCGAAGTACAAACCGTATGTGAATCAAAATTACAAAGAGTATTCAAATCTAATTTTATAATCTAATTCAAATCTTTATAAAAAAACTCGTAAAAAGAATGCCGATGAATTGTATCACCCCCTCCAGCTATTTTATATTTACCTATCCAGTTATGTTATTTATCTAGTCACTCACAAAAATCAAAAACATTTTTTATTCAATCCGCAAGAAAGACCCACCATTTTTATCGACAAAAACATATCCGTCAAATCTGTCGCGGAGCGCCAATGCGTCACCGATCGCCTGCTCACCTCTGAGAAGAATGTACAGCCTCGAAAGCACCTTGGATTGCCAGCTGAAAAAAAATGGATTTAAATTTTAACGGATGCCCTTTTTGAATCCATAAAAAAATAATTAGTGCTTGGTCAACGTGGACTTTGGTCCCAATGATTTTGGTCACGCGCGAGTAGGGTGTAAAAAAAATTTACGGAAAACTGACATGGAGAAAAATGTTGCAATTGCCGGAAAACGGAAACTGAATATTTTTTGCACTTTCCGGAAAATTGAAAAGGGAAAAATTATATGCCAGAAAACGGGAAAGGGAAAGAAAAAATTTGCACAGAAATGGGAAAAATTCAGATAATTGAAAAACGTGCATGCAGGTTTACCAGTTTGGCTAAAACAGACAACAGAAAGTGCGTGGTTGGCGCCAGCGCCATAACCTCATTCCCTTATTATAGGGGCCAAATTTTAGGGGGGGGGCGGCGCCCCCGTTCGGCATGTTCGTATACAATCGCCGCCCCCGCACAAAATCCTGACTACGTCACTGCCTACGGTACTGACAAGGGTTGGTCGATTTTTTTAAAACGTTAAAAAAAACGTTGTTGTTTAAAAAACACGATGTCTAAAACATCTTTTTTAAACATCGGCTGAAATTTTTAGTACTAAGCACTAGGTATTTTGCAAAAACTTTGCGCACAAGCGCAATTTCACACACAAATTGACATTGGTGGTTGTTTTCATTGGTTTTGTGGCATGTTTAGTATCAGAGCATCCATTTCTATGTGCTACCATGGGTTAATAAGCCGTCATATGTTGCTGTAGTATATAATATTCACATGTCGACATGTGTCAATATGTCGACAAAAAATGGACATTTTTGAGACAAATCCCCACTTATAATGCTATTCCATGCCTCCACAGTCCACAGCCATTATGTGGTCATATATAGGGTTCAAACGGGATTGACTTTTCGGGATCGGGATCGGGATCGGGATTCACTTTTCGAGATTTCGGGATCGGGATCGGGATTGGGGTTTCGGGATCGGGATCGGGATCGGGATCGGGATTGGTTTTTTGAGATTTCGGGATCGGGATCGGGATCGGGATTGGCCGGGATTGGGGTCACGGGATCGGGATCGGGATTGGGATAGGCATTTTTCCGGGATCGGGATTGGGTTCTAGGGATAGAGATTTCGGCCATTTTTCTGGCATTCACAGTTGTTCATAAAGGTCTCAAAACACTGTTGGATGCCAGAAAAGTGGCATAAAATTGACGCTGGGGGTTTGCATCCACTTTTTAGCATGCAAAAACGTCATTATTTCACTTTTTATAATTTCCACTAATTTTTCCGGGATCGGGATCCCGGACTTGGGAGTTTCTCGGGATCGGGATCGGGATTTGAAAATTTTCGGGATCGGGATCGGGATCGGGATTGGTATTTTTGAGATTTCGGGATCGGGATCGGGATCGGGATTGGGGTTTCGGGATCGGGATCGGGACTGATAAATCCCGGAATTTCACGGGATCCGGGATCGGGATCGGGATCCCGTTTGAACCCTAGTCATATATTTATAACATCACGGAGTATTGCCACTTGTCTGATATACCAATAATGTTGACACAAGGTAATATCAGGGAGCTTAAAAAAACGTCGTTTTAAAAAAAAAACACGTTAAAATTAAAAACAACGTTGCTTTTTAAAAAAAACATGGCGTTAAAAAAACGTTGTTTTTTTCAACCCTAGTACAGACCACGGAGTATTGTGTGATTAATAAAACATGACGAGCGTTCTCGCTGTTTGCACTGTTAGCGGCGCTGAATTACCAGGTTAATGGATTCATTCCTGCAAATACAATAATGGATTACTTCCCTTACATGTTACAGCAACTACTCAATGAATTGAAGACAATATTGTAAATTTTTAGCACTAGCTGACTATTTCACTGGATAACACGAATGTAGCAACCTAAAACAAAGGATAAATTTGTGATTTTTTAAACCAACTCCCCTCCAAGGGTGCCCTGATCCTGAAAAAGCAGTGAAAATGCTACATTCAACAAAGTCAACATAAATATACAGCAGGGGTCTCCTAGGGGGGGGGGGCTGCCCCCCCCAAATCGCTCAGCTATCTATCTATCTGGAGTGGTTTTTGAGAAATTTTGCGCCAAATTTTCGCTCAAAATCGCCAATTTTCACACCTTTTTAAAGTTTTTCACCTTCAAAATTGTGCTCTCCGGCTATATGCATGGTTATATGCCTGTTTTTAGCCATTTTAAACCTACTTTTGACCACTTTTAACCGATTATTAGCGATTTTTTCCCCTTTCGGCCTTCTATGCACTGAAAAATCCTATATGTATTTTGCCCCCGCGAGCCCCCCCCCCAGAAAATTTTTTCAGCTATCTATCCCTCCGGAGGAGCAATTTGCTATCTATCCAGCCCCCGCGAAGGCCAAAATTTTGGAGACCCCTGATATACAGGTAAAATCAGACAGCTGACAGTACTTTGTGATGTTATATATAGCCACTGAATGGCTGTCGAGCCATGGGATAGCATTATACGTGGTGATTTCTGTCAAAAATATATGTTTAACATCGCCTTATTGTGTATATTGGATTTTGTCGAACATTCATGGCTTCAAGTGAAGTTGGGCATGGAATAGCGTTTAAATTAGGTCACAATATAAGGCTAATACATTGGCAGTGAGTTTTCACACTGTACAAGTATATGGAGGCTAGGGTTGGCCGATGTTTTTTTTTAAACGTTTTTTAAAAAAAAAAACGTTTTTTTTTAAAAAAAAACATGACGTCCGAAATGTTTTTGTTTTTTTAAAAACATCGGCCGAAATTTTTAGTACTAAGCACTAGGTATTTTGCAAAATTTTTGCGCGCAAGCGCGCAATTTCACACACAAATTGACATTGGTGGTTGTTTTCATTGGTTTTGTTGCATTTTTAGTATCAAAACATCCATTTCTATGTGCTACCATGGGTGAATAAGCCGACATATGTTGCTGTAATATATAATATTGAGGTAATGTGCTTCCATGTACCTCCACAGTGTGTAACTTCACTCCCAAAGTAACAACCTCCTTTTATAACCTTGTTTGATCACCATTCCGTGCCAAACTTTACCTGAAGTCACGAACATTGGGTTATAAGGCGATATACGAACGATATGTTGACGAAAAATGGATATTTTTGACACAAATCACCACTTATAATGCTATCCCATGGCTCCACAGCCATTATATGGTCATATTTAACATCACATAGTATTGCCAGTGTCTGATATACCTATATATGTTGACACTAGGTCATATCTGGGAGCTTTTAAAAAAAAACGTTGTTTTTTTTTAAAAAAACGTTGTTTTTTTTAAAAAAACATCGAGTTAAAAAAAAACGTTTTTTTTCCAACCCTAATGGAGGCACATTGACTTGATATTATATACTACACTAACATATCACGGCTTATAATGACACAATAGCACAAACAAACAGCTTTTACATCACTAAAAATGCCTCAAAACCAATGAAAACCACAACCAATGGTGATGTGCATGTGAAATTGCGCACTTGCGACAAAAATGCAAAAATACTTTGTGCTAAGCACTAAAAAATGTGGTCAAGGTTTAAAAAAAACGGTTTAGATGGTAAGGTTTTTTAAATAAAAAATGTTTTTTTAAACCTTTGAAAAAAACCCAGCCATCCCTAGCTAGCACCTATAGGCACCCTCGAAACAGGGCACCGCAAGGCATCAGCACCGGTGCTGGTGCCCTTCAGTGCCCAGCACCAGGGCACGAGTGCCTTTCCATCGCTAATATTCACTGACATTCTCAACAATATTAGTCTGAACTAGGGTTGGCACTTGATTTTTTAACTGATTTTTTTAAATCAAAGGGTGAAAACTGATTTTAATTTTAAAAAATCAAAATGAAATATTTCTGGTAGACTTGCACTACGTATTTTGCAATTTTTTTGCGTGCAAGCATGCAATTCCCATACACATTACCATTGGTGATGTTTTCATGGGTTTTGGGGCATTTTTAGTGTAAAAGTTTGCATTTATTCATGCTGTGTAATAATAAGCTGTGATATGCTAGTGTAGTATATAATATCCAGCCAATGTGCTCCCACATACTTCTACAGTGTGTAGCATCACTGTCAATGTATAAGCCTTCTCTTACAACCTTATTTAATCACTATTCCATGCTGAACTTCACTTGAAGTCACGAAAATTTGACAAAAGACGACATACGTAATAAGTCGACATAAAATAGATATTTTTGAAAGAAATCACTGCTTATATTGCTATCCCATGACTCCACAGTCGTAATATGACCACAATAGACATAGCAATACATTGTCTGACACTTAACATTCACATTTTTTTTCTCTATACCCCCATTTTAGATGATTAAAAAAAATTATTTTAAAATCAATTTTTTTAATCGATTATTTTTATCAATGCATTTGAGAAAAAAAATTGATTTTTTTCCAACCCTAGTCTCAACTGTATTTTTAATAATATACCAATGTTTTCTAAACAACAAATCAAATGGACAACTACTGATAAAAATGCACACACACAGAAATTGCTATACCCCTCATCTACACCAATGAATAACACAACATTGACTGGATATGAACAGTTCTGTAATTTAAAAATGGAGTGGCTGAACCAAGATGTTGAAGTTGTTCCTATTGTTACAATCGATGTAATTATTAATGCAAGCATTTCAGCTATTGCACTGATAAGCGCATTGGCAAATGCACTGTGTCTGGTTGAAGTGATAAAAATTGTAAATCATGATAAGCCAGGTTTCTGGTTCCAGGCAGTCATTTTTGTGTGGGATGAGATCATGTCAATATGTAATTTTTGTTTATGGATGGGGTCTCCACTTTTTGTATTATTTGGAACTACTCGTGAATGGCTGTATAAGAATACTCATATCATGACATTGCATGCCATACTGCTCAGAATTTGGGAAATTGTTGTATTTTCTTACCTCTTCATAATGACAGCATCAGCCATACACAAAGTGGCAGCCATCAAGTGGATGTTGAAATTCAAGACACTCGACCACAAAAAAGCTGCTCTCGCAGCAGCTTTTGTGTCAATAATTGTGGGAATATGCCTTCATTACCCTGAAATCAACAGTTATGAGATCAAATTGTGTGCTGAAAAATATTATTTCCCATCCCAAAATTCAGAAAAACTGGTTGCTCTGACATGGGTTGTTTATTTCAGAGAATGCATGCGCATCTCATTGACAGTTCTTCTGGTCGCAGCTACTGTGGCACTGCTGCTCTTGTACAAGGAGAAAAACAAAGGTCGCAGGAATAGGGAAAGCATTAGCTCCGCCTTACTGAATAAACTCATGTTGACACAGGCATTTAGCATCACTGTAGGTAGTATATTGTTCGCTATGTCTTGGATATTTGTAAACCTTCACAGAAACGAGTATGTCAAGCAGGTTATACTCTCATTCTACCTTGAACAGTTTTATGATTTGTTATATTCAATCAATGTGTTCATTTATCTGGCAATCAGTCATCAATTGAGAAACGCTGTTCTTGGATATTTTTGTTGTAAATAGATTGAAACATTTCGCAAAATTGTAAATAAAACAGCATATCAACTAGGGATGGCCCTTGATTTTTTCAACTGATCACAGGATGGAAAGTGATTTGATTTTTACAAATCAAAAGGCAAAATTTCTGGCAGACATGCATTAAAAAAACAGACTGAAATAGATTGAGATTTCGCAAAAAAAATGTAAATAAAAAATGCAAAATACCTTGTGGTGAGGTACCGAAAATTTAGACTGAGGTTTTTTTTATTCGGTTTCATATTTCATTTAGATGAAAAAAACAGTTTCGGCAAACAATTTGTCAGTGTTCACTTACTTATTGGCTTAGGTCCAAGTGACACTCGTACGTCCTTCTAGAGAATGAGCATGTCACCAAAACACTCAGACCTAAGCATAAACCTAAGCAGAGCCTAAAATATTGTGAAAACATCACAAATTCGTATGTAAAGTATGTGTATGCGAAGTACAAACCATATCCAAATCAAAAATACAAAGAGTATCCAATCCGAATTTTTGGCACTTTATCAAAAAATCGTAAAGAGAACGCCGATGAATTGAGTCACAACAGTTTCGATGGTCGGGTTTTGTGTAAACGTTTTTTTAAACCCGGCCATACCAATGTTGGACACAACAGTTGCATCTGCATCAGGATTACATCATAGACGTAATACAGGACATCCAACAGCCCACACCCCCTGCTTGCCCAAACACGAAAAATACAAGATATAAAGTACAATCTCATATCGATACAACCCCCCCCCCCCCCCCAAAAAAAAAAAGAAAGATAATAATAAATAAACTAACAAATCGTCCGCTTTGGTCAGCAGCAGATCGCAGTCGGCAGGTAATGGATCCAACTGTTCCCGTATTTCTTCCTCCGTTGAACCGCTCGGAAGACAACGAATAATCAGCTGCGAAAAAATGAACTTTTGGCACAGTGCCAAAAACGATGCTTGCGTCTATTTAGAGGGAAAGTAGACTTATTGTTACCTTTCTATGTTTTGCAGCGTTTACAGTGGACGTTTTCTCCGCTTTTTTGGCTTTTTCGGGCTTTTCTTCAGCTTTACCGTCGTTTGTTTCGACGGCCATGACGAAATACAATTTGCAAAATTTCTTTTTTTGTTTTGTGCAGATTTGGATACACTGAGATGCCAGATTTTGGAACTTTATCATTTTTGCTGGCTGGATAAATTCAAATGCATTTCTGCTTTCTAGGGCTTGTCTATTGTACGACTGCGATTGTTGTGGCGATGTTTTCTACTCTTAGGTTCATACTTTTTATTTATTTACACGCGAATGGCGAAAGAAAACAAGAATGAAATTTTTGAGGCTGACAGCGTTCAAAATCGGTCGGTTTAATTTCAATTTTTAAAATATTTTCTATAGTTAATAGTTTTGTTGTTTTTAATGTATTTTGCAGATTAATGCACATCAAATTCTACAAAAGATGGAACAATTTTAACCAAGATCAGCATTCATATATCACCGCATTTTGTCATTACTGTCCGTTCAAATTGTTTTGGCGCTCTGCCAACTCGTTTACAGCGTGCCTTTCGTTTACAATATAAACAGCTGTACTTGCGAAAACTAGACTTCTGATGTATTGGTGAATAAGCCAGTTTGAATTTTATAAAACATGAAAGGATGCCAAGTGCAACAACCCTCCCCCCGTGTGAAAAGCCCCATGAATTCACCCCCCCCCCCTTCGGAATACCCCCTGGGCAATTTCGAGGAAATACGGTATAAAATCGATGGTAAATACAGTATCCATTTTCCCTATCTCCGTACATTCCGTCCACTTGGCAGCGGCGCACCAAAAGCACTCGCATTTGCATAGGTAAAATGTCTGCAAAACTGCTCCGATTAGCATAATAGTTGCATTAATGTTTATGAGGTTAGCTTTGGAGCCTTTATAAAGTGTTATCGGCGCTATATACCGTATTTCCCCGAAATACCCCCTCCCCGTCTCGAAATACCCCCCCCCCCTCTAAATGTGCACTATGAACTTATAACCCTCCCCCCCCCCCGAAATACCCCCCCCCCAATTTACTGTATAGAGAACGATATGCGGTTTGTGATCCGGGAAACGCAGAACACATGTTAAAAACAATGACTGTGTTATATTAGAACCGGTTATATACTGTCTACGTACATATATAAGTCCATAGAGTGTTGTAAATGGCAGTTCTTGTTGCATTTTTCGACGTTTGTGTACGTTTCAAACAACAATTTAGTACTGGGATTTCGAAAAATTTCTATCGAAATAATGACCCCCCTCGATATACCCCCCTCGTTTAACCCCCCCCCCCCCCCCCTCAAAATTATCACTCTGAAAGAAAAAAAACCGGGGGGTAATTCGAGGAAATACGGTATTTAGATATCTAGGTAATGGGCGCTGTTATTGTATTCATGAGATAATCATTTTGCGTGGAGCGCGGATGGGAAGGCGCCATGGATTTTGGCGCTTGGCGCCATTGTTTTGGCGTTGTCTTGTCCGGGGATTTGTGAGGTGGATGCAGTTTTTCGATAGTGGGGTGGTGAATGAACAACTGAGTCGATGGATGTGTTTACCTACATATTATATCAATCTTCATGGCTATTCTGTGGTGTGTAAACCAAGGTTCCAAGGTTTTGAACCTCATGGGGGCTGGATAGATGCGAATCTCTCCACCGGAGGGATATATAGGTAGCTGGAAACAAATTTCTGGGTGCTGGGGGAGGGGGCGCGGGCAACATATATTGTATAGGTAGCAGAGTTGGAAAAACGTATTTACGTTTACCCGAAATACCCGGTTATTTGGGTATTTATATTTATGTTTACGTTTACGTTTTCCAAAAATACCATTACGTTTTGTTACGTTTTCCTGGCACAATTACCCGGGTACCAGAGAAAAGGTAAAAATCGTATGGAAAATGCACAAAAACAGTGCATTTTTGAACTTTTTTCTGATACAATAAGTAAAATTTATGTTTTTGGCCAATTATCTTCTTAATTGTTTGATAAATAACATAGGTAAGCAAGAATGTGATCGTATCAGCAGAGAAATGGTTGAAATCGGAAAAACAAAAGTGTTTTTCAATGCACTTGATCATGGGTGGTGCACTTCAAAAAATTTTTTACGTTTACGTTTTTTTTACGTTTACCTGGGTATTTTAGAAGTATTTTACGTTTTCAGTATTGATACTCACAATTTAGAAAAGGTATTTACGTTTACGTTTATGTTTTCCAAAAATACCAGTATTTGTACAACTCTGATAGGTAGTCGTGTTCACAGGGGTCTCGAATGGGGGGGGGTTGAGGGGGGGTTACCCCCCCAACCGCCCAGCTATATATTTATCCATCCCGGAGGCCGCTCAGCTATCTATCTATCCCGGAGGCAAAATTTTGGGCTACTACCCCCTAACCCCCCCCCCCAAATTGCCCAGCTATACTCCGGTTACTTTACACCCTGCACGCGAGGTTCCCGCTGGAAGTGTGCCAACGATGGTTAACGCGTCCGAGTTTCATAAAAAGATGACAAAATTGATTGTTATTATAATGTTAGTCATTAACACATTCACATCGATGAATTTTTTTCATATTTTTACGGAAATCGCATGATTTAATAATCATTGGCACGCTTCCAACACGAGACATAAATCAGTGCGAGGGCAGAGTATCACGTACACCGAGTATATCTACCTATCTGGAGCGAGTTTTTGAGAAACTATACCCCAATTTTCGTTCGAAATTGCTATTTATCATACCTTTTTATAGATTTTCACGTCCAAAATCATAGTTCTGGTTCCTATTTGCCTATTTTCAGTTATTTTTAGTACTAAATGCTCTTGTATACCCATTTTGAGCTATTTTATACCTACTTTTAGCGATTTTTTTTTCCTTTTCTTTCTTCTACGCCCCGAAAAAGCCTAGTTGGCTGAGCGATTGGGGGGGGGGGGCTCAGGAGATAGTATACTTGGCGGACCGCACGCTATGCATTTGCTGATGGAAACACTCCATCATGACGTCATCATTCATAAAATAAAAATCGTTCCAGCAAAAAAAGAAAAAACATTTCGGGAAAAAACCTTCCTTGTTTGTTCGCGACTCCGCCTTTTTCGTTTTAAAATATTTATCTTTTTTTGTGAAAGTGAGTACATGAGTAAGTATCGTGCTCGCGCGCTATCGACCGCGACATAAGTAATTTTGGGCGCATACTTTGCGGCCGTCGAGTATAGCCAGAAAATTTACCTCGGGATAGATAGACAGCTGAGCGGACCTCCTTGGTGGTTATTTAGATGGATTTCCTTGTTTCCGGGTTTCACAATAAGTTTGTCTTCCACTGTAAATAAATACCTAAGTGCCGAAATGTCAACTTAACAGCGACACTTTTCCCATATAGCCATTTAGTCTTACGATCGTTTGCACTTTGTCACTTTGTACTTAATGGACTTGCAATTTGCAATGCATGGCAGATTTGACTGGCCAAATGTGCCATCATTTGTTACAGGCCACTTACTATTTACACCCACACACTTTCAGCCGGTTTAAACAGTTCAAATGCGACTGCGAAATGCAGTTTACTGAGTTGCTGAGTTTAAGCGACACTTTGAAGGCACCGTATTTGTTTCAGAATTGAGTTCTTTAATTATTTCTTACACACCGTTTTTGCTCGAATAATCCCCCTATGTCAGACGAGAGAGGAAAATATAAGAGAGAATAATCCCCCCTCGAATAATTCCCCCTTTATGGGTCGATTACAGTACGACGTTAAATTCGATTAAAATTTCGATAAAATTGATTTTTGGCCGTAAAATTAATTTCAGGTGAATGAATAACGATACGGCATTGATACGGCAATCAAAGAAAGCGTAGAGGCTGATGTTTCTTGTGTTCAAAGCACAGTTGTTAAAATTTACGTTCATTTACTCGAAAAATACGCGTACGCAAGTACGCGGTAAATACATTTACATATACTTTTCAAAAAAGTAATGTACTTATTTTTACGCGTACATTTTCAAAGTACACGCTTACAGAGAAAATGTACTTTTGTTGCTAAAATCCCAATTTCATGTTGCTAAAATTAGAAAATTTATTTATTTATTTATTTTATTATAAAGGATATTGGGCCTTACCTCAGAGAGGTTCCGCCCATCCAATTTTAACTGTTTTCATTCCTACACCTTATTTTCTTCACATAATACTTTTCAATTTCACTTCCTATATGAATATCTATACGCTCACATACATCTCAAGAACTCACACATTACAATGCCACGCCTCATTAATTTCACTGTCACCCTAATTCTTAATGTTCGCTGTTATCGTCGATTTTATGCATTTCCATGTCATTTCACCTAGCAATGGCTATATTTTTCTTTTCCCGTGGCCCCTTTTTGTGGCCTTATCGAGTGACAGTCATCCAATTTTTCACTTGCGATACTTTTCTTGAGCCATGTCTGGTCTCAAGATTAGTATTTTCGCTGCAAAGCGGTACGCTGATTTTATCACCTGTGAGGTAGATATCCCCCACAGAGAGATTCAGTGTACCCTCAAGGGCCAGTTTCCTGTGGAAATCATGCCATCTGTTGTGGCCGAGGTCGATTGTCACAGGTCGATTTTCTTTATTTAATTTTTTAACAACTCAAGATTCATAAAGTACGATCCAAAATCTATGATTCAAAATTCAAAGTTTACGGTTCAAATTTCAGAGTTCAAAGCTCAAATTTCCAAAAACATTTTGAGTCATTTCAACCCACTACAGTTTATATATATTTTAAAATACATTTTATTTACCATCCCCACTCAGTGGTGCTGTTCTGTCTACACTAGGACAACACGTACTGCTAAAGTTTACGGTGTCTACACTGTCAGCATTGCAGAGCCCTTATATACATATAGACGATTTATGTCTATCCATGCAGGTTGGTAAGAGGTCTGATATCAGAAAGTTTGAACAAAATCCTTATAAAAGTGTTTGGTATTATTTTTATTTAAGTTTTAGAGGCCTTTTTAATTTAGTAGCTAAATTACGGTATGGTTGGTGTCTATAAATGTTGCCCATAAATCTATCTCGGAAAAATTAGATTTCTATTCCTCCCGCTCTATGCAGGAATTATCTCTCGATGATGTCGACGAGATGGAGGTCGATGACCGTCATTACGTGCCGAAGGCGATATCTATGCTATATCCTATGTCCATAGTGCCCAAGATGTGCCATTGCACAACCAAACAGTTTTTTCCCAATCAAATCGTATTGAAGTTCTATTGGTAGTCTCGTTTTTCCTTACACACTGTCTTGATATGTTACGGTTTATATCCACAATGTGGGGATTTGTGCCTTATTGCTTATGATATAGTTTATGTGTTTTGGGTTATTTAAAAACACGAGAAGTCTCAATGTAATAAAGTTGATAGCCACTGAATATCGATAACTTTTTTTATTATTACTTCAGCCTAAGAATCCAAAGAACAAAAGAGAGCGATCACAAAGTACAAAATAATTGTGTACTTAAACATTTACGTGATACGCAATAAAGTGTACGTACTGGCTGAGTGTATATATATATTACATGCTACACCATACCAACCAACCAGAAACTTCCACGAATGAGCTCATCAGAAAAGGAAAAAAAGGAATAAACGTATTACGGCTATCAGCTATAGATTTACACGACCGAGAAGTATTGTACTTTCAATTGGAGACACCTCACATTGTAGAGCAGAACTTTGGAATGTATTATGCTTAACGGAATTGAAGTATTTTTCGGACAAAATCATTTTTCGGGCCAAATTAGGACAAAATTGTTTTTCGGACAAAGTTGGGTCAAATTTAGAAAGAAGTATTCTCATATTTAGGAAAAAGTATTCTCATATTTTGAAAAAGTATTCTCATATTTAGAAAAAAGTATTCTCATGTTTAGAAAAAAGTATTTCCATGGTCTCTTAATGGGCAAACTTTATACGTTTTTGACAAAGTCGCGAACCACCAGCGTAATATGTTTTTCCTTATTTTTTCTTTGATATTTTTTGATATTTTTCGATATTTTTTGATAACTTTTGGTGTATTCGTGATTTTCTACAGCAAGTTAGTTCGCGATTTCGCCAGTTTCGAGGTCTTCCACAAAGGGAGTTAGGTGGCTGTAGCACTCCCTAAACCGGTGGCAGTTAATGGTCAGCCACAGTTTCACAGTCCCCATGGTGCTCGGCCTCAGCATCCAAACGATTTGAACGGGATGCTCAGCGTGGTTCACGATTTTCATTTTTACCATGTTACCCGCCTGGGCGTTTCCCGTGGTCAGTAGGAGCAATTGGATGTCTTCTCCATTGGCGATCCAGTGATTTCCTGCATTGATTACAAATTTCGTAGTCGAATGTGAATAAACGCGCTTAAAATACTGTTAGCAATCTTATTTATGTGGGTCAGGTGTTTTAGAAGCATTCAATTTCAGTACAGCGGTTATAGATTTGGGGTTGACAGTTCTGGAAAAGTCTGGGTACGGTAAGTCCGTCAATAAGTCCAGATTTTCCTAGTTTTGCCTGTTGATAAATCCAGATTTTCAAGTCGATAAAACCATATTGATAAATCCATGTTGTTAAGTCCAGAAAAGTTATTTCATACATCAGTATAAGGTATAAGTCAGGAAATGGGCTTGATCCTCATGTATGTTAAGAACAGCATCAAAAGGTTCATCGAAGCCTCCTTCAAGGCTGTGATTGCAACAACGAAGATGCTAAGATACTAACCGTTGCGGTCGATTTCCGGGATACGGTGTCCATCTCCGAAGCCGTCAATGCGGAATTCCACTTCTTTCGCCATATTCAGATGTTTTTCGGTAAACTCGATGCTCTCGCCCATATGGTGTCCGCAGTTTGTGCAGCTAGCAAACGGGTACATCTCGCACACGTAGTTGGTGTCCACGTAGCACTGTAGGTACGGCGCAATTATGGATTTTTTGTACATCGGGTACCACGTGGCTCCCATGCTCAGATGTGGTTGTCAAAGCGGCAGTTCGTAGCGTCCCTCGGTATCTGAGTTTAGTTACATACATCAGTGTACATCAATACTTCAATACATTATGCCATATCCGGTATAGTAATCGGGTTCCTGACCGGGTAACCCGGGTAACCCGGTTATTCCGGGTATTCCAGTTTTTTCCTGTTTTAGTTTTCTTTCTGGATTATGAGCATTTAAGTAAGTGTTGATTAATTTGGCTAAAAATTCGTGTAACCATATAGATATCAGTTTTCTGGTCAGTTTGAGTATCTGATGCCATATCTGTTCATTTTTGCTCTCATTAACAAGGTGTGTATTGCAGTAGGCTCTTTTTACTGATGGCAACATTTTGAAGAAATTATATCATTTTTCTAAAAAATACTTGATAATCACTAAAAACGACATATTATGTCTTTGAGTGTAAAACTCACTCTCTATTGTAAAACTCACTGTAAAAAGTAGTAACTTTTACGTTTTCTGGGGGAAATTACGCGCTTTTACGTTTTCTTGGGAAAAAAAAGTAATTTACTCATATTTACTAGTGATGGAATGGCGCCATGGCGCTGGCGCCATTTGAGGGCGCCAAAGGGCGCCGCGCCATGGCGCCATTGGCGCTTGGCGCCCTTTTTCTGTGGCGCCCTTGGCGCCTGGCGCCCACTTTCTGAAAAGCGCCATGGCGCCCTTGGCGCTTGGCGCCCTTTCTCCGTGGCGCCCTTGGCGCCTGGCGCCCTGCCATAAAAGGGCGCCAAAATGGCGCCAGCATGGTTTCAAGGTGAGTGCTGCGTGAATGAATAAAAAAGAAAAAAACGGGTCTGTGAATGATCAAAATTCATTGGAAAATAGACAAAGTGGTGTGAGTGGATGTATATGTTTCATCCAATTTTTATCAGATGCGTGTAACGGATCAGAAGCTGAGCATGAGAGACCGGTGAACTTGCAAACTTGTAAATCAACGGATTGAAATTATCGGAATTCCGTTGTCGTCCGCTTCATGTAAACATATTGGAAAATCTATTTGATGTGCATTCATTGTTTTGTCGAATGAGAATTTTCAAAGTGTTTGAATTGAATATCACGTGTGAGTACGGTTTTTGCACAAAAGTTTTTCGCTAGTCTCATTTTTGCTGATTACATCCTGGAGAACATGAATAAAGAAGTGAATGTGTGCACTACAGTGCTGGAGAAGCATTTTTGGCACACGCAGGGTATTCTACTCGCTTTTTTATTCTGGCGCCATTGGCGCCTGGCGCCATTTTTTCTGGCGCTTTTCCATCACTAATATTTACGCATGAGTACGAGTAAAAAAAGTGTTTTACATTTTCTATACTTTTTGGTGAGTAAAAAATAAATACCGTATTTCCTCGAAATACCCCCCGGGGGGTGATTGTTTCATAGTCCCGAGAGGGGGGGGGGGGTTTAAACGAGGGGGGGGGGGTTATTTCACAAGAACTTTTTTGAAATCCTAGTAAAAAATCGTTGTTTGTGATGTGCGCAGGGGTAGAATAATGCATCAATAACTGACATGTAAAAACTCCTGTAGACTAATATTAGTACGTAGATGGTATAAACACTGTTCTAACGTGATTCCGACATTGTTTTAACGTGTGTTCTGCACTACGCAGAACACAAACTGCAGTATTTGTCATGTACGTTCTCTTTACACTCAATTTGGGGGGGGGGGTAATTCGAGGGGTGGGGGGTGATTGTTTCATAGTGTTCTCGAGAGAGGGGGGGGTCAAACGAGGGGGGGGTATTTCGAGGGGGGGTATTTCGAGGAAATTCGGTACTTACATTTACATATACTTTTGCAAAAAGTTCAGTAATTCTAACAACTCTGGTTTAAAGCTCATGAGCTTATTTTAATTGTCCTAGGAGTCACAATGATAATATTTGATGCGTAAAAGGGGTGTCCAAGGCGGTGAAGGGGGTGCAAAAACTTGTGTTTTTTTTGCGTCAGATTTTTCGGTAATTATCCGTACAGCCGTCCTGATCAATTAAAACCCAAAAAACTCAAAGTTGTCGGCATTTTGAACTCTTCTTTTCGTGCAACGTTTTTTGTCACTTTGCAACACAACGTTTCTTATCACTTTCTTATCACTTCCGATCACTTGTCAAAACTCAGAATTACCCCCAGCACACTTACTGCACAAAAGCGCAGTTTATTGCCACGTTAAGCCGCACTAATTAGCGGCAGACAACACGCGACACGAAAAGCATTCAACATGCGTATGCTCAGTGCAGCTAGCGTTGCAAAAATGGCGGGATATTTATGTATTTGAAAATAAAATAAAATATAAAAATATCATTTAATTTCATTTTTGGGGTTTTCCGGATGATTAAATTATATTTTTATGGGAAGAAAATATAAAAATAAATCATTTATATTATTTTATTTATTTTTTCCATGCTTTTAGATAGATTTGAGAATATAGATTTTATTTTTAAATTTTTTTCTCAGGTCATAATTTCTAATATCATCAATTCTTTGGAAATCTAACAGTAGTTACGGTCATGCACATGCAATATGCATTACATGCACCCTTGGGGGCGGTGTAACAAATGCAATTGTTTGAATGCCATTTGATAGCCTTTGATGGCCCCCCGTTTCTGTGCATGATGATCGGCGTCTAGAAGCGACCCGGTGTTTTGCGAAATCCGAGGGCGCGGAAATGATTTTGTGATGGAATTTATCATATGGGAATTGAGATTATGCAGCTCTAAGTTGTGCAGTTTGATAGTTGATTTTTCCAAAAGTGCCATTGGCATATCCTGTAAACTGTCAGGCAAAATGTCCTCATGTAAAGGGACAAGTTATAGACAACCATTAACAGTATACGATCAATCTGACCTCTGAAGCTACGTTAAAAATTCACATTACAAGATTTGTAAGTGGCTCTATTTTTCAAGTACCTATTTACAATAAAATGAATTGAACTGCCAATAAGCCAAATGTGTCGATATCTTACGATGCGGAAAAGCCAGCAATTAAAGAAAAATATTCAATTGTTTCAACAAAGATTTTCTCCAATCTTTTCTCCAGACCACATATTCCCCAACCAAACTCGAATAGCCCCCACCAAATTCCGCACGACACCGGTGAGTGCGATAATTTGCAAGGCGGTCTTACCTCAAGATAGCATGCATGACATGACATCGCATGCCGTTTGCGAGAGCTATCAAGCATCACATGCGGGCCAATTGATTACAATGGCCAATCAGCCAATCAACCCATTGGTTCCAATTAGGAAAGTCATGTCATCTTGCGTTATATGGGGCTGCGTGCATGGGGCAAGCGCACATTAGGCAACCCTGCATGAGGCAACCATGTTCTGATACAGCCGAAATTTTGCCTCATTCCACGTAAAAATTGTCATTTTTCCTAATAAAAGTATCTAGATCCCACATCGATAGATGTCAGCAGTTGTTTAAGTGAATGAAGATCACATGGAGATGCATTGTAATTTTGATTCATAACTACCATATTTCCTCGAAATGCCCCAGGGGTTTTTTCAGAGTGTAAATTTTGAGGGAGGTATTCAAAGGGGGTTAATTTTTTCGCCATAAATTTTTGCTAAGGGTGGTAGTAAAGAATGGGCTTTTACACACCCATAACTGGTAATAAATGTGTCTTAACACGGTATATATTTACACATATCAACATAGTTTGGTGCACATACTTCTCTATGAGTAGCCGCAATGGGAATATACATCAATAAATACATCATGCAACTTGAATATATGATGTACATTATTCTAGACAGGGGTATTTCGAAGAGGGGGGGGGGCACAATAACACCTGGAGTATTTTGAGGGGGGGGGTAATTCAATGGGGTATTTCAAGGAAATACGGTATTTGTGGGGTAGATCAAATCAATTGAAGAATGAATTAATGGATGATTCTAATATATTATTATTTATTATGTATGCAACATACTGCTATGGATTGCCATTTGCACAACTGATTAATTGACCTTTTGCCAGTAGTCATTTAAACCTCCTACTCATCTATACCCACCACACATCTTTTTACACTGCTACTTGTCTATAGCTGCTACTCATCTATGCACTTAATTGGGGGATCTGGATGAGTAGTGGGCTTAGATGAGTAATAGGCCTGATTCAATACATTTTATTCACAGAAATATATGTAAATACATATTTAAGGTTGTTTAAGCAATTTTGTGCAAAGTTTTCTGCAAAGTTTTCCAAAAAATAGTCCCAAAACAGTACTGCCCATTCATCCTGCAACGTGGGATGTTGTGGGATTGCATTACATGCAAATCTTGCAAGTTGCAAGCTTATAATATTATAATCGAAAAGGCATCAGGGTTCTTTAGTTATGGGCATTATGTTTGGTGCCAAAGGGGTGTCACATACTCATTTATCATTATAAAATGCTGATCATTTTGGTAAACTGTTTCACAAAACAGCACAAACACTGGTACAGAGTTGAACAGTGTTTTGTACTGTTTCATCCAAACAGTTTACCAAAATGATCGAGCATTTCCTAATGGTAAGCTAGTGTGCACGGGCACAAAGCATTAGCACTTTCTACTGTTTTTAGTTGCCACATAAGATGCCTAAAGCATTGCCAAGTTAAACAGTTGCCTCATGTGGAGTTACTTTATGCGCATGTGCCTTATAACAGACCCCGCAGTGAACTGGTGGGTGGGGGTAATTGTTGATTGCATGAGTCTAGCATGCCATGACATTCAATGCATTTAGTCTTGTTCCACTTAAGCTCCACTTTTGTGTTTCGCTGGTCAACTTGAGTGGTCTGGTTATGGTAGGATCTAGGATGGTTCTAAGCATGGATTTTTGAATAATGAAACTTATTTTTGATAATTACACCGTTCCAAACCTGACGGGATCCTGAAGTCATGTATTTTTTGCAGTAAAAATAGCATCTCTAAACTACTTTTAAATTTGAATTTCCGCTACAGTGAATTTTTCAATAGCCTAAATAAATCAACCTAAATAAATAGTGGAATAAGGACATCGTATTTACAAATGAATATATCCCTGACATTATTAAAATTAGTCATGTAAAAGCGCGACAAGGCAAACAGACTGTGTCTACTAGAGTACACATGTGTTTTGCATATACTGTCAATAATGTGACTGGGGGATTATTCGAGATTGAGTTATTTCATTTTATTTCCCAGTATGTACTGGGAAGTAATTCGGGGTAATACTGTACTAAATGCTTATAAATATAAACCCAATTCCTCTCAGCATACAAACCACAAAAAAATGTCGCAAAACAAAGAAAAACCATTATCCGCAACTACCACATCCAGCACATTTCTTATCAGTGACATTTTATCTGACAACACTCCAAGCAGGAAACAGCCAACTATAAATCCCACATCAGAAGTGGCCACATCTTCAGGTGTAGCTGCACATCCGATGCTTGCATTTGCTAGGGGCTGGCGCTTTGCCAGCTTTAATGATGGTGTGTGTTGAATTTTTTGTTGTTGTTTTTTTGTGATTTGGGCACTGTATTTTATATATTTTTGTGTCAATTGCATATTTATAGTTGGGTAGGCCCAGGCTGTCCATTGGTCCATTCAAAAACTCAAAATCGTCACAGAGGCCTACCGTAGGCCTCTGTGAAGATTTTGAGTTTTTGAATGGGATCAGTATGAATCACACAACATGGCTTTATTTTTGCAGGTGTTCCACATTATTGGTATGCAGATGTTGTGGCTGAGTCTAACCATGCAAAAAGGAACAAAAAACCTGGCACAGATGATGGTATGTCAATATCACACAGTTGTTATATCAAAATATAACAAATATTTTTAATCTTGGAGGCACTCCATGTCTCCAATAGTCTACAAAATGTCATGTAAAATTAGAAATACCTGAATAAAACAACCTCAAAGTCACCTCACATTTTCCATCAAAATTAACAAACTATCAGTTATTTTAAATACAGGGAGCAGATTAGCTCCTGAAATTTCATGCATTCTCACCCCAGAAAAATCACTTTTTCCAGATCCCCGCACAACAGATTCAACCAGCCCAAATTCATGCCAAAATGATTCAAACAGCATGAATGGCAAGGTGAAAAAGCAGAGAAAAGCCAGAACTGCATTCACTGATGCCCAGTTGCAAACATTGGAGCACAGTTTTCACCAACAAAAATATTTGAGTGTGCAAGATAGAATGGAGCTGGCTGCTAAATTGAATTTGACTGATACACAGGTTAAAACTTGGTATCAGAATAGAAGGTGTGTGTGATTTGAAATTCTTACTTTGAATTTTGTGGTAAAAAGTTGCATTTATCAATTTGAGTGATTTTCTTGTTTTCAGGACAAAATGGAAGCGACATGCTGCATTGGGCGTGGATTTCATCACTGATGGTATGCAAACTTCAGGAGAAATGAGTGCTGATGTCACAGCTGCTACAGCTGGGTTCAATGCTGTTGCAGGTACCATTAAATTTCAGAAATATTTTTCATGGAATTCTCACAGAAAAATTGGGAGTTTAGTAATATAAAGGTGTGAAGATTTTGGTGCTAAGTGTCAAAATAACCATGGCACTTTTCAGACACATGATGCTGATGGGTGATGATGTTTTTCCATTGGCTGACACCAATAGAAAGCATTATGGTACCATACATAGCCATCCTACCAAACTCCATGACAGTTTTGATAAAGTATCAAAACCCAGTGCCATTACCATGGTGCTTTCTCATCACTAACAAATAATAGTCAACAAATGCACTTATATTCTCAGATGCACTACTGTCACACCAATCTTCTGATCCCAGTGCAATTGCCAACAACACAACATCCCACAATATAATATCAAGCTGCAATGCACCAACCATCACTACCTCTACAACAATGCATCAAAGTTCACAATCCACCAACAATGCTGACAACATGATGTCAGCTGCTGCAGCTGCCGCAAATCTGCAACTCATGGTTCAAAGAGCCATGATGGCTGCCATGTTGGCACATCAACACCAGGTGTCAAATGGTGGTGCTGGCACCATTGTGGCACCAAGGCAGAATGTGACTGCCACAGTTGAGGAACCTGTAGATTTGTGCAGGGACACTGGCATAAGTGGCAGCTTGGCAAGTTGCCAAGGTGATGAAGGAGATTTGAATGTTGTGGATCAGGGTACTGAGGATAGTGATTGATGTTTCAATTGCTGTTTGGATGATAAAATTATGTTGAATTGTTGAGTATAGAGCAATTTTGATCATATCTTTTGAATGTCAACACCAAAATATTGATGATGTCAAAAATCTATGAAACTTGTATCAAGTCAGATATAGTAATATTAAAGATTGGCACCAGAGCAAGTTCACCATCTAAACTCTAGTGAAATTTGGATGCATACATTATATTTGGTGGATATTCACTGTTTTTTTTGCTAATTCCATCAAATTTGCTGCTCGCGTTATAGTTATTTCCAGTCTTCCACATTGTTCAAGTTTTTCTGCAGTAGAACATTTTTCAGGTTGAGTGTCAACTTTAGTTGTTTGTGGCTGTGATATCATGCAACTAATATTTTATCTCGCATTTCAAGTCTAAACATTCCATTTTACGACTATTTTACTTATCTGAGCTTGCATATATTCTACATGTTTTGAAAGCGTGTTCATTCAATGAAAAATTACAAAATGCCTGTCTGGATAAATAAATTAAAGTGGATCTAAAACATTTCGTTCATTTCATTTCCACATTATTGCCAGTGTATTTGGTTGAATGAATTCAGCTGACATCGATTATTTAGACCATTTTTGACAATTAGCATGAATTCTCGCTTTGCATCATCAGCCAGCTTCCCAAATGGCTTTATTAAAGGAGACTAGATTTAAGCCGCATACAAATTGTAAATTTCATGACAATGATTCGCTTTTGCTCTGAGACGTTCTAATAAAATATACCTACCTATCTATGTCATTCGCGAAATTCAAGATCAAAAAATATTATATGACAGCAATTGATCTAACATTTATTTTCATTAATTTACCTTAATTTAAAATCACACCAATGCATTCACTCACATTTGCACCTTTAACTAACAGGTGTTTAACAAATGCGTCATTCTGAACGAATTTTGCCATTACCTGGCTGGATGTAGTGCCATATAGTGATGGCAAAATGCCATAAAAATGGCGCCATGCCATCACCAGTGCTACGCAAATGGCGCCTATTTCTACTGGTAGCAATCATGGCATGACGTCATTGCGAGAAATGCTTCCAAAATTCCCAAATGCTTCAAAAATTCCTTCTTCTTAGGTCTTATTTACATGCTGTCAAGTATCTACTCTGCCAAATGCCAACTTTCATAAAAAGTTTCAACGAAAATACCTGTCTAGTAACAATCAAACCCACAATTAAATATTTCACTTCACAATTTAACACATTTTTGCTTTTAATGAATATGTTTATCTATCATTTGTTTTCCTCTGTTTATTTGATCGGAAATTTTGACAATTTTCAATTAAAAATTCGTGGAGAACTGAAGTCTTTCAAAACACACAAAAAATGGCGCTTTTCCACGGGCACCTAGCCAAAATTAAGTATCCATTATCGTATTTAACATCAAATGTGATATGATCGGCCGCGGGGCATTCACAGCGACGCATTAAATTTCATTTCTATATCACTTTTGTTCGGCGCTAATGTGCGGCATCGTGTTAATAGCAGTTTACTAAAAGGGTTTGCCCATTTTCTATACGAATATGCTAGACTAGTTGTGGGCTAATCTGCAGAGTTGTTAGAATTACTGAACTTTAAAAAAGTATATGTAAATGAAATTATTTATTTTTTACTCACCAAAAAGTATAGAAAATGTAAAATACTTTGTTTTTACTCGTACTCATGCGTAAATACTTTTTTTCCCAGGAAAATGTAAAAGCGAGTACTTTTCCCCAAGAAAACAAAAAAAGCGACTAACCGTATTACCTCGAATTATCCCCCCCTTGAATTAACCCCCCCCCCTCGAAATACCCCCCCTTCGGAATGATGTACGTCATGTACATAATAAATACATCATGTACGCAATGTACATGATGTATATTACTGTTAATTTGCATTGCAGCTACACATAGAGTAGTTTGTGTAGCTATCTACGTTTTTATGTCCAAATATATCCTGTTTGGACACATTTATTACTTATTTTGGGTACGCAAATGCCTACTATTTACTACGATCCTTACGAAAATTTCTGACGAAATAATAAAACCCACCTCGAATAACCCCCCCCCCTCGAATTAACCCCCCCCCTCAAATTTTGCTGGCGAAATAATAAACCCCCATGGGGGTATTTCGAGGTAATACGGTATTTTTACATGTGAAAGTGAGTTTTACAGTGTAATACACAAAAGAGGTCGTTTTTAGTGAGTATTTAGTATTTTTTTAGAAAAATGATATAGTTTCTTTAAAATGTTCTTATTTTAGCAACAGAAAATTGTGATTTAGAAACGAAAATACAATGTCTTTGTACGCGTGTACTTTAAAAATGTACGCGTAAAAGTGAGTACATTACTTTTTTAAAGTACCATATTTCTCCGATCAAAGCACCCCTGGTGCTTTACAAAATTGGAGCTATTTTCAAACTACTTTTGAAGTGCCATGTATAGCACCCTGGTGCAATGCAAATCACAGGGTGCTATACTATGTTTTGTTTGACACCAATAGATATTTAGGTAAGCGCGATCATTTGCCTTCACCATGACTCTCTATACTGTTAGTTGTATCTACCTAACTATGTGTTGCAAATCTGTGATTAGTAAGGTTGCAATGCTTTTGCAACAATCCCACGACCGACAAATCTTTGAACTCAAGCACCGCTTCAAGTGTTTGATTTCGCCGCAGCACGCAAAAGAACGCCGCGCGCCACACGAAAAAACTCTTACGCAACAGATGGTCTTCCAAACTTTCCTCTCCGCAATATCATTTAGGTGAGGCAACAGATGATCACCAAATTTTTTTTGTGAAATGTAAAGCACCCGGGTGCTTTATACAAAACATAATACACAGCATAGCACCCCGGGAGCTTTGAACGGGGGGGTGCTTTGATCGGAGAAATACGGTATATGTAAATGTATTTACCGCGTACGCGTATTTTTCGAGTAAATGTACGTACATTTTAACAACGGTGCTAATCTGGGGTGGTGGAAAAGTGGCGCCAGAAAATGGTGACAATTGGCGCTAGCGACAGAAATTTTGCCGCTTTTTCCGTTATGATCAATCAGTATGATGTCAAGGTTGTAATTACCGGTGAACTTTTACCGACAGTCTGTAATTTTAAGGGGCGTTCATACTTACAGATTTTTTGTAACGACAAACATTTGAGTGTCATCTCTGACTATTATTGATGTATTTTTAATATGTCTTAGTTCTTTGTCGTCACTGAAATTCGGCTTCAGCAAAAATCATGTCAGTAAAAAATGTTGTCAGTGAAAATCAAGCAAAAAAAAACAGTCAAAACTACCTAAAGACAATCCAGTGTCAACCAAAAATTTAGGTTATGTTTTCAATCACTGGGAATTGTTCTTTAAGACTTGTTCAATATAATTGGAACTGTTAGGTCTTTTCGACATTAAAATTCCATTTTAAAAAAATCCTCGAAAAGTTCCCCAGGGGCACCATTCAAGGGACACGCAGACACTCGACAGGTAGTTTCGTTTGTATTTTTGGTAAACTCTTGGGTAGCACAAATTGAATACCGTATTTCCTCGAAATACCCCCAGGGGGTTTATTTTTTCAAAGTGAGAATTTTAAGGGGGGGTAAACGAGGGGGGTATTTCGAGGGGGGGGGGGGGTATTTTTTCGCCAGAAATTTTTTGAAATCCCAGTACTAAATTGCTGTTTGTAACTTACAGAGACGTTGAAAAATGCAACAAAAACCGCCACGTATAGACTTATATAGGTAAGTAAATACGTAGACGTATAACCCATTTCTAACATAACACAGGCATTGTTTTTAACGTGTGTTGTGCATTTCCCGGATCACAAACCGTAGCTTTTGTCATTTACTTTCTCTTACGCTATATTTGGGGGGGGAGTATTTCGAGTGGGGTTTTTAAATTCATAGTGAGGGGGGTATTTCGAAGAAATGCGGTACTTAAAAATTGACATTTTAAGAAACAATTTCATTCCAAATAACCCCCCCCCCCGATAAATTCACTTCTCACCTTAACCCTGCGTACGGATAGCATATATTTAGGGATACCTAAATATTAATACCAAAGCTTGCATCATTAATTTCATAATCCATCGTGACAATAAATATCAGCCCATGTTAAATGATCGCTCATCATGTGAGTGTGTGTATAAATGAGGTGTTATTATGATATTTATGTGAACATCTGTGATGGGCGGCGCGAAAAAATTGGCGGAAAATTTGATTTTAAATTTCGATGCTACGTTATTAACCAGGGGGAACTATACTACTATATACTATAGAAAGAGAAAGGTTTGCCACCTTTTTGTGACCTGTGACGAGGTTTTGACAAGTGACAAATTTTATGTGCTGACAACGTTTCAAGTCCTAGGAAAAAATTCATAATAAAAAATTTAACTTTACTTGATGTAATTGAAATTTCTGAAATTAGCCCTGTGGCCCTGTTGTCTTCATTTTTTCCACAGGACATTTTTCACTGTCAATGATATTTTCAACTTTTTCAGATTTTCTTTCAATGTTGATTTAACCTTGTCCGCATAAATTGCCCTTAAACATGCTACCAATCGAATGTTAATTTTATCTCCAAAATTCATTTGCTAATAAGTGCTGTTAAAACAGAAGGCTGATTTTATGAATTACACCCTGTCAATTACTTTTTGCTTTGCTGAAAGTTGACAGCACGCGCTTGTACTAATAAAATGATGCTATTTTCACTTTTTCGATCCATTCTGTTTTATTAAAAGTCCTGATTAAGTGTAACTTTTTAATCTAAAGTTATCAGTTTGAACTGCTAAAATTGTTAACGAAATATACAAGTTCATATTTTACTTTTATGCAATGACGGTGCTGAAAGAATACTAGGCAAATTTTAGGCGGGTATACTTCACTCCTATTTAATGAACAAAAATAAAAATAAAGCCACAAACATGAGCTGTGCACAAGTATTTAAAAATGATAAATACCTAGGCAATTTTTTGGCAAATCTAGCTGTATGAACAAAAACAGCTGCGCACAAAAGCGAAAAATGTGATAAAACACAGATCCAGAACAAAAGCACTGCAACATTGTAGTTTCTCAATTAAATATGCTTAAAAATTGGCTAAATAATGCCAGAAAGGAATTGGAAAAAATCAGCAGATATGCTCAAACAGCAGAATCACAGTAAAGCTCATTGATAAACTATTCTAAACAAATTATTCACCCATACCAAAAATATTGTCATCATGATATGTCTGAGAAAATTTAACATGACTCCAAGTAGTTCCATTATTCACATCCTGTAAAATGTCATACCAATTGCTCAAACAGCATGTAAAATGTCAAGACATCTTTGTTTCTCTGTAGACATCTGTAAAGCTTCAGATGACAATATCTGTCTTCAGGGACTACATGGTAGATAATATAAATATGAGTATATGGGAAAAAATGAGACAATCCACACTGAAAGCTGCATGAAACTTCCGAAAAATGGAATGATTTGTTATATATATTCACGACAATACATTTTGATAAAACTTTACCACACTGTTCTCTTCAGAATTAAGCGTCTGTGCGAGATTACTCTGTAAACTGATTCTTTTTGGAAACTAAAAATTTGAGGATTTGTTTTGAATACAATGATATCATCTTTGGTAATGTTCTTGTCACAAAACAGCTTGTTTTTTAACAGTTTCTTCAATTTTAAGTTTCCAGGGAGAAATAGTTTACACTGTGATCTTGTGCAGGGACTTAAATGCACAATTACAATTTATATGTAAGCTAAAAAGGATAAAATTATCCCAATCACATGATTAATTACCAGATGGCGTTTATAGCCACCTTGATGTTTAACTTGGACATACTGTATTTCCTTGTGGAATTCCCTATATTTTTTACAATTTACCTACATTTGCCTCAAGAAAATACAGTCTATATAGATATGTAAATTATGAATGAAATGAACGTGAATCAAACATAAATTTGTACTTTCACTGGTCATCTACATCAACTTTCTGCACTTTACATTTCGGCTCTTCTGAATCTGACACAGATGGGGGTCTTTTTTGTCGATTTTTGCCACAATTTTCATCTTTGTTCGTGTCGTTATTGTTGATTTTGTCCGCCGTTGTGTCAACGTTGGCATTTTCTGTGTGGAAATTGATATTAAATAGTGAATATTTGAGTAGTGGTAATTATAATGTGAAAGTCAGTGTCAACTGAACGGTAATTTGATGCACTTGTATTTGTTGACTTTCAAAGATTATCATCCAACATCTCATTTAAGTTGTGATTGTAAGTACCTACCGTATTACCTCGAAATACCCCCAGGGGGTTTATTATTTCGCCAACAAAATTTTACGGGGGGATAATTCGAGGGGGGGTTTATTCGAGGGGGGTATATTATTTCGCCAGAAAATTTCTGAAATCCCCCGTACTCAGACGTAGAAAAAACAAGCAATTACATGGATGTATATGTGTTTATAAGCATACTTAACTGTATACACACAGTAACCCTACCCTAACGTCACTTTATCATCAGTTTCTATGTGTGTTCTGCCTTGTACAGATCACAAACTGCAGTATTTGTCATGTATGTTATCTTTACACTGAATTTTAGGGGGGGTATTTCGAGGGGGGGTTAATTCAAGGGGGGGTTAATTCGAGGTAATGCGGTATTTAAAAGACTTTTTTATTTAGTTATCATTCTAGGATGAAAACGATATGGAAAAATGGCTGGCTGTAAAGAAATCCAAAAAAACACATTGAAATTTCAACATTTAAAAAAAAATCCCACATCTTTCTTCACACTTCACTCAAATAACTCAAAACACACCGCACCCCCACTAAACCAACCATTATTCTCACTAGCAGCGCCCCCTTCAGCGGCACCCCCATGTGCCCCCTTGGCGCCACCGTCCGCACCCCCCTGGACCACGTGTCCGTGCGCCGCGGCGGCGGCCAGGTTTTGATTTTGCAAATGCATTTGCATAGCAGCGAGAAGTTGGTGCTGTTGTTGCACCGATGCGGAGGTGGCGTCTGCAGCGCTGCTAGCTGAACTGCTGCAGAGGCTGATCGGAGTCGCGAAGGGGTGCCGAGGGGGGCTGGGGAGGACTGAGGGGGGGGGGGGTGTTTAAGTTTGGCTATTTTATACGTGGTCGTATTGTAACTGTGTTTGTGTTTTCACTGTGAAAGCGATTGTGTAAAACAGCGAATGTGCAACGAAACATTTGGAACATTTTTTTACACCTTCCAAAATCACTATCATCAATTCTGATGAGCACAACTTATACTAAACATTTTCGTTGAAAATGATTTAAGCCCCTGCATGTGGAACTATTTTTCTTTACCTATGTGTATTCCATGTAAACTGAATGGTTTTTCCATCAACTATCAAAACCAAACCACTCTCCAAGCACCCATAACTCACCCTGAGAAGGCCCCATCCCACTGGCCATATTCATAGGCATGCCCAATCCAGGGGGCACCCCCATAGGACCCCCCTGGGAGACGCCGGGTGGCCCCCCATTTTGGCCTTGTGCCATCACTTGCATGTACGTGGCCGCCCAGTAGGGATTTGATCGGATTAAGGACTGCACTGCGGCTAGATTCCCCGCCTCTGCTAGGAGTTCGTAGCCCACTGCGGTTTGGCGCTTCCATTTTGTTCTGTGGGTTTTTGAGGGGGGGGGATTATTTGAGGCGGATAATAATACCTTTGTTCAATGAATCGGATTTCAGATTTATCGAAAATTCTTTTCACCATTTTTGTGTAAACTCAGTTTCGCATTTCAGTTTATGCTTTACTCCTTCGGCCGTAAAAGGACAAGTTTACAGACGAAATTTTCGAAACTTATCAATCAACTTTGTTTTTACGAAAATTTGAGTCAACATATGTGCAACAGAACATTGCACTAGCAAAACGCAAAACTAGATTTGTTACTTCACTTGATATCTACATTTGAAAAACCCCAGCCAACCTCCTATTTTGATACCAAGTTTTCACTTGTGTATCGCTCAAATTCAATCTCTGCGCCAATTCCATCCTATCTTGCACGCTCAAATATTTCTGCCTTTCAAACGAATCCTCCAAAGATTGCAGCTGTTTGTCGGTGAAAATAGTCCTGGCCTTTCTTGGCTTCTTGCCAGAACCTGATCCTGAACCATTCAAGGCATCATTGCAGTCTTCTGAGTCGCTGCATTGTTCTCCCCCGGTTGCTGACAGGTCATTGGCAGTGTTCTGGTGGTGCGTTGGCGTGGCTGAATTGGAATGGCGTCCTGGGAGGGTGGGGGATTGTTTGAGGGTGGGTGGAATATGGGGATTTCTGGGATACTGATTTATGGAATTATTTGCTAGGTTCTATATTTTAGGTAGAAGTATATGCATAAGATTTGATCTGTGGTCTGCTAGCTGAAAAACTTCATTTTTGACTTGTCTTTATTTATCTACCATATCCAACGTGAAAAATAATCAAAAAATTTCTATTACAAAAGAATGGGTTCACTATACCACAGTTTAGAGAAAAATAAATTTACAAGAATCTCCAGTCCTCCGCTTTCAGCAAAAAATAGAAAACCATGTTGTTATTGAGTTTTCACAAAAAAAATCAAATCCACAAAACCCACCTTCAGTGGCATTAGAATCGCTCTGTGGGCTCAAAAGCGCCGCCACATTCACATTGGCTCTCTGCGCGGCATCAAGCAAATTCGATATAAAAAACGATCCCTTCCCATTGCTGGACGCAGCGCCAGTCGGCGTCACTTTCACGCCATTCGGTCCATTGGCGCCAACGCCACTCCTCTCAACCGAATCCATGGCGCCGGCGCCATTAGCGGCTCCATTCAAAAGCAACTGGTCCAGGGCGCCGTTGGCGTTGGGCATAAGCATGCTGGCGTTGGGAAAGGCGCCAGCGCCATTGGCGCTACTGTGGTGCTGCATGTGCGCCATTTGGTGCGCCAATTGGGCGTTCATGGCGGCGGCGAGTGTGGCGTTCATGTTGAGCCATGGATGTTGCGATGTTGCGGCGTTTGGTTGCGATTGGCTCGCGCCGCCTGGAGTTTGGGGGATTATTTGAGGGGGTTTGGGGAGATTTTTCGAAATGGTTATGGATTGAGATCGTTTTTATGGAGTTTTTTATTGATTAATATGCATAGTGTTGGGAAAATATCGTTAAAGTTATGCGGTTTATTTCAAATTGTTCTATTGAGATCGTATCGAAAATGCGCACATCACAGTTGATTCACATTTATTTGAAACTCAATTTAAAACTTTGTCACTTTGCGGACAGATGCACTACATAAATAGAGTGTGAGATATGATCCGCTAATCTGCGTTACGCATACCTATGTAAAACACTATTTATCTTCTTGGATATAAAAACCATCCAAATTATCTGATCACCGAATCGCTCAAACACAAAACCAAACCAAACAGAAAAACCGAACCAAAAATAAAAAATAAAAAAATTTCAACCGACCAGAAAGCACAGCTGCCAAATTCAGCGGCCCATCCCCACTCCCACCCGGATCGCCGGCGACGTTGTTGTCCCTGGTGCCGGACGCGTTGCCGCCGTGCGCGTTGGCGGCCGCCGCCAGCAAGAGGGGGTTGAACAGGCCGGCCGGCAGGCGAGCGGGTTCCAGCATTTTTGGGGGGTGTATTTTGGGTAGATAATTTATATTTGGATAAATTTGGACGTTTTTTGCCGGCTGCGAATGATTTGGGGTTTTTGTGGAAGCGCGTTTTTGATGCGAATTGTTTGCAAATTTGTGAATTTATGTGTTTAAAACGGAGAAATTGTTTTGCAAGTGCGCAATTAAAACGTGGCCGTTGTTAAAGTGTGAAAGATCTTCAAACGGATGAAAATGCATTTTTTGAAAAAACAGTGACAGCATTGTGGCAGGGCCGATTTTATTGAGATATTGACACCGCGATGACAGTACACACAGTAGTAGTTTATTTCCAGTAAACAGAGAATTTAGTAAAGCTATAACTCAACTTTAAATGGCATTTTAGTTTGGATAAGATGTTCGTCAACTACAATTGACGGAGAGTAAAAATAAGTCTCTCCAATAAACTCAACTGGGTTAAAAATATAAATAGTCAACTAGTTTGTGCAGCGAAATTTAGACACTGCACAATCGCCGAATGCCGACACGATTGCATTTTAATTTACGAATCGCGGCGACTACAAATATTGCGGAATAACAAAGGATGTAGGGCGGCATTTCACAAAGGGCACAATTTTTACAAAATTTTTATAACAACTCCAAATTAGCTACCATAAGATGGGACCGCGCAAGAATCGAACGAGTGTGATTATCAAATCAAAAATGTATCCAGCGATATTTTGGCATGTGAAAATGAGCCAGGATGTTATTTCGGAGACCATAAAAAATTTACCGCATAAAATACGTAGAGGTAAATAGAATATAAACATGTTGCTCAAGATTTATTTACCTATGCATACTACGCATCATATTTATTTACCGTATTTCTCCTACCTAAACGGGCACCTTTAAAATAAGTTTTTGTCACTTTCTAAAGGTAAAAATTGTGTGGAACCCTGAATATTTAGAAGGAAACTTGGGATAGTGCCAAAAACGCAACAAAAAAAATTACCAACAGATACTTGTCAGGTTCAGAATCAAGTACAGGATCAAATACTAGAATAAAAAATATGGAACCGTTGAACAAGCTAAAGGTGGCGTTGAATTAGAGGCTGCTATTTTATCGTTTTCGTGAGTGAAAAAAGAGCCAAAATGTGCTATTCTATTGGAGGTGCCCTTCTATTGGAGATATGTCATTCTATCATAAGAAATACGGTACATATTTACATATCAAATCAACCTAATGCCGGCATATTGTCACTTTCTGTTTAGTGAACTGGTCCGATTAGAAAATGATTTTAGTGAGTCACTTCCTGTTAAAATTGACGCTCTATGAGTGAATCAAATTGATCCACAGCGAGATTGTCACCTTGGATTTTACGGGGCGGTGCAGCAGCTACCGTAATTTCTCGAGTAAGAACCCAGGGGCCAGATCCAATTAGAATGTAGGGAGCCTAAGGTTTTAATTGAAATTGGGACTAGGCCCTGAGTTAATTTGGTAGTCATGTAGAGGATTTTGTATGGGGCTTATTCAAGAGAGAGGCTTTGTATTATGTAGGATACTTGTAATGAACCTATGTGAAGTCGTATTTATTAAAGGGGTCCTAATTCTTACCCAAGGTTTTACATTGGGGGATTATTCAAGTAGGACTTATTCGAATATACAGCACTTTCTCCTTTTGATTAATTTAATGCAAACGTCCACCAAAATAAATAGATGGACGTGTAAATTGTGAAACGCAATTTCCACAATCTACCATTCGAAATCATCCGATTATCATACCACCAATTAATTATCGCATCTACCCAATTGTATCCAAATGTCAACGCACAATACCTCAAAACCGCCACAAATGCACAATGTCTCTTACTATTAAATCCAATCACATCGAATGGACTCCCAAGGACACATTTTGGGCTGAAATCTGCATTGACGCCAATTAGGCGTGTACATTTGCCCGAATCAAAATGAGCAGGTAGCGATGTCCACTGACCGGAAATGGAGCCAAAATTTCCGCCTTTGGCATCCAATAGTGATTGGAATGGCGCCAGGGGGAAATTCGGTACGTGGCAGAAAAGTGTTAAGTGGTAAGGAAATTACTAAGTGGTCAGTTGAGTGAAGAGCAAAACTTAAGTGACAAATAATGTTTTGAATAATAAATACTATAATCTTCTTGTCACTTGATTTACAATTTATTACCTTTGATTTATTAGCCCAGCACTTGTTTTTTGGACACTCTAATTTCGGACACAGTCAAATGTGAATCAGACTACCGGAAAAAACTTGTCTTGAAACGAATGTCGCCTCAAAATAGTAATGGCGCTAATTGGCGCTTGGCGCCATGGCGCCATTCCATCACCGATGTTGACGTGACGAAAACGCCATGAAATTATCTCGTTTTGGATATTTTGGCCGACCCTTTGTTAAAAGCGATTATCGCGGATTATAGCGATTTATTTATGTAGTAAAGTGACTCAAATATTCGGCGTTTTTTTATAAAAACGGTTCATTTCCCAAAGTACGCTGGAAAACGACAAAAATTGTCCTTGACAATCGGAAAATCGCTTTTCCGTTGGGGCCCGAAATTCCACGCGTCCGGTAAACAGCACATTTGGCGCCCGCAAAACATTTATAATTGACGGTAGCGCACAGCCGAAAATCGCAATCATACGCGTGTTTTGCGCGCGGGTAATTGACACTTTCGTTTCTTTATTGCGGGAAAATGGTGGAAAAAGTCTGCGACATAAGTACACAATGCATGGGATACAGGAAGTGCCAATTTTTGGCCAGGGGAAGTTCACATGTCGTACAGTGTTTTTCCTTTTTATAGATACTAGCTAATACGGGTTTTTTAATGGTTTTTGTTGAATATTTGATCGCGGCACAGTTATTGGCAGAAAGCCAGGCATAAACATTATTCAAACAAGTTTATTTTGCGCTTTTTCAGAATGAAAAGAACGTGACATTCTCACAAACAGCCCCATGTGGACAATCAAATTTTTGCCACTTTATTTATGACTGCAAAATCACTTTACATGATGCGTCGCTCTTGGTTGACATTTTCGGGCGCATTAAATGTAGCAATTGTGATTTTAAAGGCTGCATTAATGTATTGCATAGTGTGCATTGTGCAAAATTGATAGTGGACAAACTTTCATCGGCGGGCAAGCTTCAAAATTTTTTTTTAAGATTCTATAAATTACTTTTTTAAATGAAAATAATACCTAGTTTCCAAAAAAACCCTGAAAATTCTCCATCAATCCCGCTTTCTACCAGGTGTATTATACACAAAATACATAACATGTACAAAATTGTAGATGCGCATGTGAGTATATAAAATAGGAGTAATATGCTGATGGGCATTATTCATTTGTCCTTGTGTGGCAGAAATTGATTGTATATTTTACACATGTAAATGCATATCCGCCATCCGATCAGTGTAGATAATTTGAACCATTTGTGGTCAATTTTCAATTTTCAAAAATCTTCCCAAAGTCACTTAGTGGCTATAATTTGCCTCTGGGGAGAAATGTTGATTGTGAGAAATAAATTTGAGTGAAATTTCTCCTGAATGGTATAAATACTGGAAGAGGACTTGAATTCAAGGTTAATGCTTTTATTTATTTATATTGTTGCACATTAAATGCATAAAAATGGGTATATTGTATGGTTGATGCACTTACAATGGGTAAAATTTTAAATAGTGATAAATTTAGAGGGGAACTTCGTTGACAACAATAGCTGTTTTTAAATTTCTACAATACCAAATTTCAAAAATGAACCATGTTGTAAAATTCACCCGTTCATGAACTGTAAAAGCTAGCAATTTCGCTACCGGTCAAGTTAATTGCAAGTGCCAGAAATTCATGTGAAGTTGATTTTGGCTTAAGAGATAAAGTGTGAATGAAGTAATAAGCGCACGAAAAGTTAAAAGCAATAAACAAGGTTTTCTTTACCAAAATTTATTAACTTTACATCGAAACTTTCCGTCACTTGTGAAAACATTCAAAAAATCTCGATCAAACAGAATAAACAAAACCATGAAACCACAAAATACATAAACGTGTAAATAACAGGCACAATTCAAAACAAAAATCCTAAAAACCTAAACCAAAACGGACCAATAAATATACTGCCAATGTGCAAAGTGGGAAAATGTGTCAAACGACCATTTAGGATCCGCCCCCTTTTTCTGCGCGCATAGAAACTACCGTAACCTAAATTGAATATTATACATGAGCAAATTTCACGCTTTTCAAGCGTGGATAATGTTTCAGCTGATAAATTATGGCTGATTTTGATGAAATTTGTTATTGTTTAAGTTCATTTTTATATAATTAGGTAGGCAAATATTTGTCGAAAATTTCTGCTTATTTTTGGAGCAGTGGCTTTTTTACGCGTCATAAACGCTATGTTTTGGGTGGCAATTTGTCTCGCAAAATGTGTATTATTCACACATGAATTTTGCCATTTGGCATCGAAACAGTTTTTTTTTCTGCGCGCACACTTTCAAATCAAAATTGGTCCGAAAATTTGAGCAAAATCATGATGAAATGATCAAATTTGTCGAAATGGGCCCTGGTTTTCGGGAAAAAGTGATTCGCAATCAAATTGTTTAGTTTTCGGAAAAGCATTTGCGCATTTTTACGATGTCGCCTAAAATGTGACACGCGGTGTGTAATGCTTAATAAAAAGTTGGAAGCAATTGCGAAATTCAGATGGGCGACATAAATATGCTATTGGCGCTTTGTGCGCACACTAGTTTACTGCCAGTGAACTAAAAATTTAGTAAACTCATTAATCAACGTTGAATCGCGAATCGAGTTTACTGGAATTGGGCGTTTCTCAACTGCAGTTGACAGAGAGTGAAAATAACTCATTCCAGTGAACTGGAATGCGTTCAAGTCTGATTTATGAGTTTAATTAATTTCTAAAAACTTCATTAGTAAACTAGTGTGTGCAGCGACATTAGGTATATGTAGAAAATGTGTTTGGAAAAAACATATTGGCCGCTTGTCGAAGTAATGGATCAGGAACCAATCTCGTGGCCTGTCAATTGACTAATTTCAGACGAAGTTTCCATTTTCCAGTTAAATGTTTGCGTCACATGTGAAACGTCACTTGACATAGAGCCGGATCGGTACCCGGAGCTTTTAAACAGAGAAATTTCAGATAAAGTTTCAAATCGTCGAGCACGAGTAAAGTTTCAATCGCCTCCTTGGCAGGGTCTTTCAAACGCCCGTCTGAAATTTGTCACTTTTACTTGACATAGGGCACTTTGTCAAACTGGATCTCTGAACATGGATCTATCCCGTTGCACATGTGAACGAATGCAACATGTTTAAATAAATAGATATACAGGTATATTAATAAATACATTTGTGTATGTACCTATGTATATTCTAAAAACGCATAAAATTCGAACACAACACTCCGGTATAATCAAATCATCTGACATCAATATATAAAAAAGTGTAAAGCATTGAACTGATGGGAATGATACAAGGTTTTTGTTCTCTTCTGATTTGTTGAACATTCGGACCGCCCATAAAATCCCCACTGAAAAAGTAGTTTTCAAGTTTACGACTTTTTTTGATGGTTCTTGATAGGTATAGGTACCGTATTTCCTCGAAATACCCCCCCCCTCGAAATACCCCCCCCCCCCTCGAATTACCCCCCCCCCTGAAAATGGGCACTATGAATTTGTGGTCCGGGAAATGCATAATAGACGTTCAAAACACTTACTGTGTTAGGTTAGAACATCGTTTATACCATCTACATCCTTATATAAGGCTGTAAAAACTTATAAATGGTGGTCATTGTTGCATTTTTTACGTTTTTCTCTCAAAATTTGCACTGAAAAAATAAACCCCCGGGGGTAATTCGAGGAAATACGGTATATATTTAATATATTGAACATGAACGGTCATCTTTCCATTTACGGTCACATGAAGTAAATTTTAAATCAGCCGGCTGAAAATCTAAAATTTCCGAAAAGTGTTCCAAAAAAGTGCTACATTTCAGAATAAAAACAACAGCCATTTTTGTACTAAATTGTATGTGAACATTTTCTGGTTTTACAGTAGAGTAGTAATTTAGCACTTTCCCTGTGTAAAGCATTTATTTACCTTTATAATCAGTACACACTTTTGTCTAATGATTGGCTTACATGAAAAAACATGTTTTCTGTGTTAGCGAAATTTGACTAGGTCAAATGGTGAAATCTGGATATTATTTTTGTATTATTAGGCAAAGAAAAATACATATTTACATTCAAATCTAGTGTATTTCACAACAATACTTAATATGTAAATCATGGACTATGAAAACAGCTGACAAAAAATCAAGTTTTAGATGGTGTAAAATACCGCTGGCTAGTTTTATGTTAAAAATTGATAAAAATCATAGCCAAATAAAAATTTTCAGGCAAAGATTGTCAATTCAAATAGGTACTTTAAAATCTCCCAAAAGATCAAACACCATCATTTTCATGTTAAAAAGGAAGTGTAAATATGCGTAAATCTGAAGTGTGATATGAGCTGTTTTATTATATCCAAATTGGACAAAATCGAAAAACACGCAGAAATTTCTCGCCGAAAATTCCACGCTCGTTCATAATCACATTTTCTCATCATAATAACAAAACAATGACCCCTCAAAAAGGCGTCATTTGTGCCGCTAAAATGACTCCTATGACTACTAAAAAGTCACTTATTAGACACTAATTTTTGCGGACCCCAAAACACAATGGGATTATTTCCCGATTATTTTTTGATGGCGTGCGAGTGATAAAAATCTATGCAAGCCCGTGTAGTAAGTAAATTGTGTATGTTATTTGATTTAGTGAATGCACGGGGAAATTTAGTATTTCTGATTACTCGCTGATTGGTCTACCGTAATCCAGTGATTTTGGGGAATCATGGAGACATAATTATTAGTGGAAGTTGAGTGAATGGAAATTCTCTAGGATTTTGATAGTTATAGACGTTCAATTCAAAGTGGCTGTCCCTTCCGATCGACTGGATACTTCCTTCATTTGGCTAATAGCCAAGAAAAGATATGACGACCATATTCAATGAATTACGGTAGCGCATAATGGGGATGGGTTAATTGTATCCCAACGTGAAATAAGTCAACTTTTTGACCCACTGTCAACTGAGTAAATCGCCAACTCAATCTACTAATCAAGTGAGTCAGAAAAACTGCTGGGTGAGCAAACAGTTGACTGAGTAAGCTTGTGGTCAACTCAGTCAGCCAAGGTATCAAGTGAGTAAGTGTTCTTTTTAATCCGAGACAGTATTAAGTTTCATGGGTATCAAGTGAGTAAGAGAATCGCCAAGTCGCCGCAATGCAAATTATGGTTTTTACATATTGGTCGCAAATGAAATATTTGTGAATTAGTATTGTATTTCTGCTGCATTTTGATTTTGGCAGATTAGGTTGTTTAGCCATGATCAGAAATAACAATTCCATCCCTGAGAAAAAAGCAAATATTGTAACTTTTGGATTTGATGTCAGATTTTTATGTGTAATATCTCAAAAGAAAGCGATTTGTTCGCTTACCCTTTCATTAAATTTTGTAAAGACAAATATTATACACTAATAGACAAAATCGCCATTTTGTACAACAAACTGCACTCATGGTGCAATGTGAAAAAGCGCTCTTTTATGTACTTCGGAAGGTCTGAAATTGTTAATACAGCGATAATCCATGTGTTGGCGAGCTCAGACAATTAGTACTATTTATACAAATTGTAACAATCTTTGTATCGATCAAGCATGTCTATTACTCCCTTCAAGTCATTGTGTCTGGGCTTAATCGGTTGAATGTGCGCCCAATTTTTCACTATCAAGTGAGTCAGCGCAGCAGTGGTATACTTTGCATTGGGATCAGTTGATACCCTGTTTGTAGACGAGTTGACCGCTGCCTGACTAAAACGTCCGCTGGTCTGCTGAGTTTATTACGTGACTCAGTTGACCACCAAAATTACTCACTTGATTGCCTGACTCACTTGAACACATTACTCAGTTGGTATTTCCCCAACTTTTTCACGGGTCGCCGGACACAATTGGCTTAGTATTTGCGTGCCAAAATCGGTCCACTTCCGGTACGGACGGCCGCCAAATTTTTGCGCTATTATATTTTTTTGCACGCACATAAATGCACACGCAAAATACCAGTAAACCATGCATTTAATCCATGATTGAAGCCCATTAACAAATGTGCAATCAAAGCCTCTGATTAGGCTGTAAAAATTGGCTTTTCGCCAGGGCGCTGTAAAAAAACGCCATTTTTGGGGCCATTCGAGTGCTGAAAATCGCATGGACAATAAACCATCATATAAATACATTCTGGTGGATGAATATACCCAATAATTGACCACTCAGCACATGCTATCATGATTTATATAGGGATGCGCATTCTCTTTGAAGGGTGCAGGGTGGCTCAAAATGTATTGGCATTGATAATTTTGAGGGTTGTGTGGTGTTCAAACAAAAGCCAAAAATAAAGTGACAGAGAACTTGCATGGAAAAAGCCACAGACAGAAAAATTAGATTCAGGGCAATGGGCTAATTTGAAAAGTGTTATAATTACTTCCTCAGAGAAATAATATTCTTATCATCTATTGATAAGCAATGGGATAAGTGACAAGTAACATTGATTGTTTTTGTACCTGTCACTTGTATTTGACAGTATGGTGTTCACTTGGCTTTTCACTTGTATGTTTACTGATAAGTATAACCTATTTCTTGCCACCTGACAAGTTCCACGTTAACCCTATCATTTTTGTCACACCTACAGCACCAAAATTCCTAAATGTTATTTAAAAAATCAACAAAACTCAAACAACTTGAGCCACCCTGTAGATTTACATCTCTACCTGCAAGGAAACAGGTGCGTTTATTGGATGCAATATGCACATTCCACGCGTGAATGCGTCGTGGCCCCGAAAATGCGCTAATATGATCCCGATTAGTGGATTATTATATGAAAATGCCTCCATTTGACATCAATGAATGTTGATTTCCGGTGAGATGCGTTTTTGATTCTATCCATTGAATGCTTTATCAATGAAGTAAATCGATGATTTCTGGGGAATTTTATCATTTTCGACTCGTTTTATTTCGGATGAAAATGGAGACAATTCTCGCTTGGAAATGAAATCTTGCAACTTCCGGTGATAAAGTTTTGGAATATTATGGAATTTCCCAAAAACCGCAATTTGATTGGAGTCATTTTTGTCACGGTTCGTTTCAGTTGACCCTTTAATGCCTTTTTACGCGTTAATTTTAGCGAATTAAAATGTCGAAAATGATGGGAAAAAATTGTCGCTTTTCGCGAGCGAAAAGGGAACGCTTGGAATGTTGTCGAAGGTGTCACTGCGAATTTGCATCACCGCTTTTCAGTTTTAAATGAACAAATTGGAACACATTTTCGACAAAATCATCATATATTTTTATGATTTGAAGCGATGGTTCAGGAAATTCGCTTTTTCGAAATTGAGTTTGCCCGGTCAAATTCGATTATGAAACACTATAATTCGGGCATTATATCTGACGTTTGGAGATCGACGAAAATAACTGGAACTTTGGATATTTTTGCGTTTCAAAAGCAATAAATATTCAATATAAAAAGTGCAATGAAAACGTTGATATTTATTTGGAGTCAAGCAACTGGAATTGCGATATTTTCCTTGAAAAATGGCAAAGGAGTGATCACAGTACCAAAATGTAAAAAAATGTCCCAAAAAACTTGAATGATTTTCACAGGATACTCCCAGACCCTGTAAAATGTCAAATGTCAAGCAAAGTGTCAAAAGTCATGTAAAATGCCCTGTAAAATGACAGCATGTGTGCATTTCACATGACCTTTGACACATTGCATGACATTTGACATCCTACATGGCATTATACAGGGTCTGGGAGTGGCACCAGGGTAGCGTGAAGTAAACAGCTTTAAAATTTACCACCCGTTTATGCCAAACACAACAATCAACGATTTCCTCGTTTTCTAAAGGAAAACAGGTATGATTCTATAGGTATGATTAGCGCGAATAAATAATACGATGCACCCCGTAATGCGGCGATTTTCAATGCGCCCGAAAAATCGGGTAACCCGAAATTACGCATAGTATTCCTACAGAAAAAAATAAATATTTTACGCTCCCCAATTCAATGTGGTTTTGTTGGCAGTCCAGCACTCTGTAACGTGTAAAGTGTCATGCAAATGTGTCAAAGATCATGTAAAATGCCCTGTAAAATGTCAAGTTTTCCTTAAAATGTACTTAAAAGTTTTCCTTAAAATAAAACATTTTTGACATTTTTCATGACAAGTCTTACATTACTTTTGACCTATGCAAAATTGCAAAAATTGGTTTGCACATGAAAAATGGCAAAACAACACTTATTCACTTGATACCTTAACTGACTCAGTTGACCACAAGCTTACTCAGTCAGCTGTTTGCTCAGCCAGCAACTTTTATTACTCAGTTGATTAGTAGATTGAGTTGGCGAATTACTAAGATGATAGTAGGTCAAATATGAAACAATCTGACATTTTGCAAGATTGCAAGATGGCGCCGGGGTAAAATGAATTTCTCCCATGTACGGTAAATACATTGATACTATGCAAAAAAACCTTCTATTGTAGTAAATAGAAATCGTTTTTAACTCTCCATTGTGCTTTTTATTGTGCGGAAAAAAGCAACTAAATATCATACTGGGCGAATTAAATGTGTGCGTATACGCTATAATTTGCCATGAAACCTATTTACCTAGGTATTTTATTTATGTTTGGTCACTTTTACTGTCCCGATAAATCGCTAATAGTTATGTTTGTGAACTCGCCTCTCAAGTCAGCCAGACATAACTATAAAAATTGGACATAAGTTCATATTGGGTAACAGGTGGTTTTGACATAAAAATTGAGTTTGAATTGACCTTTTATGAAGTATAATCAGATAGAATAGGTCATCTTGATAATCAGAATGAAAGTGAAAGAAAACAAAATTTTCAGTATTTTTGGGAATAATAAAGTGTAGAGTTTAGACAACAAATGACAGTGCTGGAAAAACTATTGTTTTTGACAAAAAAATTCAAATACACATTCATCCAACTTAATTTGTCAATTCCACTGTTAAAAAAACACAAAAATGTGTGAAAAAATAGTTTCAAATATTAGCAATGACAAAACGCATAAAAATTGGTATATTATCAGGGTTCCATTTTTTTCAATTGTCCACACCATACTTTCAGATTTGGCTAAAATTTGGTCAAATTGAGAAACAAAATTGCATCATTGTTCTATGCCTTCATGATTAAAATGTCCCTGAAGGACACTATGATTTATTTAAAAAATACCAGCACCCTTTTCATGTAAAAGACTCATATTATACATACTTATGTCCAAAGTGACTCACCTTGAAGATAAGAATTTCAACCGTCAAAAATCAACCTCAGAAGAAAAAACAGACAATACAAAAACGGGATATTGTATTTACGTATGCATTTCGCAAGACAGCACAAAGCAAATTGAGCCAATATTCCATGCAAAAGTGATCCCTAGTGACAATTTTCAATTTCTCAATTTATCTCAAATTGCAAAAATGTCCTCCCAAACGTGGAAAACGCGTTTTTTGACCTTGAAATGTGAAAATGAAGTCTAGTCCATTTCACTATGTGCGCATGGATTTTTGGAGGTGAAAAATTCCTCATTTTAGGAATTATTGTCCAATTTTCAGTGGTATTCAAAAAGAGAAATTAGTCTCGCCGCATTATTTGGCATATTTGAAGCAATTTTTGCTATTAAAACACTCATATAATGCATAAAAGGTAACGACGTCAAAATCTGTTCAAAAGGGATGAAAATTTCAAGCTTTCAAAATTTATTTCCAAATAGATTAGAAATATAATTTTGGTAACCTTGCGGAATATTTTTTGAAGTTTTCCTGGCAGTAACTTTGATTTTTTACCAAAAATATGGAAAAGAAAACCTTTAAAAAATTCGCATCCTGTGTACCATCGTTAAGCTAAAGGTCAAAAGACACAGGGGGCACTAAAAAGCGATAATTTCACCCCCGATCACTTCACACATTAAACCCACATTATACCACAACAATATACTCATTTGCCTTGCCACACATGCCTCAATAACAGTATAATACATATAAATACACGCCATTTATCCAGTGGACCTATCTCATGAAATATGGAACAACATAGGGCACTTTAAAGTGCGCCCGAGCATGTGCGACAGGTGGTAAGCGAGCGCCGAAATATTGACACTAATTTGCACTATTTTACACTTGCATCACGGTTATTGCATCACACGTGTTTGAGAAATCGACGTACCACTTATTAATTTAAAGGGCGTGTTTAAAACGGGGTTGAATTTGGATACGTACACTTTGGGGAGTTATGGTAGGGGTTTCTGTGGGTGGACTTGTCGCTGCGATTTATTGAGATATGTGTATGTTTATTGATCCGGGAATATTTCAAGTTTCAAATTTTCGAATTCTGGTAAAAAAACACTTCAAAAAGTATCAAGTGCCAAATTTCGGGTAAGGTTAAAAATTCACAGTCAAATGTCATGCAAAATTATTTGTTATGGTGAATGGAAACATTTTACAGGGCACTTAAGATTTTGCATATGAAAATTATCACATGGCAGGTTTCTGACTTGACCCGTCAAGATAAAAATTGCAGGCAAATTTCAAATCCTTGGCTAAAAATGTATGTCTCAGGGGATCTGGGACTCTATGAGATATATATATATATGTACCTACCTATTCACTTTCCAGTTTACTAGGCAGATCACAAACAAATGCTAATCTATAGCTAATCAAATGCTAATCTATCTAATAAACAAACAAACCTATCTAAAATTTGCCACTTCTCAGTTCACTTGTCAAAATGTGGGTACTTGTCAAAATGCCAGGGCACTTGTCAAAATGCCATATTTATAACCTCCCCAATTTACCAAGTCTGTCACACATGACAACAGCAGTTATAATAGCCATGCTTACTTTGAGTACTCTTTAGGGACAGATAGTGTGAATTCAACTGTGAAAAAGTGGGGGTGGCAGACAAAAGGTTCACATGTGAGATAAATGCCAGTAAATTTGACTGAAAATTTGCTTTTGCTTGTTAACTCAGATTTGGGAAGGAAAAGGGATTTGAATTGTCAATGTTCAATAGCATGAAATGATGTAATTATTAGGAAGCATTCACTTGGAAAAGCACACAGTTTATGAAACTCTAAGTGTATTGCCAAGAAAAAGTACAGAACAAAGGAAAAAAGTGATTTGGGTCAAGTCAAATAGATTTTCTGGGTCAAAACATAACTACCTAAAAATCTTATCTCCCCAATCAGATGAAGATCACACAAAGAGAAAAATAGATAAGAGACCAAAGGGATGCCATTGTTGCATGATTTACATTCAATGATCTATCCTAATTGACTCATAATAATCAAGCCATAAAACAGGTGCAGTGCTTACGAGCCAAGTCTGGAAAAATTGGGAAACAAAGCATTAGAATAGAATTGTGCAATTAGTGTCATAGTCTTTAATTAGTGCGCATGCCGCCTGCCTGGTCCCAGATTCAATTGGAAGATAGGGCGCATGTAATTGTAAGAAGGAGCTTGACAGTAGGGAAAACGCTGAAATTTCCTGGCGGCTTACGCTCCAATTGGATCTGGCCCCATAGCTATATTACTGGCGATTAATTGTCAAAGGATTTTTAATGTTCATGCAGAATTTCTGATGATCGTGATGGGATGATATTTGGATCATTTGATTGACTTTTCATAATCCAGAAAACTATACAAGCGGAAATCATTGGGCGGAAATTGCGCTTCGGAAAAACGGGAAAAATAAAATAATGGGCCAAATTTTTGGTCGATCGAAAAGGCGTGGCGAGTCGAAAATTGTCAAAGGTTAATTGCCGCGTCTCTCATCAAACAATAACACACAATCAATTGTTGCGAAGAGTCACCTCGCGAAGGCCGCTAAAACATGGACACTTTGAAGCGCGCACGCACGTAAAGAGCTTGTGCCGCCTACCGTAATTTGTCGAATAAAGCGCTACGAGTCTAGAAAACCCGTCACAAAAAAGTGCAACCTGACACACGGTCGTGTGCACAACAGAAACCGGCATTCCGAAAACTTGGCAAGAAATTCAGAATTACCGCTTCACTATCTTGGGAAAACTGTCTAACTCTGATAAAAGTGTACTTTTGACCCGTCTGCGTCGGGTCGAGTCGAGTCGAGTCGGGTCAGACTAGCTTCAAGTTTCAGTAGTCCAATTCAATAACTCTCCCCTATGTGGGAACAGAAAATGCGGGCGTTCAATTCATCTCAATACGGTAGTCTTACGGTAGCCCCAAGCACGTGCTAATTGGGCTACACGCCCTTCACTTGACACTTGTGACCTCTAGTAATGTCCCAGACAAGTCAAGTGCATTTTCGAGGCGGTATCAAATCAAAGGGCGGAATTTTTAAGATACAATTAGCGCCCATCGGAAAATGGAAAAATCGACAATTGGATTGTCGATTTGATGTTTCGAATGTTTTTCGGCGGCCGCTTTTCGAGTGGCTTGGTGTTTTCGCTCGGGGGCATATATAAATAAAATAATTGTGACATAATTAGTGAATTGTAGAACAGAAGGCGAAATGGGTGATAAATCGCGTTAAAATTGGGCTTATGTTTAGATAGTTAAGCCATGAGTAAATAAATGGCTTGTCTCAAAATCGTGTTAATGTTGCCAAAATGTAGAGAATGTGAGATGTTTCGTGTCAAGTGGATTGTCTAGATTTCTCAACCGGAACAAAAGACAAGGTCGCAAATTGTATGCATTGAATTGATCCACTGATCTTTTATTCTTTCAACATCAAAGAAGTCACGCATTCACAATTCACATGAGACGCATTACACCCCATTATTTAGTACCCGCCGCATACATGTATGTGTCGTTATATTGGGAGGTGGCAGATTGTAAAAGGCATTTCGTAATTGGCCCGCATTTCAATTGTGCGCAGAAAATAAATACACACCACCCATCCCTTTTTATATAGTGTTGTCATTGAGAAAAGGATGAAACGGTACCGACAAGGTGTCGGGGCAAGATTTTTTTGACCCGACAATTCGGGAAGCCCGATCAAGTCTATCTGAAATTACATTGATAAATGACTGAAACTACTCATTTGCTTTTGCTTTAGCGTTGGTTTAATGTTGTGCATTTCGAGATGCATCGGAGCCATATCAGAAGTGGACAAGTTACAAAAAAGTGGTGATCATTAAGTAAAGTCATAAGGCTAAATCAAGTGACAAGTGACAAGTGTAATCGACGACTGTTTTCATTTAGAATTTTAGCTTTCACTTCAACAAGGTCCCTTTAGTTGTCACTGAGGTATTTATGTAAAATGTCATGCAAAGGGTCAATTGTCATGACAAATGTAAAGTAAAGTGTCAATTGCCATGCAAATTTCAGTCACAATTTTTTTCTTTTGATCGACTTTTTACATGACACTTGCCACTTTACCTTACACTTTACAGGGTCTGGAATTGGCACCGGGCTGTCCGAAAAACATGTCGGGCAAATTAAATCACGCGCCGCGGGGCGTCTTTCCAACAAAATCAAGGTATCAATTAAGTGCGCATGAGTCTATCAAAACGGAAGTGTGTAAACACGGGAAGAAAGGTCAAAAAAGATTGCCTTCAATCTTATCAAAATCGGAATAATCCGCGTGTAATATGTACCATTATTTCGATGCCACAGGTTGAAAATAGGCGCCACAATAATGCATCTATCCGGTTTCGAAACTGATCATTTTCCTAATATAACGCCGACTAAATTACACCCTGCATGCGGCATTCGTTTCACACCAATAACTACAGTATACTGAGTGCGTTTTACGTACAAAAATAGGTAGACCGGAAATGGCACTGTATGCCTTTTTATAATATGTTTTTTTCCCGCTCGAGGGTGTGAAACATGCAAACATTCTGCCCAATTTCTCCCATATAAATAGAACGCGCGGCAAAATGACCATGTGAATGTGATAATGATGCCTTTTTCGGCCGTGTGCCCCGTGTGTCGCGCGACGCTGAATGAAGCGACTGGAACAGGGCCGGAAAATGGGAAGTTTAACTTTTTTTAAGGGTTATTTTTCGGTGATAATTAAAGGGGAGTATGTGATTGGTTGAGCACTTTGAATTTGGATATGTGGTTATTATATACTGGTGATTTGCGACCGTTTCATTCGGTAGTAATCGAATCATGCAGCGGCGCCACAGGCAATTTTTCCAACAAAAAATGGCGCCAGGACTTTGGCGCAAATGACGAAAAGCGCTACGGCACTTTTCTGCACTTCAGCGTCAAGCGCCGATGGCGCGAGAGCAAAATGGCGCCAAGCGCCAGAAGTGCAATGACGGTTTTTGCTTTGGCGCCAGTGCGAAGCGCCATTTTCCTTTGGCGCTAGCGCGATGGCGCTTTTCCATCACTAGACTCATGGACCCAAGGTGCTGCTTAAATGACGCCACTTTATCACATCACGAAAATCCACAAAAAGTCTCCGCCAAAATCGCCAATCATGTCAACTCAGCCAGAAAGCCAATGAATCTGCCAAAGTGGGAAAACCGACCGAAATGCCAAACTGCTTCCATGCATGCATTATCTCATGCGAATGGGGTGCGTGAGCGGTTCGAATCAATTGCGATATCGAAATCCACGTCTATTCTCGGTTTAATTGAAGTCGCGTGTTTACATCACTTTGGAGATCCATTTTGGTGTATTTTGGTCCACTTTCGCATTGCGGAGATAATGTGCCCAAAGCACACCACGCCACTTCCGCGTAAATGTGTGACAAATTGGGGGTGTTTGGAATTGGTAAATATGCATGTGCGCCTATTTCTGTTTGCATGATACCAGTCACTTTTATGTAGCCCACAACTTGTTGCCTCGATCAAATTGAGCAACTTGTTAAGTGACAAAAAGTTGCATATTTTAAGACAGTGTGGCATTGTATGTAGGTAACTAAGAAATTGTAAATACAAGTGAAAGTTACAAAAAGTGATTTTGTTCCCCGAAAATGTTTCCGGTCGCTTGAAACAACCATTGTCACTTTGGAAACCTCAGTTTTTTTATTTACTTACCGTATTTCTTCGATTTTATTGACTGTTCATTTACATTGCCTTGCTCGTTTACATTGTCGGGTCTGTGGGGCTTCTGAAAAATACATTGCCATGTTCGAATACATTGGCGTATGAAAATATAGATGTCGCGTTATCCGATTCATCACTTTATGTTTGCCGCTCTAATGACTCTAACAACTCTACTATTGCGAGAATTTACCTAATTTATGATGAACACAATTTGTACTTTTCATTATACTTATTCCACATTCATCTCTAATTAAGAAATGCACATGAAAACGACAATGTGGAATATACATTGCCATGTTCTTTCACTTTGCCCTGCTCGTTTACATTGCCCCCCTAAAAAGCTTATGAAACAATACATTGGCGGTCAATAAAATCGAAGAAATACGGTATGTTTAATGCTGTAAATTGTCACAAGGTTTGATCCATTACGATTTGATAAATATGTAAATAGTATGTTTAAATTCTAAGAAAGAAAAAAGATTGTGCTAAAATGAGTTCTCTAATAGTAGCTTCAACTGCGGCCCAATAAAGATTGAACCATAAACGGATTTATGGAAAAGCAGAGGGTTTAAGGCAATAAACTAGGTAAAATGAGCTTTAAAAAACATTCACTGGCCCACTTTAGTTCAAACAGTCATTAATTGCTCATCTGTTATCCAAAAATTACCAACCTAATGGGATTTCCGATTTCATGAAATTACCGTAACCTTGTAATCAAAAAGAAACCCTTACATATTTATAAATACAAAAAACTTCTTTGCTGAAATGTGGCTTTAGGTATGTTTCATGGGTGACTGTAGCGAACACTACAAGTGAGGTTACCGTATTTGACGAATTAAGTCACGCAAAAAATTATACACCAAATTCACATACCCACATTGATAGCAAGATAATGTGCTGAAACAGAAAAATCGAGTCACTATCAAAAAAGTGCTATCGCATGCTTTAATTATCATTGGCACACTTCCAACGTGAGACATAAATTACTGCGAGTGGAGAGTATGAGATCCGCCCAGTATAACTTAAACTACATTCATTTCAATTCACACAAATACGGTAGAAAGCAGATGCTCTTTTATAAGCCGGCCCCAAGAAATTGCGCCCTCATTTGAAGAGCATTTGCCAATAATACAAGACAGTAAGTGTGCGTAAATGATGGGAAATTGTGCAATAAAACTTGACTGCATAAATGAATCGAATTGCATCTCAATTTGAAATGAACATGTAATTCAGGGCTGTAAAATTACCATCAAACATCGAACATTATATGGGCATTTTGAAGACAAATTTATGAACTTGTTTGATTGCTTATCCATGGCGATAGACCGGCTATTTCCGTACTACCGTATACTTTTGAATAAGTTATTTTTATCAGTGTTTTTTCAAGGTCCTTGAATTAACCGCCATCGAAATACCCCCCTTAAATTACCCCCCCTCGAAATACACCCTCGAATTCACCCCCCTCGAAATACCCCCAGGTGTTTTCGGGCTGAGGAAAAAATCCCCCCCCCCTCGAAATACCCCCGTCTTGAATGATGTATGTACATCATGTATCGAAATACTCGAAATACCGCTAATTACTAAATTGGGGGGGGGGGGGGGTATTTCGAAGGGGCTTATAAATTCATACGGTCCATTTTGAGGGGGGTATTACGAGCGGGGAGAGGTATTTCGAGGGGGAGGGTATTTCGGGGGTGAGGGGTATTTTGAGGGGGGTATTTAGGGGAAATAAATAATTATTTTTTAACGCACCCAGCGACCCAAGGTGGCAATCCCAAGCCCTGTAAAGTGTAAAGTAAAGTGTCAAATGTAAAGTCAAGTGCAAAGTAAACTGTCAATTGTCATGCAAATTTCAGTAATAAAATATTTTCTTTTTTGTTTTGATTGACACTTTACTTTGCATTTGACTTTACATTTGACACTTTACTTCACACTTTACAGGGCTTGGGACTGCCCCCAGGACGCACTCAGGAAAAATCCTTTAAGTTTCAACGGTTCCTTAACATAAAAATGCAAATATCTGTACAGACAGCTTGGGTAGGGGGTGCACTGATACGCACATCTGCCCGATACGCACATTTGCCCGTTTTTTCACTTGACACTTTTTCAAGTGATTTTCAGATATGAGTAAAGTGAAAAAAGTTGCGCAATGAAAAAGTGTCAAGTGAAAAAAACGGGCAAATGTGCGTATCGGGCAGATGTGCGTATCAGGCCTGCCCCGCTTGAGTAAGCCGTTAATCACTTAGCATTGGGAGTTTTTCAAGGCAGTTGTTTTCTTCTGATCTCATTCACACTGGGAGTTATTTAGGGGGTGGGGACTGGGTCATATACGAGGGGCGTATACGGTATTCACGACGGAACAGGGAAGCAGTTACGGTAAGTCCACACTGAACAAAGTTTAATTTCTGCAAATGCACAAATTAACGCCACACTAAAATGGTGTCAAATAGAATTCGCAAAACTCATCCGTGCATGTGTCAATGATGAATAAAAAGTATTCAAGTGTTGCATAGCAAATTACCCCCCCCCCGGACGAAAATCGCGAAATTTAAAAATGGAATAAAATGGGATGATGTGAGGAATATACATATTAACGAGTGCAAAATATCCATACACTCGTCATAATTTTGCACGCAAAATGGTCGACATAATGTGTGCAAAATGTCGACGGGCAATAAATGGATATAACTCGACGCAAATTTCCAGCAATAACTGCCGTATTGCGATGACAACAAAATTATCGAATCGAGGGCTAATAAAAATTGCACTTATTCCAAAATTCCTATTTTCAATGCCAGTTCGAGCGAATTATTTGTCCATGGAAGTGCTTTATTTGCCAATTTTTGCTCATATGGGATCTTGTTAAATATGACATATGAGGTCATTGTTGTTCTGAAGTAACACGTAAAGACATAATTGGGTGCATTACCTACCTACACACGTGTAAATACCTATGTGAATTTGGGGAGACATTTGAATAGTTTAACTATTTATATTTATGTAAATACATACCTACCTACAACCATCATACTTAAATTATTATTATTTAATCTTACACACAAAATGTTTCGAAATGTTGCCACACTTTGGGGACAACACACTGTACCTAGTTTTCTCAATGAAACAATCCATCATAACGTCATCTTTAATGAAATAAAAATTAAATACCCAAAAAAATTCTATAAAAAATTTCATTCGTGGAAGAATAATGTTCTTTTTTATAATTATTATCCTTTTTGTGAGAGTGGGGACATAAGTGTTGGTGTAAACTGTTGTCCCCAGTCTAAATCCGATTATTTCTGGATACAATCAGACTTGAGGGTGCCCATGCTTCACACCACCTAAAGGTTCAATTTTTTAGCGAAACCATTTTGCTGAGGGGGGGGGGCTTTTTCGAAGGATATATCTACCATATGAACTTACTAGAAAAACTTAATTAGTTATTAGCATGATGCACCACGAAGACATTGTCGTAAATTACTAATGAGTAAATAGTTGGAACACATGTTGGATTCGGGCCAAAAGCAGCGCCAACTTTTGCAGTCAGTTTTGGCGCCATTTTTTTTGCTCAGAGCCACTGTAAATACGTATCTCGAAGTGACAGTGCCTCACCCTGTAAAGTGTCAAGTGTCATGCAAAATGTCACAATGATTTTTTTGTTAAAAGTTCAGTAATAATTTTTTTAGGTTTGTTATTTTAATTGACATGATACTTGACACTTAACTTTACACTTTGCAGGGGGCGCGGCTGCCACCTGTACGGTTCAAATCCAGGGGGCACGCCCAGACCCTGTAAAAGACCCTGTAAAATGTCATGTGTCATGTAAAAGACCCTGTAAAATGTCATGTGTCATGTAAAAGACCCTGTAAAATGTCATGTGTCATGTAAAAGACCCTGTAAAATGTCATGTGTCATGTAAAAGACCCAGTGAAGTGTCAAATGTAATGTAAAAGACCCTATAGTGTCATGTGTATCCAAACCTTTTTGTATCACATCCTAATGTTATGTTTTTGTATCTGAATCTTACTTTTTGACATAAGATTTGGATACAAAAACATATGATTTAGATACAAAATTCATAAGATTTGGATACGATAAAATAAGATTTGGATACACATGACACATTTTTGGGTTTTTTACACGATAGACGACATTATACAGGTGTTTTTACACTTTACACGATCTTTTACAGGGTCTAGGAGTGGCACCTAGAGACCCCTGGCAAAAAGCCGTGGCAACAGGAAATATCTTACTCACTCAATAATAGATAAGCCTTTATGAATAAAATACAGACTACACCTGATGCTGGTGCGAATAAACGCGCGCTACATATTTGATTGGCCGCGACAAACCATGCATAAATCCATGGTATTTTAAAACTGTTTGTGCCGCATCAGTGAATGCAACAATTGCACTTTAGCGACCAGTTTTGGCGGGACCTTAATAATTGCCCACTTTGTGACGATTATTAAAATGGTGTTCAATTGATTTTATGATATGAATTCTATTTATTTTTACCAAATGTGTGTACATTAAAATAAAAAATAAATTATAAATTTCCTTCATGGAAGTGTAAAATCGAGAATTTTTCAGGTTATTTTATGGGATCTGGGTATGAAAGTTGGTAAAAATTTCAAAGTTCAACCAAAGAAATATTGTTCTCCGTTTTCTTGGTGCATCTCTTCAATTTCCTGATACACTTTTTAAGTACCCAGTACTCGGATCTCAGATGGGTACTGGTAAATACAATAAATGTATTGTATTCATGAGTATTTACTCAGTATAGGGATCGGGATCCCGTTTGAACTTTGGATCCTAATATTGAGCATGAAAAATTCACAATAAAGGTGCTTCTGCCTTTTTTAATTAACATTTTTAACAACCAATTGGGATGAATAAATATTCCTGGATGTCAGTGCACACTGTGCAGTCGACAGATTATATTTGCAATTCACTAAATTGTAAAAGACACCGGTATTTCAATAAATATAACCTAAAAAAACTTTTTTAGACCATGTGAAAGAAATATGGAAATACCTAAGACATCAACTATAAGTAGTGGCCAAGTGGTGGTGTCTTTAAGAACACAAACATTACTTTTGATTCAATATTTCTCCGAAAAAGTCCTAAAAACACTCCATTGCGTTTTCACACATATCAGATAATGATATGAGCATATTTCGCACCATCGAAAGTGGCAATTTATGCTATTTGTTGATGTAAAATTGGCAAGTTTATTCCACAAATGTGAGGTCATTCACTCGCTGTTTAGGCGAGAAAATGCCTCGAATTTTGTCGGAAAAAATTCAAAAATTCCAATGTTCTATAATAAATTGGCGATAATGTTTGACTACTCTTATGGCGCAAGTCAATTTCCCAATTGGACAAAAATTTCTGCGAAATAAAACCAGTATTTTGTGCACGCTGCAAAAATGGAAATGATTAGTCAGATGAGGGATTATTTCGATCAGAAACATGGACTGACTGAAATCTAAAAGGTACCGTATACACTTGAATAAGGCCCCCGGGGGCTATTTTATTGAAGTTTCATTGATATAGGAAGTTTCATTGATATAGGAGATAAACGAATGGTAGTTTTTCATCAGGATTTTCTTACAGTAGATTACCGTATTACCTCGAAATACCCCCAGGGGGTTTATTATTTCGCCAGCAAAATTTGAGGGGGGATAATTCGAGGGGGGTCTATTATTTCAGCAGAAATTTTTGGAAATTCGCCATACGCAGACGTAGAAAAATCGAACAATTACATACCTAGATGTATATGTGTTTATAGGCATATACAACTGTATATATACATAAACCCTTCCCTAACGTCACTTAATAATGACTTTTAACATGTATTCTGCATTGTACAGAGCACAAACTGCGGTATTTGTCATGTAAATACGTTCTCTTCACACTAAATTTTAGGGGGGTATTTCGAGGGGGGGGGGGGGGGGGGTTATTCAAGGGGGGGGGGTTAATTCGAGGTAATACGGTATATAAAAAAACTATCCAGCCTTAGGTAATTTAGGCACCCTATGTATATTTTATTCAACGTATAAAACTCAACTTTTTTACAACATAATCATGATAGCTAAATGACCCAATTTAGGTGCACGACCATACTTTTGAAATTAAAAAAGTCTCAGAAAATCTGAAACTACATGAATTTTCTTAAAATTAATATATGTTTGGCTTTTCCCAGATAGATAAACATATATCATTTTTGAGACTTTCTGATGTTATTTTTCACTACATCATGCTAATTGTATGCTAATATGGAATGCTAATAGTGTTTTACCTAAATTTAAATAGTTCACCACACATTTATTTTTGCGGCTCTCTTCAGACCATAAGAATAACTGACGAGGGTGTTATTCAAGCGGGCAGCTATTCAGGAATATACGGTAGTTGAAAATAAGCCAATTTGCATTTTGCCAGCTAAAATACAGTAATCAGCGAGTGGGCAGTCGGCATTATGCACATCTCAATTTGTAGCTTACATGCAATCAACTAAAATAGGTGTTAGAATTTGACATAAAAGCATCGGCTTAATGTCGCTTAATGCACCTTTTAGATGCTGCCTTTTAGTCCCTTGGGCGGAGAATTTTGACGAATTTGTTTATTATATAATGGGCTATAGACACTAGTTGACATCGCAAATTCGTGTCAACTGAATGTCAACTAAATGACACAAAAAAATTATTTTAACAGCATCACACTTAACGACAACAATGAAAATTAAGTGTCGCGATAGAAAATTACGTATACTATATAACTTCAGTTGAAAACACTAATTAATCAAAATTGAGTTCAATTTTGTTGACACGAATTTTGAAGTCAACTAGTGTGTGTGGGCCCAATACAGCAATGAGAGTTACCCAAATCATTGCAAAAACCCTACGGTTTTGCCTTGAAAATGTGTGAAGTTATTCAAGGGCTCACTTACTATCATAATTTTTACATGTAACAAACCTAAAAGTCGCATTTCCCCGCCAAAGAAATCAGTAAAAGTGGCGCTTTGTTTTGGCGCCCGTCTAAAAGCCTTTCCTGTGTCCAATTTGCTGCAAATCGAGTTATTCGCAGTTTGAAATGCAGAAGCCGATTTAGATCTTGATAGCGGGCGATAAAAGAACCCAATCTATTTAGGGGGTGCGGCAGGTTTATGTTTATTTTTGGGGACCACCTACCTACTCAGCGCCAATTAAGCAAATGGAGAAGTGCGCATAAAGTGGTAGGAAATGCTTGCCACTTAAGGGGTTTAATACCTACTACTTGACTGACCACTTAGCTTTAAAGCCACATGATAAGCAAACTTAAAGGTAAGTGTGTGATTTTGAGTGATCATTTCCAACGAGTGGGAAATCGGGCAAATCGCCCAGCTATCTATCTAAAAAGCACAAAAGCGCTAATTTTCATAGCGTTTTATAGATTTTCACCTTCATAGACCGTACTTCATGTTTTTCATGGTCTATCTTCAGCTATTTTTGGTACTAAATGTACTTATATACCTATTTCCTCGAAATACCCCCAGGGGGTTTATTTCTTTCAGGGTGGAAATTTTGAGGGGTATTTCGGGGGGGGGGGACTTATTCGAGGGGGTTGATTATTTCGTCAAAATTTTTTATGAAATTAGTAGTAAACAATACGTTCTAACATACACAAAACCAGTAATAAATGTGACGAAATAGGATATGTTTGGCATAAATATTAACGGACATACATCGCTACTTACACTAGGTATATGTGTGCCAGGTACCAGCGATGCAAACCGCAACCAAAAAATACATCATGCACATTCCTCCAGACCGAGGGGAGTATTTCGAGGGGGTGCTAATTCAAAGGGGGGTATTTCAAAGAAATAAGCTACCCATTTGAGCTATTTTTCACATATTTTAAACGATTTGTCCGTTTTCTTCCTTCTACACCTTGAAAAAGTCTAAATTTTTAACCCCCGCAACCCCCCCCCCCAAATTTTTTTCCTGCGATTTAGCCCTCTGAAGGACCGATTTGCTATTTATCCAACCCCCGGAAAGTCGAAATTCAAGATACCCCAGTGGCCAACAACATCCAGCCATTCAATGACGACGCAAACAGTATTCCCACTTCACAACGAAACCCAATTCTCACATTGTACACATTTCAAAATTTATTTTCCTTCACATTATTGGCACAAAGCCAACAGCTGGTTCGGGTCCATTTTTTCCATTTTTCATTGTCACCCTGGTCGTATTCGGAGCCACTGCAGGACTTTGATTGCCGAAATCATTCGAAAATCTGGAAACATTTCTCTCGCCCGGTCCCGTTGTGGGAGGAGTCGTAGGAGGAGTTTGTCCCATTATTGAATTTGTTCTGCGGGGAAAAAAGTGTAGAAATACTTGCGTGCGTAAAATTTGCGTGCGTAATAGCTTGCGTAAAATTTGAAGTAATTTGTGACTAAAAAAGAAACCACAGAACTGATTAGACGGTTATAATCATTTACACGTTACCATTTATTGAAGTTTGAAAGCTGGCTAAACAATGCTAAAACGCTTAAAATATGTACAGTACGTAAACCTCCAGTGCACAATGTAAACCAATGTAAACCATGTAAATAAAATAATTAATGAAAGTATCCAATATATATATAATAAACCCTACAAACACTCACCAGGGGGTTTTCTTTTACAAGATTGATTCAGAAGAGGGTCATTATTTCATGAGAATTGATAGCATTCACACACTCAGTTTTCTAAAAAAATGGCTGAGGTTTTAAAAAAAGGCTTCTATGCTTGAGTCTTTAGAACATTGTTAAACATTTGAAAAACACCGGCCATCCCCATACTAGACTAGGTATTTACCATCACTACAAAAAGCGGCCAACCAAAAACCGTGCGTACAAAATGTCCCCAACCTTCTTTTGTACAACACCAGCATAGCACCGGCGCCACAAATCACTGCCAATACGCCAAGAGCGAGTAAAATCATCCCAGCGTCAAATGAATTAAACCCGACATTTCTGTACACTTGTATTTCTTGATCATCATCACTCCCCGCTATTAGAACGCCTGGAATTTTTTTTTCGAATTAAAAATTGAAATGTATTTTTGAAATAACCATCTCCGAATTTCCGCGACATAAAGCATGGGTTTCGAGAATAGAAGCTGGGGAGAGTAGCAGCTACGAAATTTAAATTGCATCCATACCTACAACGAAAAATTGAACCCATACCAACCAGACTTTGATGTTGCGCACAAACTTCCATTTTTCGGGGCATCGTGTGAAACTCCGCCTGGTGCCAATCTCAGACCCTGTAAAATGCCCTGCAACATGTCAAATGTCATGCAAAGTGTCAAACGTCATGTAAAATGCCCTGCAAAATGGCAACCGAGTTGCCTTTTGCTGGGAATTTTACATGACCTATGACACTTTGCATGACATTTTACATTTTACAGGACATTTTACATGGTCAGGGACTGCCACCAGATGTGATCTTGAACGCAGCCTCAGCAAATTCACGAGCCGGTACCACGATTGCGGATATTTTTCGAGAATCGAAATACGGCCCAGTGCCGTATCGAGCGCCGGAATCTGAATGGTTAACATGTCGAAAAGTTTTTAAGAACCGTTTTTTTTAAAAACGGAAAACACTTTTTATTTAAAAAAGCTTGTAAAAGAGCTTTCACAGCTAAAATGCCCTGCAAAATGTCAAATGTCATGCAAAGTGTCAAAAGTCATGTAAAATTGGCAACCGAGTTGCCTTTTGCTGGGAATTTTACATGACCTTTGACACTTTGCATGACATTTTACATTTTGCAGAGCATTTTACAGGGTCTGAGATTGGCACCAGGCGGAGTTTCACACGATGCCACGAAAAATGGAAGTTTGTGCGCAACATCAAAGGCAGCGTTTCCCTTAAGGTAGAGTTTATATGATATTATAGGCAGCTTATGCAGGTAAATTTTTGCGTTGAAATAAATTAAAGATGTGGTTTTTATCATGACAATTATTTCTTAGGAAATAGTGGATCACTTTTCATGTCCTCCATTCATTTTATGAAGCCCAAGTTACATCTAATGCAAAATAGCGCTGAATATTCCCTTAAAATTACGTTTTCTGTACACGCGGACTTGAGCCTTGACCTACGTGAGCTTACGTAAAAAGTATGCGTAAAAGTGAGTACAGGTTTTTTAGGAGGAAACGTAAACGTATTTACACCGTATTTAAAGTAATCCGAGTATACGTATTTTTCGAGTAAACGTAAATACACTTAAACAACTATGCAGCCATCAACAAGCTTCAACCAACCACACTCAAAATAAACTACCATAACCAATCAAATCTAACCTTCATTAGCACGAAACGATGCGTCAACAGAAGCCCCATTGCACCTAGACCCAACACAGCAGCACAAATACGCCGGCGTATCATCATTATACATCATTGTTGTCATGGCGCATTGGCCTGAAAAGGTATTTGGGGGTATTTTGCGGGTATTTTTGGAGTTGACAATTGCAATGCAGGAAGGGGGGTTATTCGAGGGTACCCTATTGATAGGATTTTGGTGTAGGTTGAAGAGGCGGATTTGGAAATGCCGACTTTTCGTCGGAGAACTAGATAACCATTTAGTTAGGGTTGGAGAAATGATGATATGGTATAGAATATTTAGCAATTATCATATGAAGGGTGTGCTTCTAAAAGTACCGATCTACAAATTTTTCAAATTTGAGTTAGGACCATTTTTGGGGTCCCCATAACAATGCGCTTCAAAAATATATATAATATGTGGGGGGTGCGAAATTCAATTTTGAGATATGGGGGGTCGAAAAAAGCAAAAAAAATCACAAAATACAGTTTTTGAAATTTTAAAAGTACCGATCTACAAGCTTTTTCAGCTTTTGTGTCTTTAAAAGTACCGATCTACACACTTTTTTCAAAATTGTTCTTTTAAATGTACTGATCTGCACATTATTTTTTGTGCTTCTAAAAGTACCGATGTCAGATCGGCGTCCGGTTGCGCGAAAACTCATTTTGTGCTTTTTTATTATGGGTAATAAAAGTACCGATCTACAGCTTTCTGATTTTGTGCTTTAAAAAATACCGATCTACACGCTATTACCAATTTGTTCCTTTAAAATGTACTGTACTACAAAAATACAATTCCCTAAATTTTATATAGCTAGTGTTATGTGTATAATCAATGATTATACCCATGCATGTGGATACCCAACAATATGGCCGAAATACCCTTACCCAAAATTCCCATACCCATGTATGGGTATTGCATGCTCCAAACTTTCAATCGCGATTATCTCAAAATCGATTTTTTGTAGATCGGTACTTTTAGAAGCACACCCTTCATATTCTGATGTCCTTATTTCCTCGAATAGGAAATTCCACTGGGTATTAGGCACTTAAATCATACTTTTAGAGAGAGAACTATTGAAGGGGAAATTATTCAAGCAAATACTGGGGGTATTTCGAGGGGGAGTTTATTCAAGGGGGGTTTATTCGAGAAAATACGGTATCTAATGCCGAACGATAAAATATTGCCTACCTAGATAGTGTTCCGACGAAAAAGTCGTAATTTTTCATTAAAATGGAGCAATAAGCAGAAATCTTAACCCGGTTGTAATTTTGCACATGCAAATACAAAATAAATAAAAACACAAAAATGCTGACCCGGCGGAATATCATCGATACACTTTGAGCCGAACGAAAGTGCGAAATCGCCCTCCCAACAATAGGGGGCATCTTCTAGTTTACTTTGATCCGTGATTTTGTGCATTCCTGGTGCCGGATTATTTACGTCGATTTGTAGCGGGTTTGACTCTGAAAAGGCGGGGGGGGGGGTGTAATTTGAGTCATCATGTGGTCAGAGGACATTTAAATTGGCAGTTACTAATTGGATATTGCAATGTCTGTTTGTTTTGCGGATGTTGCAGTTTGTAAAGGTGCCTGTAAAATTTCAGATTTATTTTTATTTTTTAAACTGGACATTTGACATGACTTTTGACTCTTTTCATGACATTACATTTCACAGAGAAGGGGGATGGAAGTGTCACCAGTTTTACAGCAACAGTACAATAACCCAGTATTTCGAAGCGTTAAAATAGCCCAAGAAGCTTCTACCATGGAATTCAGTTACCGTATTTACTCGAATAAATCTCCCCCGTTAGACGAGTAAGGAAAAGTAATTCATCGAATAATTCCCCCCTTTAGTCATATAATAGGTTTTTTGGTCTCCAATTTGAACATTAATAATACCGATTTGAATAGACACCCCCCCTTAAAAAAGCCTAACGAAAACATAATTTCCTAGGAGGATTATTTGAGTAACCACGGTAACTAATCCAAACGACTGAAGCCTATTATACATCTAAATACATCACACATCTATACCCGGAACACATCTAATTCTACCGATCATACATCTAAGCCCATCACACATCTAAAATCCCCATAGATTTGCGATGGGCTTAGATGTGTGATGGGCGGGGGATTAGTTTTCAAATTGAAATGCCATCTAAGCCCATCACACATCTATGGGGGTTTAGATGTGTGATGGGCTCAGATGTGTGATGGGTAGAATTAGATGTGTGTCGGGTCTAGATGTATGATGGGCTGGCAGGATCATCCAAACAACACATAAAACACATTATCAGCAACAAATTACACAAAAAAATCCACAAACCATCCTGATTCAGTAATTCATTGGGCGGGCTCCCCACCAATCGTACGGTCATTGAGGGTGGCCAAGATATTCCATCGAATATCGAAATATCGAGTATTTTGTCACATTTCATTTTATCACCACGATTCTATTAAAGATAACATGGTAATTTTTGCAATAGGGGTTTACTGACCGGGGACTGTTCAAGGGAAGGGAGACTTTAAGACTTTAAGAGAATTAACAGTTTTTGTTCCCCTGCTAACATGGATACCTAAGGAGATGATCAAACAAACTTATATTCGCTCAAACTCAAAGATACACGGCCAGGGGGCAGTCCAGCACGTTGTACCGTGTAAAGTAAAGTGGTAAATGTCATTTTATGAAAATTTAAAAAGAAAAGAGTTTTAAAGGGTCAATGTTCCAGCCCATTTTCATCGGGACGGGGGGATATTCAAGGGGGTGCACTTATGACCAAAAACCCCGCACACAATACAACCCCCTTTCAAAAAAATCCAATATCGACGCCAAAAAGTCATCAAATTCAACCCCAACAGACATCAAAGCAAACTGGAAGCATGCACTCGTACTCCCATTCTGGCAATTGGCCGGATTAGTGTCCTTGAGACGTGCCACTCTCCTGTCATAGTGACACTTGATGGTGAATTCTGGAAGTACGGCGCTTTTTGCTATATCTGAAAGGGAAATTTTGGGGTGTAGTTTTTTGTGGAAGGGGGGTTCACAAGTTGCTCAGCTATCTACCTGTCTGGTGCAAAATTTTAGCAGTTTTTCCTCAATTTTCACTTGAAATCATTAACTTCTTGACAAACCTTCACCTTCAAATTTGCTATATTGTGCTATATTATAAATATGTATTCACTTATATGACTTATGTTTTTAGCTACTTTAACCAATTTTGGCTAATTTTAACACTTTCAGAAATTTTATCAACTTTTTTGCTTTCTACACCTTGAAAATCAGACTCAGCACAAATTTTGTGTTGACATATCCCACATTAAAACAAGTGGATGATGTTTTATGGTAGATTTTAATGTAATGGGTGCCAGGGGTTTCCAAGATTTTGGCAATCGGGGGGGCACAATATATAGGCTTTTCCAAGGTGAAGAAGGCAGAAAGAGGAATAATCTCTAATAATCAGTTAAAAGTAGCCAAAAGTAGCTTTAAAATGGATAAAAATATGTATATAACCATGTATAGTGCTGGAAAGCACCAGTTTGAAGGTGAAAAACTATAAAAAGGTGCAAAAATTAGTGATTTTGAGCGAAAATTGGGGCAAAACTTCTCCAGAACCACTCCAGATAGATAGATAGCTGAGCGATTTGAGGGTGGGTCTTTGGGGGTAGTAGCCAAAAGTTTTGCCTCGGGATAGACAGATAGCTGGACGGCCTCCGGGATAGATAGTTCGCTGGCCGATTTGGGGGGGGGGGGCAGCCCCCCCCCCAGCCCCCCCTAGGAGACCCCTGATGGGTGCCGTCAGGTGAAGAAATGGTTGAAAAGTACAAAACATACGTGCAGATCATCCATTCCATTCACAACCTACCATCCATTCCTGTATAATCCACATCAGTTACTACGGTAGAAACCAGTAGAACTGTTGAAATTAGTGTTTTCATTTCAAAAAAGTTCATCATTTTTCATCAAAATGCTTTTCTTCTGATAATTTGGAGTTGTAGCAATCTTTTCTTGTTTCGTTTGAATGCATTTCTGTTGCATTTCGGGATATTTATGGTAGACATTTCGGATGTTTGTAGAATACATTCTCATTTCATCAAAGGAAATAGCACGGAAATACCGACGCATTTTTACCGTTTCGAAATGACAACCAATAAAAACGAATTTTTTCATTGTGAAACGACGTTTGCAAAAAAATTTAGCCCCGCCTTAAACGATATTTATTCTGGTCGATGCAATAAAAAACTAATATTTGTTTTTAGAAGGCGGAGTTTGTCTATCAACAGGATCCACAATAATTATAAAAATAATTGGCATCCATCCAATTTGTTATGTTATTCCAATTTGTTTATCGTGTCACATCTGTTCGTTTCACGGCGCGAACACGCTTACTATTTCTCATTAGCCTGCCCCAATTTTCTGGGTCATTTGAGTAGGCAAACCGCTTTTGTTTACCCGTTTTCAACGTTTCTGTATCTCAAGTGCGGCTTTTATTTGTGTCAAATATTGAATTCGATTGGCAAATGTTATTTGATTTTCAATTTAGGTAAGCTGAAATATTGAAATCTTGACATTGACCGATCATTCATCATGTTTATTGTCATTTTCAAACCGTAAGATACATAATAAATCAATAAATACACCATATGTCCATGTTTACATTGATCCCCAGCACATTAATTGATTAACGGCAGACCCAAAAATATTTGACCCCCAAATATGCACAGTGCATTTGCATTTCACATTAGCCGATTTTCGCTATATGGACACACGGGCTTTATTTTCATTCATGCATGTATTTAGTGCGCCAGAGAGTGGACAACGCTAGCCGTAAAAGGAAAGTGTGCATGTTTTTCCTGTGTATTTTTGCATGTATTTTTATTTGTAATGGTGACATTTTACGTGTGTGCGATATGCATTTGACGTCTTTTCACATGTGTGCAAGTTTTTATACTCTTGAAACTCAACGTTGCTTTCTAGTGATCCATTTTCTTTCCAATTTTTCAGTTCTACTATGTTTGAAAAATTTGAAGTATGTAGTTAAATGTCCAATGCCTTTTATATTCAATTCAGTGCATTACAACATAAATTAACTTTTGTGAACTTTTCACACAGCTAACATTTCCTGCTAAAACATAGATAAAATTCTTGAATTGAGTTTGTGCAGGGCGGTTTTTTAGCTTTAGGCGCGCTGAAACGATTCAGGAGCTATTCAAAATGCCAATGAATGGAAAAAATTGTGTTAGGTTGTCATTTTCAACCTGGTATACTGGTCGGAGTTAACGCTATAGAAAGTGTGCTACCGTATTTTGATGAATAAAGGCACGTGAAAAATTTTGCACCCAATTCACCCTTGTGAGTGATGTGTATTATTTTAAGAAAAAATAATTTGTGGGTTTTTATTCAGGTGAGATATGGTAGATCTAGATTTCATTGTATAGTGTACTGTCAGTGGATTATACTTGGCTTATTTACAGCATTTGATACTTTTACTACCCCAGTACTATTGTAAACTACAGATGAATCAAAACACCGCTCAGTATTTCCAATACTGACAAACTCAAAATTAACAATCCCTAGTCTGACTAAATTTCGCTATCTCCACAGCCAATCCCAATTTTTTCTGGCACTAAGCCAGATACCTCAAAATGCCAAAATTGACCACTGATTTTTATCCAAATTTCCACCCCATTTGAACCCTGCCCTTGATTGAATTGGGTGTGGTGCTAAAAACATTTTTTTGTACCTATTCATTTAAATGTGCCACTATGCTAGCTTGTTAAGTGACTTTTTAAAATGTAAATGCTAAATATTTGCAGTGTTTTTCATTTGAATTGTCAGTGGACAGTGAATTGAATGGTGTATTTATGCAATAAAATGAAGTTTGAAAGTTCATTTATAAATTTGCACCTTTTTGCAGACTGAACACACTAAATTTCACATGTCAACCACAAAAACAAATAAATACTGCATTTTTCAAACCTTGTCATACATTTTCTGGGCATGATAAAGAAAAACACAGACATATTTCTGTAAATAGCTTATCAGTTTTAATTTTTGTGTATTCTATGCAAATAAAATGCCATTTTTCAGTCCAATGTTTTTATTTGTTTTTGGACAGACATTCCTTTCTAATTCATCCCCAGATTACAGGTTTATGCGAAATTTACCAAGTAAACAGATTTGAATGACAACAACATTTATCACTGGCTGCTGGTTACTCTTAAGAATTTATAATCTCACATTTTTATTGATTTGATGAATTAAATCTTAGGTCAGAACGATTTGCGATTAATGTCCCACGTGTAGTGAACAAGTGATGGGATAGCGCCATTTTTGCAAAAGCGCCATGGCGCGGCGCCTTTTAAATGGCGCTGGAAGGAAGGTTGAAACGATGATTTCACATTGTGGATTGAGCTTTTTTGTATCAAATATCCATATTGAAAACTTTGCTCTATATATACCTAGCTTTAATACCATTGCAGTAGTATCTTATTTTTAAGAGTGACAAAGTGTCAGAGAAATGAGGGGCTTGTTCCAATTTGGGACCAACTCATTTTTAGATTTTCACAAATAATGACTGAGAAAAAAACGAATTTTTACATACATTTATGTATTTACCGTATTTCCTCGAATTACCCCCTGAGGATTTATTTTTTCAGAGTGAAAATTTTGAGAGAAAAACGTGAAAAATGCAACAATAACCACCATGTATAAGCTTTTACAGCCTTATACAAGGATGTAAATGGTATAAATGATGTTCTAACGTAACACAGTAAGTGTTTTGAACGTCTGTTATGCATTTCCCGAATCACAAGTTCATAGTGCCCATTTTGAGGGGGGTATTTCGAGGAAATACGGTATGTAATTTTTTTACTTGTAATGTAAATATTATGTTGAAAACATTTATGTTTCTCCAAATCTGGAAATGCACCGTGGCGCCATTTCATGGCGCTTTTCCATCAGTGCCTATCGTACGCGCGCGTGCTGAATATATATTTACAACAGATTGTAAAGTCACACCAAATGTGTTTCCTAATATGTATTTTTCTGTCGCCTATCCCAATTGAAAGTGAAAATTATACCCCCAAACAACCCGCAGAAACTTTCCTATACAATTTTACATCCTAAAAACTCGCTATAAATCGTCGGAAAACCGTCAAAGTGCCCAAACGAATAAATTCAGTTGACGGAAAATATTACGCAGTTTACGAAAATGGCGCAAGCTAATTTTGGCAACTCGTTTTTCGTGGCCATGGAAAAAGCGCCTCAGGCAATTGACGATTTACATAGGATGACTGATTATATTGGAGATTTGAGACTGATCACTATCGTTTTGGCTGGAACTTCGTATGTTGTGGGCATCATTTTTGTCCTGTTCAAGTTAGTCGTTTTTTGTTGTTTTTCTTGGGGGGGGTAGTTTTCAAGGGTAACCATGATTTTCAGGGTTTTGGTCGCCTTTTAACCCGCCTATTTTGGTTCGCTTAATACTGACTCGTGTAGTGCGCCCCGTCTGCTGTCGTTGAAAATTTCTAGGGACATAAGTTGCTGGATAGTTTGGTTACATAAAGCTGTGGATCGGGTTACGTATGTGAACTTGGCTTACGTCCAAGTTACCGTTTGCGAATGTTGCTTTGGGCGATTTTCTTCCAATTTTTGCGCATAATCGCTAAAATGTGCTCCATATTGCCAATTTTCAACTTCGTAATCGCTATTATCGTCTATATAAATGGTTATATACCTATTTTTGCCTATTTTATATATTTTTTAAATAGCGATTTCGAAATTTTGGCCGGCTGCTAAGTTCACGTACTTGCTGAAACTTGTGTCATTAACGAGACAACAGTCGCGATTTGAATTTGGTTTTTCATTTGAAACAAAATTTGATTATTTATCTCAGACTCTACCAATGTTCAACATCCCGCAACTCCCGAGTGGCTAGGCAGCCGTACACCAGGGAAATGTACGTTTTTGAAGTTTTTATCACGCATGGTACACTGTAAATTTTGGTTCTGCATTCGTCAGTTTTTGGTTCCACTGACGCTATTTTGAGTGGTATTTTAAGATTGTCATTTTTGGAATAAAGAGAACACTATCACGAAAATATTGAAGGGATTTGCAGTGCCTATTTGCATAAGAGCCCATTTTTTCCTCTTTCAAACGTGCATTGTCGTAAATTTATGATTTCTAGTTTTGCACGTGTACTGTTCGAATGCGGGAAAAAACCTTCAGCGTACCTTTATAAATAGTAATTTGAGCATTCCTATATCTTAACCAATTTGGCACCTAGCCAAATCAATTTTGTGTAACAAAAAACCTTCCCCCGCAGAGTGGACGATCCTTACAGTTCGGCGCCGCAGCAAGTTGTAGTGGATCGGGGTCACTTCGATATCGGCGGCAATGGCAAGAACAATAGTCGAATGCCGCCCGTGTATACTTATGGGCAGAATGGTTAGATTCGGGGGGGGGGAGGGTGTTCTAGGTTTCGAAGGGGTGTGGAGCTACCTAGGAGCCACCCCCAGGGGTTTTGGTAGATTTTTACCCCCGCGAGGGTTCATATGGGGACTTCCGTTCCAAAAGTTCACAAGCGCCAAATCCAGAAAAATCGAGTTAAGCGTGGATTTGACCTCCACGTATAGTTTTTCACATTTAAAAAAACCCAGCATTATAGTCCATTTCGTTCCTGAGATACAGTGGTACCGATTTTCAGAAAAATCACAATTTTCATATCGAAAGTTCACATATCCATCTCAAATCCCCTATGAAAAACAGAAGTTTCACGTCGAAAGTTCACATATCCATCCCAGACCACAGGAGTTTCATTTCATAAGTTCACAAGTCCAAAATAAAGTTTCATTTCCAAAAGTTCATACGTGAATTTCCAAAAATATTTTGCTCTATAAATCGAGTACGGGTATAAATATAGATCTGACAATTTTGGTTTGGGTACTTTTCGAAAAGGGCTTTTCAGTGGTGTAATTGGTTTTGTCCTGCGATGCACCGTTAGGAAGTTATTTACATTTCAAATTTTCAAATTTACTCCTTATTTTGGGTGGTTTACAAAATATGACATAAAAATTGTAGACAAATGTCCGAGATATCTGAAAAGTGCAGGGCAAGCTTTGTCGCCCAAACATGGCGCTGCCGGGCCAGCGCAAAACTTTATAATGCGATTTTGAAAAATCGAAAAATCTGGATATGTGAACTTTTAGAATGAAAGTCCCCATATAGATCCCTCGATAGATAGCTGAAAGAAAAAAAAACTTGTGTGGAGGGGGGGGGGGGTTCGCGGGGCTTCAATATATAGGCTTTTCCAAGGTATAGAAGGAAGAAAAGAGAAAAAAATCGCTAAAAGTAATTGAAAAATTGGCATATATGGTACACAAATAGCTGAAAAGAGGCAATGAAACACGTGAAATAGCGATTTTGAAGGTGGAAGACTATGAAAAGGTATGAAGATTAGCGATTTTGATGTTTAGTGTTTTCCATTTTTTCTCCAAAAATCTACACCCAGCATTTTTTTCGAATAACCAAATATAAAACCACTAACACTCTCAACCCCTCAAAACACCCCCCCCCCCCGCCAGGCCGCGCCTATCTCCAAAGCACGGAAATCGACCCGCTAGCCAACAACACCAACCTGACACTGTCCAGGCAGCACTTGCAGCCCAAGGAAAGCGTCGACAACGTTGGCATGATGCCAAATGGCGCTGTGGGGCACCATGGACACCATCACGATATTAGGGAGAGGGAAAGGGGCAGCATTGATGGGAGTGCTTAAGGTGGGTTCGGTTTTGCGTGGTTTAAATGGTGTTTTTGGTGATGTATAGAATGTGTAGATGCGAGATTGGAGGATTTTAATTTGTTGCAGAGCGGGGATCTTCTAGGGGGTCCCCACAAACGCTCCAGCTATCTATTTATCTATCTCGAGGCGACGAATTTTTGCTACTACACCCCCAACTAGGGTTGGAAAAAAAACGTTTTTTTAACTCGATGTTTTTTTAATAAAAAAAACGTTGTTTTTTTAAATAAACTTTTTTTTAAAGCTCCCAGATATGACCTTGTGTCAACATACATAGGTATATCAGACAGTGGCAATACTCTGTGATGTTAAATATGACCATATAATGGCTGTGGAGCCATGGGATAGCATTATAAGTGGTGATTTGTGTCAAAAATATCCATTTTTTGTCAACATATTTGTATATTGCCTTATAGTCGAACGTTCGTGACTTCAGGTGAAGTTTGGCATGGTGGAATAGTGATCAAATAAGGTTATAAAAGGAGGTTGTTACTTTGGGAGTGAACTTACACACTGTGAGGGTACATGGAAGCACATTAGCTCAATATTATATCAGTAAAAAAATGGCTAAAGCCAAACAAAAAGTGGACGCTGCCTCCACAGCAAATAGACATGAAGTGTGTCTCTCAAATGGACATGAAGTGTGTCTCTCAAATGGACATTCATATATATTGGATGCACAAAAGAAATGTATCATTGCTTAGAAAATGGCATACACTTCACTGATAACACACTTTACTGTGGTTACATATCCCACCTGAATAAAGAAACTATTTGTATTACATCGCAAGAGTTACACGTATTGACTGTTAAATGCACAAAAGCAATATATCATTACATCTGCATTGTGAGAAATGTCTCACATTGAACCCAGACTTTTATTTATTCAATAGTTTTCAAGGCAGATTACAGTGTTAGACGTACACATCCATGTAAAAAAAGTTTCACACCCTTTAACTATCTGAGACAAAAAGGAAAAAAATTCACTCAAGTTTATCACAGCTGCGTGAGCTGTGCTATGTGTGTGTTTAAAACCAAAAAGCTCACGCTGCTATGATAAACTTGAGTGAATTTTTTTCCTTTTTGTCTCAGATAGTTGAAGGGTGTGAAACTTTTTTTACATGGATGTGTACATCTAACACTGTAATCTGCCTTGAAAAGTATTGAATAAGTAAAAGTCTGGGTTCCATGTGAGACATTTCTCACAATGCAGATGTAATGATATATTGCTTTTGTGCATTTAACAGTCAATACATGTAACTCTTGTGATGTAATACAAATAGTTTCTTTATTCAGGTGGGAAATGTAACCACAGTAAAGTGTGTTATCAGTGAAGTGTATGCCATTTTCTAAGCAATGATACATTACTTTTGTGCATCCAATATATATTAATGTCCATTTGAGAGACGCACTTCATGTCCATTTGAGAGACACACTTCATCTCTATTTGCTGTGGAGGCAGCGTCCACTTTTTGTTTGGCTTTAGCCATTTTTTTACTGATATACTTCTTTTGTGTGGCCAGTGGCCCAGGCTTCCCCGAATGACACCCAGTAGGTGTCTTGCTGAACAATATATATGCTGGCGAGTAGATGGTGCCACTCCACAAAAATGGTGCCATTTTGGAGTAGATGGCACTGCCGTTTTGGAGTAGATGGCGCCACTCCATGAAAATGATGCCGTTTTGGAGTAGTTGGCACCACTCCATGAAAATGGCACCGTTTTGGAGTAGATGGCACCACTCCATAAAATTGCACAATTTGAAATCATAACCCTTGAAGACCCATATAGTGGCAGTATCACATCAAACAGCGCTATATTTTGATCAAAAATATGCAACCCATAACTTGGATGAGGGCCAAGTTTATATGTGACTGGGTGAATTTCATCCTACACATATCGGCTGGCATGGTGCCAGCGTGTGCCAACAATATTTGCATATGCTATGTGTTAAATGACATATCCAAAACTCATTGAGAAATGTCTCTTAAACCAATATGGTCCGCCATTAAGAGTTAAGGAGTGTATCATAATTCTATGTACAACTCATATTTTTGACAATAGCGTTATGCGATTGTTTACAAAAAAAATTAACTAGAAATATGGATCACAGTTCAGTATCCATTGATCAAAGTTTTTCAATTTAATTTTTTACTTGCCATTTCACTTCTCTTTTTACTTGCCATTTGACTTGACTTGAGACTTGACATTTATAACTTGACATTTGACTTGATATTTGATCACTTGACATTTAACTTTACATTTGACTTGACATTTACCACTTGAAATTTGACTTGACATATGACTTGTTATTTGACTTGACATGAAATTTGTCACTTGACATTTGACATGACATTGATCACTTGACATTAAACTTGACATTTCACTTGAAATTTATCAGTTGACATTTGACTTGAAAGTTATCACTTGATATTTGACTTGATATTTTATCACTTGATTTTTTACAACTTGACATCTATCACTTGACATTTATCACTTGATATTTATCACTTGACATTCATCACTTGACATTTAACTTGACAGTTCACTTGAAATTTATCACTTGACGTTAAACTTGACATTTGACATGACATTTATCACTTGACATTAAGCTTGACATCTAACGTGACATTTGACTTGACATTTCACTTGAAATTTATTACTTGACATTTCACTTGAAATTTATCACTTGACATTTGACTTGACATTTGACATGACATTTATCACTTGACATTAAAGTTGACATTTCAGTTGAAATTTATCAGTTGGCATTTGACTTGAAAGTTATCACTTGATATTTGACTTGATATTATATCATTTGATATTTTATAACTTGACATCTATCACTTGACATTTATCACGTGATATTTATCAATTGACATTTATCAATTGACATTTATCAATTGACATTTGTCTTGACATTCATCACTTGACATTAAACTTGAAATTTCACTTGAAATTTATCACTTGACATTTATCACTTGACATATATCACTTGACATTTCACTTGATATCTACCACTTGACATTTATCACTTGATATTTGACTTGATATTTTATCACTTTATATTTTATCACTTGACATCTATCACTTGACATTTATCACTTGACATTTGGCCTGACATTTATTGCTTGACATTTATTGGTTGACATTTATCAATTGACATTTATCATTTGACATTTGTCTTGAAATTCATCACTTGACATTTAACTTGACATTTCACTTGAAATTTATCACTTGACATTTATCACATGACATCTATCACTTGACATTTTTCACTTGACATTTCACTTGATATCTATCACTTGACATTTTTCACTTGACATTTCACTTGATATCTACCACTTGACATTTATCACTTGATATTTGACTTGATATTTTATCACTTAATATTTTATCACTTGACATCTATCACTTGACATTTATCACTTGACATTTGGCCTGACATATATTGCTTGACATTTATCAATTGAAATTTATCACTTGACATTTATCACTTGACATTCATCACTTGACATTTAACTTGACATTTCACTTGAAATTTATCACTTGACATTTATCACTTGACATATATCACTTGACATTTTTCACTTGACATTTCACTTGATATCTACCACTTGACATTTATCACTTGATATTTGACTTGATATTTTATCACTTAATATTTTATCACTTGACATCTATCACTTGACATTTATCACTTGAGATTTGGCCTGACATTATCACTTGACATTTGATTTGACATTTATAACTTGACATTTGACTTGACATTAACCACTAGACATTTTTGACCAGATAGTAATCACCATGCAAGGTCACATGCTCAGTATCACATCAAGCAGTAGTTCAGGCATGTTTGCGCATTTTACACAAAACAAGCAAACTTGAATAACTTTTGTAAATCTCAACCAAAATCGCCAAAAATTGGCTCATTTGAAAGCTCTAGTCATGGCGCACATCAACAAATTTTTTTTGATGCTGCATTTTGTATTCAAATTTTAAATTTATTGAGGTTTGAAAATTTCAAACAGATACCGTCCCAAAGTGGACGGAGCCTGTGAAAAAAATTCCCGAAAATAAGAAATGGCATCATATGCTCTTTCAAATGAGCCATCAACCATGAAAATCGGTCGTGTTTCAAGGAAGTTATTGCAGTTTGAAGATTGTCGGGAGAACAAGAAGAACAACAACAACAACAAGAACAACAACACTACTTGAAAAAGAAAATCCGTAATAACTTCCTTCGAACTCAACCGTTGGATCTGAAAATTTGCATGGTGGTACTTTTCGACACGGGCTTTTTAATGGTACAATTGGTTCTGCACTAGCGCATTGCGTTCTGAAGTTATTGCGATTTTAAATTTGCGATTTCCGCAGTTTGGTGTGTCCGACCATATTATGGGTGGGTCGCTTGCGCCCTCCCTCGGCAGCGAGGGATGGCGCTGGCGCGCCCACCCGATACTACAGCGACATATGACGGCTTATAAACCCATGGTAGCACATAGAAATGGATACTTTGATACTAAAAATGCCACAAAACTAATGAAAACAACCACCAATGTTAATTTGTGTGTGAAATTGCGCGCTTGCGCGCAAAAATTTTGCAAAATACCTAGTGCTAAAAATTTCGGCCGATGTTTTTTTTTTTAAAAACATTTCGGACGTCATGTTTAAAAAAAAAAACGTTTATTTATTATTTAAAAAACGTTTAAAAAAAAACATCGGCCAACCCAACCCCCAACCCCCAAATTACCTAGATATCCACCTATTGACCTATCTATGTGCAACAAATTTCGTTCGATTTTCCCTCTTTTTCACTCAAAATCGTCCGCTTTGTCCGCATGTCTGCAAACCAAATTTGTCCGCTTTGTTCACATTGTTCAATGCGATTTTTGTCTGGGATCAACTTACCGTATTTCCTCGAAATACCCCCTTGAATTAGGAAAAAATACCCCCCGTCTGGAATGATGTACATCATGTGTGCAATGTATATGATGTATTCAGTGATGCCAATTTGCATCGCAGATACTTATACCGTATTTCCTCGAAATAACCCCCCCTCGAAATACCCCCCCGTCGTTTGACCCCCCCCCCTCTCAAGACCACTATGAAACAATCACCCCCCCCCCCTCGAAATACCCCCCAGATTGAGTGTAAAGGGAACGTACATGACAAATACTGCAGTTTGTGTTCTGCGTAGTGCAGAACACACGTTAAAACAATGTCCGGAATCACGTTAGAACAGTGTCTATACCATCTACGTACTAATATTAGTCTACAGGAGTCTATACATGTGAGTTATTGATGCATTTATCTACCCCAGCGCACATCACAAACAACGATTTTGTACTGGATTTCAAAAAATTTCGGGCGAAATAATACCCCCCCTCGAGATACCCCCCCTCGTTTAACCCCCCCCCCTCGGGAGCACTATGAAACAATCACCCCCCCCCCCGGGGGATATTTCGAGGAAATACGGTATACGCCAATTTGTATACAGATTTGCTTTACTATGAATTCCACGAAAATTCCTGACGGAATAGAAAACCCCCCTCGAATAAGCCCCCTCAAAATACCGCATCAAAACTTCCACTCTGGAAAAATATACCGCCTGGGGGTATTTCGAGGATATACGGTATATTGGTAGCTAACTGGCTATATACGTAGATAGCTAGCTGGGCAATTTGGGGTTAACCCCCCAACCCCCTTCCCTACCCTGCATTCAATAAAAAAGACTATAATCATTTCAGAATGAAAATTAACTGCGTGAAAAGGGCTAAAATGATTATCAAGTCAACTGATTTACCGAATGCTGTCGAAATTTTCACCAACTGATTCCTGAAAACTGCGTCATGTTGTGATTGTGCGTGCAAATCGTGAATGGTGCAGTTAAAATCAATTTAAATGTGCGAATGTCAATTTTGGATTGTGTTGCATTTGCTTGATCAAATGCAGAGATAAATTTCACGTTAGAGCTTTTTTGAGAAATGTTTTTTTTGCGAGGGAAGCGGTATTTACTTCATACATCATAAATATTTCATACTGCAAATAAACGAGAAAATAAAAATAAATTTTCAACTGAATTGTGTTGTCCCATTATTATTATTTATGTAAGTCTCCTTTGTTTTCCGATTATGCATAGGTTTTTCACCACACAGTTTATTTAGTTTTTGAAAATAGTTTATTGGACGTCAAAATATAATTTTGCACAATCTTTTGCACATGTCGGTTTGCACTAGGGAATGGTTAAACCATATCGTGTTTTTACCGTTTCCAACTTCACTTGGGTTCGCTTGCTGACGATTCACTAGTTAAATATGTTGTTTTTTTAAATCACATTTCTTTTTCTGCTGGGTGCTTGATTGATAGATTACTCATGTTCTATTGATTAAATTTCAACCGTTTTTCACTTAGCAATCTCATTTTTCGATTGCATTTTACTGAAATTGTGCCATTTTTAACGTTTTCTCTACTTGAGAAATTTTCGTCCGTTTTTTATTTTTATTTTTTATTTCTCAAATATTTTTGTGGCAGAATTGAAATTGAGATTTGATGCGTAGCATTTTTTGAATTTGCTTGATGTACTATGAAATAAAATTCAATTATTGTCTTGAACAACTATCCGTTACGACGCAAAGTTAAACAGTTGTATAGCTGCCAAAAGTTCTTGATTAGGGTTCAAATAGGACGTCGGTAACTATCGTTTTGCACAAAAAAAATAACAAACATTTTTGTTATACTGTCTCGACATCGAAATTTGTTCAAACATACAGATCTATTGATACAAATAGAACATAAATATTGACGTATCGAAAACGTAACTTGCAGCAATATGAGCGCTTTTATGTCTACAGAACCTTCGCAGAACCCAGTCCCGTTTGAACCCTACTATTTGAACTACTTGAACAGCCAATATTTTCACAAAAACAGCGAAACAGAACAAGTAAAATTACTCAGAATTTGCGTTGAATGTGTTGACGGTGGATTTCTGTTGCCAATGTGGAATATTTCAAAAAGTTAAAACTCTGGATGCAATGTGGACCCTGAATCGATCATGTCGATAAGATTCAAAGTGAGTTTTCATGTCTCAAAAGTTACTTACTGAGGAACTTTGCGCTGAAACGTACCGTATGGTATCTGAATAATAAGCCGCAGCTTCGATTGTTTAATCTGATAGTTTAGTTCAGAATTTATTGCAGATTTTTATTCATAAGAATGTGGTGGCAGCGCAAAGCACGTGATCAGGTGTTTTACATATTTGAATATTGTTTTGGTGCCGTTTTCGTGGCACTTTGTTGGTTCCAACACTGGGCCCGGTTCCAACATGAGTGCTGGAATAAGCACAAATACGTGTTTGCAAAAATGAAATTTAAAAAATACGGAATGGACTACAGAGTTGTTAAATACCGTTTTTTTGGAAAGTGTAAGCGTAAATACACTTTCCAAATTTTGAGTATGGAAACTGTCAGTGTAAGGTATTTTTAAAATACCTAGGAAAGTGTAAAAAAAGTGTAAGTGTAAAAAATTTTTTATAATAAGCTCACTGTTGAGCATCAGAAAACACCACTGTTTTCACCTTTAGATCGATTTATTTATCATTTTCATGCATTATTTCACATTTTACTGCTGTATGAACAGCTGTATGAAACATTTCAGACTGTAACAAATTTGTGGTATGAAGTTGCATAATAATGGCATGTTTTCGGAGTTGATATTTTACTGATTAAGCAATGTGATACACACTGTTTAAATACAAGAATGGACATACAGCAATAATGTCAATGCAAAAGCCAGTGTCCAGCAGGTGAATTTCCATTGATCTTGTCCTTTTTACAAAGTATGATGAAACTGTAAAATACCATGAGTACTGATCAAAGGTTGGAGCTGGTGCACGTTTGTAAATTTGCCATATTTTCTACATTTAATGCATAACTGCATGTGTGCACTGTGCAGTTATATTTTGTACATGACCCTGTTTTATGCTTTCTCACATGCTTAAAACAGGGTCATCTGAAAGAAAAAAATACACTTTCTATATCCGGGTATTTTGCCCAGGAAAGTGTAAAAAAGTGTACGGGTATTTTATGAAAGTGTAAGTGTAAGGGTAAATATAAATACCCATTTACCCGTGTATTTCGGGTAAGTGTAAATACACTTTTGCAACTCTGCTTTACTATCGCGACCTCTACAATAAATGTTCAAATGAAGCAATCATTTATTTTTCTCGCACAAATATCAAACTATGAGGTGCACAAAAATAAAATCAACTTTTTCATTGTGGTCAACTTGCGTCAGCTGAATACCCCAAAATCACAAATGTCACTTTTCACCACCTGGACAACTTAAAATACTTTTGTAATTCCCGATCTGGATCTCCCTTCTTGAAACGCGACCGGCTGAAATATTCTTGTAAAGCGGGGGGCTCTTTTTGAGTATTTGAGGTGCCCTGAAATGTTTTGGGGTATTGTAATAAATGTACTGATTACACGTGGTTTTTAAATAAAAATAAAAATATGAATTTTTGTAATTTTAAGCTGTATTTTCCGTATTGACAACCGAGTAAATACTCTGCAGACGCGAACTCACATGTCTAGGGTTGGGAATTTCAAAATTTTCGGTTCCGGTTCTCGGTTCCAAAAGATTTCGGTTCGGGTATCGGTTCTCGGTTCCTGAAAATTTTCTGTTCCGGTTCTCGGTTCGGTTCTTAAACTCGGTTCCGGTTCGGTTCTTTCGGTTCTAAAATGATCAAAATTTCGGTTCCAGGTAATAAAATAACCGGGTATCGGGTAATAATCAGCTGAACAACAGAAAAACAATATACCCAAGTTTACATGTGTAAGTACATTGGTTGGATATTTCATACTACAGGAGCATATCACAGCTTATTATTTCATGGTAGAATGCAGAAATCAGAGTTGTTATAATAGTACTGGTATTTAAAAAAGTGTAAAAGCAAACATATACGTTTTCTGTACTCGCGTACTTTCAAAAAGTACACGAGTAAATGATTACTGGTATTTTTTCTGGAGGAAACGTAAATTGTATTTATGTAGTATACTCGGCGTACGTGATACTCTGCCCTCGCACTGATTTATGTCTTGTGTTGGAAGCGTGCCAATGATTATTAAATCATGTGATTTCCGTAAAATAATGAAAAAAATTCATCGATGTGAATATGTTAATGAATAACATTATATGTAACAACAATCAATTTTGTCATCTTTTTATGAAACTCGGACGCGTTAACCATCGTTGGCACACTTCCAGCGGGAACCACGCGTGCAGGGTGTAAAGTAACCGGAGTATACGCGAGTGAGTACGCATATTATTTTGAGTACAAATATAAATAACTTTTGCCAACTTTGGTTAAAATGGCCACAAAACCAATGAAAACTACAACCAGTGATAATGTGTATACTGCGGCGACATTACACCTTACAATGAAATCTACCATATCCCCTCTGAATAAACAAACATACATAAAAAATTTCATCATTTTTATCAAAGCAATTTGATCTGGAGTATATGTGAAATTACACGCTCCCGCGCAATCATTTTGCAAACAGATGAATTTTGCAATTCTGAACACGCACCAAGATGTTCAGCTGCTGTTTAAAGGCTTAGATATAGGTGTTGAAAAGACAATGTTAAAAACTTTAAGATTCCTAGAAAATTTCTGTTCTTTCTGGTATTTACTTCGGTTCCGGGTATAAGCGACGGTTCTCGGTTCCGGTTCGGTTCTCAAGCTCGGTTCCGGTTCTCGGTTCCAAAATAGTGCTCGGTTCACTGTTCGGGTCGGTTCGGTTCCCCAACCCTATACATGTCCATTTGCACGTGTATAACCAAATCGCAAACGTGCAGTGAGTTTTCCTGAAATGAAACCTGTCGGCGCGGCACTGTGCCTGTACACATGTAAACCCGCTCGGCATGTATTGAAACTCCCTAGGCATGTAGGTAAAATATAGCTATATAACAATGTGCATATCCCAAAATTTTTAAAGTGAAAATTGACAATTAACAATTTGAGTGAAAATTTGGAAAATCGTTCTAAGTTGCTCTATGTAAATAGGTAGATACATATACACTACCGTGCAGAATAGTTGAGACTTTTTGCGCTGCGTGATTAATGTTGCCAGAATTTTGAAATGGTTGATATGCAAAACATTTGGATACTATACATGGGTACCCTGGGGGGTTGACTACACATGCCCAGGATGACTGCCCCTCAAGTTCAAATCTGCGTATATTCCTAGTGTACAAACATATTAACTCAGTTTGTTCATGTTTCAGAATAGTTGAGACTTTTCTTGTTTTGGGCAGTAGCCACCCAGTATCTCACTTTAAAGTCTATATCCAATTCCTATGTTCATTTTTTAACAAAAATTTTACCATGGGAACTGCTTGCCTGCATTGCTGAGCTCTGTGTGCAGCAAGAAACATTCTAAGCATGAACAGCATATGGCAATGCATATATAGAAATGTGGCATTTATTTATTTTTGCTACAGTTTTGCATCCATTGCCAGCAACTCAGAATCGGGGGTAGGCATACTGCTGAGTGGGGCTATTTGGTGTGTAAATTTGAGGTTATGGCTTTGCTCTATTAGGGAGAAAAGTTGGCCCAACTGTGAATGGGTAATGTGCAATTACTTTGTATGGAATGAAGATGGAAGTTTGTAAGTGCTATAACTTTTGATTGGAAAGAGATATTGAGAAAACGTTTTTTTCATATTAATCCTCTCTGTCTAAAGAATGTTATAGACTGTTCAATAACAAAATTTTGATGCTGCAAACCCCAGTAAAATAAGCATAAAATATTTAGACACCATTGAAAACTTTGAAGTGCCATAACTTTTGATTGGAAAGAGATATTGAACTCATTTTCGTTTTAAATGAATTCTCGTTGTCTAAAGTATATGATAGCATGTTCAAAAAAATTTTTTTTTCATGTTCAAAAACTGGGTCAAATTGACATACGTAGTTTAGACATCACTAAACCGACTACAAAAATAGAATTTGCATGTTGTCCCGATCATTTTAAGTGTTGAATGATTCAAATCAGCCCAGAAATGGTTGAGTTATTAAGCTTCAAACAGATTGCCCATTTTTTGTATATTTATTGACCATCTTGTTATAGACCCCCCTTATCTCGGGCCTGGGGGATTATTTGAGCAAACAATATATTTCCGTAGTAGCCCCAGCATTAAACCCCAACATACTCAAACGGCATCAAAATTGGGCAAGGGACAAGAAATTGGGAAGCAAAAAAAGTGTGGTGGACCCCCAGCCTACTGTTTCTCTATGTGTGAAAAGTCTCAACTATTCTGCACGGTAGTGTATAGCTGAACTTACTTTAGAGGAGGGGGTCAGGAGCCCAAAAATGTACCTCAGGATAGATAGATAGCTGAGCGGGCCTCCGGGCTAGATAGATAGCTGACCGATATTTGGGAAGGGGGCAGCCCCATATTGGAGACCACTGCAACTAGTCTACATGTCGAGCGGGTTTACGTGCCTAGGGAACCTACGTCGTCGGCACTACAGAGGTTGTACAAATTTCTGTGTGCGGTGGCAATTTACCTGCTTCGTCAAGTACAAAAATGACCCAAACTCACAAAAAGCGACCATCTCTGTGCCTTCCTATTAACAAAATCCTTTCCAGAATCAAAATTATATGCGTCCGCCCCTCGAATTTGGAAAGGTGCCAAGCTGAGGAACATAATTATCACAAGCATCATAAAAGTTATTGCTGATTTCGGGTGACTAGCCATTTTCTGGAAAGAAGCTTTAAAGGTTGGATTTCCCTTGGGTTTTCGTTGTCAAATTTGATGTGTTGGTTATAAACATTTCCCAGCATAAATAGGGATTTAATGAATTTTATTTGGTTGGCTGAGTGTTCTACTTAAAGCTAGAGTGTTCTACTTAAAGTATAGCGAATTGTATTTATACTGTAGGTAATTTTTCACAATACTTTTTTCAATTTTACACGAAATCTCTTTTTCATTATCCAATCCAATTTTTTTACTAAAGGTACTGTAAGCACCCAATGGCAATGTGTCATTGGTAGTGATGAAAAAACGCCATGGCGCTGGCGCCATTGTATCCTGCCGCCATTAGCCACGCATATTAAAGGCGCCATGGCGTTGACTCCAATTTTATGGCGCATTTTACACAACTAGGCGTGTATTTTTTCGCGGCACTGGGAAGTAAGAATAGTAAAAAAATTAGAACAATTATAGTGTAACTTTTCCGCCTTGGCTCCTAGCCAAATAATTTTTTTACAAGGAGTCGCTGCGCGAATGGTATCAATGCAATTAAAGAGTAATTTTATGGTGCAAATATATAATTGTGGCCGATACCTAGCACTATTCTTGATTGATACTGTTTTCAGAATGGCGCATTTTTCTGGCGTTTTCCATCAATCTTATTTTTGCGAAACTTATCTCGCGCAACGTCTCAGCATTGCAACATGCTTATGAAGCCAATTTGTTAGTTGATGTTGCATCTTAACGGGTATCGGCGTGAAAAACAGAGTGGATGTAAAATTTGATATGGATACAAATATTTGTTTTATAGTATGGGATATTTTCACATTTCAAGGCTTCTGGTTAGAGAGAATGTTCATATCAGCATAGACTACTGGAATTCTTTCTACCGAAAATTTTTTTTATAACAGAAAAATTATGTAAATTCATGCGGAGAGAGAACTTTACATTTTAAATATATCCGCAATATATTTGATGGGTACTAGTTTCAAGTCACTAAATATTTATAATAGCTATGTTGATAAATTTAAATTAACGGGGCGTTTGGATAAACATCAACTGCAGGTAGCAATTTGACATCCTCAATGTCAAGTGACAATTATAGTTTCAATGAAAACTGTCAAGTATAGGCAGGTTGACATTTTTCATGGCTTTTGATCTATACAGCATATTTGGTGGAGCAGCATCTCTGTCTGTATGATTTAAATGTCTATAGTATACTATGAACCATTTTTGAAGTGTACAAAGTTCTGCTTATGTGTTCTAACATTCATGCGTAAAACATTAATGCAAATACATTCACCAGATTTGTCATCCATTCCGGGACACGGTCCGGCAAGTTGACAAGTGCTTTACTCTTGACTCCTGACTCGACCCTTGACTTTGCTTGTGGCTTTTACTTTGACTCTTGACTTTGTCACTTGTCGGTTCCGCAAGTGACAACGTCAAGAATGAAGTTAAGGTCAAGCGCACCTGTCGAGAGTCAAGAGTAAAGCACTTGTCAACTTTTGTGACTGGCCCCTGAAGAGGGAGATCAGATTTTCACCAAAAAAATTGAAAATGTTTGGTACACACTTGGTACACATTGAAAGTGATACACACAACAATGTCTACAAATAATGTTTAAACTTAATTAATAACATAATTTAAGTTATTTTAATAACATACTTTTATGCTAGTTATTCCATGACTCATGATAACACATGTCTATCACTTAATTTGGCCCAAATTTTGATCTGTACCCACTTCCGTACCCATGTGGTTTCGAAGTAAGTGCAAAATTTGCTATCACATTTTACCTGTCATTTTTCACAGTGCTGTACTGGCAGGGGTTTAGTGGATTTCGACCCCTCCGGGGGTTCAAGATATGAGCTTTTCCAAGGTATAGAAGAAAGTAATGGGAAAAAATCGCTAAAAGTAGGTGAAAACAGCTCAAAATAGGTATATAAACATATATAGTGCACAGAACAGCTGAAAATAGGCAATAAACACATGAACTAGCGATTTTGAAGGTGAAAAACTATAAAAAGGTATGAAAATTAGCGATTTTGAGTGAATATCGGGGTAAAATTTCTCAAAAATCGCTCCAGGTAGATAGGTAGCTGGACGATTGGGGGAGGGGTTAGGGAATAGTAGCCAAAAAATTGCCTCTGGGATAGGTAGATAGCTGGCGGATTTTGGGGGGGGTGGGTAACCGCCCCCCTCCAACCCCCCCCCCCTACTGAACCCCTGTACAGTACTGGTCCCAGCGAAGTTACACGAAATACCCCAGCTGACGTAGACTCATCCCACATCTAAACCCATCCCACATCTTAACCTACTTTGTCTCTCAAATAGACTGTATTTAATCTAGGGAATTTCAAAGAAGTCATGATGACACAAAGTAATCAATCTAATATAACATATTTGAATGTTTGAAGGCAATTTGACACCACATGTGTTAAAACATGACAGTTGACAACTATTGAGTGCAGTCAGTGTTATTGAGTACAACTTTGGTCTGCGAAATTACCGAGTCATAGAAAGTGGCTCTTAATGCAGCGCTTTTTCATCATCCATTATCCACCAAAAATGCAAGGAATACGCATCAAATATGACAGGCATCCAATTTATGGGCCGGGATGTGGGATGGGTTTAGATGTGGGATGGCACAGACCCACCCAGCTATATGCTCATTAGGTAATGTCAGAAACCACTATGTGAATAATCTTTCACGCTGAGGCGAAAGTCGGTGTTCACTGCTTTGCCTACATTTAGAAAAAAATCAATTAAAAATACGTTTTGTGCCCTACTTCCGACGTGAATACCTCTACGTTTATTTGAAGAAATGACAAATGAGTTCAGTAGTGTAAATATAACGGTTACATATCCATCACATTGCGATGAGGCAGCGCCATGGCACTGGCGCCAGCGCCAAACAGTGTTTAGGGATTTCTTGGCATTTTGTTGGCACTGCCTCCGTTATTGATGGAAAACTGCTGGAAAATGGCGCAGTGTGATATTTTGGCGCAATTAAGAATAAAGAAATCGGCGCCAGTAATAGTTAGTTTCGTGAGTTGGACTCATTATGCATCTAAACCGATTATGCATCTAGGCCCATCATGCACCTAATTCTGCCCATTATGCATCTAGACAAATTATACATCTAACCAGAGTCGTTAAAAGTACTGAACTTTTTTTTAAAGTAAATGTAAATGCAAAGTATTTTTTTTCACCCGCCCCTGATTACAGAAAACTTTAAGTATTTTATTGTTACTTTTACACTGCGTAAAAGGTGAATAAAATACTTTTTTCCAGTGAAAACATAACATCAGTATTTTTCCAGGGAAAATATAAAAGGGTTTTCTCACAGAAAACGTAACAGTAGTATTTTTTCACAAAAATAACTAAAAATCGGTATTTTTGCAAATTTTACCCTGAAATACATCAAAGATGTGTTTTTCTCTCCTGATAAGTATTTCTTAGGAAAATGTCCTATGTTTGTCACTTTTTGCCTGGCAATTTGACATTTTCTGTTCACTTTAAATACGTTTTCTGTACTCGAGTACTTTCAAAAAGTACGTGAGTAAGCGAGTACTCGTGATTAATCGATCTAGATGCATAATGGGTAGAATTAGGTGCATGATGGGCCTAGATGCAAAATCGGTTGAGATGCATAATGGCACGGGCCTAAACGGGCACGGAAAGATATAAATCTTCCGACTATTGTTTACAATTACTGGCAGCGCCATGGCTCTATTGGCGCCAGCGCCAACACACTGGCGTTTTTCCATGACTACCCGACTTACTGCGCTCAAATTCGTAAATATTATCAAGATATGTTTACGCATGTTTACTAAAACCTCTTAATTTTTCACTTTTGCCGGAGGGCTTAGTGACTATTTTTCTGGGTTGAAGGGGTTTCTGGGTAATTTGTTGAAGATTTATGCTATGGCAACGGGTGCGTCATTTCCTTAGATAATATAAATGGAATACATATAGGCATTATCTTTGTTTTCGCGCAAAATGGTAATGGATTTTGTGGGAGAACAACAAAAGAATTCGAATGCAAATGAAATTCTAATTCAAGCTGAAAGGGATATCTCATAATGTTTACAAAATGTATATTTACCGTATTTACTCGAATATTCCTCAGGGGATTTATTTTTTCGTCAGATTTTTTTGAGGGGGGACTATTCAAGTGGGGGATTATTATTTCATCACAATTTTCGAGCATGTATCAATCACATAACATACACATTCTGTACTTTCTCTCAGGTGGTAGTGTACATTTAATTGCATCTTTGCACACCGGATGCGTTTGCATTCGATGAATCAAACCAGACACAGCTATGTTGCTTGATTTGACTTCAGCAATTGTTTTGTTTTTAAAGATACCTATGCCCATTATCTTTGTTCCATCATTGGGGGTATTATTCAAGTGGGGGAATCCATAAGTTTCTATTGCGCTAAATTTAAAAAAAAACATAGGAAATGAATATGCTGTGTCATATGCCATGTTATATCATGTCAAATTAATCATCCTGTTAAGGAAGATTAACTGAGGCTTTCATGTCTCAATGAATTTGGTCTAAAAAATGGAGTAAATACATAAATAAATTTAAGCTGCAGTTCAGTACATAATGTATCGGCTTCCGGTTGGCATTCGTGAGACAAACGTTTCACTTCTAATTTCCATGTGCCATTTGCTCAAATGTTTTTCTTCAGGCTTGTCATTTGGGGGGTGCATGAAAAGACACCCCAGTGCTAATCTCATACAAAATGTCAGTTAAAGTGTCACATGTCAAATTCCTGGTAAAGAATGTTATGTAATTCAGGTTTATCATTGCTTTGCATACGCAGAGTTTATTTTTGCTGACATTTCCCAATTTTCATTTAATGTGTTTTGAACAGAAAGTATTACTTTGTGATGCAGGAATTTCCTTGAGAAAAATTTTAGTGAAAAGTTAGAGGGAGTTCCAATGGGATGTATAGCTGGAATTTTTTTTGTACAATCCCATACTTACTCCACTTTTGATCAGTGCTTTGTCATGATGGTGAATCCACTTGTCGCCCTCAAAAGGCCCCAAATTTTTTGTACCACTGTAAAGTAGTGTTTTGTTTCATTTGTATCAGTTGTTGATAAATTAGAAAAGTGGCTGCATGCAACCCACAAACTGTTGCGAATAAATACATGTCATCTTCAACAACTATATTTGTTTTATTGTATTGTTTTTTTTTGTATACGTGTATTTGTTTTTGAAGAAAAAATAAAACATTAGAACCCTTGTATCCATTGATCCAGTATCTAATAACCAATATCTCCTCACACTTAGATACACCTTTGACCATGTACTTGCATTTGCAGCTACATTTACACAGCTTAGAAATGGTCTTGTTTTATCCCTCAAACCTGGCTCACATGTCTATTTGAGTCAGGTCTGAGCCACCCCACTTAAAATGTGCAGTGCCATTTTTTATGGTACATTAGGTAAATGTTTGTGCTAGGCTCATTCCTGCTTTTTCTCACGGTAATTGCTGCAGTGCGGAATGTGGCAAATTTTACCTTTGTCCAGGTACCTCGCATTTATGCGAGAATTATTTTCGCTATGCGACAAGGAAATTGGCATGATAGATAAAGTTATAAGTCGTAAATATGCCAAGTGGCAGGTAAATTTGTAAATGAAAGCACTTGTCAGTTATATTTTGTCGTTACTCAATTTAGTACAGCAGTGGCGAGGCGAGATTTGACCAGGGGTTTTATAGATTTGGACCCCTGCGGGGGTTCATGGGGATAGTAAATCACTCCTCCGGAGGGATAGATAGCTTGCGGGGGTGTTTGCGGGGGGGGGGTTGCTGGGGTTTGGGGGGGGGGTTCAATAGGCTTTTCCAAGGTGGAAAACTATAAAAAGGTACGAAAATCAGCGATTTTGAGGGAGAATTGGGGCAAAATTTCTCGAAAATCGCTCCAGATAGGTAGATAGATGGCCAATTTGGAGGATAGCCAAAAAATTGCCTCCGGGATAGATGCATAGCTGAACGCCCCCGGGATAGATTGCTGGCGGGAAACCCCCCTCCCCATCCCCCCCTACTAAACCCCTGGATTTGACAGATAGGGTGTAGGTAAATAAGTTATCATTATTATTTACGCACCAGGGAAGATACAGATTACAGTGAATGCACAATATTGTGTTCAACCGCCTGCATAGCGCAAGCCCCGCCCACGCAGGCATTTATTTGATGGGGGCGCATCCCCGCGAGCTAATTTGCACACCTGCAAAGGGGAAAATATTCATTTTAAACCCACAAAAGACCACCGACTGCGTTGACACTCAGTTTGAGATGATTAGGCTAGGCATTCGCGTGTGGGCGGAGCCAATGCGCACGGCAAAGTGTGTTCCCTGAAGTTTGGGCAAGTGCCAATTCCAGGGAAGTGGAGAAGTAAAAAACAAACTACCTAATTATAAGTGAGAAAAAAAACATCAGAAAAGTGAATTTATAAGTGAAAAATGGAATGGCAAGTAGAATGACAAGAAAAGCAAATTTATAGGTGAGATACCATTTCGCTTACCATTTCAGATTGAGATTAGCTACTTGCCATTTCACTTCTCACTTGTGAATTTTTTCTTTCATTTTTACTTGAAACTTATGTTTTTATACTTCTACACCTCCGGAATTGACACGTTCTCGCATGAGGTCTTTTTTACAAATATGCAATCAATTATTGAAGCCATGCTCTATCATACACCAGCTCATAGCAAGTATCACCCAATAAGGAGGAAAATATAAGGATGTCACAATTTCAAAATGTAAATCACTGTCCATGGTCCATGTGGATGCAGGGTGTGCTTAATGGCAGGCAGATTCCAAAAAATATTGGCACAAATGTGAAACAGCACTTGTTACCCCTTTTACAGTCGGAATCTTTCAAGCATCAGCGTTGAAAAAAATATTTACTGTATTTCGTCAGAATACCGTCCGGGGGGTCTATTTTTTCAGAGTTGAAATGTTGAGCGGGGGGGGGGGTATTATTCCGCCACAAATTTTTTGAACTCCCTCTACTTATTCGTTGGAGGTAATACGGTATCTGAAACTTTTTGAAATTGAAAAAATACAATGTACGGGTATCCAAGTGCCGTGCAGCCTGATGCCATCAGCAAAGTACACAAAATCAAGATACACAGCTTCATATTTGAGAATCCTTTGTGCCTTGCGAATTTGGAGGTCAAATTGGTGATATTTCTTTGTCACTGTTATTGAATTGAAACAATGGTTGATTGAATGCTTCACATTTGAATACTGAATGAATGTATGCTTTTTAACTATCCTATGGGAGATACTGGTGCCAATTTCACAAGTGCACAAGTGTATTGGTAGGCGGTATGTCAAGTGGAAAATATACTGATATTTGACGGGTACTTTGATAAACTTTCCAATTAACTCACCATTCATTAGTGAACATTACTTATAGCTTATCACTTTTGGCAATGAAAGCCTGAAGTGCTAAGTGAAAAGTCACAAAAAAGCATAAAAAATTGAATGAATCAGTTGTCAAGTGTACTGTTTTCAACTTCCATCAGTGGGCGGGACCAAATGTGCATGTCGTGTAGGATCAAATTCTAACCTGTTTTTTGCATGTTTAGATTTGCTATTCAAAAAGTGTGTGAAAGATGGCAGGGTCGTGCATGACTCCTTTTCATGCACATGCACCAGGAAGGTAAAAACTAGTAGCCAGCGTGGTAAAAACACCTAGCCAAACCACCCAGCCAATAAACTCAGGACCTTTTTGTTTGTTGCTCCATTGCAAAAATTGGTCCATTGGTCCATGTGACACAAAAATCACAAATGTGCATGTTTTAAACGTCTTCTTTTGACATATAACTTACCATTTACCTACTAACTTACCATTGGCTAAGCAGTTATTACTTTTCACCAGTTTTGACTCTTTTGCACTTGTCATGATTCAGAATTGGCCCCTGAATTTGATAAATTTGTTCTTTGTTTTATTCTCTTCGAAGCATGTGTGGGAATGTTTGTGAATTGTATTGCCATTTGCATTTCTGTGAAATGGCATTGTTCCACTTCACAACTATAGCCAGATTTGAAAAGGAAGGCATGAATATTCATTATCAAATGTAGAAGAAGCATGTGAAATGGCATGTGAAATTGCGCATTAAGAATGTAAAAATATTTAGTGAATAACTACCAAAAACGTTGGTCACTGTCTTTAAAAGATATTGATTTTATCGATGCTTACGTCGTTTTAAAACGATATGGTTTAAAAAAATACGCTGGCCAACGCTGTCACCAATCCCAGACTCTGTAAAATGCCTTGTAAAATGTCAAATATCACGCAAAGTGTCAAAAGTCACGTAAAATGGCAAACGTAATTACAACATAAACAAATGCCTCAAGTTTTTCAAAATATGAAAAATTACCTCCCCCCATTTGCAGGTAAATCGTGAAGACATCGCAATCAGGTTGTGCAAATAAAAAAACATGGCGGACAATTTTACCGATCAAAAAAGTGACCCAGAAATATTCGCAAGGAAACGCTCCCTGTACGTAATGGAAATTCGTAGAGCGGCTGGTGGCTTGCCTGTTTGTTTTATTTTTTTATCATTGTTTTATCATGTTTTATTTTTGTTGGTACATAAGCAAATATCAAATCTGCGGAGTAATAACTGTTCAGTGAATTAGCGAAATCAAAATTATCGATCAGATGAAATCAAAATACCGTATATCCTTGAATAAGACCCCAGGGGCGTTATTATTTCGTCAGAGGTTTTGGAGGGGGGAGTTATTCAAGGGGGGGTACTATTCAAGGGGGGGTGTTATTTTTTCCTCAGAACTTCCAGGAAAACTTTCACTTTATTCATTGTTTGTATGCATTCCGTCAACACATCTAATGCAGAAAATGACCAGTTCAAATAGAACAAAAACAACGTATCCATCCTAAAATTCGTGTTCATCGGCGTGTAGGTATGCATACGCTGCGTACACAAAATGTATCTGTTGTGCCGTCCCGGCCGTCGGCTAACATTCTTTTCTATTTTTCGTTTCACACACCAAACCCCATTTGCATTCGATGAATCAGCCCAGACATAGCTTTATTTTTCTGTTTGTCTCGTTTTCATTTTCGTGTGTTGCTCATCGTTTTACACAGAGGGGGGACTTATTCAAGAGGGGGGAGTTATTCAAGGGGGGGCGTTATTTTTTCCTCACATGGCCAACAGGGGGGTGTTATTCAAGGGGGGTACTATTCGAGGGGGGGGTCTTATTCAAGGATATACGGTACCCGACAAAGAATTGTTGACTTTCGATATCGGCGGATAACATAGCTGAAACACGTAATGACTTAAGTTAACCTCCTTGCAAAATTGGCGGATGTATCAAAGTATTTTTTAAATGCCCATACTCATGTGCCACACCTAGGCCCTGTAAAATGTCCTCAACGTTAAATGTCATACAAAATGTCAAAGGTCATGTGAAACGCGATGCAAAACGTCAAAAAGAAATTTTACCTGGACATTGACATTTTCTATGACAGTTTACGTCACTTTTGACACATTGCATGACAATTTGACAGTTTATAAAGTCTGGGAGTAGCCACATTTCCCAAATTCAATTATCAGGACAAGACATAGTGCACACATATGTGGACAATTTCAGCGGTTCCCAATCAAATTTGTCCCCAGGTACTAGGGTTTGGAACCCGACCCGAACCAATCCGACCCGAACCCGATATCCGCATATTTGTTGGAACCGATACCCGAACCGGAAAATTTCAAATTCCCGACCCTACCAGGCGCCCCTGCGCGCCCGTTTGACCGGGGCGACATTCTGCGAAAGATTGGCCGATTCTTTGATGGACGGTACCGTGTTCGAAATCGTCCACGAAATGGGCAAAATGCAGCACATGACCGAGGTGGGTGGGTGTTTTTGTGTTCAACTTTTTCAAAAGGTATGTATTTACCGCTATCTATTTCTTATAGAACGGCACACTTCGAATAGAAGGGCACCTCCCGTAGAACGGCATGTTTTTACGCCCACGAAAACAATAGAACAGCAGCATCCAATAAAGCGGCACCTCCAATAGAACAACAGATGGAAAATGACAGTGTTTAAATATTTAAAATGATTATTTTAAAGCTGTATTGATAATGTAGAAGCTTTAATATGAAAATGTTCAGTTTCAAAAAAAAAATTGGCGCCAAAGTTCTCGCACCTTTTATATCACTGGCGCTTGGCGCCAAAGTTCTCGCACCTTTCATATCACTGGCGCTTGGCGCCAAAGTTCTCGCACCTTTCATATCACTGGCGCTTGGCGCCAAAGTTCTCGCACCTTTCATATCACTGGCGCTTGGGCCAAAGTTCTCGCACCTTTTATATCACTGGCCCCTGATGCCCGAGGGGACATTGAGTCAAGAAATTAAGCGCCTAATTTGGCAACTTTCCAGGAAAATCTCTACAACGAGCGCAGCAGTCTACTGGAAAAACATGCCATCGGACGTGCTAAATTGTCTGATAGTCAGGCTTACAGTGCAGAATTAGCTGCGGCCGCGGCCCATGGCGCTATGTATGTCGCCAGTACAAATACAAGGGTAAATTTTTTTTTTTTGGGGGGGGGGTGGGGTTGTGTTTTGGCAAGTAACATTTTTACAGCTACCGTTTACTTTTTACCGGTGGCGACATAGAGCCCGTTAAAGTTGATCAATCTGTTTCAAGCACTTTACCTAATTGAAGAGTCCATCAACTACTGTTAACTGAGAAAAAAAATCGCGTCTTAGCGCAGTGTCTTCATTGGCGCCAGCGCCAACACACTGACGTTTTGGTGACCTTTTGATTTTTTGAAATAAAAATCATTTTCAATCAATCAAAAATCAATCACCCTTGTGATTATAAAAGATCATATGTTTAAAACAGAAATCAGTTGAAAAAATCAAGTGGCACTTTGCTGGCGTCATCGTGGCACAACTACCTACTGAACGGTCGTTCCACAAATTCACAGAATGACGCCATTTTTCGATACGATCAACAATGTCAAGATGAGCTCAAACGATTGGACACAAAAATCGTTATGGAATTGGATCAAGTCGCTTCGCAGCAACAGTTGGCGCTGTGCCAATGCAATGTACCCGGATTCGAGTTGACTAATCGGCCGGAAAATGTCCGAGAACAAATGGCACTTTTGGAGATCATTGTGCAATTGAGTTCGCTGCGGGCTGATTGATCTCAGAAAAAAGTAGTACAGAAAAAGTTGTTCAGTTGTTTTTGTGTGTGTTTTTCGGTTGAATGCTTTCGTATTTTCGTTGTTTTTTGCCTCCACGTTCATACTACCTATTTCCTCGAAATACACCCGGGGGTTTATTTTTTTCAGAGTGAAAATTTTGAGGGCGGTATTATTTCATCAGAAATTTTCACGAAATTCATAGTAAAGAGTACAATTTTTTACACCCAAAACCGGTAATCAACGTGTCCAAGTAGGGTATATTTTGACATATCAACGTCCATCGCTACACAAACTAGTATTTATATGTGTAGCTGCGATGCAAACTGCGACCAATATATACATCATGTACATTGCATACAGGATGTACATATTCCAGACGGGGGGGGGGTATTTTTTTCCCCAGCACCTGGGGGTATTTCGAGGGGGGGGGGGGGTATTTCGAGGAGATACGGTAGTTGAAGTTCCAAAGTTCCAAACCAAATAAACCTGTTTCGGACACTTGAATTTGCAACAACGAAAATTGTTTCATTCCGCTGAACAGTGTTTGACGGAGTCCTTATTGCCGTGCCGGTGCGGTGCCACTTCTGCCGATGCCCCAGGTAGTGATGGGAAATGCGCCACGGCTTTGGCGCGATAACCCCCCCCCCCCCAGTGCCGAGCGCCAAGCGCCAGTCGTTTTGTTCCTGGCGTCAAGCGCCATGGCGCTTTTTCCTTTGGCGCTAGCGCCATGGCGCTTTTCCAACACTACCACAGGGTGTCGGGTGCTTTTTGCGATGGCAGAGGTGCCTGTGCTGTGTCATTTACCCCGGCGCCTTTAACATCACTAGCCCGCAGCTCATTTTTTGCAAATGTTCCTTACCGTTAACCTCAGAAGTCATTTTTTATCGTGATAATTAAACCACAGCAGCTAATAACACAAATGTCACTCAATTTTGGTTGAAAAATCATCCAAACATTTCATTTTTCAACTGAAAATCACTGTCTCTTACGCTGTCCAGTATACATGAAGCAGGGTGAATTCTTGGGCTTGCAGAATCCATACGAGTGTGTGGATATTGGCATGAAACAGCACGTCTTGGGGGCAGTCCCAAGCCCTGTAAAGTGCAAAGTAGAGTGTCTAATGAAAAGTCAAATGCAAAGTCAAGTGTCAAATGCAAAGTAAAGTGCCAAATGTAAAGTCAAATGCAAAGTAAAGTGTCAAATGTAAAGTAAAGTGTAAAGTAAACTGTCAATTGTGTATCCAAATCTTATTTTTGGTATACAAATCTTATGTCAAAAAGTAAGATTGGGATACAAAAACATAAGATTTTGATACCAAAAGTAATATTTGGGTACACAATCACACTTTATTTTACATTTGACACTTCACTTTGCATTTGACGTTACATTTGACACTTTACTTTACGCTTTACAGGGCTTGGGATTGCCACCTGGTCTTCGTCGCAGTCAGAATCTCTGTAGCACCTGCGTGGAAATATTTTTTTTATTTACCGTATTTCCTCGAGATACCCCCGCGAGGGTATTATTATTTCGCCAGTAAATTTTGAGGGGGGTATGCGAGGGGGGTGTATTTTTTCGTCAGAAATTTTCATGAACGATGTAAGTAAGTATTTTATTAGTATACTCAAAACAGGTAAAAAATGTGCCAAAACGGGAATATTTACACGGGTATATCTACACAAACTAGTGTTTTTGCTTTTGAGTTATTTGTTTAGGTGCGATGCTAATTTGCATCAATTAAAACATCATGTACATTATTCCGGACGGAAGTATTTCCAGGGAGGGCTTTTTTTCCTCAGTTATCTCAAACCTGGGGGTATTTCGAGGGGGGTTAATTCAAGAGAGATAATTAGCGGAAATACGGTATGTAAGAGAGCGAATTCAATCCAGACAAAATGATGTACTGATGAAAAATTACACTACAGTAATATTTATGAATGTGGGATGTGTAACAGGGTTGAAAATTACACAATTCCAATGATTTTGGGCTACATTCTTCGGTCTCACATTAAACAAAAAATGCCTCATTTGGTTGCAATGATTTTTGTAAGGTCTTTTTGTGTAAAATAAAAACAGGTAATTTTGACATTGTAGGATGAAACCATTTTCCCTTATATGGCACTTTTCCTCGGTGCTTTTCTATGACACAATCACTAAATAGTGATGGACGCAAGGCTTTATAAGCAGCAGCGAGTTTGTTCAGAAGTTTATATCATTCCATCGGGCCAGGCCTATTTCGCACATAAGCCTGTTTCGCACAAACGCCCGTTTCGCACACGCATGAAACCTGTGTCGCACAAAAATGATGCCTGTGCGAAACGGGCCTATGTGCGGAACAGGCATATGTGCGAAACAGGCATCTGTGCGTGTGACCGGGCACCCAAAATTTACCCCCCCCCCCCCCCCCAGCACAATTGGTTGCAGGCGGCGCAAGCTGTATAATGCGCAGACAACGCAACATATTGAATGACGCAATGCGACAGGGTTTCGGTCTCAAAAGTCATGGAAAATGCCCTGGAAAATGGCAACTCGGTTGACCCTGTAAAATGTCATGCAAAGTGCGGTACAATGTTTGCAGAACAATGCAGCACAAGCGTTTGTAACAACAACCCGAGTACCGGTGCATGAATGTCATGAAAGTGTCAAAAGTCATGGAAAATGCTGTGCAAAATGAAAACTCAGACAGCCTGCGCGGCGCCGCCTGTAACTCATTGTGCTGTGGGGAAGGGGGGGGGGTAAAGGTGGGGTGCCTGGACACGCGCCAGTGACACGCACATAGGTCTCTTTCGCACATACACCTGTACCGCACATACGCCTGTTCCGCACAAACGCCCGTTTCGCACAGGCATCATTTTTGTGCGAAACGGGCGTTTGTGCGACACGGGTTTCATGCATGTGCAAAACAGGCGTTTGTGCGAAACAGGCGTATGTGCAAAACAGTACACCCTCCATTCCATCAACCCTCATAACAGCCCAAGTGGCTACTTAAATAATCATCATTATGCTGTGATTACAGCTTGGGCATAAAATTGACCGGGCGTAAAATTAATTACAAATGAATGGATAAAGATACAACATTGTTATTTCAGTCAAAGAAAGCTTAGATGCAGACGTTTCTTGTGTCCAAAGCTCATGAGTTTATTTTAATCGTACTGGGTGTTATGAATTTTAGCACAATTTTACCAATTATGCGCTGTAAGTTGCATAAAATTAGGGCATAAAATTAAAAAAATTTGCGCCAAAATTCATGACTTCTAGTACAATTAAAATAAACTGATGAGCTTTGGACACAAGCAACATCTGCATGTGCGCTTTCTTTGACTGAAATTACAATGCCATATCTTTATCCATTCACCCATAATTAATTTTACGCCCAGTCAATTTTACGCCCGAGCTGTAATCGCAGCATAAGAGAAACACTTCAACGCACATATCTTGGATCTCACATTATCCCTCCCCAGAGAAATTTACTAAAGGAATTAACATGAGTTCCAAGCTTCACCAACACATCACACTTCACACCTCTTCACATTAGGTATGCTAATTTTTTGTGCAATTTCAAATGGGAATGTACATAATGGAAAATGAGGTACAGCTTGATACCATAAGGAATGTACATAGAATCAGAATATACAACTTCATCTCTGAGATTCCTTTTTTGCTTTCAAAATTTGTTTGTAAAATAGAGTCGCTTTTTTGAATTAGTAGAATGTTTGCTTGAATGCTGCACATTTGTACACTGGAAGTGCGTTCTTAAAGGTATCTTTCAAAGCTTGTTTTAACAGGTTTCTGTGGTTGTATTCTCTTATGTGAAAACCTGGTGCCAATTCTATCTGGCGGCGAAAGAAGTCTTTTCGTTTTTAGATCTGCACCGCCTGTAGATAGATGGGTGCAGCTATTAAAGCTAATGTTTGTGGATCTATGAAAGGTAAGCAATTGTGCATATAGGTAACCACATTTAGTTTTTCTCCAGCACCCATACTGAAAGTGCTGTAACTTTGTTTTTTGTTAGACATCTTTTTATTGGATATTTTCATTTTGCTCACAATCATGGTTGGTTTTAGTAAAATTCTTTTAACTAAAATTGTATTTTTTGTATTAAAATTGTATTTTATGCTAATTTTAATCATGTATTATTTTATTTTATTCTGAAATGTCATTAATAAAATAAAATGAAACCATTTTACAAAAATTAGATTTTTACAAAATTGGTATCTTGAATTTTGAATGTCACAGGGGCCGGATACCTAGATGTGTAGCTAATTGCTCCTCCCGAGAGATAGCCAGAATTTTGTTATTTTTCAGGGGGGGTTGCGGCGTTCAATATATAGGATTTTCAAGGTATGTAATGAAGAAAATGGTAAAAAATTACATAAATCAGTGATTTTTATGGTAAAAATGTATTAAAAGATGTGAAAATTTGCAATTTTGAGTAAAAATATTTTTCAATCACAACAGTGAAAGCAACAACAAGGTTCTGCAAATTGGCAGCTAGGATCTTAAGCAACAGGATAGAAAACTTGTTATGGAATTTTACAGACACTCGAGTTTTTGTAAAAAAAAATTCTAAAATTGCACAAAATTTTACTAAAATTCGAATTCTAGTAAAATTGTATTTTTTAAATATTATTTTTCCATTTTTTATATACTTTATTCTTCAATCTTCCATTGTATTTTTATTTTTTTCTGAGATTTTGCCAACCCTGCTCACAATTTGCTGTAAGACAACTGAGCTGCATCTTTAGATGATAGCTTTATTTGGTAACATCAATTTATTTAAATGACACTCATTTCGGATTCCAGCGTTTGCCTAACACATTGTAAAATTGATCAAATGTGTTTTGTATGGGAAAAAATTAAAATGAGCCGCTGTCCCACTTTCTGAGCGTTACAGCTAAGGCGAACATCTTACAAAATAACAAAATGGCCATGAGAATCAATGTTAAGGCTGTATTTATATCAAAGAAAGTTTGATTTTTCATCATCATTCAAAATTGTGCATTGCAATAATTGCATTGTTGAAAATGCATGCAGTAACTTCAGAGTTAAAATATGCAGGATAAATATGTGTTTATAAATATACCGTATTTCCTAGATAGTGATGCGAAAAGCGCCAGAACTTTGGCGCCATGCGCCAAAAGCGCAATGGTGCTTTTCCGACCCTTAGCGCCAAGCGCCAATGGCGCCAGAGCAAAATGGCGCCAAGCGCCTGAAGCGCCATGGCGCTTTTTGCTTTGGCGCTAGCGCCAAGTGCCAGCGCCAGGCTTTTTGTTTGTTTGGGGAAAAATGCAAAAAGTTTGGGCAAGAAGTCGACAAGTCCAGTTAGTTTTGGGCTAAAAGCAGAGTTGTTAAAATACCGGTATTTTTGGAAAGTGTAAGTGTAAGCGTAAATACACTTTCCAAATTTTGAGTATGGATACTGTAAGCGTAAGGTATTTGGGGAGTTTCATTCTAAAAATGCATATATCCAAGTTTTTCGATTTTTCAAAATCGCATTTCAAAGTTTGACGCTGGCCCGACGGCGCTATGTTTGGGGGACGACGCTTGCCCCACACTTTTCAGATAGATCCGACATTTCTCTACAATTTTTGTAACCACAAATTTTGTTGGCCAGGAAATATTTAGGGAGTTATGTGAGATTTTGTAAGTCACCCAAAATTGGGAACAAATCTGAACATTTGAAATTAAATTTTAAATAACTTCTTAAAGGTGCATCGTTGGCAAAAACGAATCACATCACTGCAAAGCCCGTGTCTAAAAGTACCCCTACCTAGATTTTCAGATCAATATATGCACGCATATTTGATTTATAGTGCAAAATAGATTTGGAAATTACGTATGCATTTTTGGAAATGAAACTTTTTTTTGTATGGGAATTCCGGCCAGCTCTTCGCGGCCGCGCCGAAGCACGCGTGCATTTTTGGAAATGAAACTATTTTTTGGATATGTGCATTTTCGATATGAAACTCCGGCGGTCTGAGATGGATATGTGAACTTACGAAATGAAAGTTCTGTTTTTCATAGGGGATCTGAGATGGATATGTGCACTTTCGATGTGAAAATTGTGATTTTTCTGAAAAACGGTACCACTGTATCTCGGGAACGAAATGGACTATAACCCTAAAATTTGTTTCTAAAATGTGAAAAACTATACGTGGAGGTCAAATCCACGCTTAACTCGATTTTTCTGGATTTGGCGCTTGTGAACTTTTAGAATGGAACTCCCCATTTTGAAAATACATGGGAAAGCATAAGAAGTGCTCTTGCTGTTGAGCAGAGGACGACACCCTTCCTTTCACTTTTAGATGAATTTACTAATCATTTCCTGATCATACTGATCACTTTTATGATGCCCTTTGGGAGATACCCCTGGCAGCCAGTCAAAAATTTCGAAATCGCTACCTATCAATATAAATATAACAAGCTAAATACAAAAAAAACTAAAGAGAAATAGCTAGGTACAACCCGTACCGGACTAGCTAAAACCGTGTAAATACCTAGAGCAAAACAGGGCAAATTTTAGCAAATTGGGTGATTTAGTACAATACGCAACCGGTAACCACAAAAGGAGGTGGCCCAACCTGCCATAACTTTTTGGCGATGTTTTTTATTGTGAACCGATCCTTTTATCGTGAGCAGTTGGCAGCCAGCCAAAACTTTCGAAATTGCAATAAATATTGATAACATCGGCTAAAAATAGGTATATAGCCATGTATATAGTTATTATAAGAATTATAATAAGTTATTATAAGAATGAAAATTAGCAAAATGGCGTCAATTACCATCGTTCTTAATCAAAAATAGAAAAATCGCAAAATCACCGTACGCAACCCGTAACTTGGACGTTGGCCAACTTGTCATATATGACCGTTGTCCAAATCTTGTTTTCTCTGAGAAGAAAAATGGCGAACGAATCATGTTTATTCCGCTTTTCGTTTTGTTCGAAAGTTATTACCGTATTTCCTCGAAATACCCCCCCCCAGATTGAGTGTAGAGAGAACGTACATGACAAATACTGCGGTTTGTGTTCTGCGTAGTGCAGAACACACGTTAAAACAATGTCGGAATCACGATAGAACAGTGTTCATACCATCTACGTACTAATATTAGTCTACATAACCTTATAAATGGCGGTTTTTGTTGTATTTTTTGACGTCTGCGTACGTTTCAGACGACTATTTCGTACTGGGATTTCAAAATTTTTCTTGTGAAATAATAACCCCCCCCCTCGAAATACCCCCCCCCCCTCGTTTAACCCCCCCCCTCTCGGGACCACTATGAAACAATCACCCCCCGGGGGGTATTTCGAGGAAATACGGTATTTTGTTTTTGATCAAAAATAGGGTAAAATCGCAAAATTACCATACGCAACCGGTAGCTTCGACGTGGGCTAACTTGTCATGACCGGTTATAATATATTATATGACCGGTATCCAAATCTTGTTTTCTCTTAAAAGAAAAATCGCCCAACGAGTCGTGTTTACTCCGCTTTGAAATTTCGGTCGGTTCGAAAGGTATTTAAGTCAAAGCGTTGACCTGACGACAAACGCTTTGACAAATAACAGTTTACACGGGCAATTTTACCCGATATCGACCGAAATTTTCCAAAAAACAATTCCCAAACATTTCCAGCGTAAATATTGCAAAAATGTGCTCATCCTTCCCGTCTTTGCCGAATTTGTGCATTCGTCTACGCAACGAGCATTTGTTGACATCCGGCGAACGGGAACAATTGGTGAAATTGAATGAAAATGTTGATTTGAAGCTGAAAACGTTGGCTGAAGCTGCTTGGAAAAGTGCCAATATTCATATGCAGCTGTATAAATTGGTGAGGTTCTTTGATTTCGAGGATTTATAGTGTGTTTTTTGTCGGAATCGTGGGACGGTCCTGTGTAAGGCGCAGTGATGTAAAATCATTGTTTTTTCAAACATTTTTATTTTTCGTATGCCAGACTTCTGCAGGGGGCGGCATCAATTTGCAAAACAAATGAACCATAAATACGAATATACGATATTTGATAATAATGATTACTTGGTGTTGGATCTTAGCTAATATAGCAGCACCACACACAGCACTTGAACGAATTTGAAAAAAACCCTGATTTAAATTTAAAAAATCAGTTTTTGAAATAACAATCGGGGCGGTTGAAAAAAATTCCAACCCTACGTAGTACCATATATTTGCATTTACACTTTTTTGCCGCAGGTCACTTCACATTCCGATTCAATCCCGGAAGAATGTTGCATCAGACGCAAATTACTTGATGATACAAATTTTATTGAAGGCCACCAAAAATTGGGTCCCCATGAAATGATTGTAGCGGAAATTTTGAATACACTCAATAAAAATCCTGATATGCTGGCTGCGTTTTTGGGTGAGTGGTTTTTCTTGTGTAAAAATATACAATTGAAAACAAAATTTTCCTGTGTATTAGGGAAGGCTCTGGTTTTACAGCCGTTTTTAAAAAACAACGTTTTTGTTGTTGTAAAAACCATTTGTAAAAAACATCAACTGAAATTCCCCCCCCCCCCAAAAAAAAACCCCTTCCCAGAACACTGCGGCAGCGAGGACGCCCTCAACATTTGTCACACGATTTTCACGGCGCTTTTTGGCTGTTGTATACTTCCGGCGGACCAGAAACTGTGCTTGCACACTTTGTCGCAACTTATGAGAAGGCAGATTGGCGCCAGCGATAGGCCCCGCCTTATGCTGCGCCGGGGCACGTGCGCTTTTAGCAGATTGTACAAGTTCTTTGCGGAGAATTTGTTCTCTGCGAGGGTGGGTTTTCGGGGTTTTTTTATCTGTGGACAGTCTCAGACTCTGTAATGTGTCAAATGTCATGTAAACTGTCGATCGAAACTAAAAAGATTTTATTACTGAACTTTGCATGTCAATGTTATGGACACTACTTCACATTTGTCATGACAATTGACACTTTACTTTACACTTTAAATGGTCTGGGATCGGCACCAGGGGTCGCCAATTGATTGACTTTTTGTTGAGAAATTTTATCCATAAAAATTCAAAAAATTCTGTCCAAAATTAATTTTTTTTCCAAATTCAACCCCCCCCCCATTTACAGGTATTTCTCACGGCCGCCCTATACCAGCCAATAATGGAATTACTGAATCAAGACGACATGTTTCTAGATATAGATCCATCGAAATCTACTATCCGCTTTCCACCATCTGAAAGACAGCGGAAATTTGGTAATGAGGGGACGGAACAATTCAAAGAAAATGAGATTAAGCATAGGCGGGAAATTGTGAAGAAATTACACGCATTGGCGGAGAAGTTTATTGAGGGTGAGTTTCAGCTTTTTTGTATCGTTTTTATCCGATTTTATATTTAAATTTCTTTTTAAAATTCCCGGCGATGGTCAAAATCCTTTATATCCTTTAGCAAACCCGTATGCATTTCATTTGTGAATGAAAATTTTGTGTGCAGGGTTGCGGCGATATGACTTTTTGATGTCGCTGTTCGATATTTTTTCCTGAAACTTTGTATCAATATTCGATATTCAATAGTAAAAAATTGTCTATATCGGATGTTCAATATAAAATCTTGAACGCTTTTTCCTGAAATTATTCAAAACAATTCCGATTTTATCAACAATGATGTCATTACGGTCGTGTTTCCTCCAGAAAAAATGCAAAGTACACTTTGACTTGGCAGGCATCCACCAGTCGATGTGCTACTTCCCGTCGAGTCTAGCCTGGCTTGTGCGCGCCCTACATGATCAACTGATTGCTAATTCTAGGTGTACATTTTTGGGTTTTTTTGTGGGGGTGCAGGGGGCGATCTCACACCTTGTAAAGTGTCAAATGGCATACAAATTTGTCAATAGTCATGCAAAATGTCAAAAAATCTCCTACACATTTTTCTCATTTTAATTGACGTTCGACAATTGGCTTTGAACTTTACCGGGTGATGGACTGTCCCGAGGCGATAATGAGGCCTGCATTGGGGTGGGAAAAATAAGTTATCTAGGTGCTGATTAAAAAAATCGATTTTTTTTTTACCAAATTAGTTTCAGTCTCAGTTTGTATCAGTTTGCCGTCTGATTAGTCTCCAGGGTTGGCCGATGTAAAACGTTTTTTTTAATAAAAAAAACATGACGTCCGAAATGTTTTTTTTTTAAAAAAAAACATCGACCGAAATTTTTAGTACTAAGCACTAGGTATTTTGCAAAATTTTTGCGCGCAAGTGCGCAATTTCACTCACAAATTGACATTGGTGGTTCTTTTCATTGGTTTTGTGGCATTTTTAGTATCAAAGTATCCATTTATATATGCTACCGTGGGTTAATAGCCGTCATATGTCGGTGTAGTATATAATATTGAGGTAATGTGCTTCCATGTACCTCCACAGTGTGTAACTTCACTCCCAAAGTAACAACCTCCTTTTATAACCTTGTTTGATCACTATTCCGTGCCAAACTTTACCTGAAGTCACAAACATTTGACTATAAGGCGATATACGAACGATATGTCGACGAAAAATGGATATTTTTGACACAAATCACCACTTATAATGCTATCCCATGGCTCCACAGCCATTATATGGTCATATATAACATCACAGAGTATTGCCACTGTCTGATATACCTATATATGTTGACACAAGGTCATATCTGGGAGCTTTTAAAAAAAAACGTTTTCTTTAACTTTTAACTTCTAAAAAATTAACTTTTTCAAAAATTCTCACCCACAGCAACACGAAAGTGGACCCTTCTGAAGCGCGACTGATTTGCACCGATTTAATTTTCACCTGTTTCATATGTCCGGGAATTGCGGATCCGGATAATTTGGGCATTGTTGGCGAGACGCCAATAGCCCACATTGCACGGTTTAATTTGATGCAGATTGGACAAATTTTGCAGGTGTGTTTTTTTATAGATTTTTGTTTTAGTACATTTTTGAGGACTTTTACATTTTTCCACAACACTATTCTTCATTTTGCAGACATTGGCAGTGGCGCCCAGTGAAAAATATGATGAAAAGTTTGCCGATTTGTATACGCTGTTCGATCAGGTAGATATCTTATGTAGTTGCATTCTGTTACGGATGTTTTTTGAGGGGGGGGGGGTATTTTTCCTCTTAATTTCAAACTAAACCTTAAATAGATAGGTAGGTGTTATTAAGCTCAAAAGAAATTGCATTGAAAATATTGACATACTTTTTGACGAACAACGCTGAAGACATTTTTTTGTTGTGTCTTCTATTTATGTAGGTGCGCGAAACAAGTCAAATCTAGTCGAATAGAGTTATTTAAATTTGGCAATTCAAAATCGGGCATTTTCTCAAGAATTTACGCCAACCAACTTTTTGCACCCCCAACACACAGCAAGCGGTCAGTTCGATCGTATCGATGGTTTTAGACGGACCCCCCTTGAATTTGAACACCCCATTTGGCATCCCATCGGAGACGCAAGATGTGAAAGTTGACGAAAATGGCGTTTTTGGTGCAAATGTGGACACTGACGAATGTGATTTGAGCAGGAATTTTGCGCTGGTTTCACCGGTGGAATTGGTTCATTTGGTGGGTGGGGTTTGTAGTGTTTGTTTACTTGTCTTTTAATTACTTGTATTTATTTACGTGATACTGGAAAATTCTGTTTCTTCTTCCGGTTCCGCGCAAAAATAGTTTTTTTCAAACATGCCGACCTTTCCTTGTAGGCACCCCATTCCATCACAAGAAACGTTTGAGGAATTTAGACTTTTTGTTCTATAATCCCGCTGGTTCAACATTTTACTTCTAAGACTGTTTCCATCCGGCGAAATTGTATCCGTATTTTTAAAATCAAAATTGTCATTCACATCCAAAATTAGAGCCCAAATTGAAAACTGTGCCACATTTTGCACAAAAGTGTTGACTTCATCGCGCTGTATCTTTAATAGTTTAATTTGATCTGATAAGCATCATTTTATCATCGAATGGTCTGTGTAAGGCTATTCACAGCTCAGCCATTTCCACGTGGCGCTATTTTCGCGCGCTTATTTCCAAAAATGATTTTGCAGAGCTGTTTTTGCACACGCAAATGCAGAAACTTATCTTATTTCATTACAGATTTCATTCTTCCGCGATCACGCATCCGAGGCCTGGTTTTCTGAAAATTTCGCCCACACTCCCGAGGGGCAAAATTTGAGTAAATATCTCGACAAAATACCCGCGTCCGTTTTGGCTCCGCTTTTAGTTGAAGCGAAAAATCCAGATTTTGGCAAGACGCCAAGCAAGAGCAGTTTGAAAGTGGAGAAAACCGTTTCCAGTGGTGGGGAAAGGAGCGGCAGTAGAAGTTCTCTCGTTAAAATGAGTTGGTTTATTTGGTTATTTCATAATGTGAAATAAGTTTCCGTGTTTATTTTGTCGTCAGCTCGCTTTGACCTGGGGTTATTTCGAGGGGGTGGGGGTAATTCGAGGGATAATCGTTTTTCATCAGGATTTGATTCATGGAGGTCCATAAGTTCATAAAGGTAATCAAACGTGAAACGTCAGCTCTGCTAGTTGAAATGTAAAACCTGCACATGACCAAATGTAAAGCTGCGATGCAAATTGGCGGCAAAATTATCTCATATTCTCAGTTTTCATGCTGCGTCTTCATGATTTCATTCGGGGAAATATGGTAGATTTTCTAGTCCCCCTCCCCCCTATTAAGCATTTTTGAAAAAATGGGCTTTCAGCTATCTATCTATCTCGGATTTAATCATGCAACCCACCCTCAAAAACTTTCAGTGCGCCAAAGTGGTTCCCGAACTCACTTGGAGGCCCCAAATTCAACAGAATCAAATACGAACAGTCACTTGTCGATATCTCGATCGATATCGCCAAATACCAGCGCCATGGATCAAAAATCGACATCTCAACCGCGCGCGTTAATTTCTGAACCACCCTGTGTTTTGGCGATTCGTTTGGGCGACGGCAGGAAGCTTTTGGGATTGGAAAATGAAGATGATTTCATGGAGAAAGTTATGGCTTCTGGCGCGCTGCCAGAAATGCCGGGTGACCCATTATTATTGACGCCGAATGTTGTCCAGCCGGGTCGCGAGAAAAGAACTAGATTTGTGGATACGGAGAGCGTGGGTACGTGTTGGGTTGTAAAATGAATTTTTGTTTTAATTTTTTTTGTTGGAAAAATGTAACCATGATTTTTTGGCCGTGAATGATTTTCGCAAATGCTTTCCGCTCTTGTGTACTGTGCGCAAAATCTTTTCACATGATGTGTAAATGATATAAAACGATTCAATTCCAAATTGACCAATTTTAACCAACGTTTTTCCCATTGCAAATAAAAATTAAAACAAAAACGCCGACATTTTACACAGGCACATCGGAACTGGGTGCTTGTTCTGTTGCCGCTGCCACTGTTGGTACCATTAGTACCCATGGGTATGTTTTTTTGCTTTCCAATTTTTATGTGAAATAATGCAATTTAAATTTAAATTCAATTTAATTTATTTGATAAGCATATGATAACAAATGATACGTGATGGTTGATGATATTGAGTGTTTTGAGTGATATATTAAGTTACAAACTAATTTGTTGGTGATAAGTAACGTGAATTTACTTGTCGTTTAAAAAGTTCACAAGTCGCTTGACGGTGTGCCTAGAAATTGCACCCCGTTCACAAGATGTCTGCAAAAAACTGGTATACTTAACAAAAATAAAAAATACATATTCCCCACCTCATTCAGTCTACACTGGCCTGATATGCAGTGACATTTAATTAAATATCTTTCTAATAATCCCCCCGCAGCGGGGGCGGCGGCAACCCGAACAAATCGTCCCATCACAAGCATTTGCAATTTCGCGACGAGCCGGACAACGGGGCCAAAATCGGATTTTTGGACCAGGAAATTGAAAACGAATGCGACAATTTGAGCGCCAGTAGCGGCGACAGCATTTTGGACGACGGCATGACGCCCGGGGAAGATAACGCCAGCACTGTGGCCGATAATTTGAGCGGTTTGTTTGCAGGGCACTGCACTATTCCGCATGTAAGCCCATCCCGCATGTAGGGTTCAAACGGGATCCCGATCCCGATCCCGGATCCCGTGAAATTCCGGGATTTAGCAGTCCCGATCCCGATCCCGAAAATTTTTCAAATCCCGATCCCGGGAAACTAAAAAGTCCGGGATCCCGATCCCGGAAAAATTCGTGGAAATAATAAAAAGTGAAAAAATGACATTTTTGCATGCAAAAATGTGAACACAAACCCCCAGCATCCATTTTATGCCAATTTCCTGGCATCCAACAGTGTTTTGAGACCTTTATGAACAACTGTGGATGCCAGCACATTGGCCAAAATCTCTTTCCCAAGACCCCAATCCCGATCCCGAAAAAATGCCAATCCCGATCCCGATCCCGTGACCCCAATCCCGGCCAATCCCGATCCCGATCCCGATCCCGAAATCTCAAAATACCAATCCCGATCCCGATCCCGAAAAGTCAATCCCGTTTGAACCCTACCCGCATGTAGACCCGAAACACATGTAATTATACCTGGCGTGCTGAAAATAGGTAATAAAACACGGCGAGGACTCCGTGCGCATCTAAACTCGGTGCCCATATAGACCCGGTGCCCATGTAGCGCTAACCCGGTGCCCATTTAGACTCGGATGCCCAAAAATTTGCGCCAGAAATAGATAGGTAGCTGGGTGGTTTGGGGTGGGGTTACCCGCCCCCTTTCTTACCCCTGCGGGTATAATGTGTCAATAATGGGTCTACATGCGGGATGGGCTTACATGCGGAATAGGCCTGACCCGTTTGCAGTCCAAAGCCCCGTAAAGTGTAAAGTAATGTGTCAAATCAGTCATGTAAAATGTCATGCAAAGTGTCAAGACTGTCATGCGTAGGTGACAAGACTACAAGTAACTGCTTTTGTCACATTTCGTGAACAGCTGCGTGCCAGATCAACAAATTCTAGGGTTCACTTGTTTTCAGCTTTTTTTTGGCTGAATATCACCAGAAATTCAAGTTCCTTATTGCTTATTTTCAACTATTTTTTGTACTATATGCGCTTATATACCAATTTCTAGCTGTTTTTTTAACCCACTTTTAGCGACCCCCTCATTCGCCTTATACATCTTGAAACAGTTGATATATTGAACCAACGGAGCCCCCAACCCCCCCCCCCCAAAAAAAAAAAAAAATCAGCTATCTATACCTCCAAGAGGAGCGCTATCTAACTGCTATCTATCGAACCCCCCGGAGAATGAAAATCCGGTATGCCCGTGCTGCGGATCCCGCTAGTCATTAATGACGGTGTGTCGGTGCCCAAGTAAACCCGGTGCCCAAGTACGCCCGGTGCCCAAGTACTCCCGGTGCCCAAGTTAAGTGCCTGTACTTGTGCACCGGGCGAATGTTTACTTGTGCACCGGGCGGCTTTTTACTTGTGCAGACTTATGCAGTACTTTGACACCACTTGTGCATTTCTTGTGCACCGTGGCGGTTGCGTACTTGGACTCGATATTTTTTCGGGTCGTAAATACGAGCACTAGTCAACTAGCGCTTGTATTTATGACCTGAGAAAAAATCGAGTCCGAGTAACATTCCGGGTTGTGAAGGTGATCGCTAGTGAACTAGCATTCATGTTCACAACCCGGAATGTTACCCGGACTCGATAGTTTTTACAGGTCATAAATACAAGTGCTAGTCAACTAGTCTTTCGCTTGCACCTGACCAGTGCCCAAGTAAACATCCCCCCGATGCCCAATTAAACATCCATCCGGTGCCCAAGTACAGGCACTTTACGTGGGCACTGGGCGTACTTGGACACTGGGTATTTAAACTTAGGCACCGGGCGTACTTGGGCACCGGGTTTACTTGGGCACCGGTCTTTCACCGTCATCAATAAAGCCCACACACCACTTCACCCAAACTATACGCTTTTGCACAATCACATTTACACACGCAAATACAATTTGCAGACGTCCTTCCGCCTTCGGGAAACGTGTCTGGCCGCGCTTCCCCATCAGTTTCCGGTAGAGACACGCCTTTTTCCCAGCGAGTGCACGCCAGCGCCGCCGCTCAGCAACATGCCAGGGGTTGGATTTTTTTCTTTTTTTGGGGGGGGCTGATAAAGGGAGGGTTGTGGTTTGTGTCATGTTTTTTCTTTGGGTGGTTTGGTTCATGGTGGCGGTTTGGATTTATTTCAGTTCTCAAGATCGATCCAACTGCTAAAATGTTTCTTGGAGTTTCAGGGGTTTTCTTGAATCAATTTGGATCCGTATTTACTCGAAATATCCCCGGGGGCGTTTATATTTCGCAAGGAAATTTTGAGGGGGGTAAATTCGGGGGTGCGGTTATTATTTCGTCAGAAAAAGTGGGTATGTAGTAAAAATGTGTCTACTTTGCGCTCAATATTAAATCATGACATATCTCAATAAACAGGCGTCGACCAGGCGGATGGAAGTGTGCGCAGCGATTTAAATAGTGTCAGCGCGGGTCAAAGTTTGATGGCAGACGATTACAGCATAGCCGCGACCGCTGGCGAATCCACTGTTGCACCAGGTTCGACTAGGGGTTGAAAACATGTTTTTTAAAGAGCCAGGGTTTTTTTAAAAACCTGTTGAAAAACGCCTGTAATCGCTAGGATGGACAGACAAATGGATTTTGTTTTCTTGAAATCATCAAAAAGTTTTTCCGCTTCATGGTGAAAAACATCAATTTTTCAAATTTTGCAAATTATGCATTGCACTGCCAAATTGTAACAAACAAAATTTTTTTTTAATTTAATTTTTTCACAAACATTTTATTCGACTTTTGGATGCAACCAACCGTATTTCCTCTCAATAAACCGCCATTTTTCCTTCTACAGACGAGCCCCAAGCCTCAGTGGGCGGCGACAGTTTGAGTGAAGACATGCGAATAATTCAGGACAATTTAGTGGACCACCCTGTAGCCGCGGAGGCGGAGTCACTGAGTACGGACGATTTGATTGTTCCCGTTCCGGAGGATATTGATAATGAATCGTGCAGTGTGACCCAGGGAAGCGGGGTGGTTGTTTTCGCGGAAAGTGTACTTGTTACTGGTGCGTTTTCTTTTCGGCTTTTTTTACAGATTTTATTGGATTTCGAGTGCAGAAAAATTCTCCTTGTATAGAATTTAGAAAACAAGTTCGACTGTCTTTCGTATTGTATAGTGCGTACCTTGCACTTCGAAATTTTTATATAAAATCGTATGCCGGTAATCGAAAACAAATGTCGTTGAAAATTACGGTTTTTTACGGGTTCTACATAGTGAACCCAATCGTTTTCAGTGTTAAAAACTGAAAAATTATATTTACCTACCCTTCAAAGTTGTGATGAAAAAATAGCATGCCGATCTCGATCTCGATTCCATAAAACCATCTCAGACCAAATTTTTATCCCAGGCTCTTCCGGCGAGAACTCAATTCTAAGCGAACAATTACGCGTCAGCGGTTCAGCCATAGTCCCCGCAGACCCGGTCAACAATGCTAGTAATCAAAATGAACCAGAAAATGGCGCCGAGCGCCAAAACGGCGCCATTCCTGGCGCCAGAGAACGCCATTTGGGCTCCAATCAAAGCGTCGAGTTAGGTAGCAGCATGTCTGTTCCCAGTGAAAGATCGGGGTTGAAACCATCTGAAAGGGCGAAATTGCCAGCGCTGCCCGTCACGGTGCAGGTTCGAATTTTTGTGTTTTTTTTTTGTTAATTGGGGGCCTGGTAAGGTTTTAAGTGTGAGGTGAAATGTGTGAAGGGTGAAGCCTATATTGGTGGAAAAGTACCGAAATTTAGTTGCTAAATATCAAAAATAAACCTATGGATATGGAAAGTATTCACTTTATCGAAATGGATTAAGATAATGATAAGCAAAAAATATTATGCGAAAAAGCGAAAAACTATGAACGAAATTTTATAATAATTAATTAATTGATAATTTTATAACTTTTAAATAATCGGGGGGGGGGGGGGTTAAATCCCTTCGAAACTGTAAAACCTTGTAAAAACTGTGTATATTTTTAATCTTTTAAAATTTAGTATCTTCTGCACAGAAACGCGGCAGGGGCAATGAAGATATAGATGATAAGTTTGGAAAGTTCGGCTTGCCAGCGCGCCCAAAGCCGAAACACCGTCAGTTTTTTTGTAGTTAAGTATCATACACTTGTTTTTACGCTGTTACGCTTTTCCAACTTCGTTTTCACGTGCGCAAATATACAGGTTCAGTGTACTTATTATTCTACAGTAATCTGACAATGACGCGCGTCTGTTTGTCAGACGTGCGTCCATTAGATGCATTTACGTTTGCAATCGTCGAAAAAACCAACCCCTGCACGCGCCAATAAACTGGAGCATGCGCGATGGACTTGCGTGTGGCACAGCTGTTTCTTTTCAGCAATAATTTATACATTGTGATGCAATGGCAATGGGTGATAATCCAGCCGTAAAAGTAAATTGGTCTCGTAGAAGAGTGAAGAGTCTATTCCAAAACACATTTTAAAATGCACAATTTAGGAACTCCGATTTTTATAGAATTCTGAGCGGCTAAAATTCTGCCAATTATTACTGATACCTTTTGACTAATTAGGGTTTTCTGCACAATCACAATCAAATTTTGACGTCTTTTTCAATTTAATTGTCCTTCAATTTTTAATAAACAAATGTCAATGCTAATAATTAACATCAATCTCTATGTAGAGTGTAAATCTGATGTAAACAGATGCACCGACTAAGTTCACATTGAACTTCGTCCGGCATCACACGCAAATCCATGTCGCATGTGGCTATTTACTGGGGGAATTGCATGCCTTTGATGAAGACCGCGCCGACCCCTCACATGTGAATACGTAAAACAGACAGAATGCTATAGGCCGTACGACACGATTGCTATAGGCCGCACATACGGTACTCAACAGAAGCCAAGCGAAGCCAGAATAATAACTCCACAACGTCAATATACAAACCTAATTCACGAAACAACACAAATCATTTTTTTGACACAATCATTTTGAAAAATCAGCAAATAACCCTCAAAATTCACTCAACTTCAGGGGACGACACTCACTCGATGGTGTCCGATTCGTGGTCCACCGATGTGGTCGCCTCCGATACTGAAGCCGATAGCACCAGGCAAAATGCCCAGCAGCAGGTGAATTGATCTACCGTATACGCTTGAATAAGTTTGCACGTTTTTGGCTGTATTGTCAAGGGGATCATTTTTCAGCGTTGTCAAAAGCGCGACTATAAGTACCGTAGTCTCTCGAAATACTCCCTTCAATTAAGCTTTTCGAAATGCCCCGCCCCCCCCCCCCCGCAAATCGAGTGTAAAGAGAATGTAAATAGCAAAAAGTGCAGACGTTGACACCATAGGTGGTTTATTATACCGCCGATATCAGGGCTCTCAAATGGTCTGGGTTGGTGGTGTATCCCCTCAAATCTCCCATCAATGCCGGAGGCTCTATTTCGTTGCATGGTTTCCTTTCTGCCGACGTGAATACATTTTTTAACTTACAGGTTGACAATATCCACGTGGGCGGAGTCCGGCGACCGCCACCGGCCAATCAAGTGCCACCACCGCCCATAATGCAGGTGATTATAAATAAGTTTTTGGTCAATATTCGTTTCATTTGCATTCGGAATGGCCCTTTCTGCATTTTTAAATTGATTGTTTAATGATTGATGGACGTTTTATCACACCGAAAATTGTGTACCTAAGCAAAGTACTGAAACAATTGAGTATATAAAATACTGACCTGACACCAAAAATTCATTTTCAAACTTACAAAAAGCATCCAATATTCAGAGTTGTTAATGTATTTTCACCACAAAGCGTCAAAAATATCGATAAAGTCGATATCGACCAAACTTCCAACAATCGACACTCATCCAGCCAATCAACGAGGATGCGCGCTCGGGTGGGAGAAACTCTGCTGCGATGCGAGTCGCAGAAACTGGTGCGGGTTCCAATGTGCCCAACACGCCTGCTCAACAGCTTAAAGGTGCGTTTTTTGTCGGGGGGGGGGCTTTTCGGGGGTCGTGGTGACCGTGGTCTCTGCATGTGGCAGTTACAATTTAGCAAGATTGCTTTTTCAGATTTATTTACGTTGTATGTACCCTTACAAATCGATTTTATTTACACCATACCAATTCAATTTCAATCACAATCCTCGCCCCTTCAAAATTTCAGCGTCAACTCAAAATTGGGACACTTGGTCAGTTGACGCGCACGCATCAGATTCCGACACGGAACTGGCTGACAATTCTGCGGGTGTGGAGCATCAGATTCAGATGCTCGCTGATGTGCTGGATGATTGTGACGATGCGGATTTGATGGGTGAGATCTGAGTTGACATTTTTGTCTGTTTTTGGAAATTGCGGTGCTTAATTAACTGTCACAAAAAAGCGGTTCAAAACAATGCTATGCTTTTTTAATGTGTAACTTCTCATAAGGTTCAGTACAAACTGTTGTTTTTAGTACTATCAATGAGAAATTGGGAATATCACATTTCATCAATCCTGCCATTTGTATTTTTCTAGCTCCTCTGAGGGCCATCTGACAATTCCAAGATTTGTTAGGCTAGTCAGCGTTTCAACTACTCTGTTAAGCCACGATTTTCAGACAAAGATGAAAATCTTTGCAAAGTAACCAAAAAGGCCACAAAGCCATTTGAATGACCAGTATAAATAGATGTCCCAGTGACCCAATAACTTACTCAGATAACTAACTCAAAAATTCGCCACACCCCCATTTCCCACAGACATCCCATCACACCCATCTGGAGCCACATTGGCCACAAATGCAAGCAGTAGTAAACTGTCAAGTTCCACACGCAACATGAGTGCGCAACAATTGCAATCAAGTGCAAATTTGTCAACTGCAAATGCAAATGCAAATGTGAGCATGCTATCTGAGAACAGTGGCAGTGCTATTACGCCCGCGCCTGATTTGAATGTGGAGGAGGAGAGACAGGCCATGTTGGATATGTTGGAGGAAAGTGCTGTGGCTGCTGCCAGTTTGAAGAGTGCTGGTAGTGGGGAGGTTTTTTTTAGTGATTTTGGATGTAAAAAATCTGAAACATAGACACTGATCACTTTATGTAACATAATCCAATTTTATAATTTGAAACTCAAGATCATGATAAATGTTATTTGAATGTTCACAAACTTAAATTTGATAACATCTGTCTCAAGTTTGTAGTTACAAGGAAAAAGATACATAGATCAACAGTTCAAAATGCATGACATCAGAGAAAATGTTGTTTTTCATCAGAAACTACCCTCTTTTCAAAGGTCAACAAATTATCCTTTTTTCAAAAAGATCAAAATCCAGGTGTTTTGCTGCTACCCGATGACCCAGATGATGGCGGTGGTCCCCGCCCCCCTCCGAGTGACATTTTTCCCGCCCTGATGGGATTCCCTCCTGATGTGAGTTGACATTTTGCTCAAATCAACATCTGAGTTTGCATTTTGATGTGTTCACTTTTGCAAACTCAGGTGGCGCACACTTCACTGGAGCGCAGAAATCAGTCGAATTTAGATGCGCTTAGTACTATTACGGCGCCGGCTAGTGAGGCTAGATTTTCCGGTTTGTGGGGTGATATTTTGTGGAAATACGGAAATGGGGACTTTCATTCCAAAAGTTAACATATCCAGATTTTTCGATTTTTCAAAATCGCATTTTAAAGTTTGGCGCTGGCCCGGCAGCGCCATGTTTGGGCGACAAAGCTTGCCCTGCTATTTTCAGATATCTCGGACATTTGTCTACAATTTTTGTGTCCCTAAATTTTGTCGGCTGGTAAATATTTTGGGAGTTATGTCATATTTTGTAAATGACCCAAAATAAGGAGTAAATTTGAAAATTTTAACTTTAAATCTAAATAACTTCCTAACGGTGCATCGCAGGGCAAAACCAATTACACCACTGAGAAGCCCTTTTCGAGAACTACACAAACCTAAATTTTCAGATCTATATTTATACCGTACTCGATTTATAGAGCAAAATAAATTTGGAAATTCACGGATGCACATTTGGAAATGAAACTTTATTTTGTATGGGAAATCCGGCCGGCTCTTCGCGAGCGATCCGGAGCACGCGTGCACTTATGGAAATGAAACTATTTTTTGGATATGTGCACTTATGAAATGAAACTCCGGTGGTCCGACATGGATATGTGCACTTACGAAATGAAAGTCCTGTTTTTCATAGGGGATCTGAGATGGATATGTGCACTTTCGATATGAAAATTGTGATTTTTCTGAAAAACGGTACCACTGTATCTCGGGAACGAAATGGACTATAACACTGATTTTTTAACCAAAATGGGCAGAATTATACGTGGATGTCGAATCCACAGCTAACTCGATTTTTCTGGATTTGACGCTTGTGAACTTTTGGAACGGAGGTCCCCAAATACTGTGATGATTTGAAGTGTGCCCAAAGTGTGAAATTCGAGAAAGAAACGTCAGCAAATTTATCACCCCTTGACTCCAACAAAATAATCACAAAAAACCCTTCGCAGTTGCCAATACTACCGTTCAAGATGGGGATACCTTTTCAAATATTTCCCCACCCCCGATAGAAATGAAAGTACCGAAAAAATTGGCAAGTAGCCAGAATGCGGCAACATCAAAGAACGTAGGAATGAATAGAAGGTCGTCGGATGGCAGTTGGATTACAAAATCTGACGGGGCTGAATCGCAGGGAGAAAATGGTTCTACGAAGTGAGTTTTTTGGATTTTTTGCTCGTGTTTACTTCTTTTTTTAAAACATCTTTACTTAGCTGGTGCCACTCCCAGAGCCCTGTAAAATGTGAATGTCAGGTTTGCCATTTTACAGGGAAATTTAAATGACTTTTGACACTTTGCATGATATTTTACTGGGCCTGGCACTGGCCCGATAAGGAGTTTTTCAATCACAAATTCTTAAAAAACCCTCCATTTAGGTACTCCTGCCCCGGCGGCAGTTCCGTACAATTGCCGACAATAATCAAACAACCTTCGAGCGGAACAGATTCCGCTACGCGTATAAATGTCACTTCTGGCGGCGATAACAATGCGCCCGCGCGTGGAAATGCTCCGAATAAAGTCCCAGGGGCTAAGGTCTGTTTTTTTTGTTGTTGTTTGTCGCTGTGAAATCATGGTGGTTCGTGTCTTCGCGGGTATTTTCGGGTATTCAGTGCTGGTTCGGGTATTGGTGTCGGGTATCGGGTTCGGGTATCGGTGACGGGTATCGGGTTCGTCTAGTAGAATCAGTTTCGGGTTACGGTGACTGGTATCGGGTTCGGCTTTATGTGCAGGTGTTGTATTCGGATCGGGTCGGGTCGGGTTGCCAACCCTAATGTATACGTACACGCGTTTGTCTCATTCTAGGAACAGACCCAAGCAGTGAGTCGATATTGTATTTGTGTTTGAATGGATCGTTGTGAATCGTTCAAAAATAAAGAATGCTATTCAAACGAATGGCCAGTCGTGTTATTGGGGCTGCGCACACTGAAACCGAATATTTCGGCATACGCACGTTTTTGACAAATGCCGAATTAAATGCCGAATAGAAAAAAAGCTTGCTGAATCGAAATCGTCCGGACTCCTGAAAATTGGGCGGTTTGTCAATTCAGCGTGCAACAACGTCCGTACACTTGTTTAATGCTGAAACATTCGGCATCAAATAAAATCTTAAATGCTGAATGCGAAGTTTAACAACCGCTGAACAAAACCTTCGGAACCACATATTTCCACAAATTCTCGGCCGATTTTGATGGTTTAGCACTTGAAATGATCAGAATGATGTAGCGATCACTTTAACGAAGTGATTAGAATGATTACACATGATAGCTCAAATATTTCATATGCTCCAATACACATAATAAGTGAAGTTGAGCATGGGACATATCCAGGATTTTTGAGCGGGGTGGGGGGGCTGCTTGTTTACAGAACCCGGCGAGGGGGGGGCTGAGCCCCTTGCCTCCCTAAAATTTTTCCTTAATGGTGATTGAATGGCGTCATGGCACTGGCGCCATTCGTAGGCGCCACGCTATGGCACCATTGGTGTTGGCGCTGGCGCCGAGAACTGCTGTGTATGTATGTAAATAAACATACATATGGATGAGAAACGTATGGAAATGAACATGTGGAAGCTTTTACACTAAAAATGCCTCAAAAGCAATGGAAACCACCAGCAATGGTAATATGTATGTGAAATTGCGTGCTTGCGCGTAGGGTTCAAACGGGATTGACTTTTCGGGATTGGGATTGGTTTTTTGAGATTTCAGGATCGGGATTGGCCGGGATTGGGGTCACGGGATCAGGATCGGGATTGGCATTTTTTTCGGGATCGGGATTGGGGTCTTGGGATAGAGATTTTGGCCGATGTTCTGGCATCCACAGTTGTTCATAAAGGTGTCAAAACACTGTTGGATGCCAGAAAATTGGCATAAAATGGACGCTGGGGGTTTATGTTCACATTTTTGCATGCAAAAATGCCATTTTTTCACTTTTTTACTATTTCCACTAATTTTTCCGGGATCGGGATCCCGGACTTGGAGTTTCTCGGGATCGGGATCGGGATTTGAAAATTTTCGGGATCGGGATTGCTAAATCCCGGAATTTCACAGGATCCGGGATCGGGATCCTGTTTGAACCAGGTGTCTCCTAGGGGGGGGGGCTGGGGGGGGCTGCCCCCCCCAAATCCGTCAGGTATCTATCTATCCCGGAGGCCGCTCAGCTATCTATCTATCCCGAGGCAAAGTTTTTGGCTACTACCCCCTTAGCCCCCCCCCCCAAATCGCTCAGCTACCTACCTATCTGGAGCGATTTTTGAGAAATTTTGTCCCAATTTTCGCTCAAAATCCCTAATTTTCATACCATTTTATAGTTTTTCACCTTCAAAATCGCGGCTTTACCTATGTACCAATTTTATACCATATGTTTATATACCTATTTTTAGCCATTTTTAGCCCGTTTTTACCGATTTTACCCCCTTTTTGCCTTCTATGCACTGAAAAAACCTCTATATTTTGCCCCCGCGAGCCCCCCCCAAGCCCTCCCAGAAAATTTTTTCAGCTATCTATCCCTCCGGAGGAGCGATTTGCTATGTATCTAGCCCCCGCGAGGGCCAAAATCCTGGAGACCCCTGGTTTGAACCCTACTTGCGCGCAAAAAAAATGCAAAATACCTAGTGCTTAGTACTAAAATTTTAGGCTGACATTTATTTTAAAAAAGTGCCAATGTATTTGCCTGCTCTTATAATCTTATTTAAGCACTATTCCATGCCAAACTTCACTTGAAATCACAAATGTTTGACAAAAGGTGATATATGTAAGAAGTCGACACAAAATTGATATTTTTTGACATAAATAACCACTTATAATGCTATCCCATGGCTCCACAGTTGTTCTATAGCTACATAAAACAACACAAAGTACTGCCAGTTGTCTAATGTACCTGTATATGGGGACCCATAACCATATCTGGGACTTTTTGGAAAAAAAACACGTTTTATTTAAAAAAACAGGGTCATTGAAAAAAACGTTTTTTTTCCATCCGTACTTTGGGTATCGGGTCCAAAAAAATTTCGGGTTGGGTATTGGGTCTCAGTTCCAAAAATTTGCGGGTATCGTGTTCAGGTTCAGGTATTGAGGTCACGTATCGGGTTGGGTTTTCAGGTCAAAATGTCGGGTATCGGGTAATAGAATTGTTGGGTATCAGGTAATAAAATCATCTGGTATTGGATTGAACAGCAAAAATACAACATGGTGTAGTGTATCTATCACAAGGTGCATAACTTGGTGCAATGACACATGTGTAAATGCAGCAGTTATCCAAAAAAGATCATCTTGCTCAAGAAAAAAGCATTACCATGGTTTGTGACATAAAACATAGCTCCATTTGTAGGGGGATACCATTACAACATGGTGGCTGAGGCCCCCAAAGATTGAACTGTGGGAAATTTTTGCAGGTATTTAAGGGTATTGAGTGTGGGTTTGGGTATTGAAGTCAGGTATTGGGTTCGGGTTTGCATAGTAGAGTCAGGTTCGCGTATCGGGTTTCCGTCCCAAAAACTGTGTGGGTATCGGGTTCGGGTTGGGTCGGGTCAAGGACGTAGCCAGGGGGGGGCGGCCGCCCCCCCCCCCTTCCCGGGTGAGACATGAGAAATGTCGAGAAACGTCTTCTGGTGCAACGATTTTGAAGCCATTTTTCAAAAATTTTGCACGCAAGCGCGCATTTTTGCATCGCGCAACAGGAATTTTTACTTTACAAGTCGAAACGGCCTCGAGCTAGCTGAAAATGCACTCAAATGTTCATTTTCGCTGTATATGTATGTGAAATACATACCTGTACATCGGTATATGGCGCCAATGCCAACGCCAGTGGCGCCATGGCGTGGCGCCTACGAATGGCGCCAGCGCCATGGCACCATCCCCCCACTACAGGGGCCAAATTTTAGGGAGGGGAGGGGCGCCGCCCCACCCGTTCACCGGGCTCCGTATACAATCCCCCCCGCTCAAAAATCCTGGCTACGTCCCTGGGTCGGGTTCCCAACCCTATTACATATTTACAAATTTACATTGGTTTTATGGCATTTTAATTGTCAAAGCTTCCAGTTATGATGGCTACGCTATGTAATAATGAGATGAAATGTGTTAGTGCAGTAAATATATAATTTCCTGCCAATGTGCTTCCATAATGTCGAAAACAAGGTCGATATTCTATATTTTTCAAAATTTTTGATATCGGTGTTCAATATGAAAAATTAGTTGATATCCCATATTCGATACAATATATCATCCCAACCCTAGTATTGGGGCATATGAAATATCTGAGCTATCATTTGTTATCATTTAAATCGCTTCATTATAGTGATTGCCACAAAATTCTGATCATTTTAAGTGCTGAACCATCAAAATCAGTTGAGAATTCGTGGAAATATGCTGTTCTGAAATAACAGCCACTAAGAAACTACCCTAAATCCTCAAATAAGACCCCAGGGGAGTTATTTTTTCGTCAGACGATTTGGAGGGGGGAGTTTTTCAAGGGGGGAGTTCAGGGACGTATCCAGGATTTTTAAGCGGGGGGGGGGCTGTTTGTTTACGGAGGCCGGCGAGCGGGGGGGGGGCTCAGCCCCCCCCCCCAAATTTTACGTATACAGGGGCGGAATGGCGCCATGGCGCTGGCGCCATTAGTAGGCGCAACGCAATGGCGCCATTGGCGTTGGCGCCAGCGCCTTGGAATGCTGTATATGTATGTAAATATACATACAAATACAGCGAACAGCACACAATTGAGCATGTTTGTAACGATTTCGGCCACAGGGAGCAAATCTGTAGATAATATATCACGTTTGGTGAAAAATGCGCGCTTGCGCGCAAAATTTTTTCACGCTGACGTTGAAAAAGTTCCATTTTCCGGTCACTTTTTTGTCTCAGCCCGGGAGGGGGGGGGCTGCAGCCCCCCCCGCCCCCCCCCCCTGGATACGGCCCTGGGGGAGTTATTATTTCCCCAGGAAACTTGGACTTAATTCATTGTATGGATGCAGTATATTAACTCGTGTAATTCAGGTATTTCACTGTCCAACAACAACAAAACAGTGTGTATACACTGCATACACATTATGTATCTGGTGTCGCTACTATTCGTTTACAGTTTTGTATTGTATCCTTTTCATCAGAAGTAGGAGTTATTTAAGAGGGGGGAGTTATTCAAGGGGGGGGAGTTATTTTTTCCTCACCCCGCCAGCAGGGGGGACTTATTCAAGGGGGGTGTTATTCGAGGGGGGGTCTTATTCGAGGATTTGCGGTAACCAAACTATTGGCGTACACCCATCCCTTATATTGTAACCCAAATTCCCAAATGGTTTGAACGTTTTTCTGTTTACACACACTGTTTCTGTTCCCAAATTCCCAAATGCTGAACATTGATATCTCAAGAATGAGCAGTTTTTAAAAAAAATTCCGTTCTTCATTTTTGAAGATCATTTTCATACATGTTCATAAAAAATGTTTCATGAAGATGTATGAAAAACTGGATGAGATCTGGATCATTTTACAGCAGTAGATTTTCTGCCAAATGCTGAACTGGTTTGCTGAAATGAAAGTGACCAGATACAATTTTTTCACAAGATGCTGAATTCTTGAATTCAGCATATGACCAAAAACCTGGAAAACAATCTAAATCCATCCGAATTTGTCCGAATTCGTACGGACGCTGAATGTCTGGACCCCTAAATGCTGGTCTAAAACCGTCCGAACAGCAATTTTTTAATTCGGATTCGGCACATGTAATCGTGCGTATGCCGAAATATTCGGTTTCAGTGTGCGCAGCCCCATTATCTGATTCGGACTTTTGTGGTAGGCATTTTTTTATAAATCTTTCCGTTTCAAAATGATTTTCACAATCAAGTCTTCATCTGATGAACACCCCCCCCCCAAAAAAAAACAAAAACAAAACCACCCCAAAAACACCCCCCAATACACTCCAGCCAACACCCAGCGGGGACGCCGCCTGGCGCCTTTCCGGCGCTCGACCCAAACCCCCTGGCGTCGACTCTGGCGCCGGCGCCAAACAACGCCAACATTTGGCGCTGCGACGGCCTTCTAGAGGCGCCAGTGCGACTGCATCTGCGGGCGGTCAACAGACTTCCGTGCTGGCGAAAGCTCATACGATTGCTTTGCCCACTGCTGGGAGTGGGGGTTGGTGGCTTTGGGGGGTTGGCACCTTGCCAGGGGTTTTTATTTTTGAGTGACTGAGAACTGAGTAGCGGTGGAAAATAGTAGAGTAGTAGTTGGAAAGTTGTTTTATTTACGATCATCCGGCAATTTTGTCATTTAGCAAGATTTGGAACGTATCGAATATGGACATGAAAATATTGAAGTAATACCAAAAATATCACAAAAAAATCACATCTAATTTTTATATTTTTTTCTAAAAAACATCACATCCGGAAAAATCCTATCAAATTTTGTCAAAATCAAAATTGTCAATTTTTCTTATTTCCAAGGCGAAGATTCGTTCGTTTCCGGGGCGCCAAGCAGCAGCCCGCAGGCATCCATGCGTCGGCGGCGCGTAGAAGAAAAACGCAAAGGCATCAGCATTTTTCACGAGCTTCAGAAGGTTTTTTATATTTTTTTTAAATTTGGTTTGGGGGAGGTTATTTTGTCTCGTGCTGAAAAAGTTCCCGCTGAAAAATATCTGGTGCTGAAAAATTACCCGCTTTTCATCGGTACGGCTTTCACAATGTTTTCAATTCGCAAAGGTACGACATCACATACTTTGAATCTACAAAATAATTCCGTGATACCGTATTTGCTTGTATAATCCCCTTGAATAATTTCCCCTGCGAGACGAGTGAGGAAGAAATAATTTGTTGTGTCCAATTTGACCAAAAATAGCATGTGTTATTGTGTTAATAACGTATGTTTCGCAGAAAAAGTGGATAGAAACACGCTAGAAAATGTTGACGAAACCAATTATCCCTTCCCTTGAACAATCCCCCTGGAATATTCTCAAAAAAGTCTGACGAAATGATAAACTCCCAGGTGAATCATTCAATCAAATACGCAAATATTATGTTTATCAATAGCTTATTTTTTTCGACATAACTAGACTTTTTACATTGTAATTTTTTTTATCTTTCAGGTGGGCGAGTCCCTACGCGGTCGTACAGCCGGTGCATTTTCGCCGTTTTCTGGCACCGGGCCAACAGCTGGCGCCAAGCCAAATTCCAGACATTCGCAAATCGAACGCACCCACGGTAGATTGCGAACGAACGCGCTGCCTAAAAGTTCCCAATTGATTGAGAAAAATAGAGTTGCAAGTGATGGAAATAAAGATGCGGGTGGTTTGGTTAAAGTTGCGAAAAGTGAATATGATTTGAAGCAGGCCGATGAGATTTTGCAGAAGTACCGGTGAGTGTACTTTTCTTTTGTTTTACCCCCTAACGGAGCTTTGTGTCTCCGCAATGGTAGATTTTGAAGTTTGGGCTACTATTTCGCAATTTTCTGGGTGCTTCCTTTGAATAAATCTCCAGTTTTTCCGTTATGTTCAACTAATTCAATATCCATTTCCCAATTGACTCAATTCTTCAAACAATAATGCAAATTGTAGATTTTATCCATATACCGTATTTGCTTGAATAGTTCCCCCCTTGAAAAATTCCCCCTCGAATAATCCCCCCTGTAAGACGAGTGAGGAAATAATAATCCCCCCCTCGAATAATTCCCCCTTTAAAGATTTGATTACTTTGTTATACCTAATTTCAACAAAAATGGCACGTTATTTGTTTATAAGGCATATTTCGTGAAAGGAGTTGATGGCAACATGGTTAAATTTTTGACGAAATAATAATCCCACCCTGTATAATTCCCCCCTCGAATAGTTCCCCCTCAAAAATGTCTGACGAAATAATCCCCCAGGGGGATTATTCAAGCAAATACGGTAGTCGTTAGTTATTTCATATTTCTTCAAAATTGTAATTCTAAAAGTTTTTTTAAAGAAATATAATACTCCATTGTAATATTTATCCCGAGAAACATCGCATTTGAAGTTGCTTTCGTGGCATGGGGGGGGGGAATTATTCAACGCAATTTAATGTATCTAGTGACTGGATGTATACCCGTGTGCAAAATTGCCCCGAAACAGGGACGTATCCAGGATTTTTGAGCGGGGGGGCTGCTCGTTTACAGGGGCCGGCGAACGGGGGGCCTCAGCCCCCCCCTAAAATTTTCTCCTATATAGGGTCGAAAAGGCGTTTTGGCGCTAGCGCCATACAAAGGCGCCACGCCATGGCGCTATTGGCGTTGGCATCAGTGCCAGGAACCGCTTTATATGTATGTAAATATGCATACATATGCAGCGAAATTCGCAAAAATGTATACATTTCCAAGGAAATTGGTTTACAAGGGCCGATCCGCTGAAAATACAATGCATGGGGAAGAAATTGCGCGCTTGCGCTCAAAATTTTTAAGAAACATGGAAAAATATATAGAAAAAGGTGCATTTTCCGGGACTTTTTAGGTCTCACCCCGGGAAGGGGGGGGGGCTGCAGCCCCCCCCGCCCCCCCCCTGGATACGTCCTTGCCCCGAAATTATTTTCTCGACTCTCAGAACATCCCTGAAATCCACCAATGGCACATCAACGGGTGCTTTGGGTGGTTCCGTGCCAGCCGCGCTGCACAAAAATGAAACGCACACGCAACCCCCGCAGGTTTTGGTCCAGTTTAATAACGAGGTGTGACTTTATCTTTGGGGTCACTTCTTATTTGTACAGTTTTTTGTTTTTGTTTTTACATGGCGTTCTTTTAGAAGGGATGGAAACTTGTTGTGGCACAAAAAATTTTTTCAGTTTGAATTACACTTCCTATTTACAGTCATCCCCGGGTTATCGGGTGGAGTGAAATTCTTGAAAACTCACCCGATAATACGGGGAACCCGATAACCGGGGGGTGAAATGTTTGGAAGTTTTATAATCAACAGCAAAGATGATCGATATCAGATAGTACAAATAGTCAATATTTCATATTTTTCACAATAATATTCTAAATATGTCAAAAAATGGTCGATTATTTGATTTGATTCGAAAATTTGATATTCTTTACGGTATGCTTTCATGCAATGCTTAAAAATACCCTATAACCGAGCCATTTTTATATAGAAATGCAGTCGTTTTTCTCAAATTCCACCCGATAACCCGGGAATGCGGGGAAACCTACAATCCGGGGAATTTTGTTCTCACATGTCCCCGTTTTGCACAATTCCACCCCTTAACACGGGGAACCCGATAAGCGGGGGAACCGTTAACCCGGGGACCACTGTATCTATTTATTAGGGTTTGAACGAAGCACCGTATCCCACCGGTTTCTTTGTAGTATCTATGTCTTTTTCATTTTGAATATCTATCACTTTTGACCGGAAATATCAAGTATTGAAAATTGAAAAATTATAATATTGACACCGAAAAGTCACATCGTGCGGAACTTATAAACCTCAAAGCAGTAAAGGGTTTGCAATACGTTATTTTTCATCTAACGTCTTGACAAAAATGTGTAATAAACACTAAAGAATGTATCCAAAAATTGCTCCCCCAACAGACAAACTACGCGCCACCCGACGCCAATAATACGCCATCTCCAAACGCAACGACAGGTTTATCAGAGGAACATTTAGCGTCGACTCTGCGTAAATTGCGTCACGTTTTAGCCAGTGTAGATGGAAGTTCCTTGCACGATGGGGGTTTGATTTTGGCCCTGAGCACTGGCGGAAATGCGGAGGGGTGAGTGATTTTCTGTGTGATGTTATTTTTATGGACGTTGGCGATAGGTGTGTGATTACCGTATTTCTTTGAATTACCCCCGGAGGTTTATTTTTCTCCGGAGTGGAAATTCCCGGAATTACCCCCGGAGTGGAAATTTTTCTGTGGGGTTATTTCGAGGGGGGTTCATTAATTTATAGTGGCCATTTTGTGGGGGCGGGGGTATTTCTAGGAAATACGGTAGTTTTGTACTTTTGCGTATTCATCCGTCATACGTTCATACGTTTGCGTTCATACGTTCATACGTTTGCGTCTGTTTTTCTTTGCGGAACGTCGTCATCCATGTGGCTTAAGATCATCGCTCACTGCACAGCAATGATTTTGCAAACTTAGTTTTGCACATGGAAATGGTACGAGTAAAAATATGTGGGCACTTTTGCTAGTATTAGTTAATATCTTGCAACAATACACCGTATTTCCTCGAAATACCCCCTCGTTTAACCCCCCCCCCCTCAAAATTCTCACTCTGAAACAATTACCCCTGGAGAGGTATTTCGACGAAATACGGTAAAATTTTTTCTAACTTCACAAAAATTTGCACAATCCAGAATTTACCCACCACTTTTCAGGCCCCCGTGTAAAAGTGGCCCCTGGTTCGAATTGCGTGGCTTTTTGCGTCTTTTGGTAGCCGAAGCTCGCAGCGAGAGAAATTTACAATTGTGCGCCCAAGCGACGGAAACTCTGCGATGCGTGCAAATGCTGGATGATAAAATGTGGGTTGGATTTTGTGTTTCGATGTGGTTTTCTGATTGAAAAATCGATTGAAATTGATACTTCCGGATAAACTCGGCGGCATCGCACTTAGTGTGGAAACCTACCAGAACAGATTTGAATAGTGAATCAGAAATTACCTATACAGTTTTTTCATCAAAATATTCCGTTTTTACTATGGAATAATTAATTACGGAATGTATCACACGATTTTATTCATTAAATTATGGTGGGATTCTGCGCAAAGTATGCACTCCACTCTAAATAGTAAATTTTGTGGATACCTATTTGTGTCAGCTTCGGATGTGATAGCTTTTGCATGTCTTATTCGATTTACCTGTACACTCAGATCACAATCAACTTCAACGTTCTACTTTTTCAACTTAAATCGCACACAAAAATAACCCCCTCCCCCCCTAGGGTTCGTCGCATGATGCGCACCTTAGAAAGGGACGTTCGCAGACGGGCCGTTTACATGCAGCACCTGCACGAGTGCAGGGCGAACTTGTTGCGCATGGACGCCACCCTGTTCAGATTGACCGGCAGGGTTCACCGGTGCGGTTCGGTTTGGAGGGTTATTTGAGTAGTTTGCGTTAATTTTAGTCGTCATTTTAATTGGAAAAATGTATTTCCTCGAAATACCCCCCGCCCGAAATACGCCCACCCTCGAATACCGCCCACCCCCCCCCCCCCCGATTAAGCCCTCTCCCCCGATTAAGCCCCCTCCGCCAAAAACATTTCCACTATGAAAAAATAAACCCCCTGGGGGAATTTCGATGAAATACAGGGTAATAACAAAAGTTTTCGCGCATTTGTACTTCAATACCTACTTCCAAAATCATGTACGTGTGCGTGTTCGAATTTTCAATTTTTTTTTTCCGCGCACGCAGTGAATTGGATTTATCGAGCGGATGCATGATCGAAGTTTTGGTCCGTTTGTGTGTGCAACGTTGGACAAATGAACTCAATCGATTCGTGACCGAATTTAATTCGCTTACGCTGAATGACGAAAAAGTAAGTGTGAAGGGTTTTTAATAACTTTCTTGGTTTTCTTTGTTCTTCTCCTGTAAGTTGTGGTGATTTTATTCGGATTTGTAAATGAAGCTCATATTGAAAAGATCACACCGCCAATCGAATGGAGGAGAAAATGGCCACATGGAGGCATGAAATTAGCCATATAGAGTAAAAATTGGGGTAAAATTTCTCAATATCCAGAGGTAGATAGATAGCTGGCGGATTTTTTCTTGGAGGGTGTGCTTTTTATCCCTAATCGGGACCGCTGGAAAATTCGGGGACCGGGACATGGAATGCAACCAGGCGAAATACAGAACAAAAAAAGCCAGCAGGTGCCAGTACGTATATCTGGCGCCTTGAAATCGACGTAAAAACTGTGGACGTAAAAAGTCATCCCGTTCTCATTCGGTCACACTTTTAACCCATTTTCGTCACATTCCCAGTTCGACCTGGTCGAGTCTTTCCTGGGCACCACGCGCGCTCGAATGGAATCTAGCGCCATTTTCCACGATGCAAACGATGAGCAGTTGGAATTGGCGAGAATTTGTCTTGAGAGGAATGTTTTTGCACAGGTTTATTTGCCGGCCATGTTTCCCAATGGGGAAGCGGATGTTTACAGGGATAGGTGAGAGGGTTTTTGGGGGATTATTTCTGTTTGATTTATATGCCTCATCCATGGGCCCCTTTTGAGACCCCCCTGTATTTTTATGTCCCCTTATGGCTAGGGTTCAAACGGGATTGACTTTTCGGGATCGGGATCGGGATTCAGTTTTTGAGATTTCGGGATCGGGATCGGGATTGGGGTTTCGGGATCGGGATCGGGATTGGTATTTTGAGATTTCGGGATCGGGATCGGGATTGGCCGGGATTGGGGTCACGGGATCGGGATCGGGATCGGGATTGGCATTTTTTCGGGATCGGGATTGGGGTCTAGGGATAGAGATTTTTGTCACTGTTCTGGCATTCACAGTTGTTCATAAAGGTCTCAAAACACTGTTGGATGCCAGAAAAGTGACATAAAATGGACGCTGGGGGTTTGCGTTCACATTTTTGCACGCAAAAATGTCATTTTTTTCACTTTTTATAATTTCCACTATTTTTTCCGGGATCGGGATCCCGGACTTGGGAGATTCTCGGGATCGGGATCGGGATTTGAAAGTTTTCGGGATCGGGATTGGTATTTTTGGATTTCGGGATCGGGATCGGGATTGGGGTTTCGGGATCGGGATCGGGATTGGGGTTTCGGGATCGGGATCGGGACTGCTAAATCCCGGAATTTCACGGGATCCGGGATCGGGATCCCGTTTGAACCCTACTTATGGCGGTATGACTTTTGTATTGCTTGTATTTACACGGCCCTACATGTAGAAAGTATAAAAAGTAACATTATAAATAACAACACAGTGGCCAGAAAATTAAGCTTCACTCAACTTTTGTTTGACGAAAAAGGAAGGCGCCCTCAAAAAAGCCCTCCCTTGAATATCTCCTCTGTCGTAATTTCATTACAAAAAATAGCCATGCCCCAAATTACATCCAACTGTGAATAACATAAAACCTAGATCCATCGAAAGTTGGCAAACCTCCAAAAATACCGCAGAATTCTGCACGATTCCCTGCGGCGACTGGGACTCAGTTTGTCGGCGAACGACTCCCGCTTGGGCATACCGGAAAGTCTGCTCAGCGAAGCACCGTGGCCCAGTGCTCAGGTTAATCCAGGGGCTAGATTCCATGTCATTCTCATGTGATGAGAGTAAGCTACCCTACATCGTCGAATAAGACCTCATTGAATAACTCCCTCGTTTGGCCGGGTGGGGTAAAAACTACCCCTTGAATAACTCCCCCTCGAAAACTCCCCTGTAGTCTTATTGGAGAAATTACGGTTTGCAATTACGAGAAGTTGAAATGTGTATATAATGTGATTTTCGCGAAAATTTTACATTATTGCATTAGATTGATATTAAAAACGTGAATATAACTTTATTTAACCCCCCCCCCAACAAAAAATCACATTCCAGGCGTCACTCACTTACATCAGCGCGTACAAGTCGCCCAGGGACAAATTGAAATGCGTTCTATCCTGTTGCGCTGAATTAGAACACTTGGCAAATTTGGGCTTGAGTTTCGGAGGGGGCGGAGTCGCCGCTGCAGATCACATTACCCCTTTGCTGGTTTATGTTGTTGTGAAAGTTTGTGGGGTTTTGGTTTATTGATTTTTTGAGAAGGGGGGAGGGGTGTTTGTGTAGTTTGTCTTGTTTTGGGTATAATGTTGTTGAAAAAACAATGAGTATGCTGGTGGCGAGCTTTTATCGCCTGGCCGTTGGGCTGAGGCTGAGGTTTTGTTAGGTGAGGCTGAGAAGGTGTAATGTTTTGATATCGGCAGTCTACATTTTTTGCGATATTTTTCAACGTATCGATTAGGGTTGGAAAAAAAACGTTTTTTTTAACTCGATGTTTTTTTTTAAAAACAACAACGTTTTTTATTTAAAAAACGTTTTTTTTTAAAAGCTCCCAGATATGACCTTGTGTCAACATATATAGGTATATCAGACAGTGGCAATACTCTGTGATGTTATATATGACCATATAATGGCTGTGGAGCCATGGGATAGCATTATAAGTGGTGATTTGTGTCAAAAATATCCATTTTTCGTCGACATATTGTTCGTATATCGCCTTATAGTCGAATGTTCGTGAGTTCAGGTAAAGTTTGGCACGGAATAGTGATCAAACAAGGTTATAAAAGGAGCTTGTTACTTTGGGAGTGAAGTGACACACTGTGGAGGTACATCTATGGAAGCATATTACCTCAATATTATATAGTACAGCAGCATATGGCGGCTTATTAACCCATGGTAGCACATAGAAATGGATACTTTGATACAAAAAATGCCACAAAACCAACTAAAACAACCACCAATGTCAATTTGTGTGTGAAATTGCGCGCTTGCGCGCAAAAATTTTGCAAAATACCTAGTGCTTAGTACTAAAAATTTCGGTCGATGTTTTTAAAAAAAAAAACATTTCGGACGTCATGTTTTTGTTTTTTTAAAAACGTTTTTTTTTAACGTTTTAAAAAAACATCGGCCAACCCTAGTATCGATAGTCTAAATCGAAAAAGTTCTTATTCGATACGATATCTCTATATTTTGGTGGCGATACGATATTAATGATCTTTCAACATTTTCGACGTTTGTATAGAAAATGTCACAAATCGTTCCAACACTCAGTTTCTTTATATCCTGCCAAATGACGGGTTTTTGGTGAAGATAATAATTACAGCTAAATATACATCATTGTATGGACCTCAAGTAATTCACCTGTGAGATTTTTGGGCACGTTAAGTCGACCAGAAATGTGCCGCCGGATTTGACAATTTACAGTGACGAGATGAAACTTTTTTTAGAATCCTAAAATTGAAGCAAAATTGACAAAAAAAAGATCACCAACAAAATTGATCACCACTCAAATTCTCAGGCCAATCCCAAGTATCTCCAGTCTACGATTTGCTATGTGGAAGCGTTCCACAAGACAAAGATGTCTGGCGAGCAGAGTTATTGGTGGACTCAATTCGTATCTGCTGTGGAATTTGTCAAAAGCCTCTTGAATTGAAAAGTTTTAATTTTTTTTATTTTAGATTAATTAATTGAATTATTAATTTTATTTGAGTGTGTATTTGTAACTGCTTTTCTATATCATAAATATAAAGAGGTAATCTCGAATATGTCAGAAAATATGTCTGGGTTATAAATATATTGGTGTATTTCTAAAACTAAACTGAAAGTTTGTTATGTAAATCGGTACGAATAGAATTATCAATTACTCTTGGGACTTTATCCCCCATTTAAATTGACTGGGAAATGTTCCGCATATCGAAAATATTTACGTAATTTTCGCATATATAAATAATACCTATTTCTTGGAATTCTTGAAAATTTTCGTTTTATTGATTTTAGAAACGATTCGGAAAGTGTTTTTATTTTAATTTCAATGTCCTTGTATGTTTTGTGTGATTTTCGTTGTTTAAAGTTATTTGTGTTTTCAAAAATTTTAACGCGTCGTGTATACTCGGCGGACCGCACAGTATGTACAGAATCCTACCATAATTTGATAAATAGTATTTTGTGATAAATTTCATAATTAATTATTCCACAGTAAAAACTAAATATTTATTATGATGAAATAATTGGATAACTTTTAGTTCATTTTTCATATGGGTTATGGTAGGTTTCCATACTAAGTGTGATGTCCGCCGAGTATACCTAAAACGAAACAACAATTCACAAGTTTTGGCACATTTTACCTTTCTTATTTTCTGCGCTCGCAAAGTGTTCAGAAATGTCGCGGTTTAGTAAATCAACTTAGCACGCAGTTACAGGGTGATCAGTTTCAAACAGCGGTTATCTAAATTTCTTTCGCTTGGTATGCTCAATGTTTTTCCATTAAGTCTATTTTATCGTCGAATTTGATGTGGGCGCATATTTACACTAGTTTGCGAGCGAAATTTCGAATAAAATCGGTTTTAAACACATTCGGGTACATTTACCGCAAAGAAGCATTAGCTATTACCTATATCTATATCGGCCGTGAACTTTTCATCCCGGTACATTCAAATCCGCTTAAATTTGATTTACGGTATTTCCTCGAAATACCCCCTGGGGGTTTATTTTTTCGGAGTGGAAATTTTGTGGGGGGTATTTCGAGGGGGCGGCTAATTCGAGGGGGGTTATTACTTCGCCAGAAATTTTCGGTAAGGATCGTAGTAAATAGTGGCGTGTTACATACCTAAAACTGATAATTAACGTGACCGAACACGATATATTAAGACATCACAAAGATAGCTACACATAAATACTAGCCTATTTGTAGCTGCTATAAAAATTTACATCAATTAATATTTTCGATGGTATTTCGAGGAAATACGGTATCAGTTTCCGAAATTTCGGTTGTAAACTAAAGTGTGTAAGCCTTTAATTTTACATGAAAGCTGTACCCAGGGACGTACGCAGGATTTTTGAGCGGGGGGGGCGTATTGTATACGGAGCCCGGCGAAAGGGGGGGGGCGGCGCCCCCCTAGAATTTTTCCCTATAGTAAAGGAATAGAGCCATGGCGCTGGCGTCATTTGTAGGCGCCAGCGCCATGGCAGTATTGGCGTTGGCGTTGGCGCCAACGTCTACCATATAGGTATATATTTATACCTATATATGGTATTTACTAGGTCCGCTTTTGGCACTGTTGGACACTTTTCTAGTGCAATTTTACGCCTGAAAAGACATATTAGAGAATGGGGCGGGGATTTGCGATTGCGCGCAAAAAAATTTTTAAGTGCCTGCAAGTGCGCCTCAGAAAAGTGCCATTTCTGGCAAAAAAATTTGTCCGGCCCGGGAACGGGGGGGGGGCGCCCCCCCCCCCGCCCCCCCCTGCGTACGTCCTTGGCTGTACTTATCATTTGTGTAACTATTAAACATTGTGATAAATTCGAATTTGTTTAAGAATTTCTATCCTTGCATGAATTTTACAAAAAAAATACATGGCTATTATTGGAGCAAAAGCAAACACCAGGCTAGAAAGGAATGTTATCAGTAGGCATTTTAGTAAGAAACCAAGAATTTACTGGTACTGTTTGAGAATGGCAGTACTGTCTATCGAAAATTGAAGAATTATATTTTACCTTTGAAGTAATAACATAATGCCACGAAGAATCTATTCTTTTCTTTTGTTTGAACACTTGTTCCGGGGGTCTCCAAGGGGGGGGGGGGGTAGCTTTATCATTCTGGAGCGATTTTTGAGCAATTTTGTCCAAATTAGCTAAAAATCATACTTTCAAGACTTTTTGCCTATTTTCACCATTCGAAATCGCTAGTTAATGTGCATTATTTGCCTATTTTTAGCTATTTTTGCCTGCGTATGAGCTTGTGTACCTATTCCCCCATATTTTTGTGTTCCGATGTTTCCTCGCAACCCTACCTCCAATCTAGTGATGTAAAAGCGCCATGGCGCTTGGCGCTATTTTGCTGTGACGAAATTGGCGCTTGGCACCATGCCCATGAAAAACGTCATGGCGCTTTTGGCGCTTGGCGCTACTTTTGACCGGCGCCAGTAACAAGATGTATGACGCTGGCGCTTGGCGCTATCGCCAAAGCAAAGAGCGCCATGGCGCTTCTGGCGCTTGGCACCATTGGCGCTAGGGGTCGGAAATGCGCCGTGGCGCTTGGCACCGAAGTTCTGGCGCTTTTCACATCACTACTCCAATCCAACCCCCAAAATTTTTCAGCCATCTTTCTCTCTGGGAGAGCGATTTGCCATCTATGCGAGTCCCCTGAGGGTCAAAATCCTGGGCACTTGTTTTTTCTCACACTAACTAATTTGAATTGACTGTTGGAAAAATTATCTGGCAACTAAAAAGTAATTTCTATATAACTAAAAAATGTCTACAGGCACAGACGAGGATTCTACACTGCCGGAGAAAAATTGCAGCAAGAAATTGCACGGTCTGTTTCTCTAAAAAAATCAAGTTCTGACATTCCATCATAGTTGTTCAAATGTATAGACTTTTTCTCAATAATTAGGTATACTCTAGTACAGAGTAAATACGTTTAGTTTCCTCTGAAAATGTTCCTATACTCGCTTTTATGTATACTTTTTCTAAGTGCTCTAGTACAGAGGAGGTATTTCTGATAGGCGTTTATGTTTATTCAAGGCATGGAAGGGTGAAAAAGGCAAAAAATAGCCAATAAATGGGTGTAAAATATCATATAGCCACAGTAAGCTGAAAATAGGATAATTTGAAGGTGAAAATGGGCAAAAGACGAAAAATAGTGATTTAGAGTTAAAATTGAGCAAAATTGCATAAAAATGATTCACTTTTACGTTTTCTGGGGATAAGTATTCTACTCACGTTTACTCATGAGTAACAGTTAAAAAAATAACTTTACTTTTTCTGTACTCACTAGTGAGTAAAATATAAATACCGTATTTCCTCGATTTACCCCCCCCCCCTTGAATTAACCCCCCCTCGAAATACCCCCAGGTGTTTAGAGCTGGGGAAAAAATAACACTCCCCTCGAAATACCCCCCGTCTGGAATTATGTACATGGTGTATGCAGTGTACATGATTTATAAATTGGTTGCAGTTTGCATCGCAGCTACACATATACTAATTTGTGTAGCAATATACGTTGATATGTCCAAATATACCCTACATGGACGCGTTGATTACCTGTTTTGTGTATATAATGCGTACTCTTTTCTATGAAATTCGTGAGAATTTCTGACGAAATAATACCCCCCTCGAATAAGCCCCCCCCCCATCGAAATACCCCCCTCAAAATTTCCACTCTGAAAAAATAAACCCCCTGGGGGTATTTTGAGGAAATACGGTACTTTATGTTTATGTATACCGTAAATGCTCTATCAGGACGACCCCCCTCCAATAAAGCGACCTCTCCAATAGTACGACCCCCTTTGGCACGTTGTCTAAGTATAATGCGACCCTCTCCAATAATGCGACCCCCAAAGAAAAATAAAAAACAAAAAACGGACGTAAGAAAATGATGTCGCAATCTTCGGACGCTGCTAATTCGGCAAATTTTGCCGCAAATTGAGCAAATTTTGTGGCTTAATGGGGATTTTTGCTTTACAATATTATTTTACGATGCCATGCTCATACGAGTTAAAAGAACAGTTGAGTTATTGAGGCGTCGAAAAATGCAATCCGACCCTCTCCAATAAAGCGACCCCCAAAAATGTGCTGAAAACAATAAACCGACAGTCGCCTTATTGGAGCATTTACGGTACTTTGAAAACAGTTTGATACTTTTAACAACTACATTCCATGTCATAATCTGTTTTCCATTGTTCATCTTTACAGACCTGGGCATCAGTATTACATCAATCCAAAATGCCATATTGAGATCACCTGCTATTTTGAGACAAGATATACATCCTGATACAAAACTTATATCTATTCATGCACAAGACATCGGCGAAGGTACATAAATACCACATAATAAAAAAATACCTATACCTATGTAGGGTTCAAATGGGGTCGGGTTATTGGGATTATTTATTATTACTATTTTGGATTATTTTTGAAAATTTTTGTGATCGGTATCGCGATTGGGGTGTCGTGGCGTCGGGATTGATTTTGGGTAAAGTTCAGGTATTGAAAGTTTTACTCTGATTTTTCACAAAAAAAGTTGGTTCAAAAAAAGTTTCACAAATACACTTGATGTCATAAACACCTGCCCGATCAAGTCCGCCCCCCCATTTTTGATTTTACTTCTGACGTGAGTTCTAGGATGCGCCAGAAGCTGAAACTTGGGGGAGATATTGGCGCAAACCCCCCTCTACTTCGCATGAATTGGAGGGCTCACGACGACCCCCTGCAGGGTGTGTCGCCCTGAGTGCAAAAAAATTTTGCGGCTTTTTTAGTGTCCCGCACAGGTCCGGCCCCCACTGACTTACACTGCGGGTGCCCTACATCCAGCTGTGGGAGGGGTATAAATCTAAAATTTTGGGGATGTTTCGCCTACACCCCTCCCCTACTATACACTGGCCAGGCAGTTTTTGGCAAATCACCACAGTGTGGTGCAGCGTTTAAAATTTACTAAAATGTTACTGTCCCACACAAGTCCAGCACCCAATTGAATTTTAAAAATGAACACTTTTGTTTTAACACTAATGTGGTTGACAACGTGATATAAGCTTGAAATATCCTGTCAAAATATCGTATCCGACCTAAAACCGCCCACCACCCATCCCCAAGTGGCTGACAAAAAATCACTTTTTACAACTTTTTTATTAGACACTTGAACTGCTGGTTTGCAATAATTTATAGGGGAGGGTTAAAGGTTGTTTCAAGTTGTGTAAAAACCCAATTGTAAAAATAAGCAGAATTTACAATTTTCAATTTTCCCCCAGCAAATTTTCTTATGAAGCCATTTTGGAGGTAAGGTTTTTTCTAATAAAAAAGTTGTAAAAGTGATTTTTTTGTCAGCCACTTGTGTGGGTATCTTGAATTTTGACCCTCCGAGTGGTTGGATAGATAGCAAATCGCTCCTCTGGAGGGATAGATAGCTGAAAAATTTCCTGGGGGGGGGGTTTGCGGGGGGTTGTGGTGGTTCGATATATAGGCTTTTTCGGGGCATCAAAGGAAGAAAAGGGTAAAAAATCGCTATATAAAATTAGGTGTAAAATGGCTCAAAATGGGTATACAACAGCATAAAGTACTAAATATAGCTGAAAATAGGTAAATAGGAACCAGAACCATGATTTTGGAATTGAACATGTATAAAAAGGTATGAAAAATAGCGATTTTGAGCAAAAATTGGGGTATACCGTATTTGCTTGAATAATCCCCCTGGGGGATTATTATTTCGTCGGACTTTTTCGAGGGGGGAACTAATCGAGGGGGGGAATTATTCGAGGGGAGAATTATTATTTTGTCAACAATTTCAACCATGTTTCTATCAACTCATTTGATGAAATATGCTTTATTCACACAAAAACGTGCCATTTTTGTTCAAATTGGGCACAATAAATTGAGTAAATCTCTTAAGGGGGGATTATTCGAGGGGGGGGATTATTATTTCCTCACTCGTCTTACAGGGGGGAATTATTCGAGGGGGGAATTATTCAAGGGGGGGAACTATTCAAGCAAATACGGTAGTTTTGCAAAAATTGCTCCAGATAGGTAGACAGCTGGGCGATTTCGGGGGGGGGGGGGGTTAGGGGGTAGTAGCCCAAAATTTTGCCTCTGGGATAGATAGATAGCTGAGCGGCCTCCGGGATAGATAGATAGCTGGGCGGTTTGGGGGGGGGGGTAACTCCCCTTCCCCAACTCCCCCATTCGAGACCCTTGGCCACTTGGGGGGGGGGTTCATGTGGTGGGCAGTATTAACTCGGATAAAATTTTTTAGAGGATATTTCATGGTTATTTCACATTTGTTAACCACACTAGTGTTAAAACAACACAAAAGTGTTCATTTTTTGAAATTTAATTGGGTGCTGAACTTGTGTGGGACAGTCACATTTTTATAAATTTTAAACGCTGCACTCTGCACTGTGCTGAGTTGTCAAAAACCGCCTGGCCAGTGTATAGTAGGGGAGGCGTGTTGGCGACAAATCCCCAAAATTTTAGATTTATACCCCTCCCACAGCTGGAAGTACGGCACCCGCAGTGTAAGAAGTCAGTTGGGGCCGGACCTGTGTGGGACACTAAAAAAGCCGCAAAAATTTTTTGCACTCAGGGCGACCCACCCTGTAGGGAGTCGCCGCGACCCCTCCAAAGGGGGTTGCGTCAATATCTCCCCCAAGTTTCAGCTTCTGGCGCGTCCTAGAACTGTGGATAGGACGTTAGAAGTAAAATAAAAAATGGGGGGCCTTACTTGATTGGGCAGGTGTTTAGAGGTTGCATAAAAGGCATGCGGAGGTGTCTGTTTACATTTCTCATTAGTGCAAAAATGTCATTTGGCAAAATTAGTCAATTTTTTCTGGGGTCGGGATTAGGAAAGTTTTAGGAATTTTACCTGCATGTTTTTACTCATGTTTGAATTTGTTTCAAACATTTTACACACATTTATAATAATCCCCAGGCAAAGGTCTCCTTTCTGTGACCGCATCTGTGCAATTAGAGTGGAATCCAAAACATGAAAAATTGCCAACTTCAGTTGTTGTCAAAGTGCCAAATTCCAAGGGCGTTGATGTATGGGCAAATTCTGGTAATGATGCTATGGCTGAGACGTTTAGGAAATTGTCATCTATTTTGCCAGAGGTATTTTTGAGCTTAATTTGAATTGCACTTATCTTGATTTGTTTTCGATTTGTGGAGGTCACTGTTGAATTTCATTTTTACCTTTTCAGTTGCACCTGGCAGAATGCACGCTGTATAGAATGTTTGGGGGAAATGATGACCCCCACTTCAAGTGAGTTCTCTAAATGTTTTTTCTGTAATCAACTTAATAGGGCATGATGAGTGAATGAGCTGGGTATATTGTGTAAATATTTGTCTCTGTGCCATCTTTTGTCCTGTATTTGGTTCTGAGTCATGCTGCCCCAATGCTCAGCAATAAATATCACCTGATACTTCTATTAACATGCAACTAGTTTTGGTTTTGATGTAAATGTCCAACACACTGAATAAATGTGAAATTGTAATATCTAATTGTGGGTGCAGAAAAAATGTGATGCAATCAATTGTTTGTATACGTACTATTGGAGATGATATGGTAGGTGAGCCAACAAATATCAAAAAGTATTTTTTTTTACAATTTCAGAGCACCCGTGCCAATTCCACAAATTTATGCATCAGTACCATTTGGTCCAAATATGGAGCAAGGTTTTATTATAATGGAAGATGTGACTGAAACTGCTGTGAATATTGACTTATCCATTTGTTTCAATTATGAACAGACAATGGAGGTTGGGATTTTATTTCTTTTGTGAATTTTGTGAGTTTCATTTAGTTCCCGCTAAATTCATGGGGTGGGTACTTGTTTTGTCCCACTTTGCTTTTTTACTTTTTCTCATTTTACAAACTGAAAAGTTATCCATTTCACACTTGTAGAAAAATAGCATTGAGTCTCTTACACTAACTGCTGAATTTTTAAGGAGCTGTCAAGTATTCTGTAATGATGAATATGGCTTAATAAAAATATGAGAATAGGTGTCCATTGCCAAGCATGTTTGAATGAAGAAATTCTGCTGCCGATGTGTACACCCGCTTTTCAGCACATTCGAATTATTTTAACAGTGTAAATATTCATTTTGCTTCACACCAGCTCATGAAACACTTGGCCTGCTTGCAAGCCTGGTCACTGAAAAATGACTGGAAATGCCGTGCTTTTGAAGTGGGGCTTTCTGATGTGTTTGCTGGAAGACAGGTGAGTATTTCCGCAGCTGGGGAAATCAAACACCCCCGGACATCCGTGCTCATTGCACATCTACATGCGCTCAGTAGGCCGCAAACACCCGTGGACATCCGTTCACACGGCGCGCCCACGTGCCAACCTGGCTCTGCTTCCTCTGCGCAGGCTTGCTTTTTGCTGCTTTGCTTCTGATGACGTGTCGCGCTTTTCCTGCTGCCCACGCTTGCCGGTCATGCGGCTTCATGGCACCCACGGCTAGGGCCCATTCCGCATCAAAGCCCATTCCGCATGTACACCCATTATAGACACATTATGCCTGCAGGGGTAAGAAAGGGGGTGGGTAACACCACCTCAAACCGCCCAGCTATATATCTATCCCTGGCGCAATTTTTTTAGCTACATTCCCCTGAACACCCCCCCCCCACCCGCAAATTGCCTAGCTATCTAGAGCGCTTTTGAGCAATTTTACCCTTTTTTCACCAAAATTCCCTAATTTTCATACTTCTTATAGATTTTCACCTTCAAAATAACTAGGTCATGTGTTTTATTACCTATTTTCAACATGCCAGATATAATAAAATGTGTTCCTGGTCAACATGCGGGATAGTGCACTGCCGCATGGCGCGGCCTCCACAAAGGGCGCCCACTGCGGCGATGACAAAGGGCCTAATCACTAAGCAGACTAAGCCTGCATGGCGAAGGTGGCGCCAGTAAGGTGCGCTGTGCACTGTGGTACCGCCTCAGTGCCACGGTTGTCCACGGGTGTTTGCAACCCACTGTGCGCATGTAGATGTGCTATGAGCGCTGATGTCCAGGGGTTATTCACCCACATTTTGCGTTTTTTTTACTAGAATTTACCACAAAATTTCATGTACTACTCTGCAACATGATAAAGTATTTCAGAAGGGAGATGTTTTTTACTTTTATGCATTTATTACTGCTTTTGCAGGAAACCAAAGATAAGCAGTGGGCAGAATTCCTTGATTGGATACACCAGCCAGGAAATGGATCACATTTCAAGCCTGAATCACTCTCCAGAATTGGTGAAATCAAGCCATGCAGTGATAAAATTAGGCATGTCTATGAGCAATTGCACAAGGAAATGGGTAAAAGAAAACAAGAAACTTATTTTATTGAAATGTATTTATTTATCATTGAATTAGCTTTACCACACAGGCATAGCTGAAGTAATGGTTCATGGTGATTTTTGGGCAAATAACATCCTAAATGTGATTGATTCTAGTGGAAAAGCTACCAAAAATGTCAAATGCTTTGTTGACTGGCAGGTGAATTTTTTCTGGCAGGTGAAGTTCTATGTTGATAAATTCCAAACATGACAGCTGACCCATTCTGGCAGTCCAGTAGAGGATTTAGCCAGATTATTCAGTTTCTCTGTGCAAGCTGATGTCAGACATAAGCACCTAAATGAATTTTTAGAATAGTGAGTGTTTTCTACAATTTTTGCACTTTCCACTGAGAATAAAAAGATAGCACCAAATTTTCAGTTACTACACCTGCTTAACATCCTCACTGGGCCAAAGTCCACCATTTACACTGGAGGACATAAAATCACTTTTCAATGAAAGCTTCCAAATTTGTGCCAGTATGGCTATTCCTTACTACCCGAGTTTCTTCAAAATGATGGATGCTGGCACTTTTATATCATCACAAGATGTTGAAAAATATAGAGAAAAGATGTGGTTGGATGCAAGTTTGACTTTGGATGATACTTTGGCCTTGATTGATCAAAAGAAGTGTGTGAAATGAGTTTTTGATTATTTGACTTGTTATGGGATTTGTTGTTATACTGAGTAATTTGTTCTAACTTTGATTATGTGCATGAATTTTTGATGTCTAAAATTATATTTTTATTGATGCTTATTTTTAGCACACCAATGTTATTAAAATTGGTTTAAATGAATACTCGTTGTGGGCCAAATTGACAATAAACAATTGATTCTCACTTAACTCTTGTCATTATTTATCAGAGTTCTGTCATGATTTCTAAAACACTCACTGCAAGCCTTCCCAGAAAAATATGCTAATTGTATCAGGGCTGTTTTGGCACTAAATATATACCGTATTTCCGCGAATTAACCCCCCTCGAAATACCCAGGTCTGAGCGACTTGAGGAAATAAAAAAACCCTCGAAATACCAGCCCGAATTAAGTGTAATGGGAATATAGACAACAAAACGGCGGTTTGTGATACCTACATGGGAACTAGAACACATGTTAAAAACAGTGAATGAGTTGTATTAGGTCACGTATTACTAACGATGGCAAACAGTCGAAAAAAAAGTATTTAAATTTTTAAGTGTTTTTTCTGAAATGAATTTTCGAATTTTTCTTCAAAATAATTTTTGAATTTTGAATTTAATTTTCGAATTTCGAATTTTCGAGTCTTTTTTGGCAATTTTCAAATTTTTTTGGCTAGTTTTCGAATTTTTTCAAATAATTTTCGAACCTTTTTGGAAAAATATTGAATCTTAAGCTTTAAACACAGAATTTGGACTGTCTTCATGTTCTGCTCAGTTGTTATGACCTTATTTTAACCATAAATAAGCATAAAAATGGTGGAATGAGCTATGCAAACGCGTGTGCTGCTTCTTCATTTAATTCACACATTGATACATTGAATTCACCAACAGAGCAAAGGCAATAAAAACAACAATTTAAATATTGGCGTCAAATAAAATATCAGCATAAAATACAAAATTGGCTTTAAATATTATTTTTTCAGAGTGGAAACTTGGGGGGGGGGTTAAACGAGGGTGGGTATTTCGAGGGGTGTGTATTATTTTGCCAGAAATTTTTCAAAATCCCAGTACTAAATTGTTGTTTGTAGGTAACACAGATGTCAAAAAATGCAACAAAAACTGCCTTTTATAAGACTCTATATACTTATATTACGTAGATGGTACAAACCCCTGTTCTACACAACACAGTCATTGTTTTTAACGTGTGTTCTGTGTTTCCCAGATCACAAACTGCATTACGTCCTCTATACACCAAATTGGGGGGGGGGGGTATTTCGAGGGGGGTTTATAAATTAATAGTGTAAATTTTGAGGTGGGTATTTCGAGGGGGGGATATTTCGAGAAAATACAGTATAAAAAACGGATGTGTTGAAGTCCGCCTCTTCCGCCATGGATGACATTTCAACGTTTTTTTTGTTACGTTTCGCTTTTCCATACGCGCCGCGTATCAATTGTTGATTTATTTAGCACGTTGAACTTAACAGTGTGTTTTGCTGCCTTGAATTCCCTAAAAAATTCGAAAACTATTTTTGAATTTTCGAATTTTTTGAAAAATAAATCGATTTTTAAGTGTTTTTTCTAGGGGCGAAAAAAAATTCGAAAATTCGAAAATGTTTTCGAATTTTCGAATCTTTTTTTGCCATCGTTACGTATTACAGCGACTATTTATAATGTACTTTAAGGTGTATGTCGATAGACGCTTATAAATACATCAATGTTAATTTTAAATTTTGCTACTTCTATCTGGAATTTCAAAAAAAATTCCTGGGGGAATAATAAACCCCCCTTGAATAAGCCTCAATTCGAATTATTTATTAATTTGCGGGTGAAATCATAAACCATCTGCGGGTATTTCGAAGAAATACGGTAACAAATAAAATGACGCATGACTAACTCAACCATAAAAATGGTGTAGTTTTACACAGTCAACACAGTCTGTGTATTTTACTTCATTTATTTTTTTGTTTTATTATTTTTTATCCAAATGTCCAGCTTTTCCCAGTTTGTATTTACCTAGTAGCAGTATACCCAATACCTATATCAAAATGATTGCGACACCGCTTACTGGCTTGTGACATCATTGGAGTTGACAATTTATGTTTAAAATGGTTGTTTTTGTGTGCATTCGATACAACAGACAACTTTTTATTGTCCTCGAGTCAAGGAAATACTGCGATATAAATATCTCAGACTCTACACTTGAAATTTTGCAAAACTTTTTAAAACGACACTAAATCTCTATTTGTGAAACAGTTTTCATGTTGTTGCTTGTTTTCTAGGTTTCATTATTTATCCATAGTGTAAATACAATGAAAAATAATGTCCATAAATAGGTATGTAACATGTATGGTTTTAAAATTGTTCCAATAAATAAATACATGCAGTTAGTATGTATAATAACATGTATGGTTTTAAAATTGTTCCGATAAATACATGCAGTTAGTAAATATGTAACAGTATTTTTGTGGTGAAAACTGAATAGATATATTGTTACACTGCGTGACATGTGTTGTGGGTTGACACATTTGTGGTCCAAAAGATTTGGTTCCATATACAATATACAGATTCATATGACTTGGTTCTATAGGGCTGAAAACCCGAACCGACCCGAATCAAACTGAACCGCGGTTCCAAGTGTATTTTGAAACCGGGAAATGGAACCAAAGTTCAGTGATCACATGTATTCAGCAAAAATAGGAAAGGAAAAAACGCTTTTACTTTTTCTGTTTTGAAACTCTCCTAAGCAGGGTTGGCAAAATCTCAGAAAAAAATAAAAATAAAATGGAAAATTGGAGAATAAAATAAAATAAAATAAAATGGAAAATTAATAAAATAAAAATACACTTTTACTAAAATTCAAATTCTTGTAAAATTTTAGTAAAATTGTACAATAATTCGAATTTTTGTACAGTTTTAGTAAAATTTTACAAAAACTTGCGTGTCTGTTCAATTCTATAGAAAGTTTTCTCTCATGTTGCTTAAGTTTCTATGTAGCTGCCAATTTGCAGAACTAGTGCCTTGTTGTATCTTTCATTGTTGTGATTGAGAAATATTGTTGCTCAAAATTGCAAATTTTCACATTTTTAAAAATATTTTCACCTTAAAAATCACTAATTTGTGATTTTTTTTCTTATTTTCTTTGTTCCATACCTTGAAAAAGCCTATAAATATATTGAACCCCGCAAGCTCCCCCCCCCACCCAAAAAAACAACAACACATTTTTAGCTATCTTCCCTTGGGAGGAGCAATTAGCTCCCCCTGAGGGTCAAAATACAAAATACCTACTCGCAACCCGTGTCACAAGTTTACATTTAAAAAAATTTGTATTCATCTGGATGCTTCTAGCGTGCACATTGTTTTATGTCCTTGCATATTGTTTATTTTTTGTAAAATGGTTTCATTTTATTTTATTAATGACATTTCAGAATAAAATAATATAAAATAAACTGAAACATGAATAAAATAAAAATAAAATACAATTTTAATAAAAATAAAATACAATTTTAGTAAAAAGAATTTTACTAAAACCAACCATGCTCCTTGGTTATGAGTGCCATGGTGATGTAAAAGCACAAGCACAATGGTTCAATGGTTCACTAACACCATTTTTTCTACAAAATCTCAGAATTTTCAAAATTTTCAGTCTGTGTGATTCTGATACATAAACACCTTCCCGATCAAGTCCGGCCCCCAATTTTTTATTTTACTTCTGATGTCCTATCTACAGTTCTAGGACGCGCCAGAAGCTGAAACTTGGGGTAGATATTGGTTCAACCCCCCTCTACTTCGCATGAATTGAAAGGGTCGCAGCGACCCCCTACTGGGTGGGTCGCAGAGTGCAAAAAAAATTTGCAGCTTTTTTAGTGTCCCACACAGGTCCGGCCCCAACTGATTTCTTACACTGCGGGTGCCGTACCTCCAGCTGTGGGAGGGGTATCAACCTAAAATTTTGGGGATGTGTCGCCAACACCCCTCCCCTACTATACACTGGCCAGGCGGTTTTTGGCAACTCACCACCGTGTGGGGTGCAACGTTTAAAATTTATTCAAATGTTACTGTCCCACACAAGTCCAGCATCCAATTGGATTTCAAAATCTGGACACTTTTGTGTTGTTTTAACACTCATGTGGTTGGAAATGTGAAATAAGCATGAAATATCCTCTAAAAATATCTTATCCGACCTAAAACCGCCCACTACATGAACCCCTCCCCCAAGTGGGTGACAAAAAATCACTTTTTACAACTTTTTTTATTAGACACTTGAAATGCTGGTTTACAATAATTTATAGGGGAGGGTTAAAGGTTTCAAATTGTGTAAAAAACCTTACCTCAAAAATGCCTTCATAAGAAAATTTGCTGGGGGTAAATTTAAAATTGTAAATTTTGCCTATTTTTGTTCCTGCAATGATGTCATTTTTTACAATTTGAAATTCACCCCCAGCAAATTTTCTTATGAAGGCATTTTTGAGGTAAGATTTTTTACACAACTTAAGACCTTTAACCCTCCTCTATAAATAATTGTAAACCAGCCGTTCAAGTATCTAATAAAAAAGTTGTAAAATGTGATTTTTTGTCAGCCACCTGGTGGGAGGGGTTCATGTGGTGGGCTGTTTTGGGTGGGATAAGATATTTTCAGAGGATATTTCATATTTATGTCACATTATCAAACACTTAAGTGTTAAAACAACACAAAAGTGTTCATTTTTTAAAATGCAATTAGGTGCTGGACTTGTGTGGGACCGTAATGTTTTAACAAACTTTGAGCGCTGCACCCCACACTGTGGTGAGTTGCCAAAAACCGCCTGGCCAGTGTATAGTAGGGGAGGGGTGTTGGCGACACATCCCCAAAATTTTTAGATTTATACCCCTCCCACAGCTGGAGATATGGCAGCCGAAGTGTAAGAAATCAAGTGGTGGCCGTACCTGTGTGGGACAGTGAAAACGCCGTAAATTTTTTTCACATATACAGCGCCCCCCACTATAGTGAATCGCCGCTGCCCCATTTATTCATGAGGGGTAGTGGGGGGTTGCGCCTACATACCACCCAAGTTTTAGTTTTCCACCCCTACCACAACCGGAGATATGGCCTGCGAAGTGAAAAAAAAAATAGGCGGCCGGACTTGATCGGGAAGGTGTTTATTATTCGGTGCCACAGTAAACAAATTTTTGTTTACTGTGGCACCGAATAATATGGATCAGAATCACACAGACTCAACTCATTTGACCAAAATGGAATGTGACCAATTTTATGCCTCAAAATCAGTAAAAATAAAACCGGGAGTAGGACATACATGACACCGCCATGGTGGCTGCAATATTTTTTTTCAATTGAAGTTCTTTTTTTTTGATGGCCTATCAATCTGAATAAGTTTAGAAAATTTGAGATCAATGTGCTCAGAAAAGTGTTGTAGGAGATTCCATATGATTGGCTTTGTTTTTTAACAACCACTAGCACTGCCGTCAATAAAAATTTTTTCAGCCATTTTATATGTGTGTTTATGGAAGGGTAGTTATTCATTGGGTTATTTTTTTCCTCAGAACTTGCACTTTATGCATTTTATGGATGCATTCAATCAAATCAAGTAATTCATGTATTTATCAGTTCAAAAGATCAAACGTCAATGTATTCATGCTAAAATTCATGTTCATCAGCATCCAAATCATTTAAATACACATTGTGAATAAACATATCAAATAACCTGAGGAGGGTTTTTCAAGTGGGGGAGTTATTCAAGCAGGGAGTTATTTTTTTCTCACCTGTCCAACAGGTGCAGTTATTCAAGGGGGTCTTATTCAAGGATATACACGATATTGGCTAATTATTATTAATATCACTTCACTCTAGTATTGGTTTTAATTGACTTTTTCAGTATCACTTCAGGCTTGTGTTTGTGTAGTCAATTTTTTACACAGTTACACACTAGCTTCTATTTATGATAAGATGGCATCCAGCCAAGCTGATGGATCCGATGCAGTGCAAACTGAAAAATCGTGTGCTGAACGAATGAATGGTAGATTCTTTTGTGAAAGATCTTTCTTTTTCGTGGTTGCATAGCAGAAAAACTGTTGCCACTCAGATTTGGGTATCACAATTTCAACTATCAAAACTGCAATTCTAACAGCACCCGCTGTATCCAAATGTGAGATATCACCGAGTACAGATGTGGAAACTTTTGAGGTGAAGGAAATTGGCAAAGGTGTGTAACTTCATTTACAAGTGCCACAGAAGTGTGAAATTTTTCTTTTTAAATATTTTTTGTACAACTACATGGATACCTAAGTATCATGCTGGCGCGTTATTGACAGACATAAGTAATTTTGGGCGCATACTTTTCGGTCCGCCGAGCGCCGAGTATAATCACAAACAAACTCAAATAAATATACTTCACTTGAAAAAGCTTGAAAAGTATTGTTCTTGGTTCCCATCGGTTGAATTGCTGATTCATTTAACAACCGACACTGCTTAATATTTTACCTATCTACACTTTTGGCACGAAGCCCGCCATTTGCATTTTTACTGTATTCACAGGCAAAGGATTCCTTTCATTCACTGGCACAATCAACTTGAAATGGCAGCCAGAAAATCCAAATTTGCCCAGTTCAGTTGTAGTGAAAATTCCAAATACAAAGAGTCTTGAAATTTGGGCAAATTCTGGCAATGATTCCATGGTGGAGATGTGTAACAAGATGAAAGGTTTACTACCAAAGGTAAAGGAACTTTGGGGGTTTGGGGTTTCTCCAGTTACTTGGCATTTTGTATGTGCAGTTATTTATGTCTATGTTGGCAGCGCACCAAGTGCAACCAATGCATGTAAGCACATGCATTTTGTTAAAATGCCAAACATGAAACGTATAAACAACATCAATTTCTTTATCTTTCCATCGTTTTATGGCATGCTGCCAATTAGAAATGCTACATGTAACTAACTGGATAAGTGATGTGAGGATTAGGGTGTCAAATTTCCGTTTTCTGTTTTCCGTTTTCCGCAGGCAAATTTTTTCTTTTCTGTTTTCCGGCTGCTGAAATTTTTTTAGCCGTTTTCCGTTCCGTTTTCCGGCAACTTTTTTTTCCGTTTCCGTTTTTTCCGGCTCATTTTCCATTTTCTGGCTAAATTTTCAGTTTTTCCACTTTTTTTATGTTTTCCGCCTCAATTTCCAGTTTTTCCGCCTTTTTCCATTTTCCGCCTCAATTTTCCATTTTTCCACCTCATTTTACCTTTTTCTGGCTCAACTTTCTGTTTTCTGATCAGCCAAACTGGTAAAAATTCATGCAGATTGTCAATGATGTAAAAAATTTTCTGTTTCCAGCAAAATTACTGCAAATTTTTTCCACTTCCAGCAAAATTTCAGCGAATTTTATCTGTTTTCTGGCAAAATTTCAGCAAAATTTTTCATTTCCGTGCAAATTTGATTTTTCTGTTTCCGTTTTTCCGGCCTCTTTTTCCGTTTTCCGGCTGCTGAAATTTTTTTTTCCGTTTCCGTTTCCGTTTTCCGCTAAGTGCAAAATTTTTTACCTTTTCCGTTCCATTTTCCGGCCGCTGAAAAAATTTTTCCGTTTCCGTTTTCTGTAAAAACATTTTTTTACACCCTAGTGATGATTACTTCCATCATGCATTACCTTTCCAATCAGATAAATATTAGTTCAGCATGCACACAGCTCAGCAGTAAAAATACAACACTGTGTGCTTGAAATAGAAAAGAAATTATGTAAGCTGCTGTCATACCGTGTCATTGTTTCATACAGTAAAATGTTTTAAGTAAACTCAAATCAGTGTGTATAGTCGGCAGACATGATACTATACAATGAGTTGCATGATGTCATATCATGCACGCTGTATCCACACGTAGAACTCTGTTTTGGTGACTCGTGCTTACGCATATACGGAATGAAACTATTCAATTGTGCCCGCACAATTCAAACCCCCGTCAAAGTGTAGTTGAGTTTTTTGGCATGATGCCATCCAAGCGTCGTCTGGATCTGAATAAATACAAAGCGGGAACGTTTTCTGAATTCAAAATTTTGAACGTAACAAGTTTTTGTCAAAATGAATCGATAGCGTTAACTTTTCTAAATATGAATTAGATTAAACGTAGGTAAACGTATAATCAAAAATTTGCAGCACCTATCGGCACAAAAATTGGAGTAAACGAGTGCGTAAAGAACAGCACATTTTTATTTTCCTTCTTACTATCTTTATATTTTTTTTTACTAAATTCCTTTCTCGTTCGCTCTAGAAGAACAAAATATAACTTTCCAATTTTGTAGAATGATATGTCCGTCGACTATACATATTGACATATTCACGACCCACTGTGCACCGTTTTTCTACTGTATTGAAGATGTATCGCACTTCGCTGTTCAGTAAGATGTTGAATTTCATTGACGCTCAGCGAAGCGAAACATAAGTGGACCAAACCTGTATAATATCATGTCTGCCGACTTTTTTATATTTTATACCATTAGAAAACATTTCATAAAAAGTGTGTCGTTATAAAAAACCGTTCTGCTGCACTCCCTACATTGCACTCCCTACATTGCAGTTTCACTGTGCAGAGTGCACTCTCTATGAAACCTTTGCACTCAGCGACCCTGAATTTGTGTGAGTTTATACAAAAATTGGCTTTTTCCATAGATAACAATTTGATGATGCCTAAAATTCGTCTGAATGGACCAAAGCGACAATAAGTGGTACGTAAAGTCCTTCCTAAGTGCCGTATTAATTTGCAATTGAATAAATTAGTAAGCAAATTTGTAAATAAAAATAGTGCAATTTGTCACGATCACGATACTTACCCACCACTTACAACTAGGGCTCGAAACTCGATTTTTTTCAAACTCGAGTTCGAGTCTCAACCCCAAAATTTTTCCGGTCGAGTCGGCGAGTCGAGTCGGGCGAGTCAGTGAAAAGTCGAGTCGAGTCAGGCAAAAATCTCGAGTCTCGAGTCGAGTCGGATGCGTTACTTTTTCACATGAATCTTGCATAAATTTCAGATACTGGTTCTTCAACCAATGTTTTCACACACTCTAATGCCAATGGTTGATTTTAATATCAAGATAAAGCAAAAATATAACTACTGTATTTCCTCAAATTGCCCCCTGGGGGGTTTATTTTTTCAGAGTGGAAATTTTGAGGGGGGGTATTTTGAAGGGGGGGGGAGGGTTATTATTTCGCCAGAAATTTTTCAAAATCCCAGTACTAAATTGTTGTTTGCAACTTACACAAACGTCGAAAAATGCAACAAAAACTGCCATTTATAACACTCAGTGAACTTTTTATGTATGCAGACGGTATATTACCGGTTCTAACATAACACAGTCATTGTTTTTCACATGTGTTCTGTGTTTCCCAGATCACAAACCACATAACATTCTCTATACAGTAAATTGGGGGGGGGTATTTCGAGGGGGGGGGGGGTTTAAGTTCATAGTGCCCATTTTGAGAAGGGGGGATTTTGAGACGAGGGGTCATTTGAGGGGGGTGGTATTTTGAGGAAATACAGTACATTACATCTTTTTGGGTCAGTGCCAACATTGTGGAATGTATTTGACGTGGTGCGTGTGTTTCATTCCGTAGAATTGTATAGCAACTTGAGTTGAGAAACTTGACTTTAGACATCATTGAATAGATATGACAAGCAATTATAGATGCAGCATGGGATGCGGTAATGCGCGCGTGCGCGCAAAATTTTTGAAAAATATGTTCAAAATTCATATCAAAATTGATATTTTTGATATGATTCAATGGGAAACCCCGACTCGAAATTTGCTGGATTTCCGAGTCGAGTCGGGCAAAAAACTCGAGTCTCGAGTCAGGGCCATATTTTTCCGGTCGAGTCAGTCGAGTTCAAGCCCTACTTACAACATTACTTACTGCCTACTATTTTCATTGTGGCATCTTCAATTGTGGAATTGTGTGGATTTTCACGGAGCATTGAACACCACTGCACATATGCACTCAGTGGGCATAACTATTAATGTGAGCAGTGAACATAAAAAACACCTGGACAGCAGTGGCAGATGCTCACCCAGCACACAGCAAACTGGTGCCTGTGTGGCAAATGTCTGCACTTTGAATTTGCTGACAAATTCAAACACTAAGGATCAAACAAAGGAATGACTTTGGCCATTTCTGTGGTGGCTAGAATCTGAATCTGTACATGCCCACTTGTTTCCTTGTTGATATTGCCTTCTATGCTGCCACTAAGTGCACACAGAAATGGCTGCTAATCAGTACAATTGCCATTGCCACCCCTGCCTGCCTGCTTAGCAGATGGTTGCCACTCTGCTGTGATGGCAAATTTGGTGCATGCACATGCAGAAATTCTACTGCATGACACAGCTGGGTGCCCCCAGCCGCGGAAACAAACAGCAAATGTGTGTGGTGCCGGGCAGCACGACGCAGTGCCACAGATGTCTAAAGGTGTTTGCTGCCCACTGCAAACATACAAATTTCTAGGAGTTCTTAATGTCCACTGCATGCATGCAAGTGTTTAGTGGTATTCGCTGCCCATGGCCACTGAGTGGTAAAATTGGATCCAAGACTCCAGTAGCTAATACCACAGATAAAATGTGCCCTTTGTAGTGCCCCAGTGCCAATACCGGTGATCTACGCGGCAGTGCCGTTTGGGCCAGAGGGAGAGCAGGGCTACATCGTGATGCAGGATTTCTCCCAACAGGTCGCCCACGTGGACATGAGCGAGGGCTTCGATTTGGAACAGACCAAGCAGGTTTGTTGGCAATGTTGAATTTAGCTGTTGAACATTGTGATTTCATCATGGACACAACAAGAGACCATTTTTTTCTTTTGTTGTGATTCTTTTCACTAGTGTGCTGTGTGGAATTGGCAGCAAAGCTATAAGCACAATTACAACAAGAACCATTGTGACAAGAAAAAAATGTGACTTTGCTTCCATGACGTGATCATCTACAAATATTGACGTTTTTTAAGCAGATTATTTGCTATATTGTGATCAATTGAAGCATCACACCCTCAAATTTTCATTGTGTAATCACAATGTTGAAAACTCAACAAATAATGTTGAAATATTGTCATCACAGAAAAACTGTGTGAATGCAGTCTAATGAGGGCACAAAATCTTTGATACTTTCATATGTATGTGTAAATCAGAGTACAGGTAATTTTTGGGAGGAAACAAACGTACTCAAATGTGGTTACATACTTTTCAGTGAAAATATATGCATCTACCGTATTTCCTCGAAATACCCCCCCCCCCCCTCGAAATACCCCCCCCCCTCGAAATACCCCCCCTCAAAATGGACACTATGAACTTATAAACCCCCCCTCGAAATACCCCCCCCCCCAAATTCAGTGTATAGAGAACGTAAATGACAAAGGCTGCGGTTTGTCATCCGGGCAACGCAGAACACACGTTAAAAACGATGACTCTGTTATGTGAGAACAGTGTTTGTACATCTACACACTTATAAATGTCTTTAGAGTCTTATAAATGGCGATTTTTGTTGCATTTTTCGTCGTCTGCGTACGTTTCAGACGACATTTTAGTACTGGGATTTCAAAAAATTTCTGACGAAATAATAAACCCCCCCCTCGAAATACCCCCCCCCTCGTTTAACCCCCCCTCAAAATTCTCACTCTGAAACAATAAACCCCCCGGGGGTATTTCGAGGAAATATGGTATATAGGTAAAATGCATGTATATATGCATCTATCAACTGTGACATGTGATCTTCACAGTATATAGCAACATTATGTATCATCAAAACCATTCAAATAATAAAATTCAGCATACATCTACAACAACATTTTCCACTACCATAAAGTAAATACCCCTAAATAAGATTATGTGGATATTATTTCATAGGCCATACAACATGTGGCAGCTCTGCAGGCTTGGTCATTGAAAAATGAAGACTGGAAGAATAAGCCTGGCTTCAATCTTTCACCTTCAGATATGTTTGGAAGAAATCAGGTCAGTTTGTGATAAATTATTGAATGGCACTCAAAATTACCGTATTTACTCGAATAATTCCCCCCACTTGAATAATTCCCCCACTCGAATAATTCCCCCCTGTTAGGCGAGTGAGGAAAAAAAAATTCCCCCACTTGAATAATCCCCCCCCCCAATGACGGAAGGCAGTTAACGCACATTTATTTCAAAAACAATCGATGAAGTCAACCCAAGCAAAAGAACTGTGTGTGGTTTGATTCACTGGATGCAAATGCAGTACATCGGGTGTTCAAAGATGCAAGTGTGCACTACCAATGGAAACAGGATGTGTATTTAGTGTGATAGAACATGGCTAAAAATTTTGACGAAATAATAATCCCCCCACTTGAATAATTCCCCCTTTGAATAGTTCCCCCTCTAAAATGTCTGACGAAAAAATAATTCCCCGGGGGAATTATTCGAGTAAATACGGTATATTGTCTCCATTTTACTGGGCTGTCACTGGAACTGTGCAAGAAATACCAACCACTACTAAATCAATTGTTTTGCAAACAGGCATACTATAAGTTCACTTATTATTTTACATCTTTGCCTATTTTGTTGTAATAAGTATACTCTTTATCCTCCATTTCTATTTAGTTCACCAGCTGTGAACCCATAGACATCCATGCTCGCTGGATATATGTATGTGCATACTCAATCGATCCATGTCCATTGGGTACAGCCACCCAGTGAACATGTTCATAAATGTCCAAGCAGCGCAGATGTCTAGGGGGCATTAGCCTTCTAAAATGCACTCTATACTCAAAAGCCTTTTTCTTGTGAACAACCACACTAATCCGATTCAATTCAAACATGTTAAATATCAAATTTACGCACAAATATTTTTTACATACCGTATATCCTTGAATAAGACCCCCCCCCCCCCTTGAATAATACCCCCCCTTGAATAACACCCCCCTGTTGGCCAGGTGAGGAAAAAATAACGCCCCCCCTTGAATAACTCCCCCCTCTTGAATAAGTCTCCCCTTTGGGAAAAACGACAATGTGTATTTGAATGATTCAGACGCCGATGAACACGAATTTTAGGATGGATACGTTGTTTTTGTTCTTGTTGAACTGATCATTTTCTGCATTAGATGTGTTGACGGAATGCATACAAACAATGAATAAAGTGAAAGTTTTCCTGGAAGTTCTGAGGAAAAAATAACTCCCCCCCTTGAATAGTACCCCCCCTTGAATAACTCCCCCCTCCAAAACCTCTGACGAAATAATAACGCCCCTGGGGTCTTATTCAAGGATATACGGTACATACATACCTAACAAGCTGGTGCCTTTTTAAATATAAACGTTTTCCTTCCCGAGTTCAGCTCAATTTAAATTGTACTTTCCAGGAAAAACTGGAAAATGACTGGGCGCAATTCAAAGAATGGGTGAATGAACCTGAAAATTCACAACACTTTAAACCAGAATCATTGGCCAGAATTGATGAAATCAAGCCGAACACTGAAAACTTGAAATATATTTATGATGATTTGTACAAGATGAAAGGTTTGTATAATAAAATTATCCAGCTTTGGATTCCCCCCTGCACCCCCTCCCTTGAAATACCCCGTGTCTGAGTGAGCTGGGCATTATAAAAAAATCCTCTCATAATACCCCATATTGAAATTGAGGCGTCTAATTCTAAAAGTCGACAAGTCCACAAAATGCGATTTTGAGTAAATCGCATTTTAAGTTTCATACCCAATTCCAATCCCGTGGTGCGTGTCCAATTTGGCTCTCTGATGCTTTCCATTAAGTTCCATATGTTGACAGTAAAGTGTCAAATTTTCAGCCCCTGCTCTCAGCCTATATGTGAAAAATGGGGTGTCCATAAAATTCGATTCGGTCAGAGCAAAACGGTTTTTCGGAGGGAAATGGACTTGTCGACTTCTTGCACGCGAGAACATTTTTGTTCCCTGGGAAGCCGAGGCTGCCTAATGGGAAAATTATGGACTTGTCGCCTTTTAGTAATCGGTGCCCATAATGGACTCATCACATTTCTTGCGTTTTTGTCCATAAAAAAAGGATGTGGAGGATGGACTTGTCGACTTTTAGCACAAAACCAAGTGGACTTGTCGACTTCTTGCCCAATTTTTTTGCATTTTCCCAAAAAATGTCAGATTTGCACTATGGGCATGTGAGGTCAAAAAATTTATGGAAAATTATGAAAAATGTGCGGGAGTAGCCCCAGATGACGTTTCCGGGCCTAACTCGAAATTTTCATATTGTGGACTTGTCGACTTTTAGAATTGGACGCCTCAATTACATGTGCGTGCAGATCAATGATGTGTCATGTACATTACATATTTACAAATGTAACGCAGTGAAAGTATTTTGAGGAAAAGTGATATTCTGATCCTGATACCTAATCATTGTACTCCGCGGACAGCAAGCTATGCATTTTTTCTGACGGAAACACTCCATCATGACGTCATCGTGGATAAAAGAAAAATTGTTCCACAAAAAGAAAAAAACAATCAGGTTGCTTGCGCGCAACTATGCTTTTTTTTTTTTTGACCATTTTGCTTTTTTTGTGAAGTTCGTACATAAGTATCCCGTTCGCGCGTTATCGACTTAGACATAAGTAATTTAGTGTGCATACTTTTCGGTCCGCCGAATACCTATACTAATTTTGCATTCAGGTGTTCCCGCAGTGATGGTACATGGTGATTTTTGGGCTAACAATATTCTCAATGAGAAGGATAAAGACGGGATGCCGGGCAAAAATATTATTGCATTTGTGGACTGGCAGGTGCAATATTTAAACTCCGATCTAATTTGTATCTGGGTTTTTTTATAGGGAATTTTTTTTAAACTTTCAGTTGACACACGCTGGCAGTCCAGTGGAGGATTTGTCAAGATTTTTTGGCTTTTCTGCCAAAGCTGAAGTGAGGCACGAGCACAAAAATGAATTGATTGAATTGTTAGTGCTTATATTCTGTTTTATTTATGGTTGATATCTATAATTTCAAACTTATACTCTGTGTAGTGATGTAAAAGGTGTCAAAATAAACACATACACCAGGGGCTAGATTTAATTCTCCCTACAGATTTGTAGGATAGGGCGTACGCCCGATAGATTTTTTTAAAGTTCAGCCGCATCGACGCACATGCACCGAGAGGAAGGCGGTTTGTAAAATATACGAAACCATCCCTTAAGGTCGCCGATATTGCAATATGACGTATATCACTTCGATTGTGGCATTTCTTGGCCGTCTGCCAATTCACTTTTTATTTTATTTTGTCGGGCGGTTACTCGCATAAGTCACGCTTTTGTGTAGTCAGGTGGTCACTTTTTTAGTGTTCACTGTCTGCAACCGAAACCATGAGGGCAGCGACAAGAAAGAAATGCATGCGCGAGCGTACAAAAGCGCGACTTATGCGAGTAACCCGCCCGACAAAATAAAATAAAAAGCGAATTGGCAGACAGCCAAGAAATGACGAAATAGTGATTTCCGGGCCAAAATCGAAGCGATATACGTCATATTGCAATATCGGTGACCTTAAGGGATGGTTTCGTATATTTTACAAACCGCCTTGCTCTTGGTGCATCTGCGTCGATGCGGCTGAACTTTGAAAAATCTATTGGGCATACGCCCTACCCTACAAATCTGTAGGGAGAATTAAATCTGGCCCCAGGGCGCAGTCATGCACCCTTTCAAGTATAAAATGTAATGCGAAGTGTCCATTTAAATATTTAAAAATGTTGTTTTTGCTGAACTTCTGTCATTTTCCATGACATTTAAAAACCTGTATGACATTTTACACTTGACTTTACACTACAGGATATGGGCGGAGCTGCCACCAGAGCACTTTAAACCACTATTCCTGAATCCTGATTAGCATTCAAAAATGATCATGATTTTGTTCCAATCTGAACAAATATATATGAATCTTTCAAAATTAGGAAAAATATAAAAATTCATAAAACTTACCTATTTATATGTACTAATGTATATCTATATTGTGTTGAGTTGTTTGAAACTTTTGGGTGAATTTTCTGTGCCCACATTTTGAATCATAACACCCTCTTTCCAAATAAATACATACTTACCCCCCTTTCAGTTATTACAAATCACTCACATCAGCTTTGGGACACGAGCCACCATTCACATTGGCTACAATAAAGTCACTTTTTAATGAGACATTTTCCAAGGCTTCTGGTATACTGCTGCCCCATTACCCACAACTGATTAAAGCGGTTGACAGCGGCCATTTCATTTCATCAAAAAATAGTGAGAAAATGAAAGAGAAAATTTGGTCGGATGCCGCGTTGACATTGGATGATGCACTGGAATTGATTGATGAGAAGAAAATGGAAAAGTGATTTGAATATTTATATGGAATGTCTGTTTTTCTCACATGATTATAATTAAGAACATTGATATTTTTCATATTTACATCTGTGTACTTTCCTCAAGATGTCACTTTACATGAAGCTTTTTGCTAAAACTAATCATCACTTGTTAAGTGCCTTCATTTCATGGTATCCAAATCTGTTGTACTTATTCCGGCTGAAAAGTCCCCGGGCAGTGCTCGCCCTTCGCGCTAGGGGTAAGCTACGGTCATAAAATTTTGACAGGTTAAGGCATCAGGTGTTTTGAGTTTTCACCTAAAGTTTTATCCCTCTAGCTCATCCCACTGCGGAACTGTGGGGGTTACAATTTTGGTCATTTTGTACTGATGTACAAATGGTGCTCTAGCCCAATGCTGCTTGAAGTTGTGATCATGAAACTTTGGCTAGTGTAAGCCACCAGTGTTGGCAATGTGCTGATAGTACTCAACACTTTCATCAACATCATTGCTATTAAGGTAAAATAAATATGCAGATCAGGGTGATGTGCAAGAAACGTGGGAATTGTTATGGATGTTTTTGGGGATCATCTGAGATCATGTTGTATTGCAGTGTTGATTTTAATGTTGTTTTGAAATGTGCAGTAAAGAAGAAGATCATGGAGGAAGTGGTAGTCAGTAGGGTGTCAAATTTCCGTTTCCGTTTTCCGTTTCCGCAGGAAAATTTTTTACCTTTCCATTTTCCGTTTTCCGGCAGCTGAAAAATTTTTACCTTTCCGTTTTCCGTTTTCTGGCAGCCGAAAAATTTTTACCTTTCTGTTTTCGGTTTTCCGGCAGCTGAAAATTTTTTACCTTTCCGTTTCCGTTTTTCCAGCCCATTTTTCTGTTTTCCGGCTGAAAATTTTTTACCTTTCCGTTTCCGTTTTACCAGGCCATTTTTCCATTTTCTGGCATTTTTCCATTGTTTTTCCAATCTGTATTTATCTTCAATTGGCTCATCCCATTGTGTTGTTTTTGTCTCTTGGAGCAGCATTGACAACTGGGATTTCAGGGTCAGTGAAACAGGTGCTGTGAACCCAATTGGGTCATATGCTGACACCAATAATTTATTCAAGTTTCATCTGGTTGGTGTTGTGATGCTGTCAATTTGCAATTTTGGTGTTGATATTGCCAGCATGTCCGTTTGGTGATTTTATTTCATGCCCATTACTGCGACAATTTTATTCACCTTTGGACTCCTGTCGTTTTCTGCTATTTCATTCATGACTGATCTGGAGTTTGACAGCCATTCCCTCATGTTCATAGAACATTGGTTAAATAAAGCTTTGTCTTTGTAATATAGTTCTAAAGCTTCAACTTCATTCGTGACACTCATGATGAAGTTATCGACATAAATGTTGTTTATTATCATTGCCAACTGGTTTCGTTCCCCTTCATTTTCTTCATATTCATTCATGTTGTTTATTGTCACATTTAAATGGTATTTTATTACTGCTCCCAAAATTGCTGGGCTGCAGACAAGTCCAAACAGTACGCGTTTAAAACGAAGTACTATTAAGTTATTTTCAGTCACTGGTTTTGAGGCATCTTTCAGCCAGAAAAATCGTGTGTAGTCTCTTGTCTATTACCGTGCTAATTTCACTTTATTTTTTTCCGTTTCCATGAAAATTTTGCTTTCCGTTTTCTGTTTTCCGGCATTTCATTTTTTCGTTTTCTGTTTTCCGGCCGACAATTTTTTTTTACCTTTCCGTTTTCCGTTTTCCGCTGAGTAATTTTTTTACCTTTCCGTTTTCCGTTTTCCGGCAGAAATTTTTTTTTACCTTTCCGTTTTCCGTTTTCCGTAAAGTGAAAAAAATTTACCTTTCCGTTTTCCGTTTTTTGTAAAACAAAATTTTTGACACCCTAGTAGTCAGGTGGCAGAGGTGCATACACTCCAAGGGGGTTGGGGCTATTTTGAGAAGGAGAGGCATAATGGTAATTTGGTAGTGAGAGTATTGACAGTAATGACAATATGGACACGCACATCACCCTGATCTACATATAAATTTTACCTTAATAGAAATGATGTAGATAAAAGTGTTGAATACTGCCAGCACATTGCCAACACTGGTGGCTTACACTAGCCAAAGTTTCATGATCACAACTTCAAGCAGCATTGGGCTAGAGCACCATGTGTACATCCGTGCAAAATGACCGAAATTGTAACCCCCACAGTTCCACAGTGGGTGGAGCTAGAGGGATAAAATTATAGGTGAAAACTCAAAACGCCTGATGCCTTAACCTGTCATAATTTTATGACCGTAGCTTACCCCTAGCGCGAATGGCGAGCACAGCCCTTGGACTTTTCAGCCGGACTAAGTACAAATTTATCCCCTTAGATGGATGGCCTTCACACAGTATTTTTGTAATGTTTCCAACGACACTCGAAAAAAAAATTTATTTTCAAATACCTACATATAAAAAATACATCAACCCACAAAGCATGTGACGCGGTGCAACCATATTTTCAGTTTTCGCTAGAAAACAACTCTCTGGTATTTACATCTACATTTGCATGTACTTGAACCATTTGAAAACTATATATATTTATTAGGTTTTTATGCATATTTTTGTCCGTTGTATATCATGAATTTATTCTGAAACCTATGAAACAACATGAAAACCGTATTTCAGAAATGGAATCTTAGTGTAACAGTAGTAGTGTCAAAAGTTTTGCGTTATGGCATACGTTTAGCGCAGAATGTCCTTGACAATAATGTAAAATACTAGAAAACAGATCAGTTGATTTGACATCACATCGTATAGCAGATAAGTAGTTCTTGTAATCATGGAATAATCAATCAAGGTACCGTATATCCTCGAATAAGACCCCCTCACCCCTTGAATAACTCCCCACCTTTGAATAACTCCCCCTCAAAAGCACTGACGAAACAATAACCCCCCCTTGAATAACTCCCCACCCTTGAATAACTCCCCACCCTTGAATAATACCCCACCCTTGAATAACTCCCCCTCTGATGAGTGAAGAAGATACTGCAACAAGTGAAAAAAAACGAAATGCAAATGCTGTGTAGTGTGTGAGACAAAAATACAAAAGAATGTTAGCCTACAGCAGCGAAAGTAGATACACAGTGTGTATTTTACGCAGTGTATACACACATACCTACCTGCAAGTTTTCCTAAAAGTGTTGAGGAAAAAGTAAGTCCCCCTTGAATAACTCCCCACCCTTGAATAACTTCCCGCTTGAATAACTCCCCACCTTTGAATAACTCCCCCCTTGAATAACTCCCCACCCTCGAATAACTCCACCCTCAAAAACTCTGACGAAAAAGTAACTCCCCGGAGCACTTATTCGAGGATATACGGTATTCATGTTTGGACACGTGCCATCTAGTGATGGAATGGCGCTGGCGCCATTTAATGGCGCCAAAGAGCGAATGTGGCCTGGATTTAGTAATTTCTACCTGCCGGTCTATTGGAGGTGCCATTCTATCGGAGGTCTGCCGTTCTATTGTAAGAAATAGGGTAACATAAAACCGGTGAGTGGGATATAAATACATGACGTTGCGTGGCGGCTCCAAAAAGTGTTTTTTATTGAAAATCCAGTTTTAAGTTATCATTCAATCAATTGGTGATAAATTTAAGCGCAATTCAATGTGTCCAGATTTGATTGGGCTTGATTTTTATGGGACCATCTAACAATGAACAATTTTTCAGCTATTTTATCGGCGTGTGATAAATTCCGTTTCCCAGTATACCTACTTCACTACTAGCACTACCCTCGATAAACGATTTTCATGGATTTGTGATAAATTATTTTCACAAGTTGATCGTTCGATAAAGTAGTCTCATCACTTGACGCTAGTATTGATTTTTATAGATTTTTTCACTATCACTTCAAATGCCTGTTTATGCATTCAAGTTTTTTACACAGTTATACACTAATAATTTCTATTTATGATAAAATGGCTTCCAGTGAAGCTGATGGATCTGTTTCAGTGCAAACTGAAAAGTCGTGTGCTGAACGAATGAATGGTAAGTTCTTTTGTGTTTTGTGAACAATATCTTTCTTTTTCAAAGTTCACATAACAAACTAAAGCTGTTGTCATTCAGATTTGGACATGACCATCTCAATGATCAAAACTGCAGAGTTGTTCAAAGGTACGTACGTTTACTCGAAAAATACGCGTACGCGCGTACGCGGTAAATACGTTTACATATACTTTTTTTTAAATACCGTACGCACTCGTACGCGTACATTTTCAAAGCATACGCGTACATAAAATGTATTTCAGAAAATTCAATGTGGGGGATATTTATAAAGTGACTACAGTGCTATGTATTTACAGACGTGGTTCCGTTGAATATAAAAGATACGCGGGGGTAGCGCGCTTTAAAAAAAAAACGCAACCAAATCGAAATGGCTGCGGAGACAATCGAAGTGGAAACGAGTCGCGAGAGGACGATGGAATGGATGATTCATCCGGCACCGCTGAAATCCCAGCTGGGGATGCACTGGGCTGGATGAAGCTGGGCACTGGTTTGTGTTGGGAAAATGTTGCACCTCGCTCCCGAAACATTAGAGAAGGAGCTTTTCATTCGCTTCAATTATAAGAAGTGTTTCTAGTGATTTACCAGATTTGGATGAGTTAGGTTATATTTTTGTTGCCGCTATTCTTGCTATTTTTATCTCCTACAATAAAGAGACCCTGAAAACTATGTTTTCTATCATTTTCTTAAACAAAAACATATGTTGTGCGGTACACGCACGAAAAAGTGCCCACTTTACACCCACTTGAAATAATATTGATGCCTCACGAAAGGTGTAGCGTCAGGAATGACGAAAAGTGGTCGTTTCTACACTTGCAAGAAAAGTACCCAAATTTACGCGTACGTACGAGTAAAAAAAAGTATTTTACGTTTTCGATACTTTGTGGTGAGTAAAAAAAAATACTTACGTTTACATATACTTTTGAAAAAAGTTCAGTAATTCTAACAACTCTGCAAAACTGCAATTCTAAAGCCGGAATTACAGCTCAGCGGCGTTTGACGTGAAATGATTATGTTGTAAAATTGATTACATCAAAATGGACAAAGGTACAGCATTGAAATTTCAGAATTAGATAGTTCTAGTAATTGTGTGTAATGTCCCAAACAAATTTTATCAAATAATCATTATTTAAGTAGTTATTAATTTACCGTCGAAATTTACACATTCTACGTCAACATTTCACGTCAAACATTTTACGTCATCAAAAAATCTTGACAGTAAATTAATAACTACTTAAATAATGATTATTTGATAAAAATTTTTTTGGGACATTACACCCAATTACTAGAACTATCTAATTCTGAAATTTCAATGCTGTACCTTTGTCCATTTTGATGTAATCAATTTAACGACGTAATCATTTCACGTCAAACGCCGCTGAGCTGTAATTCCGGCTTAACAGCACCCTGTGTATCCAAATATGAGATATAACCGAGTACAGATGTGGAATCGTTTGAGGTGAAGGAAATTGGCAAAGGTGTGTAAATTCAGTTACAAATGCCACAGAAGTGTGAAAACTTCAAATGATGGTTTTTGATTATGGTTGACGCGATATGACTTTTTATATCGATATTCAATATACCTATTTTTCTGAAATTCAAGATTCAATATCGATGTGGACTAGGGTGTCAAATTTCCGTTTTCCGTTTTCCGTTTCCGTTTTCCGCAGGCAAATTTTTTCCGTTTTCCGTTCCGTTTTCCGGCTGCTGAAATTTTTTTTCCGTTTTCCGTTCCGTTTTCCGGCTACTAAATTTTCCGTTTCCGTTTTTCCGGGTCATTTTCCGTTTTCCGGCCAAATTTTTAGTTTTTCCGCCTTTTTTCCGTTTTCCGGCTCAATTTCCAATTTTTCTGCCTTTTTTTTCATTTTCCGCCTCAATTTTCTGTTTTTCCGCCCCATTTTACCATTTTCTGGCTCAACTTTCTGTTTTCTGTTACAGCCAAACTGGTAAACATTCATGCAGATTGTCAATTATGTGAATTTTTTCTGTTTCCAGCAAAATTTACGCAAATTTCTCCCACTTGCAGCAAAATTTCAGCAAATTTTTGTCATTTCCATGCAAATTTCATTTTTCCGTTTCCGTTTTTCCGGCCCCTATTTCCGTTTTCCGGCCGCTGAAATTTTTTTTCCGTTTCCGTTTCCGTTTTCCGCCTAGTGCAATTTTTTTTCCGTTTTCCGTTCCGTTTTCCGGCCGCTGAAATTATTTTTCCGTTTCCGTTTCCGTTTTCCGTAAAAAATTTCTTTTGACACCCTAATGTGGACCATCGATATGAAAAAAAGTCGATATTGCGTCCCAACCCTAGATTCATTGCTATACTCGGTACATGAAATAAAATGGCACATTTCATTTCATTTCATTTCAAATAATTACCACAATTGGCGACGTGCGTCAAGGGTACATACTCAAATAACTATCTAACAGAATAAAAGAAAATCACACGAGGTAAATACACATGCGGGAACAGATTTCGGGACGTAAAAACAAAGCAAATAGACAAAAGTACCGGTTTAGAAATAGGGATACAAGGCAGATCGTAGTGCAGCTTGACAAGTGAAATGTAACAAGCGAAATACCAGAAAGTGGATAATGTATAAAAACTTTTGGAACGCATATTAGAGCACCATACGATAATTGGAGCGATATTTAGAGCACATAAGTATATTTAAGGAAAATTTACCACTTACAATCCCAAGCCAAATATACGCACTTCGGCAGCCAGGGTGCACCCTGCTAAACCAAAGCTCCTTGTAGTGTTGCACACACTAGCATGATTGGATTCATATTGGATAGAACACAAATATTTGATAGACCGCTCCAATAACTCTCTTGCAGCCGTCTACCATATACAGGTTCTAATTTACAGTTACAGTGTAAGTGTATTTGGTTCCAGAAGTGCTGTGAATAAATGTTGAAGAGGTGTACCAAAAGTGCAAAAATCCCTGCAAACAATGTAAATTAACATCTAAATCATGTCCAACTCGATTTGCAAGTATTACCTATGTACCAGGCCTGTGTACATGTTACACAGCCCCTTGTCAAGAGCATACACTTCCTTAGATAGCGTTACTCGTACTGTTTGGCACAGGTTCGGTGAACAGATTATGTCCGATCTGTCAACCGAACTCGCTGCCTTTATTTTATCAGCACATTCCCCTTCACAGCAGACCCCAGGCAGTGCTTTAAGTAGTCCCTCCCTCCACCCAATTAGGTGTAGGGAGGGGCACCCAAAAAGGATATGTGGCACTGTCAGCCACATGTGTATTCCATTTCTTTTACAGAAGATGCAATTCACAAACATCCTACTTCTTCTGCCAACCCCCCAAGTGAATTGAATGGTTTCTTGCAGTAGACCATGTCTAAACCATAACCAAGCCAACAGTGCCGGTGGCATATTTCATGTGCAGTCTGTCAAGTCATAGTCAGGTGAGCATGGATTAGAAATGTGTGATCTCGGACTTAGAAACGGTGCAATGGAAAATCTAGCTCGCTTGGCAACCACTGATCAAATCCTCTCAAGTAGTCCACCAACCTCCAGCTTTACTTTATTATCTATTCTTAAGGGATAGTAACCTCTAGCTTTACTACCATATTTACTCTCATAATACCCTTAAGGAATTATTTTTTGTCAGACTTTTTAGATGGAGGAACTATTCGAAGGGGGATTATTCAAGGGGGGGGGTAATTATTATTTTGTCAAAATTTACAATCATGCCTGTATCTATTCATTTCATGCAAAATGCTTTATTAACAGCAGAACATGCCATCTTTGCAGAGTTGTTAAAAGGTACGTACGTTTACTCGAAAAATACGCGTACGCGAGTACGCGGTAAATACGTTTACATATACTTTAAAAAAAGTAACGTACTCACATGTACGCGTACATTTTTGAGGCATACGCGTAAAGAAAATGTATTTCTGTGAATTCAATTTGGCACATATTTAAATATAAGGTGACTACGCTGCAATTTACTATATTTCCTCGAAATACCCCTGGGAGTGATTGTTTTATAGTGAAAATTTTGAGGGGAGTTTAACAAGGGCGGGTATTTCGAGGATTTTTTTATTTCGCCAGAATTATTCAGAACTCTCAGCACTAATTCGTTCTTTGTAACATACACTGAGGTGGAAAAATGCAACAACAAGCTCTGTTCTAACGTGACTTGGTCATTGTTTAAACATGTGTTCTGCATTTCACAGAACACAAACTGAAGGTTTTAATATTTACGTTCCATTTACGTTCAATTTACGTTCAATTTGGGGGGGCTTTCGACAGGGGGTCAATTATTTAATTCGTAGGGCCATTTTGAGGGTTGTATTTCAAAAACGTACCCAGTTCTACATATTCTATGAACAAAAGTGCTCGCTTTTGCATTTTATGGGGAAAAAAATTTTGTACTCACATTTACGCATGCGTATGAGTAAAAAATGAGTATTTTACGTTTTCGATACTTTGTGGTGAGTAAAAAATAAATACCTTACGTTTACATATACTTTTTAAAAAGTTCAGTAATTCTAACAACTCTGCATCTTTGTTCAAATTATACACAAAAAATTTATCATAATTTACTTAAAGGGGGAATGATTTGAAGGGGAATTATTTTTACCTCACTCGTCTAACAGGGGTTAATTATCGAAGGGGGTTAAAATATTTGAGTAAATACGATATATTATCTTTTCTAAAGTCGGCAGACGTATCGCCTTACAAACATTTGCGTCAGTCTCTCCAGTGGAGAGTGCATGACGGCATTAGGAATTGTGACGCAATACTTAAACGATTGGAATGGATCGGGTCATGTATGAAAACTTGGTCCTTATCCCAGTTTCCAGTTGCGTATTATACAAATGAGAGTGAAAGCTGAAAGTTAGCTAAAAATCGTTACAATTTGCTTCGCTTTGCCAATTTCCACCTTCATAATCGCTATTTTTGTTTATATACATGCTTATATAGCTATTGTGAGCCTATTTTATTCATATTAATAGCGGATTTCGAAATTTTGGCCGGCTGCCAAGTTCTCTTCTGTTGGAACGGAGCCAACGAATGAAAAATAAAAACAAAAACGGTAGTTTGAACGGTAAAACGGCAGTTTGGACGGTCAAATTCTTTACGAGCAACGTTGAAAATGTAGATAACTAGGGCGTGGCACGCACGGACGCAGCGAAACGACCATTTTTCTTTTAATATGATTTTCTTTTTCAATTTCTAGCGTCCGCGTGGGACACAAGTTTTGTTGTTCGCTCTATTCACGAGCGAATTCTAACTCTCCGATTTTGTAGGGTGAAATGTCCGCCGACTTTAACTGATATTCACTTTATCTGTGTCAAAAACGTGCATGTCTGGATGCCAAATTTTTGAAGCATAATGTACCATATTATCTTGTAGGGATTGTCACATCGCTTTATACTTTTCATGTGTCACCATGGAAGTGGAATGGGATCCCCCCCTCCTGGACTTGAATATTCTTATGCATTGAAAATACTATATTAACCATAATGAACCCACTGAACACCAGAGTTGTTAAAAGTACTGAACTTTTTAAAGATAAATGTAAACATAAATATTTGTACTCACACATGAGTACAGAACACGTAAAGTATTTCATTTTTACTTTACACTGCATAAAAAGTAACTAAAATACTTTTTCCAGAGAAAGCGTAAAAATGAGTATTTTCTCCAGGGAAAAACGTACAAATGGTTATATTTTTTTCTCACAGAAAACGTGAAAGTGAGTATTTTTCTCGCAAAAATAACGTAAAAAATACTTTTTTTACTCTGTAATACATCAAAGATGTGTTTTTCTCGCCTGATAAATATTTCTTATGAAACTATGTTTGTCACTTTCTGTCTGGCAAAATGACAATGACATGACAAAACGTTTTCTGTAATCGCGTACTTTCAAAAAGTACGCAAGTATGTGGGTACCGGTATGTTATTCTGGAGGAAACGTAAACATTTTTATGCATATATTTAGGTATGTATTGAGTAAATGTAAATACGTTTTTACAACTAGGTATGCTCAACACAAACAAAATGTGTAATCAGCAAGCTAAATTTGAATTTGCCATAATTCTAACGTGCTTTTGCACAGCATATGGTGAGTCCTGTCAATTTTGTTCGATATGGTGATTGTGATTGACAACTTACCGTATTACCTCGGATTATCCCCTCTCGAATTAACCCCCCCCCCCCCTCAAAATAGGCTGGCGAAATAATAAACCCCCCCCCCCCGCGAAATACCCCCCTTCGGAATGATGTACGTCATGTACGTAATAAATACGTCATCTATGCAATGTACATGATGTATATTACTGCTAATTTGCATTGCAGCCACACATAGACTAGTTGGTGTAGCTATCAACGTTTTATGTCCAAATATACCCCGTTTGGACACATTTATTACCTGTTTTGGGTATGCAAATGCCTACCTTTTACTACGATCCTTACGAAAATTTCTGACGAAATAAAAAAACCCTCGAATACCCCCCCCACTTGAATTAACCCCCTCAAATTTTGCTGGCGAAATAAAAAACCCCATGGGGGTATTTCGAGGTAATACGGCATGTAGATAACAAACAGTGCAACAATAAATTCAGTAAATTTCAGTAAAACAGGCATTATACATAAGTGCAGTGATTGCTGTGCTCAACGATGGGTAAGTTCTCAAAAAAACAACACTTTCTGTGGTTTGAGTTTTTCAAACATGAATACCTGTATTTTGAGTTTTTTTCACGAAAAAAACTTGAGTAACTCTGTTTTTATTTCTGTGTTTTTTGTAAAAAACTCGAGTTTTTTTAGTTTTTTCTAAAAAAACTTTGAGTTTTTTTCCAAAAAATTCGAGTTTCCCCCAAAAAAAATTCTGATTTACAGCATTTCTATCTGGAAACAGTGGTTTTCTTATAAAATATTGTTTTTACACATGTTTTAACCCCACATAACATTTGTGTATTCATTCAAGTGTCAAAAAGTCCATAAAAATGTCCACACTTTCTGTGTTTTGAGTTTTTCAAAAATGAATACCTGTATTTTGAGTTTTTTTCACAAAAAAAACTTGAGTAACTCTGTTTTTATTTCTGTGTTTTTTGTAAAAACTTGAGTTTTTTTAGTTTTTTCTAAAAAACTTGAGTTTTTTTCCAAAAAATTCGAGTTTCCCCCCAAAAAATTCTGATTTACAGCATTTCTATCTGGAAACAGTGGTTTTCTTATAAAATATTGGTTTTACACATGTTTTAACCCCACATAACATTTGTGTATTCATTCAAGTGTCAAAAAGTCCATAAAAATGTCCACAATTTCTGTGTTTTGAGTTTTTCAAAAATGAGTACCTGTATTTTGAGTTTTTTCACAAAAAAAACTTGAGTAACTCTGTTTTTATTTCTGTGTTTTTTGTAAAAACTCGAGTTTTTTTAGTTTTTTCTAAAAAACTTGAGTTTTTTTCCAAAAAATTCGAGTTTCCCCCCAAAAAATTCTGATTTACAGCATTTCTATCTGGAAACAGTGGTTTTCTTATAAAATATTGGTTTTACACATGTTTTAACCCCACATAACATTTGTGTATTCATTCAAGTGTCAAAAAGTCCATAAAAATGTCCACAATGAGGACATCAACATCACAACACCAGCAACAAAATGCCCAGAAACGACAATTTACGCAGTACTCCAAAATTCTTCAATGGATGTGCACTGTATGGAAGACTACGGAATTGATTTGAATCACAACTACCATTTACCTCGAAATACCCCCATGGGGGTTTATTATTTCATCAGAAAGTTTTGTAAGGATCATAGAAAGAAAGAGAAGGATCATAGTAGGCATTTACGTTCCCAAAACAGGTTATAAATGCGTACAAACAGGATATATTTGAAATAAACATGTAGATAGCTACACAACCTAGTACAGTCTATGTGTAGCTGCAATGCAAATTAGCAGTAATAAATACATCATGTAGATTGGATACATGATGTACATCATCCCGGAGGGGGCTATTTCGAGGGGGGGGCTTATTATTTCACCAGTCCATTTTGAGGGGGGTTAATTAGAGGGGGGGGTTAATTCGAGGTAATAAGGTAAACTTAAATTGTCAAATCCACCATGAGATGTGCATGCCATCTTGAATTTCTTTTTTGTACCATTTTAAAATATGAATACATTATGTACATATTTACATACTATACACGCTTATCTTATCTTGTTTAGTTTAACTGAATTAATGTGTATTCAACCGCTTCGCTGAAAAAAACACAAAAACTCAAAAAACTTTTCTGTGTTTCCATGTTTCTGTGTTCTCCAAAAAAAACTCAATTGAGTTTTGAGTTTTTCAAAATTTATGAGTTTCCGTGTTTCTGTGTAAAACAAAAACACAGAAACTCAATGAGTTTCTGTGTTCAATTTCTGTGTTTTTTCCATCGTTGGCTGTGCTACCTCTCCAGAAGAAACAACCAAATACCGCAAATCCTCGAATTGGCCCCTCTCCCCCTCGAAGACCCCCCTCGATTCACTCCCCCCTTTGAATAAGTCTCCCCTGCTGGCGGGGTGAGGAAAAAATAACTCCCCTTACATAACTCCCCCCTCTTAAATAATTCCTTCCTCTGATGAAAAGGAAACAATACAAAACTATAAAATAATAGTAGCGTATGGCAGGGACAGCAGATACATAATGTGTATGCAGTGTATACAAATTGTTGTGTTGTTGTTGGACAGTGAAATACCTTAATTACACAAGTTTACATACTGCATCCATAAATACAATTAATTAAGTCCAAGTTTCCTGAGGAAATAATAACTCCCCCCCCCTCGAAGAACTCCCCCTTGAAAAACTCCCCCTTCAAAACTTCTGACGAAACTCCCCTGGGGTCTTATGCGAGAATTTAGGGTACTAAACACCTTCCCGGACAAGTTCACCACCCATTTTTTTATTTCACTTCGAATGCAATATCTCCGTTCATGGGGATGTTATAAAGCTGAAACTTTGTATATATAAAGTTGTGAGACCCCTCTACTCCCCAACAATGGGGGAGGTGCAGCGACTCACTACAGGGTGGGCCGCCCTATATGCAACATTTTTTTTGGCGTTTTTGGTGTCCCAATCAAGTTCACCACCCACTTGATTGGCTACACTACGAAAGACATATCTCCAGCTGTGATGGCGGTATGAAACTGAAATTTGGGGGATGTCTTGCCAACAACCCCCCTCACAATACACCAGTGGGGCGGCTGCCGATGACCCACAAAAGCATGGGTCACAGCATATAAAGTTGACCATCTTCTAAAAACAGCCCAAGTGTCCCAAAACAAGTTCATCACCCAACTGCATTAAAAAAATGTTGCAACAACATACCTAATATAAAACTAAATCGGGTTGGAACCCTAGTTCAGTCAAAATAATTTTTTCAGTAGGACACCCACCCTGTCCCATAAACGGTAGACCAATAATTTCACTTTAAACCAATTTTTTGTTTCATACTTAAAACGTTGGTTTACAAAGTTCACTAGACAATGGTCTAAGGTTCAAAGTTATGTAAACAACATATCCTCTCAAATGCTTCCATAAGGAAATTTATTTGGGGTGAATGAAAAAGTGAAAATTTTGTCAAATTTTGTTCCTGCAATGACATCATTTTGACATCATAGAATTCACCCCAAGTAAATTTCCTTATGGAGGCATTTTAGAGGTTATGTTGTTTACATAACTTTGAACCTTAGCCCATTCTCTAGTGAACTTTGTAAACCAACTTTTTAAGTGTGAAACAAAAAATTGGTTTGAAGTGAAATTTTCGGTCTACTGTTTATGGGACAGGGTGGGTGCCCTACTGAAAAAAATTTTTTTTGGCTGAACTATGGTTCCAACCTGATTCAGTTTTAAATTAGGTATGTTGTTGCAACATTTTTTTAATGCAGTTGGGTGATGAACTTGTTTTGGGACACTTGGGTAGTTTTTAGAAAATGGTCAACTTGATATGCAGTGACCCATGTTTTAGTGGGTCGTCGGCAGCCGCCCCACTGGTGTATTGTGAGGAAGGTTTTTGGCAAGACATCCCCCAAATTTCAGCTTTTTACCGCCATCACAGCTGGAGATATTGCTCTTGTAGTGTAGCCAATCAAGTGGGTGGTGAACTTGATTGGGACACCAAAAACGCCAAAAAAAATTTGCATATAGGGCGACCCACCCTGTAGTGAGTCGCCGCACCTCCCCTATTGTTGGGGAGTAGAGGGGTCTTACAACTTATTATATACAAAGTTTCAGCTTTATAACACCCTCATGGATGGAGATATTGCATTCAAAGTGAAATAAAAAATGGGTGGTGAACTTGTCCGGGAAGGTGTTTACTTTGTTTTGCCACCAGTCTCACTCTGCGGCAGCTATTGCAAACAATTTAGACAAGAAACACTTGCAGGCATTGGACTCCCACCCAGCATTCAGGCAAGCATTGAGGCACGTGTCAACCTGTCAACCTGGTGCAGCTCCCAATTGGGAGTTGCTTTCAACAGCCCATCACAAGCTGGTGACAACAAAATCGCTGCCACCAGACTGGTGGGTGATGTGTGCTACATGCAGCTGCAACAGGTCGGTGGCAACAACAAGAGACTTCCAAAAAACTTACAACAGGCTTGTGAGGTTGGTCAAACTCAAGACTGGTGTTCTGTTTTGCTGAAATTTTGCAAAAAAATGAAGAAAGTGTCAAACAACTGTTTTTAATCTGGAATGAGAAAAGCATGCTATTATACCTGCTGAACACCTCCAACCAAACTTACAGGCATATGTTGTGCCAGCTGGGATGGTGGCACATTTGGCTTACTTGTATGGTGATTGGGTGATTGATGTAATCAGGACATACCTCAATGACAGTGTGGGTTATCTGTGTGTTTGCATTCATTTTATCATGGTATACAAATAAAAGCACCAGCCAATCCAACAAGTGATACAGTGGTAAAAACCTAACATAGTATGCTTGCATAGTATCCCAAATTGAACAAATTATGCTTATCATGGTTTTCCAATTGCCCTTGTGCTAATAATAATTTCAAAAGATTCAAAATCATCATTACAAAACCAAGCTTATTTTTACATCTAGCTTATAATGGTCACACAAATTCCCAATTTTGAATTGAGTTGAGAGGGTCACTGCACTTTAATACAGATGGAGCTGCTGGGTGCAACACACGGATATGGCGTTGCTGTGTACAAAGATGGTGGCACATGGTACAATGCACCATACAGTGACACAAACACATATGACAACACTTTTGACTGGCCATTCATGTTTGCACACATGTGGGATACAGGTGAGTTATTCACTATCACAGCAAAAACAGCGCTGGTGATCTGCCGTGATCTGCGGTGAAGTGTCTTCACAGGGCTCTTCTACGCACTTCACAGGTGCCAAAGCACTTCCAAATGCTTCACAAAATTTCTCGTGAAGGCACTCCACAGATGGCCAGGCACTTCAAAAATTTGTTATGCATTCATGAAGTGTCTTCAAGAATGGTGCCAGCGGTGTGACGTGCAAAAACATATACCGTATTTCCTCGAAATACCCCCCCCCCCCTTGAAATCCCCCCTCCCCTCGTTTGACCCCCCCCTCTCGAGACCACTATGAAACAATCACCCGCCCCCCTCGAAATACCCCCCCCCCAAATTGAGTGTAAAGAGAACGTATATGACAAATACGGCAGTTTGTGTTCTGCGTAGTGCAGAACACACGTTAGAACAATGTCGGTGTCACGTTAGAACAGTGTACACACCATCTACATACTAATATTAGTCTACAGAACCTTATAAATGGTGGTTTTTGTTGCATTTTTCGACGTCTGCGTACGTCTCAGACGACAATTTCGTACTTGGTTTTCAAAAATTTTCTTGTGAAATAATAACCCCCCCCCTCGAAATACCCCCCCCTCGTTTAACCCCCCCCCCCTCTCGGGACCACTATGAAACAATCACCCCCGGGGGGGTATTTCGAGGAAATACGGTAATGCATTTCTGCGGTGAAGGCACTTCACGAAATACGAAACGCTTCCCTGAAATGGGCGGCGGTTGTGAAGTGCCTTCACGAACGGCATTCGTGAAGTGCTCGTGAAGTGCATTCCAACGGTGATCAGGCTTGATCAGGGTTGGAAGTGTGATCACGAGTGGTGAAGTGCCCGGTGATCCGGCTTGATCAGGCTCTGAAGTGTGATCACAAGAGGCACTTTCAACCAGAGTTGCGAAAGCGTATTTATGCTTACCCGAAATACCCGGGTAAATGGGTATTTTTATTTACGCTTACGCTTACGCTTTCATAAAATACCCATACGCTTTATTACGCTTTCCCGGCCGAAATACCCAGGTACTATAAGCGTAAAGAAAGTTTCACACGGTCCAGTTTTACGCTTTTGAAAAAGCGTAAAACCACAAAAAAGAAAGTGAACGAGAAGCGAACGAGGAGGCGTACTAAAAAAATGACTGCGTGCGTGCAATAACGCACTGAACATAGCGGCACATGTAAAAGATGTCTTGAAACACAAATGTCTGGTGAAATTTGTGCTGTCAAGCGTAGCTTTATATTAGGAATATTGGGGCCAATTTAGTATTACGACGATGATTTTTTCACCGTCGACAGGACTTAGTCTGAGTTAGAAGGTGAAGCATTTTCTGGGGGGGGTGGCTGAGTGTCTGGGGTTTCTGGGAATCAATAGGTAGCTGAGCCTCAGGAGGATCGATAGCTGAGCAGCCTCTGGGATAAAAAGTTGGGTTTGGGCATTTTATTAGGGCAACCCACAATCCCCCTACTAGACTGCTCAACAGCAAGACCACTTCATAACAATTTGTTACGCTTACGCTTTTTTACGCTTTCCTAGGTATTTTAAAAATACCTTACGCTTACAGTATCCACACTCAAAATTTGGAAAGTGTATTTACGCTTACATTTACGCTTTCCAAAAATACCGGTATTTTAACAACTCTGCTTCCAACCGCTTCAGTGCACTTCACGAGCGTTTTATTTGCTGTGTATGCTGCACATAAATGTGCACAATGTGTTGCTGCATGCAGGTGAACCTACCACTGGCAATTTCGGTTACATTGACCACAACACATTCAAACTGAAGTCAGTCAACACTTTAAGATATGGCTTTGGAGTGTGCCAAGCATCATATGGCAAGTGGGCATTAGCCACACTCCATTTTTCCATTTTTTTCCATTTTTCCATCAAGCCCGTCATACAGCATCCACAATTTGCCATTCAGCATCAAAAATGTATTCACAGAGAAGCCTTTTCTGCCGCTGCCCAGCATGTTCCGCCGCCAGACTGACTTCAAAGCGAAGCCGACCAATGCGACAACGTTGGCGCGGCAGGGCAGCATGCAGTCTGTGATGCTGTGCATCGACCTGTGCGCCAGGCGGCACCTGTGCACCGCCGTTGCACATGACCCCAATGCCCAGCTGTGCTTGCTAGCTGTGGACATGAATGTGGACAATAAGTTCTTTGAACTGGATGACAATTTTGACGTGTACATCAAGCTGACAAAGTGATTCGGTCTCGGTGACCAGGTTACAATTTAACAACAACACTTGTTTAGGTTGTTCAAAAATTCAACATTCAGCTTCTGTGCTGACTGTGATGGATTCGAATGGCAGAGCTTTGATTATTAGGCAATTTTATGTCTGGCCACAACTATTGAACATGTTGTAGAATTTTTTTAAAGAAGTCTCATAGATGTAGTCACATTCATTAGAATCGCAGTTTCACACTGATTAGGAATATTCACATCAAAAGTTTATTAGTCATTTAGATGTTCCCTAGAGAATAATTTTCATGTCACAATATGTTTATGAAGTTATTTGGAGGTATATGTGGAATATTTAAGTTAAAAAGTCAATTATGTTGTAATTAGGTTTATGAATACAATATTAGACTCATTCGATTCTCCATATTTTTCTGATTCAGAATATATATACTTTGTAGTGTTTGAAGCCAGTTTATAAAAGTCATTTTCTGTTAAATGTGGTAAACCTATATGTTTACTTAACCCAGCGTCCAAAAAGAGAAACTGTCTCCTATTTAGAAAGCATAACATGTTACACTTGCCATTGCCATTATAAACTTTATATTTAGGTAGGCTGTTTGTTCACATAAAGTATTTGACATGTTTTATAAGTAGAAATTGATGCTGAATTCAATTATGACATCTTTAGCCCCAATTAATTAGTATAATTATTTCATCCAAGTTCTTTTTCAATTACCATTATTTAATTGTGTCAAATTACCTTCAATTAAGTCCCAGTTTCGCCAATTATCAATTTCTACATTTACAGGAAGTGATGATTATAATCATATTCTTAAAATACCCCCCAAAATGGACACTATGAATTTATAGCAACCCATAGAAATACAACCCCCCCCCCACAAATTGAGAACGTAAATGACAAAAGCTGCGGTTTGTGATCTGGGCAATGCAGAACACACATTAAAAACAATGACTTTGTTACGTTAGAGCATTGTTTATAAAATACCAATTGCATACTTATACAAGTCTGTAGACTTTTATACATGGTTAGCATTGAAAACATCTCTGGGAGATTTATATTTAAAAAATCTCAGAAAATCTCAGAAAATAAAAGATTTTCTGAGATTTATATTTTTCCATGATTTTCCAGAGAGATTTAATTATATTTTCTCCTGATTGAGAAAATCTCTCGAGAAAATCTCTCTATATTCCCATTTTCACATTCACTAGTTTGCAATTCACTAGTTCATGTGCTTTTTTTTACCAAGTTTCATCTATTTTTAACCATATATTTGCTTATATACACATTCTTGGCTATTTTGCCCCTATTTGTAGTTTTCCCTCTCCTTTTTCTGTTCTCTGTTCCAGCCAATAAAAAGTTATCTGAAATGCATTTTCTGTACTCAAGTACTTTCAAGAAGTATACATAGAGTACTGGTACTTTTTCAGCGGAAATTTAGATGTATTTACTTAGTACTCAAGTATATGTATTTTTGCATAAACATAAATAAGTTTTAACCCCTGAACCATACTGAAGCCCTGCAGTCCCATGAAGACCCAGTGCTTAGTATGGGGCTGTACCTAAGCACCGGGTCTACATTGGCACTGGATCTTGCTACTTGTACAATGGGTAAACTTATGCACTGGGTTCTAGCCGTTTTAACAACCAAAGAGTTGACAGCATGCTTTGGAAATATAGTTACCAAATTTTGGTGAAAAAGTCTGTGGGGATCATCACACGTGAAAGTGATGTATTCTACTATGAGGAAAAATGTGCCTCAACCATATTTTTGTTCATTATTCAGATACTAAATACATGGTAGTACAAAGTGTGCCATCAGTAGACAATATGCTGTTATCATATGAAATTGTGAATGAAAAGGTTAAACAACACATAATGTGCTTAATATCTGCCTACTCTCAATGGTTCAAACACCTTGAAATGTCAATTTAATCATACTGTCAGCAGAGAGATTTTATGAGATTTTTTTGAACTGCAAGAGATTTTCTCAGAGATTTAATTATATTTTCGAAAATGACCCAAGAGATTTAATTATATTTTTTTCTTGAGAGATTTTCTGAGATAATATTTAATTATATTTTCTCAAACTCAGTCGTTTTTTTCAATGCTATACATGGTGCTTATTGTAGCATTTTTCAGCGTCTGCGTACGTAACAAACAAGAAAGTCCAGAGTTGTTAAAATACCGGTATTTTTGGAAAGTGTAAGTGTAAATACACTTTCCAAATTTTGATTATGGATACCAAAAGTGTAAGGTATTTTAAAAATACCTAGGAAAGTGTAAAAAAGTGTAAGTGTAAAAATTTTTTTAGAAAGAGCTCTCACTGTTGAGCATTAGAAAACACCGCTGTTCTCACCTTTAGATCAATTTATTTATCATTTTCATGCATTATTTCACATTTTACAGCCTTTTATGAAACATTTCAGACTGTAACAAATACTGTAGTGGCATGAAGTTCCCTAATAATGGCAGTTTGCAGTGTTGATGTTTTACTGATTAAGCAATGCGATACACACTGTTTAAATGCAAGAATGGACATGCAGCAAATGTCAATGCAAAAGTTGACTTTGTGTACAGTTGGTGAACTTCCATTGATCTTGTCCTTTTTACAAAAGTATGATGAAACTGTAGAATGCCATGAGTAGTGATGGAAAAGCGCCAGACTGTTGGCGCCAAGCTCCAAAAGCGCCATGGCGCTTAACAGACCCCCAGCGCCAAGCACCAATGGCGCCAGAGCAAAATAGCGCCAAGCGCCAAAAGCGCCATGGCGCTTTTCTGAACCTCAGGGCCAAGCGCCAATGGCGCCAGAGGGTAATGGCGCCAAGCGCCAATAGCGCCAGCGCCAAAAACTTTTTCCTGTACATCATTTGACTCACCGGCACCGCTGATGTCGTAGTAGTCGATTGAACTTCCGCCATTGATATTCAATCAACCACTACAATGTTTATATTGTTAAAATCCCCTCGGATTACCCCCATGGGGGTTTATTTTTAATTAATTTAAAGGGGGGGATATTTCGAGGAAATACGGTAAATGCATAAATATATACATATGCAAACTACTTTATATGTATCTGCGATGGAAATTGGCAGCAAATAATACATCATGCACATTGCATATTTACATGATGTACATTATTAAAAACGAGTGGTATTTCGAGGGTTTAATTCAAGGGGGGATAATTCGAGGAAAATCAGTGTATACAATTGACCCCAAATATTACCTAATCAATATTTAATAAATATTATGTCTCCTAACACCTTTTCTTACCTATATTTATCAATATTTATTCAGTTGTACTCAAAATTGACCACTGTATTATAACCATTTTCTAATCACGGTTGGCGTTTTTTGGCGCCATTAAAAATGCCAGCGCCAGGCGCCAATAGCGCCACCAGAAAATGGCGCCAAGTGCCAAAAGCGCCATGGCGCTCTCTCAGATCCCGGCGCCAAGCGCCAATGGCGCCAGAGCATTTTAGCGCCAAGCGCCAAAAGCACCATGGCGCTTTTTGCTTTGGCGCTAGCGCCAGGCGCCAGCGCCATGGCGCTTTTCCATCACTAGCCATGAGTACTGATCAAAGGTTGTAGACCAAAGGCTAGTTTGTACATTTGCCATATTTTCTACATTCAATGCATTTTTTGTACATGACCCTATTTTATGCTTTCTCAAAAGCATAAAGCAGGGCCATCTGAAAGAAAAAAATACACTTTCTGTACCCGGGTATTTTGCCCAGGAAAGTGTAAAAAAAGTGTATGGGTATTTTATGAATGTGTATGTGTAAGTGTAAATATAAATACCCATTTACCCGGGTATTTCGGGTAAGTGTAAATACACTCTCACTACTCTGCAAGAAACAACAAATTAGTTCTGGTCTGGGAGTTCACAAAATTTCTGACGAAATAATAAAATAATAATACCGCCCCCCTCAAAGGTCCCACCCTCAAAAATAACCCCCCTGGGGGTATTTCGACGAAATACGGTAAATACCAGAATGTCCCACAAATGCTGGATCTGTCCCTCCGCTGGCTAACAAACAAGCCCACACAAAAGTGATTGAATGGTACACGAAATAAAATGGCACAGTGCCGGTGGCATATTTAATGTGCAGTCTGTCAAGTCATAGTCAGGTGAGCATGGATTAGAAATGTGTGATCTCGGACTTAGAAACGGTGCAATGGAAAATCCAAGTAGCTTGGCAACCACTGACCAAATCCTCTCAAGCAGGGTTGGTTTTATAAAAATTCATTTTAGTAAAATTGTATAAAAATTTTATTTTATTATTATTTTATTCTTGTTTCATTTTATTTTTTTTTATTCCCAAAAGTCATTAATAAAATAAAATGACACATTTTACAAAAATTGTACAAAAATTTTACAAAAAAATCAGAAACATGCATGCCAGGCCAGAAAAATGTTATAATTAGACCAATACATGAAAAACCTGTGACAAATTTTTCCCTTACTTTTCAAAAGTTGCATGCAGTATGTATTGTTAGCTAGCTGCAAGTGTAAAGTTACAATTATTGATAAGAATGGTTTCATTTTCAGTAGAAGGACTACTGGAGTGTGCTGGGCACATTTGTAAAATGTCATGCAAAGTGTCAATTGTCATGACAAATGTAATGTAAAGTATCAATTGTCATGCAAAATGTCAAGTGTCATGTAAAATTTCAAGCAAAGTGGCAATTGTCCTGAGAAATGTCATGCAAAGTGTAAATTGTGTATCCAAATCTTGTGTTTTTGTATCCATGATTTGTTTTTTATCCAAATCTTATGTTTTGGTATCCAAATGTTCACATAAAATTTGGATTCAACAACCACATAATTTGGATACAAAACATAAGATTTCAAAATGAAACATGAAATTTGAACACAATTTTCTTGACAATTGATACTTTAACTTTCACATGTCATGACAATTTACACTTTACTTTACATTTGTCATGACAATTGGCACTTTGCATGACATTTTACATGACATTTGACACTTTACAATGCTTGGGACTGCCCCCAGATCCATGAATAAACAGGTAGAGACTCAAGCAATGAGACAAAATGTTACAAAAAAATATGAATTTTTATTCAATTTTACAAAAATACGAATTTTTATACAATTTTACAAAAGTTTTTCAAAAATTCGAATTTTTATACAATTTTTATTTTTATTCTTCAATTTTCCATTTTATTTTATTTTATTCTTGAATATTCTATTTTATTTTTAAATTATTTTTATTTTTTTCTGAGATTTTGCCAACCCTGCTCTCAAGTGGTCCACCAACCTCCAGCTTTACTTTATTATCGATTCTTAAGGGATAGTAACCTCTAGCTTTACTACCATATTTACTCTAATAATACCCTTAAGGAATTATTTTTTGTCAGACTTTTTAGATGGGGGAAATATTCAAGGGGGGGGGGAATTATTATTTCGTAAAAATTTACAATCATGCCTGTATCTACTCATTTCATGCAAAATGCTTTATTAACAGCAAAACATACCATTTTTGTTCAAATTATACACAAAAAATTTATCATATACTTAAAGGGGGCAATTATTTGAAGGGGAATTATTTTTACCTCACTCGTCTAACAGGGGGTAATTATCCAAGGGGGGTTATTTGAGTAAATACGATTTATTATCTATTGTAACTGATATCCACTTTATCTGTGTCAAAAAAGTGCATGTCTGGATGCCAAATTTTTGAAGCATAATGTACCATATTATCTTGTAGGGATTGTCACATCGCTTTATACTTTTCATGTGTCACCATGGAAGTGGAATGGGATCCCCCCTCCTGGACTTAAATATTCTTATGCATTGAAAATACTATATTAACCATAATGAACCCACAGAACACCAGACAGAGTTGTTAAAATTACTGAACTTTTTAAAGATAAATGTAAACGTAAATATATTTGTACTCACACATGAGTACAGAACACGTAAAGTATTTCATTTTCCTTTACGCTGCATAAAAAGTGACTAAAATACTTTTTCCAAGAAAACGTAAGAATGAGTATTTTTTCCAGGGAAAAACGTAAAAATGGTTACATATTTTTCTCACAGAAAATGTGAAAGTGAGTATTTTTCTCGCAAAAATAATGTAAAAATTGGCGTTTTTTAACTCTGAAATACATCAAAGATGTGTTTTTATCTCCTGATAAGTATTTCTTATGAAAATTCCCTATGTTTATCACTTTCTGTCTGTCAAAATGACATTATCTCTCCCCTTGAAATACGTTTTCTGTACCCGCGTACTTTCAAAAAGTACGCAAGTATGTGGGTACCGGTATGTTATTCTAACGTTTTTTTTTTTAAAACACGAGGTCCGAAAAAAATTTTTTTTTAAACATCGGTCAAAATTTTTAGTACTAAGCACTAGGTATTTCACAAAATTTTTGCGCACAAGCGCGCAATTTCACACACACACATTGACATTGGTGGTTGTTTTCATTGGTTTTGTGGCATTTTTAGTATCAAAGCCTCCATTTCTATGTGCTACCATGGGCTAATAAGCCGTCATATGTCGCTGTAGTGTATAATATTCAGGTAATGTGCTTCATGTACCTCCACAGTGTGTAACATCACTCCCAAAGTAACAACATCCTTTTATAACCTTGTTTGATCACTATTCCGTGCAAAACTTAGTCACGAAGTCACGAACGTTTAACTATAAGACGATATATGAACATCTCGACAAAAAATGGACATTTTTGACACAAATCACCACTTATAATGCTATCCCAAGGCTCCACAGCCATTATATGGTCATATACCGTATTTCCTCGAAATACCCCCCCCCCTCGAAATACCTCCCCCCCTCGAAATACCCCCCTCAAAACGGACACTATGAACTTATAAACCCCCCCTCGAAATACCCCCCCCCCAATTTAGTGTATAGAGAACGTAAATGACAAAGGCTGCGGTTTGTCATCCCGGCAATGCAGAACACACGTTTAAAACGATGACTCTGTTATGTGAGAACAGTGTTTGTACGTCTACACACTTATAAATGTCTTTAGAGTCTTATAAATGGCGATTTTTGTTGCATTTTTAGACGTCTGCGTACGTTTCAGACGACATTTTAGTACTGGGATTTCAAAAAATTTCTGGCGAAATAATAAACCCCCCCCCCTCGAAATACCCCCCCCTCGTTTAACCCCCCCTCAAAATTCTCACTCTGAAAAAATAAACCCCCCGGGGGTATTTCGAGGAAATACGGTATAACATCACAGTGTATTGCCGCTTGTCTAATATGCCTACCGTATTTCCTCGAAATACCCCCCGGGGGTGATTGTTTCATAGTGGTCTCGAGAGGGGGGGGGGGGGTCAAACGAGGGGGGGGTATTTCGAGGGGGGGGTATTTCGAGGGGGGGGGGTTATTATTTCACAAGAAAATTTTTTGAATCAGAGTACGAAATTGTCGTCTGAAACTTACGCAGACGTCGAAAAATACAACAAAAACCGCCATTTATAAAGTTATGTAGACTAATATTAGTACGTAGATGGTATAAACACTGTTCTAACGTGATCCCGACATTGTTTTAACGTGTGTTCTGCACTACGCAGAACACAAACTGCAGTATTTGGCATGTACGTTCTCTTTACACTCAATCTGGGGGGGGGTATTTCGAGGGGGGGGGTGATTGTTTCATAGTGGTCTCCAGAGGTGGGGGGGTCAAACGAGGGGGGGGTATTTCGAGGGGTGGGGTATTTCGAGGAAATACGGTATATTTATGTTGACACAAGGCCATATGGGGACTTTCATTCCAAAAGTTAACATATCCAGATTTTTCTATTTTTCAAAATCGCATTTTAAAGTTTGGCGCTGGCTCGGCATCGCCATGTTTGGGCGAAAAGCTTGCCCTGCACTTTTCAGATATCTCGGACATTTGTCTACAATTTTTGTGTCCGTAAATTTTGTCGGCTGGTAAATATTTTGGGAGTTATGTCATATTTTGTAAACCACCCAAAATAAGGAGTAAATTTGAAAATTTGAACTTCAAATGTAAATAACTTCCTAACGGTGCATCGCAGGGCAAAACCAATTAAACCACTGAGAAGCCCTTTTCGAGAAGTACACAAACCTAATTTTTCAGATCTATATTTATTCACGTACTCGATTTATAGAGCAAAATAAATTTGGAAATTCACGTATGCACATTTGGAAATGAAAGTTTATTTTGTATGGGAAATCCGGCCGGCTCTTTGCGAGCGATCCGGAGCACGCGTGCACTTTTGGAAATGAAACTATTTTTTGGATATGTGCACTTACGAAATGAAAGTTCTGTTTTTCATAGGGGATCTGAGATGGATATGTGCACTTTCGATATGAAAATTGTGATTTTTCTGAAAAACGGCACCACTGTATCTCGGGAATGAAATGGACTTTAACACTGATTTTTTTACCAAAATGGGCAGAATTATACGTGGATGTCGAATCCACAGCTAACTCGATTTTTCTGGATTTGGCGCTTGTGAACTTTTGGAACGGAAGTCCCCATATCTGGGAGCTTTAAAAAACGTTTTTTTTATTATAAAAAACGTTTTTTTTAAAATAAAAAACGTTTTTAATATAAAAAACGTGTTTGTTTTTGTTAAAAACATGGAGTTAAAAAAACGTGTTTTTCCAACCCTAGTATTGGGTAAATGTAAATACGTTTTAACAACTAGGTATGCTAAACACAAACAAAATGTGTAATCAGCAAGCTAAATTTGAATTTGCCATAATTCTAACATGCTTTTGCACAGCATATGGTGAGTCCTGTCAATTTTGTTCTATATGGTGATTGTCATTGGCAACTACCGTATTACCTCGAAATACCCCCAGGGGGTTTATTATTTCGCCAGTAAAATTTGAGGGGGGATAATTCGAGGGGGGGTTTATTCGAGGGGGGGTCTATTATTTCGCCAGGAATTTTCGGAAATTCCCCATACGCAGACGTAGAAAAATCGAACAATTACGTAGATGTGTATGTGTTTATAGGCATATATAACTGTATATAGGTACTCATAAACCCTTCCCTAACGTCACTTAGCCATCACTTTTAACGTGTGTTCTGCATTGTACAGATCACAAACTACGGTATTTATCATGTACGTTCTCTTCACACTCAATTTTAGGGGGGTATTTCGAGGGGGGGGTTTATTATTTCCTCAGCCGAATTTTAGGGTGGTATTTCGAGGGGGGGTAATTCAAGGGGGGATAATTCGAGGTAATACGGTATGTAGGTAACCAACAGTGCAACAATAAATTCAGTAAATTTCAGTAAAACAAGCATAATATTTGCATAAGTGCAGTGAATGCTGTGCTTCCTCCCCAGAAGAAACAACCAAATACCGCAAATCCTCGAATTGGCCCCTCTCCTCCTCGAAGACCCCCCTCGATTAACTCCCCCCTTTGAATAAGTCTCCCCTGCTGGCGGGGTGAGGAAAATCAAATACCTCGAAATACCCCCAGGGGGTTTATTATTTCGCCAGTAAAATTTGAGGGGGAATAATTCGAGGGGGGGTTTATTCGAGGGGGGGTCTATTATTTCACCAGGAATTTTCGGAAATTCCCCATACGCAGACGTAGAAAAATCGAACAATTACGTAGATGTGTATGTGTTTATAGGCATAGATAACTGTATATAGGTACTCATAAACCCTTCCCTAACGTCACTTAGCCATCACTTTTAACGTGTGTTCTGCATTGTACAGATCACAAACTACGGTATTTATCATGTACGTTCTCTTCACACTCAATTTTAGGGGGGTATTTCGAGGGGGGGTTTATTATTTCCTCAGCCGAATTTTAGGGTGGTATTTCGAGGGGGGGGTAATTCAAGGGGGGATAATTCGAGGTAATACGGTATGTAGGTAACCAACAGTGCAACAATAAATTCAGTAAATTTCAGTAAAACAAGCATAATATTTGCATAAGTGCAGTGAATGCTGTGCTTCCTCCCCAGAAGAAACAACCAAATACCGCAAATCCTCGAATTGGCCCCTCTCCTCCTCGAAGACCCCCCTCGATTAACTCCCCCCTTTGAATAAGTCTCCCCTGCTGGCGGGGTGAGGAAAATCAAATACCCCCCTTGAATAACTCCCCCTCTTTAATAACTCCTCCCTCTGATGAAAAGGATACAATACAAAACTAACATATAATAGTAGCGTATGGCAGGGACAGCAGATACATAATGTGTATGCTGTGTATTATACACATTGTTTTGTTGTTGTTGGACAGTGAAATACCTGAATTACACGAGTTTACATGCTTCATCCATACAATGAATTAAGTCCAAGTTTCCTGAGGAAATAATAACTCCCCCCTCGAATAACTCCCCCTTGAATAACTCCCCCCTCCAAAACTTCTGACTAAAAAATAACTCCCCTGGGGTCTTATTCGAGGATTTAGGGTACTACTCTGTTTTGCCACCAGTCCCACTGATCTGCGGCAGCTGTTGCAAACAATTTAGACAAGAAACACTTGCAGGCATTGGCCTCCCACCCAGCATTCAGGCAAGCATTGAGGCACGTGTCAACCTGTCAACCTGGTGCAGCTCCCAATTGGGAAATGCTTTCAACAGCCCATCACAAACTGGTGACAACAAAATCGCTGCCACCAGACTGGTGGGTGATGTGTGCTACATGCAGCTGCAACAGGTCGGTGGCAACAACATGAGATTTCCAAAAAATTTACAACAGGCTTGTGAGGTTGGTCAAACTCAAGACTGGTGTTCTGTTTTGCTGAAATTTTGCAAAAAAATGAAGAAAGTGTCAAACAACTGTTTTTAATCTGGAATGAGAAAAGCATGCTATTTTACCTGCTGAACAACTCCAACCAAACTTACAGGCATATGTTGTGCCAGCTGGGATGGTGGCACATTTGGCTTACTTGTATGGTGATTGGGTGATTGATGTAATCAGGACATACCTCAATGACAGTGTGGGTTATCTGTGTGTTTGCATTCATTTTATCATGGTATACAATTAAAAGCACCAGCCAATCCAACAAGTGATACAGTGGTAAAAACCTGACATAGTATGCTTGCATAGTATCCCAAATTGTACAAATTATGCTTATCATGGTTTTCCAATTGCCCTTGTGCTAATAATAATTTCAAAAGATTCAAAATCATCATTACAAAACCAAGCTTATTTTTACATCTAGCTTATAATGGTCACACAAATTCCCAATTTTGAATTGAGTTGAGAGGGTCACTGCACTTTAATACAGATGGAGCTGCTGGGTGCAACACACGGATATGGCGTTGCTGTGTACAAAGATGGTGGCACATGGTACAATGCACCATACAGTGACACAAACACATATGACAACACTTTTGACTGGCCATTCATGTTTGCACACATGTGGGATACAGGTGAGTTATTCACTATGCTGCACATAAATGTGCACAATGTGTTGCTGCATGCAGGTGAACCTACCACTGGCAATTTTGGTTACATTGACCACAACACATTCAAACTGAAGTCAGTCGGCACTTTAAGAAATGGCTTTGGAGTGTGCCAAGCATCATATGGCAAGTGGGCATTAGCTACACTCCATTTTTTTCATTTTTCAATCAAGCCCGTCATACAGCATCCACAATTTGCCATTCAGCATCAAAAATGTATTCACAGAGAAGCCTTTTCTGCCGCTGCCCAGCATGTTCCGCCGCGCGACCGACTTCAAAGCGAAGCCGACCAACGCGACAACATTGGCGCGGCAGGGCAGCATGCAGTCTGTGATGCTGTGCACTGACCTGTGCGCCAGCCGGCACCTGTGCACCGCCGTGGCACATGACCCCAATGCCCAGCTGTGCTTGCTAGCTGTTGACATGAATGTGCACAATAAGTTCTTTGAACTGGATGACAATTTTGACGTGTACATCAAGCTGACAAAGTGATTCGGTCTCGGTGACTAGGTGACAATTTAACAACAATTCATTAAGGCGGGGCAGAAACTAATGTGTATACCAGTCTGTAGGTAGGTGTGTGCGCTTGTGTCTGGGCTTGGGATAGTAACTGGCATGACTGGGTGGTAGCCATTAAAAAACGATTAGTTGTTATAATAATATGTATTTACTGAACTTATAACTGAACTGGTTATACCTATTACCTCGAATTAACCTTGAATCAACCCCCCTCGAAATACCCCCCCTAAATTTCGGCTGAGGAAATCAATAACCCCCCCCCCCCGAAAAACCCCTCTAAAATTGAGTGTAACGTGAACGTACATGACAAATACCGTAGTTTGTGATCTGTACTATGCAGAACACACGTTAAAACTGATGATTAAGAGACGTTAGGGAAGGGTTTGTGTATATCTCCACCTATACAATTTCGAGAGAACTGCACGCTAAGGATGCTTCAATGCAAAAGATAGGAGGCACAATCGCAGGCCTCATTGTGCCCAATTCGTGTGTGTTTTTGCACACAATGCAGTCACTATTTATTAGTACAAATGCCCTTTACAAACACGATCCACAATCTTGACAAACAGGGTTAGTAGATGGCAAAGTTGCTTCCCAAGAATGCAATTGCACATGTATAGGGGGTTGACTTGAGTTTTTAGGGGCTGAGTTTACAATTCAGGGTTGAGTTGATGGGTGTTTATAAATTAGGGTTGAGTTGACAGAAGTTTAAAAATAAGGGGCTGTTGACACAAGTTCACAAATTAGAGGCCGAGTTTATGGGAGTTGAGTTGATGGGTGTTTGCCAAATTAGGGGCTGAGTTTATGGGAGTTAACAATAACATTACCATAATCCTTAAGTGAGGCCCCCGGGGCTAAAAAATATAAATTGTGATATAATGCATTTGTGGGTTACTGATTACAATGATTTGAAATATGCACTCCATTCTGACAGTACATTACAATAACCCTGAAATTGAACCCAAAATGGGGCCAAAACTTTCAAATTGTGAAATGATGCATTGTGGGTTTCTAATTGCACTGATTTGATATATAATGCACTCCATTTTGACACTACGTTACCATAACCCTGAAAATGAACCACTGGGGCCAAAAACTTTCAATTTGTGAAATGATGCAATTTTGGGTTTCTGATTGCACTGATTTCAAATTTAGGTTTCTGATTGCACTGATTTGATATATGCACTCCATTGACACTACATTACCATAACCCATTAATGAACCCATGGGGCCAAATACTTTCAATTTGAGAAATGATGCATTTTCGGGTTTCTGATTGCACTCATTTGAAATATGCACGTCATTTTGACACTACATTACCATAACCCTGAAAATGAACCACTGGGGCCAAAAACTTTCAATTTGTGAAATGATGCATTTTTGGGTTTCTGATTGCACTGATTTCAAATTTGGGTTTCTGATTGCACTGATTTGATACATGCACTCCATTTTGACACTACATTACCATAACCCTCAAAATGGACCCATGGGGTTAAATACTTTCAATTTGAGAAATGATGCATTTTCAGGTTTCTGATTGCACTCATTTGAAATATGCACTTCATTTTGACACTACATTACCATAACCCTAAAATGAACCCCCTGGGCCAAAAACTTTCAAACCATAAAATGATGGATTTGTGGGTTTCTGAGTGTAGCGATTTCAAATATGCCCAGGGCTTAAAAAATTAGAAATTGTGAAATGATTCAATGTGGGTTTCTAATTGCACTGATTTGAAATATGCACTCTGTTTTGACACTACATAACCCTGAAAACTACATAACCATAACCCTGAAAATGAACCTCTGGAGCCAAAAACTTTCAATTTGTGAAATCATTCATTTTTGGGTTTCTGATTGCACTGATTTCAAATTTAGGTTTCTGATTGCACTGATTTGATATATGCACTCCATTGACACTACATTACCATAACCCATTAATGAACCCATGGGGCCAAATACTTTCAATTTGAGAAATGATGCATTTTCGGGTTTCTGATTGCACTCATTTGAAATATGCACGTCATTTTGACACTACATTACCATAACCCTGAAAATGAACCACTGGGGCCAAAAACTTTCAATTTGTGAAATGATGCATTTTTGGGTTTCTGATTGCACTGATTTCAAATTTGGGTTTCTGATTGCACTGATTTGATACATGCACTCCATTTTGACACTACATTACCATAACCCTCAAAATGGACCCATGGGGTTAAATACTTTCAATTTGAGAAATGATGCATTTTCAGGTTTCTGATTGCACTCATTTGAAATATGCACTTCATTTTGACACTACATTACCATAACCCTAAAATGAACCCCCTGGGCCAAAAACTTTCAAACCATAAAATGATGGATTTGTGGGTTTCTGAGTGTAGCGATTTCAAATATGCCCAGGGCTTAAAAAATTAGAAATTGTGAAATGATTCAATGTGGGTTTCTAATTGCACTGATTTGAAATATGCACTCTGTTTTGACACTACATAACCCTGAAAACTACATAACCATAACCCTGAAAATGAACCTCTGGAGCCAAAAACTTTCAATTTGTGAAATCATTCATTTTTGGGTTTCTGATTGCACTGATTTCAAATTTGGGTCTCTGATTGCACCAATTTGATATATGCACTCCATTTTGACACTACATTACCATAACCCTAAAAATGAACCCATGGGGCCAAATACTTTCAATTTGAGAAATGATGCATTTTCGGGTTTCTGATAGCACTCATTTGAAATATGCACTTCATTTTGACACTACATTACCATAACCCTAAAATGAACCCCCTGGGCCAAAAACTTTCAAACCACAAAATGATGGATTTGTGGGTTTCAGAGTGTAGCTATTTCAAATATGCCCAGGGCTTAAAAAATTAGAAATTGTGAAATGATTCGATGTGGGTTTCTAATTGCACTGATTTGAAATATGCAATCCATTTTGACACTACATAACCCTGAAAACTACATAACCATAACCCTGAAAATGAACCTCTGGAGCCAAAAACTTTCAATTTGTGAAATGATGCATTTTTGGGTTTCTGGTTGCACTGATTTCAAATTTAGGTTTCTGATTGCACTGATTTGATATATGCACTCCATTGACACTACATTACCATAACCCGAAAAATGAACCCATGGGGCCAAATACTTTCAATTTGAGAAATGATGCATTTTCAGGTTTCTGATTGCACTCATTTGAAATATGCACTTCATTTTGACACTACATTACCATAACCCTGAAAATGAACCACTGGGGCCAAAAAATTTCAATTTGTGAAATGATGCATTTTTGGGTTTCTGATTGCACTGATTTCAAATTTGGGTTTCTGATTGCACTGATTTGATATATGCACTCCATTTTGACACTACATTACCATAACCCTCAAAATGGACCCATGGGGTTAAATACTTTCAATTTCAGAAATGATGCATTTTCGGGTTTCTGATTGCACTCATCTGAAATATGCACTTCATTTTGACACTACATTACCATAACCCTAAAATGAACCCCCTGGGCCAAAAACTTTCAAATCAATAAATGATGGATTTGTGAGTTTCTGAGTGTAGTGATTTCAAATATGCCCAGGGCTTAAAAAATTAGAAATTGTGAAATGATTCAATGTGGGTTTCTAATTGCACTGATTTGAAATATGCACTCCGTTTTGACACTACATAACCCTGAAAACTACATAACCATAACCATAACCCTGAAAATGAACCTCTGGAGCCAAAAACTTTCAATTTGTGAAATCATTCATTTTTGGGTTTCTGATTGCACTGATTTCAAATTTGGGTGTATGATTGCACCAATTTGATATATGCACTCCATTTTGACACTACATTACCATAACCCTAAAAATGAACCCATGGGGCCAAATACTTTCAATTTGAGAAATGATGCATTTTCGGGTTTCTGATAGCACTCATTTGAAATATGCACTTCATTTTGACACTACATTACCATAACCCTAAAAATGAACCCCCTGGGCCAAAAACTTTCAAACCACAAAATGATGGATTTGTGGGTTTCAGAGTGTAGCTATTTCAAATATGCCCAGGGCTTAAAAAATTAGAAATTGTGAAATGATTCGATGTGGGTTTCTAATTGCACTGATTTGAAATATGCAATCCATTTTGACACTACATAACCCTGAAAACTACATAACCATAACCCTGAAAATGAACCTCTGGAGCCAAAAACTTTCAATTTGTGAAATCATTCATTTTCAGGTTTCTGATTGCACTCATTTGAAATATGCACTTCATTTTGACACTACATTACCATAACCATAAAAATGAACCCCCTAAGCCAAAAACTTTCAAATCATAAAATGATGCATTTGTGGGTTTCTGATTGTAGCAATTTCAAATATGCACTCCATTTTGACACTACATTACTAAAACTCTGAAATTGAACCCCTAGACCCAAAAATTCCTATTTGTAAAATGATGCATTTTGCAGGTTTCTTATTGCACTGATTTGAAATGACTCAATTTCAACTCTACATTACTGTAAGCCTTAAATTGAACCCATGGGGCTAATAAATTAGAAATTGTGAAATGATGCATTTGTGGCTTTTTGATTGCCTTGATTTGAAATATGCACTTCATTTTGACACTACATTACCATAACCCTGAAAATGAACCCCCAGGGCCAAAAATTTTCAAATCATAAAATGATGTGTTTGTGGGTTTCTGATTGTAGCGATTTCAAATATGCACTCCATTTTGACACCACATTACTAAAACCCTGATAATGAACCCCTGGGCACAAAAACTTTCAATTTGTGAAATGATGTGTTTGTGGGTTTTTTATTGCAGTGATTTGAGATGTGCACTCCATTTCTACTCTACATTACCATAACCTTTTAAGTCTAACCCTTGGGGCTAAAAAATTGAAAATTGTGAATTGATGCATTTGTGGATTGATGATAGTGATTTTTTGAAATATTCATACCATTTTCACACTACATTACCATAAACCTGAAAAGGAGTTTACGGGAGTTTCCAAATTAGGGGCTGAGTTTATGGGAGTTTCCAAATTAGGGGCTGATTTTAAGGGAGTTTCCAAATTAGGGGCTGAGTTGATGGGAGTTTCTAAATTAGGGGCTGAGTTTATTGGAGTATCCAAATTAGGGCTGAGTTTACAGCAGTTTCCAAATTATGGGTTGAGTTTACAGGAGTTTCCAAAATTGGGGGCTGAGTTTATGGGAGTTTTCAAATTAGAGGCTGAGTTTATGGGAGCTTACAAATAAGTGGCTGAGTTTATGGGAGTTTGCAAGTTAGGGGCTGAGTTTACGAGAGTTTGCAAGTTAGGGGCTGAGTTTATAGGAGTTTCCAAATTAGGGGCTGAGTTTACAGGAGTTTCCAAACTAGGGGCTGTGTTTACAGGATTTAGAGGGGGTCCCCATGGGGTGCCATTTTTGGGGGGTCTCCAGGGGGTGCCATTTTTTGGAGGTACATATGGGGGTGCCATTTCAAGGGGGTCCACATAGGGTGCCATTTTTTGGGTGGTCCCCAGGGGTGCCATTTTTTGGTGGTCCTCAGGGGGGTGCTATATTTTTTTTTGCAGGGGAGTCCTAAGGGGGTGCCATTTTGGGGTGGTCCCCAGGGGGTTCCATTTTTGGAGCATCCCCAGGGGGAGCCAACTTTGGGTGGGTCCCCAGGGGGTGCCATTTTTGTGGGGGTTCCTAGGGGGTGCCATGTTTGGGGGGTCCCCAGGGGGTGCTATTTTGGTGGGTCCCAAGGGGGTGCCATTTTTGGGGGGTCCCTAAGGGGTGCCATTTTTCGGTGGTCCGCAGGGGGTGCCATATTTGTGGGGCCCTAGGGGGTCTCATTTTTGGGCGGTTCCCAGGGGGTGCCACTTTTGGGGGGTTCCCTGGGGGGTGCCAATTGGAGGGGGGTCCCCATTGGGGTGTCAGTTTTTGCAAGCCTCTGAGTAGTGGGTACCTATAGCAGGATTCTCTCCAACCTTCAGTTGGGTTTTGTGGTTCTCTACAATTAATACCACAAGGATTTACAAACACAAAAAGAACAGCAAAGCACAAATGTAACCAATTGAAGATTACAACAAAGTTTGACACCTTGCAAAAACCACACTATCATATCACAAAACCTATACCACACAGAATGCACACTGCACACCATCATACCAAATCGCAAACTGTCCACATTTTACTACCGAGTTTCATGCCCAACCATTTTACAGTTAACAGTTTTACATTTTACCAACCAAGTTTACAAAAATCCATTCCAAAACATTGCATCTTTGGTATTGGTCTTGTTATTGTTGGTACATTACATACTGCATTTCAAAACACATGCCTAGCATGTGGGCAAACTTAACTAAAGTATCATATTTTCTCCAATGGTATTAATTGTAGAGAACCACAAAACCCGACCGAAGGTCGGAGAGAATCCTGCTAGTACAGTTACATATGCCTATAAACACATATACATCTACGTAAATGTTTGATTTTTCTACTTCTGCGTATGGGGAATTTCCGAAAATTTCTGGCGGAATAATAGATTCCCCCTCGAATAAACCCCCCCCCCTCGAATTACCCCCCCCCCTCAAATTTTGCTGGCGAAAAAATTACCCTCCTGGGGGTATTTCGAGGTAATACGGTATCTAAACTTAATGTACGGTTGATCCGATGACATTCAGTCTCAGCTCCATTCCGCGCCAAATTTTTGTCATAAAAACATCGAGTGAATCAACGCAATTAATACGCGTCCGATGTGGGGGGGGGGGGGTCCAATTTGGTCAACGGATGGAAATCGATATTTAAAAGCTAATTTGCTCCCACAGCTAGGGTTCAAACGGGACAAATTTTTCGGTCCGGGACCGGGACCAGAAAATTTTCTTATCGGCATCAGGACCGGACTGCGGGATCGTACCGGGAGCTAGGGTTGGGAACCCGACCCTAACCCGATACCCGCACACTTTTTGGAACCGAAACCCGAGACCCGAACCCGACTCATCTACCCGAACCCGATACCCGACCTCAATACCCGAACCCGCAATCAATACCCAAAAATACCTGCAAAATTTTTTCCCACAAGTCAATCTTTCAAGCAGTTTGGGAACATTGTGAATATCACTTTAAGTTGTGTGGTGCAGTTGTAATTTAGACACTTCTAATTGGTTTGTTTCAATAAGTTCAGATCTGCTTTGATTATGTACTACATGCCTTCATTCACATCGTTATTTTTTCATCAGACGTTTTGGAGGGGGGAGTTATTCGAGTGGGGAGTTATCATTTCCTCAGGAAACTTGGACTTAATTCATTGTATGGATGCAGTATGTAAACTCGTTCAATTCAGGTATTTCATCGTCCAATAACAACAAAACAATGTGTAAACACTGCATACACATAGGTAATTGTGTAAAATTAATTGGTAAAATGTAACTCCAGAGTTGCACACAAAATTGAAGTGACCCCTTACGTCAAGTTGGCAGCCGGCCAAAAATTTCAAAATCGCAAAAAAAACGAGACCGATCGGGTGTTTCCTCCAAACCGAGTTTCGAAACTGCATAACTGCGTCAAATGGCGCCGGATCGCCACGGACGCGAATGTCTGCCTCCGCGACCGGCGCTGCTCACTTGTCAACTGAATTCACTCGCTTTTGGCTTCTACAGTCGGCGGGATTTGCTCAATTTGTCCGTCAAAAGGATACACCAGGTTGGCTACGATTTGGACGAGTGCCAAGTTTCTTGTTTCGGTTGATGTATGTCCCATTTTTTGTTTTTCAGACGCGCACTTTCGACGATTTGGGCCACCCTGTACCTGGGGGGCTGCATGATGAATCTTTGGGACCACAATCCGACAGCGACATTTGCCAGTGAGTGTCTTTGTCAGTGTGCAAGTTTGTCCGCATTGAATGGTGGAGTTTTGGGGCGTCCATTTGACGGGCCGCCGTCAAATGTGCTAGTCATCAATATTGGTAAATAGATTCCGGTGCGTATGGCGTCCGAGCTTTGTCTAAACTGGCCGGGGGCAGTCCCGCACCGTGTAAAGTGTCAAATGTCATGTGAATGTTCATTAAAAGAAAAAGAAGAATTTATGACATAACTTTTAACATTTTACATTGCATTTGACACTTTAGAGGGTGTCAGACTGCTGCCTGGGTCCACCCCAAAACCCTGTAAGTGTCAAATGCTGTGCAAAGTGTCAGAAGTCATGCAAAATGTCAAACCGTATCAAAAATGGAATGAAGTTTTACATGACATTTGACACTTTACTGCGTATACGATACTTGTTCACCCCAGAAAAAGCCAAGCCAAGCCGGTGGCTTGGGAACCTTTTGGTTTGTTTGTTTTACTACCGTGATCTACCACTCTTGACTTGGAATGGTTCAGGGACGTATCCAGGATTTTTGAGCGGGGGGGGCTGCTTGTTTACGGAGGCCGGCGAGGGGAGGGGGGGGGCTCAGCCCCCCCCCCTAAAATTTAAGCTACATAGTGGCGGAATGGCGCCATGGCGCTGGCGCCATTAGTAGGCGCCACGCCATGGCGCCATTGGCGTTGGCGTCAGCGCCATGGAATGCTGTATATGTATGTAAATATACATACAAAACAGCAAAAAAAACACAACATTGAGTGTATTTATAACGATTTGTGGCCACATGGAGCAAATCCGATGATAATACCTTATGTCTGGTGAAGAATGCGCGCTTGCGCGCAAAATTTTTTACGCTGACGTTGAAAAAGTCGCATTTTCCAGTCACTTTTTGGTCTCGCCCCGGGAGGGGGGGGGCTGCAGCCCCCCCCGCCCCCCCCCCCCTGGATACGGCCCTGCAATGGTTTACGCTGCCGGTCGTGACTGTTGTAATTTGAGGGGTCGGAACGGCGCAGATCAAAGAACTGTGTAACACATGCGGTAAAAAAGTTATACATACTTGGTGTACTATGTACTTTGTCGCATTATGCACACTTCCCAATGTTTGCACTGTGCAAGTGTATTATTCATTTTGTGTCCGCGCACCTGTTATTAAAATCATTCACAAACTTTGCGCGGTAACCTTTGTTGATTTTTAAAGAATCTGTAGACATCTACATTATCTAGAATACAGGGACGTATCCAGGAGGATTTTTGAGTGGGGGGGCTGCTTGTTTACAGAGGCCGGCGAGCGGGGGGGGGGGGCTCAGCCCCCCCTATGATTTTACGTACAGAGTGGCGGAATGGCGCCATGGCGCTGGCGCCACTAGTAGGCGCAACGCCATGGCACCATTGGCGTCGGCGCCAGCGCCATGGAACGCTGTATATGTATGTAAATATACATATACTCGGCGTACGTGATACTCTGCCCTCGCACTGATTTTTGTCTCGTGTTGGAAGCGTGCCAATGATTATTAAATCATGCAATTTCCGTAAAATTATGAAAAAAATTCATCGATGTGAATATGTTTATGAATAACATTATAACAACAATCAATTTTGTCATCTTTTTATGAAACTCGCACGCGTTAACCATCGTTGGCACACTTCCAGCGGGAACCACGCGTGCAGGGTGTAAAGTAACCGGAGTATACAAATACAGCAAACAGCACATAATTGAGTATATTTATAATGATTTCGGCCACAGGGAGCAAATCTGCCGATAATACATGGTGTCTGGCGAAAAAGTGTGTGCTTGCGCGCAAAGAAATGTTACGCTGACGTTTAAAAAGTGGCATTTTCCGGCCACTTTCTGGTCTCACCCCGGGAGGGGGGGGGGGTAGGGTTCAAACGATATATCGTATCGGATATCGACCATTTTTTAATATCGAATATCGATATCGAAAATTTTGAATAAATATCGAATATCGATATCGAAAATTTTGAAAAAATATCGAATATCGATATCGAAAATTTTGAAAAAATATCGAATATCGACCATATTTTCGATATATCGAACCTGTATAATGTCCTTAATTAAGTTATTATTTTTGTTTTGAGATATTTGTGATTAATTTGATTTGCTTATAGTATCTAAGTTGATGAGTAAAAGTAAAGTATTTAATGTTATCTTTGTTAGAGTGCTTACTCCACATTTCTTGTATTTGGTTTGGCCACATACCTACTGAACCTTCTACCTCATATTTGAAGCCAGAAAATGCTGATATGCTGCTTTTTTGCAACATGCCCTTAAACAATTGGGTTATAAGTATGAATTGTTATATCTACCAATTTTTGTTTGTCTGATACAATTTGATTCGTCATGTTTTTTCTTCAATTTTTTCATTCTGACCATTGTAAACCTTGTTAAAATCAATTGTACTTTTCAGTAAAGAGATAATCAACCATGTTTGCAACCATATGAAAATACAACATGCTGCTTGAAATATGCCTTGCTATACCAAAAGCTAAATATCGAATATCGAAAATATCGAAATATCGATATCGAATATCGACCATTTTTTAGTATCGAATATCAAATATCGATATCGAGGGTCCATATCGTATCGAATATCGATATCGAAAATTTTGAAAAACTATCGAATATCGATATCGAAAATTTTGAAAAAATATCGAATATCGAATATCGATATCGAACATTTTGAAAAAATATTGAATATCGAATATCGATATCGAAAAGTGATATCGTTTGAACCCTAGGGGGGGGGGGGGCTGCAGCTCCCCCCCGCCCCCCCTGGATACGGCCCTGCTAGAATACTTTCCTAATCTTAATCTAGAATCTAGTAAATAATTCCCACACACTATTAGATGTGAAGACTTGTTTTGCAGGACATGCGGCGAGGTGGGCTCGTTGTGCGCCGGCCACAGCGGCCACATGGAACTGCCGCTGCCCGTTTTCAACCCAATCACCTTCCAGCTTGTGCTCATGGTTACTTTTGTGGGGGCTGTTTTTTTGGCGGCTGAATTGTGGTAGGCGGCGTTTCACGCTGGTTTTACTGTTGTTAGATCGATTTTTTGAACTCTTTGCAAAAATTCTACCTACAAACTAGTAGTGATTGTACTCTGGGTTGAAACGGTCACACTGTTTTAGATTTTTGATTGCGATATTCAATATGATAGATCGTTACCTAAGTAGCATTGCATATTCACTGAAAAGGTACAGGTACAGCACTGGGACACATTATTATAATCGACTTCTAGCGTAGGAGAATTCCCGTATCCTACCCTCGCCCACCCCACAAGCCATCTTGGCACTGTGCCAACTGCACGCAGCTGGTGCGGGGGTCGTGCGTGCACTGCCACCGGCTCGGCTGCGGCGTGGACTCCGCGCCGGCGCGGCTGCTGCTCGCCCAGCTCAGATGCATGCAGCTCGGCCTCTTCGCCGCCGTCGAGAGGATAGAAGCTAACTTTGCTGCGGCTGCGTCTGAGTTCAGGGTGTCGGTTGACGGCGGCGCCACTGTTATTAGTCGGCCCAATGTGCAGGTGGCTTTTTTCGTTGTTGTTGACACGTTGACAACTGCTAAAACGCTCCACAATATTTTGGAAATGAAAAGTTGTTAAAAACTATATTAAAATGCATTCCAAATCTATGTTTTGTTAATTTGACCAAATTGACGTGTTTTGTTGTCATAAACAGGGTGCACGCCAGGTCCGCCACCCAAATTCTGAGTCGGTGCCGGACGCCATATCTCCAGTTGTAGTGGGTGGATTTATTCGAAATTTTGAGGGCATATACTCGAAACCCACCCACTACTATATACGGGGTGGGGAAGGTCGGCGACCCACGTGAGTGTGGGTCGCCGTATAAATGAATAGTTTTTTTGAAAAAATCGCTGTCCACGCGAGGTCCGCCACCCGTTGTTTTTTTGATATAACGGGCTGCCAAACTAAAACTGTTGGGGGGAATTGATCGAAATTTTGAGGGGGTGTACACGACACCCCCCACTACTTTTCACGGAAGGTTGAGCCCCCTGGTGACCCCCCTGAGAGTGGACCGCTGGAAAATAATATAATATTTTTGAGAATTAGCTGTCCAGGTTGGGCACTGACAGCAAAAATAAAAATAACATTAGAATGTCCCTTGGAGGACAATATATACCACTGTAAAAAGTGTGTATTCAAAAAGCAAATTTTAAAACGAAGATTTGATCTGGTTCGAAACTGTATTTGACACCCATACACAAGTTCCAGAATAAATTTCGATTTAAGTCAAATCTTTAATACACACTTTTAAAGCTGGTTTACGATGCCTTCTAGGAGATGATTTGAGGTAAAAATTCGCGTAAACAACATTACCCCAAAAATCAACCATGGAGGAGATTTGATGGGGTCACTGTAATGATGTCATCGATGACATCATTCCAGGAACAAAGTTCGCCTTGTGGGACAGCTTTTGTGTTGACCCCCATCAAATCTCCTCTATGGTTGATTTTTGGGGTAATGTTGTTTACGCGAATTTTTACCTTAAATCATCTCCTAGAAGGCATCTTAAACCAGCTTTAAAAGTGTGTATTTAAGATTTGACTTAAATCGAAATTTAGTCTGGAACTTGTGTATGGGTGTCAAATACACTTTCGAGCCAGATCAAATCTTTGTTTTAAAATTTGCTTTTGAAGAGCCTGTAGCAGTACGCACAGAAACTCGGCACGCACAGAAGCCCATTACGCACAGAAGTCAACTCGGTGCGCACAGAAACTCGGCCCGCACATAGCTGATGCCATGTGCGTGCCGAGTTTCTGTGCCTGCAAAGTTTATGTGATTTTTCACATTCTCTTCTATTCTATTCCCTATGTATAGCAGTAGTTGACACCCAAAATTTTGCCAACCGTTACATCTGTTTTCTACATATTTGATTTTCGCGATTGCGAATGTAAAATATGTAGAAAACAGCTGTAACAGTTGATGAAATTTCAGGTGTCAACTACTTCAACACACATGAAAATCCTGAACTCAGATGGCTGACTTGTCCGACAGGGCCCAGTTGTGTGCGTAACGGGCGTCTGTGCGTGGCGGGTTTTGATTCTGTGCGTAACGGGCGCGTGTGCGTAACGGGTTTCTGCGCATAATGAGCCTGGCCCCTTTTTGAATACACTTTTTACAGTGGTATACATTGTCCTCCAAGGGACATTCTAATGTAATTTTTAATTTTGCTGTCCAGTGCCAAACCTGGACAGCGAATTCTCAAAAATATCATATTATTTTCCAGCGGTCCACTCTCAGGGGGGTCGCCAGGGGGCTCAACATTCCGTGAAAAGTAGTGGGGGGTGTCGTGTACACCCCCTCAAAATTTCGATCAATTCCCCCCAACAGTTTTAGTTTGGCAGCCCGTTATATCAAAAAAACAACGGGTGGCGGACCTCGCGTGGACAGCGATTTTTTCAAAAAAAACAACTATTCATTTATACGGCGACCCACACTCAGGTGGGTCGCCGACCTTCCCCAGCCCGTATATAGTAGTGGGTGGGTTTCGAGTATATGCCCTCAAAATTTCGAATAAATCCCCCCACTACAACTGGAGATATGGCGTCCGGCACCGACTCCGAATTTGGGTGGCGGACCTGGCGTGCACCCTGTTTATATTCACTGATCTATCTTTCAGCCGTTGTTAGTGGGGATGGACGGAGGTTTTGAACTTTAAACAAACTTTGTTCGAAAAACGCTAGCATTCTAACCGTTTCCTTAAAACGACAGGCGAATTTTTAAAAGAAGTTTGACCTACAAAGTTTGCGAAAATTGGTTTCTAAATAGAAGCTCATAAGTTCAAATATTCTAAAAAAATTCTACCACAGGTGCCCGATACAGAAGAGGAGCAAATGCGGGAAACGGACGAGCTCATTTGCAAACTTCTCGGCTGGACATTGGAACAGCTCAGAGCAGGTCAGTTGTAAAAGACGAACCGCACGCTCAAAATTGGCAAGGGCGATTCGAACGTTTTTTATTTACGCTCGGGCGGAATTCTAAAGTCGGTTCGGACGATTTTATTTGCGACAAGACTGAAAAACTACTGACATTTGGGTCGGCAGGGACGACTTTGAATTCCACTCTTTTTTTAATTCCGACTTTGAATTCCGACCTGGCAAAAAAACGTTCGAACCGCCCTTGCCCATTTTGAGTGTGCGGTGCGCGAAAATGCACGAAATTGGGAAAAATTCAACCAAAAAATTAAAACAAAAACAGAATCGCACACGGGGGCGTCGACTAGAAATGTCCAGCAATTGCGCGCAAAATTAGTTCACCGTTTCGAAAAGCAACACTTGTTCAAACGGCGGGCGAAATGTCCCCTGTGCAAGGCGGCCGGCCCAGTTTGCAGGGATGCCGGCTTCAAAAACGCTATTATTTTGGAGAAAAGTGGCGGCGTGAAGAAAAGTGGTTTGTGGATTTTGATTTCGTGTTTTTTGGCAGGTTTTTAAGTTTCATGTTATAGATGTTACATGTTTCAAGTTATATTTGTCTGGTGCTGGCTCGATCTATTTAATGAGAAAATGTAATGGTTCGGCAAACCCAAAGTGTTCAAACAGACTGAGTTTTCGCTATCCCACTGTCATGTCTTTATTTGATGTTTTCGTGGTTTGTTTTGTATTAACGGCAACGTCAGTCCCGCCATGGAACGGCGCCAAAAAATGGTGCCAGCGTCACGCCTCCTTTCCGTTATTACCGGGCCAAATTTTAGACAGGGGGGGGGGGGCGCCGACCGCCCTCCGTTCACCGGGCTCCGAATACAATCCCCCTCCGCTCGAAAATCCTGAAAATCCGAAAATCCTGTGTGTGCAGTGTACGCAACCCCCTCCCCGTGCCCAGGCGGCCCAGCCGCGGCTACAACGAGCCAAAGCGACAACTTTTTCACCAGCACCGATCCCGACGCCGACCCGTACAAGTTGGACGCAACCGAGACCCAGGAGGGCACCGGTGCCAGCTGGCAGAGTGCCAAAACTGAGGTGAAACAGGGCGATGTTGCCAAGGCTGCGCAAATGGCCGCGCAGACTTATGATGATGACACAGTGGGTTGGTTTGGGGTTGTTCTGCGGGGTTATATCTTTTGGTGTTACGCTGATCTGGACCATTTTGAGTCAAGATTTGGGCCACTTTTTTGCCCTGAAGTACGAAATATGCAATCTTAGTTGGATTTTTCAGATATTTTGTCTTTTTGCCAACTTTCACTTAGCTATTCATTTCTGTTTCCGAATTGTACATCGGTTTTGTATTCTCAAGGCCCACTAGATTGGAGTATAAACACATAATCTCAATATATTCACAAATTTTGTTTTATCATGTGTTATACTCGGCGGACTGAGTATTGAATAACCGGCCTACCATAACTCATCTGAATAATGAACCGAAAATTATACAGTTTTTCATCATAATATTTCATTGTTAATGAAATAATTGATTACGAAATTTATCACAGTTAATGCATTATATTATGGTAGGATTCTGTGCATACTTTGCGGTCCGCCGAGTACAACATCTTTAATTGTTAATCACCCCCCCCCCCCCCGAACATGCGCACAGGCATCGAAGTGCAAGTGGGGGAGTTATCAGTGGGGCGTTTAACTCAAGTCGTGTGGCGCGCTTCAGAATGCAGAGATCATATTCGGCTGTTGTGGGCCAATGATGGCGCGTTTTTAGAGCAGCTGTATCCCTTTTTTCAGGGGTTCAAACCCTCCTGTGAACTGGATACTGGGTCAGTTTTTTGTTGCTTTTTTTTTGGGGGGGGGGGGTAAAATCTTTTTGCGTGGTATGTAGCTACTACACTAGCTGACAGCCGAAATTTCCAGAGCTAAACCCAAACGTTTTGAACACAGATTTATCAGCTTTGGCGATTTAGACTGTTAACTAGTGTGTAAATATAGCACCAATCACTCACCCGTCAACTTCCCAGTCGCATATCGGATTCATATTGCAAATTGTTTGGTGAAAAGAAAAGTTCCAAATACACTGGAAAATAAAAATCTACCCACTAGGGTTCAAACGGGACCGCGGTCCCGGTACATGGTTCGGCAAAAAGTCGGGACTGGGGCGGGCCCGGTCCCGAGAAAAACAAATTTCTGGTCCCGGTCCTAAAAACTGGTCCCGTTTTATCTCTACTACCCCCAAATCCCACCCTCCCTCAACCCCCCCCCCCTAGTCAAACCGGCCGGGGCCTATCCGTCCGTCGCGAGTGCGCCGGCGACGTGCTCTTCATGGACTTGGTGCACGTGATGCCGACGCGGTACAGGCCGGTGCGCATGATGGCCGGCCAGCTGTACGAGCACCCGCGCACCGCGCAGCTCAGACGCGTGCTCGAGGAGGCGGAGCTTGTGAAGGGGGTCACCATGTTGTTAAAGGGAAACCAGGCTGCTGAGTTGAAGGTTGCTTTTTGGGGGGGTCCTTTGGGAAGCTTTGAGAGTGAAGGTGTGAAATTTCCGTCTTTTGTTTCAATTTTACCGCAGTAAAATTTTACCTTTTCGCTTTCCTTTTGCCGACGGCTGAAGAATTTTCGCCTTTCCGTTTTCCGTTATGATTCTTTTTGACACCCTATTTGAGTTACGTTTTTAGTGATTTTTTTCACCCAAAATTGGGATCTAAAACTGAATTTGAGACCGAAACTGTCACATAAATACAAATGGTGTCGGGAATAGGGATGGGAATTGGAAAATCGTCAAGAATTGGTCGTGCAGTGGTGTTGCTAAATATTGTTGGCGACACGCTTTCACATTTTGTGTGCATCAACAAATTGAAACCAACTTTCAACCCCCCGCCCAATTTGCATCTGATGCCAAAAAAAACATGCAAATTTCGATGCACTATTACAGGATTTGGTGGATCGGCGGCTGCCCGGCAAGTGGGATTACGCGTACAAACTGCACCAGGCGTATTTGAACCTGCAAGCGCGGCTGAATGTGCTCTTTGACCAGGAATCGAACAAGGTTCTCGGCGAGAAGGCGCCTGGCGTCAGACAAATTCTGGAGAAAAAAGAAGGTTAGTATTTTTGTTTGTTTTCGTTTTTTTTTGACTGGTTGTAAATTTGTGAAATAATGTGAACACCAAATGTGTTCCCCACCCCCAGGAATGTTCCGCAAGCACATGATGGGCAAGCGCGTGAACTTCGCCTGCCGCTCGGTGATCACCCCCGACCCGTACCTGTGCATCGACCAGGTGCCACTCCCAGACTCTGTAGAATGTCATGTCATATGTCAACATTAATGCAATGTCAAAGTTCATGGAAAATATCAAACGACCATAAATAAAAGAAATTTCGACATTTTACATGACTTTTGACGCTTTGCATGACACTTGACCTTTTACATGACTTTTGACACTTTGCATGACATTTTACATGACGTTTTACAGGGTCTCTGAGTGGCACCAGGTGGGCGTTCCTGCTGTTTTCGCCAGACGACTCACCGTCTCGGAGCCCGTAAATGAGCGCAATTTAGCTCGGCTAAGGAAGCTCGTCGATCGGGGCCCTAACGGGTACCCGGGGTGAGTTGCGGGTATTTTTCGCTTTCTATTTTTATGTTCGGTGCGTGTATATGCGCGACTTAATTTAGAAGCTATTTTTAACTGGAGTTTTCCGATGTTTCGATGTTTCCGATTTATTTGAAGCTGCTCTGGAAAATGATATCAATTCATACCAAAGCATATGAAGGGTGTGCTTCTAAAAGTACCGATCTACAAAAAATCGATTTCGAGATAATCGCAATTGAAAGTTTGGAGTATGCAATACCCATACATGGGTATTGGGTATGGGAATTTTGGGTATGGGTATTTCGGCCATATTGTTGGGTATCCACATGCATGGGTATAATCATTGATTATACACATAACACTAGCTATATAAAATTTAGTGAATTATATTTTTGTAGTACAGTACATTTTAGAGGAACAAATTGGTAATAGCGTGTAGATCGGTACCTTTTAAAGCACAAAATCAGATCGGTACTTTTACCCATAATAAAAAAGCACAAAATTAGTTTTTGCTGAATCAAACGCCGATCTGACATCGGTACTTTTAGAAGCACAAAAAATAATGTGCAGATCGGTACATTTAAAAGAACAATTTTGAAAAAAGTGTGTAGATCGGTACTTTTAAAGACACAAAAGCTGAAAAAGCTTGTAGATCGGTACTTTTAAAATTTCAAAAACCGAATTTTGCGATTTTTTTGCTTTTTTCGACCCCCCATATCTCAAAATTGAATTTCGCACCCCCAAGATATTATATATTTTTTTGAAGCGCATGTTTATGGGGACCCCAAAAATGGTCCTAACTCAAATTTGAAAAATTTGTAGATCGGTACTTTTAGAAGCACACCCTTCATATGAAGTATAGCATTGTGGAATCCTGCATAATTGTTTTTTAAACATTATCATATTGCTCGCATTTTAAATCATCTATCATTAAAATTATTTATCCGATCAAAAACCAAAAATATAAAAAATATCCCGCCGCAGCGCGAATTTCGTCACTGCACCCAATGGAGCTCAATATGCGATCAATCCAAAATCTTCAACGAGTGGCTCAGTGCAGAAAGGGCCTCAAAGCAGAAACACCGCCGATGCAGACAGATTACAGCCGCCAGGTGAGTGCATTCAGTCTTGTAAAGGATTCGAGCGTGATCCCGATCCCGAATTCCGATAATTTTCGGGATTCATGGATTCCGAGACCCCCAGGGGTATCTTGAATTTTGACCCTCCGAGTGGTTGGATAGATAGCAAATCGCTCCTCCGGAGGGATAGATAGCTGAAAAATTTTCTGGGGGGGGGTTTGGGGGGGGGTTGTGGTGGTTCGATATATAGGCTTTTTCGGGGCATAGAAGGAAGAAAAGGGAGAAAAATCGCTAAAAGTAGGTGTAAAATAGCTCAAAATGGGTATACAAGAGCATATAGTACTTAAAATAGCTGAAAATAGGCAGTTAGACGCATTAACCAGTGATTTTGGAGGTGAAAATCTATATATAGGTATGAAAAATAGCGATTTTGAGCGAAAATTGGGGTATAGTTTCTGAAAAATCGCTCCAGATAGGTAGATAGCTGAGCGATTTGGGGGGGGGGTTTAGGGGGTAGTAGCCCAAAATTTTGCCTCCGGGATAGATAGATAGATAGCTGAGCGGCCTCCGGGATAGATAGATAGCTGGGCGGTTTGGGGGGGGGGGGGGGGGGGTAAACCCTGTAAAAGTAATGGGAAAAGTATCGAGAATCATGTAAAATTCCCTGTAAAATGTGACCGGTTAAAAAGCAGAGAAGAAAATTTGACATGTTACAGCGCCTTTTACATGACTTTTGACACATTTTTGGCAGTTGACATTTTACTTGACATTTTAGCTGTCATGGGATTACCACCCGCGGTCTCTTCGGTGTACACACCTGAAAACCTACTGAACATGTTGTCAAAAGTGCACTCTTCCCAGACCCTCTCAAACCCTGGCAAGGCGCGCGCACGGTGCAGCGGCACTTGCAGGCGGGCGACATCCTTTTGATGAACCGGCAGCCGACGCTGCACAAGCCGTCGATCATGGGCCACCGCGCCAGGCTGCTGCCCAAGCAGAACGCGCTCCGCATGAACTACGCCCCGTGCAAGGTGACTGGAGAATGGGGGATTGGCGTTAATAATGGGATCTTTTGAGAAGATATTATTACCGTATTTTCTCGAAATACTCCCCTCGGAATACCCCCTCAAAATGGCCACAATGAATTAATACCCCCCACTATTTAACCCCCTCAAAATTTTCCCATGGGGGTAATTCGAGGTAATATGGTAGATAAGATCCCTTAAAATTAAAATAAAGTAAAAACTTAAAAGCCGTGCATAAAAGTACAAAATTTTTGCGAGATTTTGTTCAATAAAAGTATTTAAATACCCGTACGCGTACCTTTGAAAAAGTTTGGTAATTTTAACAACTCTGGTGTGTACACCCGGAAAACGTTTTTTCTCTGTCTACCGCTGAATAAGCGATAACTTAAATGACGGTAAAGGTACATTGTATTTCATTTTTTTCCACCGGGTAAATTAAGGTTTTATTACTCTAAATATGTTTAAAATAGACAAAATGCAGGCTTACAACGCTGACTTTGATGGAGACGAAATGAACGGCCATTTGCTGCAGGATATTCTGTCAAGAACTGAGGCGCATGAACTTGGTACGTTTCTACACAACAAAATATAAAAAACGTTCCTAAGCACTGTCAAAAAACAACCTATTTTGTAAAAAAAACGCATTTTTCACCCTCACACCCAAAACCCTATCAGCGAGCTGCAAGCAAAACTACCTGGTGCCCAAAGACGGCACGCCCATCCTCGGCCTGATCCAGGACCACGTCGTGTCCGGCGTGCTGTTGTCCATGCGCGACAAGTTCTTCACCCGCGCGCAGATACAGTTCCTGGTGCTCAATTCCTTTGATGAGACTGTGGGTAGGTTGAAAATCCTGCCGCCGGCTATTTGGAAGCCGGTTAGAAGGTGGACTGGGAAACAGGTGGGTTTTCTTGGATGGGTGCCAGGTTTTTTGGGTTTTGGATTGGGTTTCTTGATTTTGAAGAGTTTATATTTTTGGAGGGCTCGACATTTGGATTTCAAACTATTCATAATTCATTGACACCCCTGCAAATTTGAATTTCACACCCTATGCGTTATCTTCATTCTTCACACTATGTAACTCTCAGAAACTTTCAATAAAATCGAAAACTTTCAAGTTGAAAGTTTCAATGTGGTCTATCAAAAAGTGCCAAAAAATGAAACGCACGCAGGTGATCTCATGTGTACTGCTAAATTGTCTGCCGCCCGGCGCCGCCCCACTAAATCTGAGCGGCAAGGCGAAAACTGGCTTGGCCAACTGGAAGGTGCCTGAGGTTGGCACAGAGCCAAATTTGGATTTAAGTGAGAGCCTTGTTTTAATACGGTGGGTGGTATGGAGATTTTTTGTTGGGTTGTTTTTATTTTGAGGTATTTATCCTCTTAAGTATTTTCCGAACCGACAACTGAAATTCGTGTACACTTAACTAGTGAGCACACTTCACTGCCTTTTCTTGCATATATGGAACTTTGTTTCGGTATTATGGAACTTTTTCACTTGATTTTTTTGTCGGCACACGAGACCGTGTAAACGCCACTTGAAGAAAAAACCTTTGAAACTCCGACAATCCCTACATCCAGTTAAATTCAACTCAAACACGATCTCTCTTTTGCAGCGGCTGCGAGCTGTTGCAGGGCGTTTTGGACAAGGCGCATTTCGGCGCCACCCCTTTTGGTTTGGTGCACTGCGCATTTGAGTTGTACGGGCCGGACACTAGTGCTGCGATTTTGTCCGCATTTTCTAGATTATTTACCGTTTATTTACAGGTTCGGCTTTTTGGATTTAGGTTTTTAGGGGCTTCGCACAGTGGAAACTTATCTGAATATGTTTTTGTTTTTGTCGTAATCATTTTCACTGTATATGTCATAATTCCATCCAGGGGTCTCCTAGGCTGGGTGGGGGCTGCCCCCCCCCCCAAATCCGCCAGCTATCTATATATCCCAGAGGCCGCTCAGCTATCTATCCATCGCGGAGGCGAAACTTTTACCTATCTATCCCAAAATCGGCCAGCTATCTACTTATCTGTAGCGATTTTTGAGAAATATTGCCCCAATTTTCGCTTAAAATCGTTAAATTTCATACATTTTATAGTTTTTCACCTTCAAAATCGTCGCTTTCGCCTATACACATGTTTATATACCTATTTTAGCCACTTTTGAGCTGTTTTTAGCGATTTTTTTCCCGTTTCTGCCTTCTATGCACTGTATATTTTGCCCCCGCGAGCCCCACCCCAAAGCCCCCCCCCCCAGAAAAATTTTCAGCTCTTTTTCCCTCCGGAGGAGCGATTTGCTATCTACCCAGCCCCGGCGAGGGCCAAAATCTTGGAGACCCCTGAAAATTTCGCCTTTGCAGATGCACGGTTTTAGTCTCGGCGTGAAGGATATTTTGGTCACTGACGAGGGCAACAAAATGAGAAGGAAAGTCATCAAAAAGCTACGCAAGTGCGGCAGACAGGCCGCGCTGAAGGTTCATTTTTGAAGGTTCATACCCCCCTCGGAATACCCCGGGTCTGAGCAAGGTTATGAAAAAAAAACCCTCCTTGAAATACCCCCTTGAATTGCCCCCCAAAATTTTCTCTGAGATAAATCCGCCGAGAGGTACTTTGTAAAAATACAGTAATTTTCAACTTTCACTGTAAAATGTGTCGTTTTTATCGTATTCGGTTGTATTATACATGCAATTGTCATCCTAACCTTCACCATAACTTTCAGCCACCCCCCCCCCCAAAAAAAACAAATTCCAAAAAATCACACCGCTGCAAAACACATCTACCCAGGGGCGTACGCAGGGGGGGGGCGGGGGGGGCGGCCGCCCCCCCCGTTCCCGGGCCGGACATAAAAATTTGCCAGGAATGGCACTTTTCTACTGCAATTTTGTAGGCACTTTAAAAATTTTTTCCGCGCAAGCGCGCAAATCCCCACCCCATTGTTTAATATGTATTTTTGGGAGCCTCAACAGCATTTCGAAAGTGCCAAACATGGTCTTAGTACTATACATAGGTCTTAATATACACCTTTATAGTATACGTTGGCGCCAGCGCCAACGCCAATATTGCCATGGCGCTGGCGCCTACAACTGGCGCCAGCGCCATGGCTCCATTCCTATATTATAGGGCCAAATTTTAGGGGGGGGGGGGCGCCGCCCCCCCCCCGCTCGCCGGGCTCCGTATACAATCCCCCCCCGCTCAAAAATCCTGCGTACGTCCCTGCATCTACCCCCCCCCCCCCACAGGCCCTGACCCTCCCCTCTGACACGAGCGACAGCGACTTGAGCAAACACGTGTGCACCGCCTACAACGGCGTCCAGTGCGACGGGGGCGACGTGAAACAGCTGGATTTGGAGATGAAAAAGGCCACCGATGTGTACGCCGAGAAGATTAGTAAAGTGAGTGGGCGGGTTGGGATGGCCAGCGCTTTTTTTCAAGCGCTTTTTTTTAAAAACGCCGCTTTTTTTAAAAAAAAAACGCAAGGGTCCCAGCGCTTTTTTTTTAAAAGAGCGCTGGCAAAAATTTTCAGTACTTATGCACTAGGTATTTTCCAATTTTTCGCGCGCAAGCGCGCGATTTCACATGCACATTAGCACTTGTGGTTGTTTTCATCTGTTTTGTGGCATTTTTTGTTCCATTGCTTCTATTCCTGTATGCTATCATGTAATAATAAGTAGTGATATGTTAGTGTAGTATAGAATATCCAGCCAATGTCCTACCACATACTTCTACAGTGTAAAACATTACTCTCAATGTATTAGCCTTCTCTTATAGCCTTTTTTATAAGCACTATTTCATGCCTCACTTCACTTGAAGTCGCGAAACATTCACAAAGGGCGATATACATGATGAGTCAAAATTAAAAGTATTTTTATTGGCAGAAATCGCCACTTATAATGCTATCCTATGGCTACACAGCCATTCTATGGCTATATATCATCACAAGTACTGCCACTTGTCTGATATACCTGTATATATTGATACGGAACCATATTTGGGAGCTTTTTAGTGAACGTCCCGACATTTTTTGAAAACAAGCGAAAAAAGCGCGTTTTTAAAAAAAAAAAGCGGGGCCGTTAAAAAAAGCGCTTTTTTCCATCCCTATGGGCGGGGCCTATTTTTTGGCGATTTTGTTGTGCGGGGGTACGAAAGGGGACCCCACAGGAAGCCGCTCAGCTATCTATCCAGGGGTCTCCAAGATTTTGGCCCTCGCCGGGGCTGGATAGATAGTAAATGGCTCCTCCGGAGGGATAGATAGCTGAAAATTTTTCTGGGGAGTGGCTGGCTTGGGCACAATATATAGGCTTTTTCGAGTTTAAGAAGGCAAGAAGGGGAAAAATCGCTTATAATCAGTTAAAAGTAGCCAAAAGTAGGTTTAAAATGGCTAAAAATAGGTATATAACTATGTATATAGCCGGAAAGCACGATTTTGAAGGTGAAAAGTATAAAAATTAGTGATTTTGAGCGAAAATTGGAGCAAAATTTCTCAAAAACCACTCCAGATAGATAGATAGATAGTTGAGCGATTTGGGGGGGGGGGGTTTGGGGGTAGTAGCCAAAAAAATTGTCTCGGGATAGATAGATAGCTGAGCAGCCTCCGGGATAGATAGATAGCTGGCCGATTTGAGGGGCAGCCCCCCCCCCCCCAGCTTTCCCCTAGGAGACCCCTGTATCTATCTATATTTATATTGAACCTCCCCCCCGTAACACACCCAGCCCCCCCCCCCAAAAAAAAAATTCAGATATCTATTTGCGATTTGCTATCTATCCAACCCCTGTTGCGGCGGCGCACCGCTTAAACGGTGCGCGTCGCAGTTATCCCCCCTGCACCGCACCTAATTAAGTCATTTTCGTGTGTGTTCCGCAGGCGCGGTGCGTGCGCTGCGGCCGTAATCCGGGAGCGTTCCCGCGGGCGGCGCGTTTATAACGCGCCCGCATCTCTCTGTCCCCTATCAGTGCGAGCCGTTTTATCTACACTTTCTTTCCCGTTTCACCCCGAGTTTGGGTGAGTTCTATTTTATTCGGTTTTCACCCCGCCGTGGCTGTATTTCCTACCTACTGGCGTTTTGTGACTACATGAATACACTTTGAGTTGACTTGGGGACTTATTTTTGAACTTGCGAAGTTCGCTTCCCAGCGCGCCCACTTGACGTGGGCCATTCTGTGAAACCTTTGGTGCTCGTTTTTTTTGGAGAAACTTTAACGTGGCAGCGGCCACGTAACATGGTGACTGTACCTACTCGCACCTGACTTCTGGGCGAAGTCAGGCGCCCGACCCCAGCCCCGCAGCACCCGACCGGCACCGCGGCCGGCCCGACTACACGTGCGAGCCGCGCGGCACCTACACGGCCGGCGGCGACGTGCAGCGGCAGCGGGCCATCCGCCCGCGATTCGATTGCGCGGGCCGGCAGCGACCTGCAGCGGCCGCTAGCGCGTGCGACGCGCAGCGGCACAGCAGCGGCAGCGGGCCATCCGCCCGCGATTCGATTGCGCGGGCCGGCAGCGACCTGCAGCGGCCGCTAGCGCGTGCGACGCGCAGCGGCACAGCGGCGTGCAGCGGGCCATCCGCCCGCGATTCGATTGCGCGGGCCGGCAGCGACCTGCGGCGGCCGCTAGCGCGTGCGACGCGCAGCGGCACAGCGGCGTGCAGCGGGCCGGGCTGATACGGCGCGGGTCCGCATTCGGGCGGACTCGATGGCGCACTCGGTGCGCAGCAAAGGGCCGCCGCCTACCGACGCGGAAATGGCGGCGCAGTTGGCCGCCGAGGCGGCGGCCGAGAGAGCGGCGGCGGCGCAGGCCGCCCAGGTTGGTCGCTCTCCTGCCGAATTGCGAATTTTCGTGGACCAATGTTTGGATCCGACGGACCGAACCGTTACCCGATCGGACCTATTGAATTTGGTGTGTAACCTATTGGCCCAGCGCCAAGGGGACTGGCCGACGTGCGCCAAGCCCACCCAGTTGAATGACGCGGCCCTCCGCCGCAAAGCGCTCGCCCTCATAAGCGCATATGAAAACTCAAGTGGGGGGGCGCCCTTTTTCGTGCCGGTCGATTCTGCGGACGAGGACGACTATGGGCCGCAGCGGCCTGCCTCGCCGGTTTTTCAGAGCCCGGCCGCCTCTCAGGTTGACGGCCTGGAGGGGGGTGGGGCTCACGCGCAAATCAACATGAGCCGCTCGCGGCACAGCAGCGGGGGCTCGATCGCCACAAATGCAACGAACTACGACCAGTTCACCGCAGCGATCAACGCGCGCGTCGCGCAGCAGGACGCGTTAATTAAGCAACTACAACAGCAGCTCGTTCAGCAACAACTGGGGCCCTCGAAGGGCGCCCCATCGGCGGCGTCATCAGCAGCGGCAAGCGACCCGTGGTCGTGGACCAGGGAGGAGCGCATCGCCGCCGCGACCGAGGCGGGCCCCTCGCTGATACAGCAAATCGCGGCGTACGTCGATAAGTTTGTCACGTCGTCGTCCGATGGGTTGCAAAAGCTGACACCGGCGTTGGCACTGATTTCCTCACGCGATCGCATGGGCGTCGGCCAAGTCGCGGCCGCCGCCAGCAAACAATTAAACTTTGACGGCACCCCCACCTGTTCCGCGGGGCCTTTCAAGTTTTGGCTGCACACCACGTGCCTCCAGGCGCTGGGGGTCCCCAACACGCACCAGCAAATGTTCTGGAACTGCGTGTTTGCGCAATGTCTGAAGGGCGACGCCCACCGGCGCTACATCGCCACGCGCATCGATAAGCGGCACGACATTTTGTACATCCTCGACAAACTTGCCGACCTCTACCGCCTCGATCAGCGCATCACATCCGTGACGGACTGGTATCACACCAAGGCCAAGCCCGGCGAGCCGATCGCTGAGCTGTACGCCCAGTTGTCCGCCAACTTCCACCACATCAGCGACACGATGGCCGACGCCGAGCGCGAGAAAATGATCGGCGATAAGTTGTTTTCCGAAATCGTTTCGCTCGTCCCGTCGGCATGCTGGTACGTCTGGCATGAAAAGTGGAAACAGGGCGAGGTGTCGCTCGACATGGCGATTTTGAAAATGGACAACGCACGGCAAGAGTTGAAGGGCGGGAATCGTTTTGCGCGCTCGGACAATTTCCGCTCGGACAATTTTCGCTCGGACAATTCGGGGGGCCGTTCCCGCCAAAGTGGCCGCCAGAACCGCGGCAATTGGCAGGTCGAGTCCAAGGCACAGGGCACCTGTGAGGCGCCCCGGGGCGCCAACAGCACTACGCCCAGCGACATGCGCGCACCGAGGGGCGGTGCCAACTCGACCACATGGTGCACATATTTTCTGCACCCCCGACCGCTTCAGCACGCAGCCTCGGATTGTTTCCTAAACCCGTCATCACCGGCGTACAAACCGGAGGTGGCGGAACGCGTTCGAAACGCGCTCGCGCGCAAGGGTGTAAGCGAGGCCGATGCACGCCAAGCCATGATGCGCATGTGCCAGGAGCAGGGCATTCCCACGCAGCACGCCGATTCTCGCCAGCAGGGCGGCCGCCCCAGTCGGGGCCGGCCAGCGCGCTCTACGCGAAAAAACCAGTCGGTCCAGAGCACGCAACAGCACAGGGCGGAGCAACCTTTCAGCGGAGAGGACATGGACATGTGGTGTCCGCTCGCGTCCCGGGTCGATGGTGAGGCACCGAAATGCGCCAGCGCAACGGTGGCGCTCGACCCAATTGCGTGGATTTTTTTCATGGGACAGCCCATGCGTGGACAAATTGACACGGGCTGTAACATCGGGTTGTTCATCGAAGACTCGTTGCTCGAGCAAGTGTGGGCCAAAGCAGGGGCCGACCCCCAAGCCGAAAGAGAAAAGTTTCGGCCGTACGACCAGGCGTGCGTGCGCACATCTGGACGCGAGATTGATGGCAATCACCTGCGCATCTACGACATGGAAGTGTTCCACCAGGGGCCAGAGGGCCACTGGACATCTGCCGAAATCCCCGCCGTGGTGAAATTGATGGAATTTCTCCCGGCGTCGGACCAACTCTTGATTGGGCGCGCCGCCATTTGGGGCCCATTGAAAGTTCTGCATGAAGCCAAACGGGAAATGGATCGGTTGGAAGAGCACTTCCACCGTAACCCTCACGCGCTATCCACCATACGCGACTGTGGCTCGGCAGTGCGCCGAACCACAGACGTCCGCGTAGTGCATAAGGTCGTAGTGCCCGCGGGTGCGCGCGCCCAAATCCTAGTCGGGACCGACAAAGGCAGTGTCTTGCCATCAGAAAATGAAAATGGGCAAAGTCTGGCGTACGCACTGGATCCCAGCACCCGCGACGAGAATGGGGTGCTGGTCGAATTTGAACCGGGCATCGCATGCAACGCCGCGTTTCATCCGCGCCGCGAGTGGCTCGATGACGCCAGTTTTTCGCTCTGTGTCGTGAATACTTCCGGCGAGGACAAGTTCCTCGCGGCCGACACTAAAGTGGCTGAGGTATTCACCGTCGAACGCGTGCTGGTCGAAGATACGGTGGTTGAAAGGGCCGCGCACGGCACCATGCGGTTGCCCGCCCCGCCCGAGCCGATAAATCCCAGCAAAGTTGTGTTTCGCAGGCTTACCACCGAGCAGCAGCAGCAGGCGGAAGAAGTATGGGGGCGCCTCCCAGCCGACAGCCGCGACGCGCTTCCGACCGCGCTCCAGACCCGTTTCCGACAACTGCTCGATCAGAACATTGACATTTTCAGCCTAACTGAATACGACATAGGTGAGACTCAGATAACTGAGCACCGCATTTCGCTAGTGGAGGGGGCGGAGCCGGTAAAGTGTGCCGCTCGGTTTGAAACGCCCCCAAAACGCGCTTTTGTATGGCGCGCCGTCGACGAGATGCTCAAGAAAGGCTTGATCGTCCCCTCTTCATCGCCGTGGGCGTTCCCCTTGGTAATTGTCCCCAAGGGGAAGGACGACTATCGCCTGTGCCTCGACTTTCGGCGCTTGAACGAGCTGACGATCCGCGACGCATACCCACTGCCCCGGATAGCGGACATGTTTCAGCAGATGGACGGGCGGGCGGTGTTCTCGTGCATGGATGCCTCTTTCGGCTATTACAATGTCAAAATAGTCGATCCCGCCACTCGCGACATGGTCACGTTCGTCTGCAGCCGCGGCCAGTTCTCATACACGCGCATGCCCCTAGGTTTAAAAAACGCCGGGGCCAGTTTCCAGCGCCTCATGGACTGTGTGATCGACGGTTTGAACCGGGACGCCCAGCGGCCGTCATTTTTTGTTTACATTGACGATTGCCTGGTGGCAAGTGATGCGCCAGAGCAGCACCTGGACCATTTGACGCAATTTTTCGCCCGCTTGCGATGGGCCGGCATCCGACTAAAGCCAGAAAAGTGTTTTTTCTTCTGCGAAATGGTGAAATTTCTTGGCTTTGAATTGAGTTCCAAGGGCATCGCGCCTAAGCGCAGCAACGTGGCTGCGATCATCGACATGCCAGCGCCAACCACCAAGCAGGGCATTAAGACATTTTTGGGGAAAGCTGGCTACTTTAGCCAGCACATCCCAGCGTTCCATAAGTTGGCCGCTCCGCTGAACGAGATGGCCAAGGGCACTTACCGAGCGAAAGGGGCGGATCCTATTCCGTCCTACGACGCGTGGACCGGTGAGGCCCAAGACGCGTTCAACCAACTCAAGCACCGGTTGAGTTCGGCGCCAGTGTTGGCACACCCAGATCGAACAAAACCGTTTTACCTGTACACTGATGCATGCGATTACGGCCTGGGGGCCGTTCTGATGCAGCAACCAACTGCAGATTCGGACCAGCTCCGCCCCGTTGCTTTCGTCTCGAAAAAACTGCCCACCACGCACAAGAACTGGTCGGTGGTAGAAAAGGAGGCTCTCGCCTGCACGTGGGCCCTCGACCGCTTAGGCGACTTCATCGATGGGCAGCAAGTGATCCTGCGCACCGACCACAAAGCGCTAGTGACAGCACTGTTAAAACCAGTGCGGGGAAAGATCGAAAGATGGACCCAGCGGTGGGCCATGCGACTATCACTCAAAGATCTTTCAATCGAGTATTGCCCGGGAGAGCACAACGTGGTGGCTGATGCGCTCAGCCGATTTCCGATTGACGACATTGATCACGCATCTTTCCAACGCGCTAGCGAAATCATCAAGGTCCCGCTTGATAAACTCTGTCCACACATGGCCGCCAGCGCGCAGCAGGTGGACTGGGCACGTGAACAGCAAGCGGACCCGCAATTGCGCGAGCTGGCGGCGAAATTGCGCCAGGCTCAAGGCCGAGTCGGCCTGTTCTTCTTGCAGAAGGGAGTCGTTCGCGGCCAGGGCACTTGGGGCCCTGTGCCAGTTGCGCCCGCCCACATGCGGCTTTCGTTGCTTCAAAATGCGCATGCCGGCCTGACAGGCACTCATGGGGGGCTAGAACGCACGCTCCAGCGGCTCAACAAACTCTGCACATGGCCGCGCATTCGAGCGGACATCGACGAATTTATAAAAAAGTGTCATATTTGCAAAATTACCAAGGACGCGCAGCGCAACTGCGTTAGTCCGCTGTTCCCAGTCGCGCCTGGCACCAGGCCATGGTTGAAAATCGCGGTCGATACGACACCCATGCCCGAATTTCGCGGGTATCGCCACTTGTTAGTGGCGGTCGACTACTTGACGCGCGCAATAGTGCTGGCACCGCTGCGCCAACTAACTGGCCAGCAAGTGGTCAACGCACTCGAGCGCAACATCATTTTCCATTTTGGCCCGCCTGCCGAGCTGATTAGCGACAACGGGACAGAGTTCGCAAATAAGAATGTAGAAGCACTGGCGGAAAAATGGGGTTTTTCGCTTCGCAAAACGACGCCGTATCACTCGCAAGCAAATGGGCTTGCCGAGCGGGCCATCCGCAGCGCGGAACAGGTTATCCGCCAGTGGTCCGCGCACAACGCGGGCTGCAAGGACTGGCCGTCAGCCCTGCCCGAATTGACACTGCGAATGAACGTCGCCTACAACCGCGACGTAGCGCACGCGCCGTTCGAGCTTCTCTTTGGCTATCTTCCGTCGCTGCTGGGGGGGGTGGGCCCGGCCGAGCCGGAAAAAGCTGTGCCTGACCCGCTCAGCGACCCCCCTAGTAGCAACACTCGACTAAAAGCCACCATGAAATCGCTAATGACGCGGATTCCGCAGCTTGCACAGCGGCCCGGCGCCCTGGGCAAGCTGTGGAAAAAAGCCGCAATGCACTTGAAAAACGCACAAGCACGATACAAGTCCACCTACGACAAAAAACAGCGCCACCCTGTAAGCGTAGGCGATCAAGTATACGTGAAAAAGCGCTGGGGAATGTCGGTAGAAAAGAAAATACAGCCACTTTACGCGGGACCGTATGATGTAGTAGGAGTAGATCAATCAACTGCCCTCCTTGACATCTCAGGCGATATCCGACGCATCCCCATTAACCAGCTGAATATGGCAAACCGCCAGAGCGGTCGCGACGCGGCGCGACAAGTTTACGTGCCGCCCCCCCAAGACGACGCCGCCAAGGCGTCGTACCTGGCTGACATGCTGCGCCAAGTCAACGTGGCGCTGGACCGCGCCGAGCGTCTGCGCTTGGGCGGCTTCGCCGATCCGCAAGTTGAAGACGATAGTTCTCTGTTGCGGCGGCGCACCGCTTAAACGGTGCGCGTCGCAGTTATCCCCCCTGCACCGCACCTAATTAAGTCATTTTCGTGTGTGTTCCGCAGGCGCGGTGCGTGCGCTGCGGCCGTAATCCGGGAGCGTTCCCGCGGGCGGCGCGTTTATAACGCGCCCGCATCTCTCTGTCCCCTATCAGTGCGAGCCGTTTTATCTACACTTTCTTTCCCGTTTCACCCCGAGTTTGGGTGAGTTCTATTTTATTCGGTTTTCACCCCGCCGTGGCTGTATTTCCTACCTACTGGCGTTTTGTGACTACATGAATACACTTTGAGTTGACTTGGGGACTTATTTTTGAACTTGCGAAGTTCGCTTCCCAGCGCGCCCACTTGACGTGGGCCATTCTGTGAAACCTTTGGTGCTCGTTTTTTTTGGAGAAACTTTAACGTGGCAGCGGCCACGTAACATGGTGACTGTACCTACTCGCACCTGACTTCTGGGCGAAGTCAGGCGCCCGACCCCAGCCCCGCAGCACCCGACCGGCACCGCGGCCGGCCCGACTACACGTGCGAGCCGCGCGGCGTCTACACGGCCGGCGGCGACGTGCAGCGGCAGCGGGCCATCCGCCCGCGATTCGATTGCGCGGGCCGGCAGCGACCTGCGGCGGCCGCTAGCGCGTGCGACGCGCAGCGGCACAGCGGCGTGCAGCGGGCCGGGCTGATACGGCGCGGGTCCGCATTCGGGCGGACTCGATGGCGCACTCGGTGCGCAGCAAAGGGCCGCCGCCTACCGACGCGGAAATGGCGGCGCAGTTGGCCGCCGAGGCGGCGGCCGAGAGAGCGGCGGCGGCGCAGGCCGCCCAGGTTGGTCGCTCTCCTGCCGAATTGCGAATTTTCGTGGACCAATGTTTGGATCCGACGGACCGAACCGTTACCCGATCGGACCTATTGAATTTGGTGTGTAACCTATTGGCCCAGCGCCAAGGGGACTGGCCGACGTGCGCCAAGCCCACCCAGTTGAATGACGCGGCCCTCCGCCGCAAAGCGCTCGCCCTCATAAGCGCATATGAAAACTCAAGTGGGGGGGCGCCCTTTTTCGTGCCGGTCGATTCTGCGGACGAGGACGACTATGGGCCGCAGCGGCCTGCCTCGCCGGTTTTTCAGAGCCCGGCCGCCTCTCAGGTTGACGGCCTGGAGGGGGGTGGGGCTCACGCGCAAATCAACATGAGCCGCTCGCGGCACAGCAGCGGGGGCTCGATCGCCACAAATGCAACGAACTACGACCAGTTCACCGCAGCGATCAACGCGCGCGTCGCGCAGCAGGACGCGTTAATTAAGCAACTACAACAGCAGCTCGTTCAGCAACAACTGGGGCCCTCGAAGGGCGCCCCATCGGCGGCGTCATCAGCAGCGGCAAGCGACCCGTGGTCGTGGACCAGGGAGGAGCGCATCGCCGCCGCGACCGAGGCGGGCCCCTCGCTGATACAGCAAATCGCGGCGTACGTCGATAAGTTTGTCACGTCGTCGTCCGATGGGTTGCAAAAGCTGACACCGGCGTTGGCACTGATTTCCTCACGCGATCGCATGGGCGTCGGCCAAGTCGCGGCCGCCGCCAGCAAACAATTAAACTTTGACGGCACCCCCACCTGTTCCGCGGGGCCTTTCAAGTTTTGGCTGCACACCACGTGCCTCCAGGCGCTGGGGGTCCCCAACACGCACCAGCAAATGTTCTGGAACTGCGTGTTTGCGCAATGTCTGAAGGGCGACGCCCACCGGCGCTACATCGCCACGCGCATCGATAAGCGGCACGACATTTTGTACATCCTCGACAAACTTGCCGACCTCTACCGCCTCGATCAGCGCATCACATCCGTGACGGACTGGTATCACACCAAGGCCAAGCCCGGCGAGCCGATCGCTGAGCTGTACGCCCAGTTGTCCGCCAACTTCCACCACATCAGCGACACGATGGCCGACGCCGAGCGCGAGAAAATGATCGGCGATAAGTTGTTTTCCGAAATCGTTTCGCTCGTCCCGTCGGCATGCTGGTACGTCTGGCATGAAAAGTGGAAACAGGGCGAGGTGTCGCTCGACATGGCGATTTTGAAAATGGACAACGCACGGCAAGAGTTGAAGGGCGGGAATCGTTTTGCGCGCTCGGACAATTTCCGCTCGGACAATTTTCGCTCGGACAATTCGGGGGGCCGTTCCCGCCAAAGTGGCCGCCAGAACCGCGGCAATTGGCAGGTCGAGTCCAAGGCACAGGGCACCTGTGAGGCGCCCCGGGGCGCCAACAGCACTACGCCCAGCGACATGCGCGCACCGAGGGGCGGTGCCAACTCGACCACATGGTGCACATATTTTCTGCACCCCCGACCGCTTCAGCACGCAGCCTCGGATTGTTTCCTAAACCCGTCATCACCGGCGTACAAACCGGAGGTGGCGGAACGCGTTCGAAACGCGCTCGCGCGCAAGGGTGTAAGCGAGGCCGATGCACGCCAAGCCATGATGCGCATGTGCCAGGAGCAGGGCATTCCCACGCAGCACGCCGATTCTCGCCAGCAGGGCGGCCGCCCCAGTCGGGGCCGGCCAGCGCGCTCTACGCGAAAAAACCAGTCGGTCCAGAGCACGCAACAGCACAGGGCGGAGCAACCTTTCAGCGGAGAGGACATGGACATGTGGTGTCCGCTCGCGTCCCGGGTCGATGGTGAGGCACCGAAATGCGCCAGCGCAACGGTGGCGCTCGACCCAATTGCGTGGATTTTTTTCATGGGACAGCCCATGCGTGGACAAATTGACACGGGCTGTAACATCGGGTTGTTCATCGAAGACTCGTTGCTCGAGCAAGTGTGGGCCAAAGCAGGGGCCGACCCCCAAGCCGAAAGAGAAAAGTTTCGGCCGTACGACCAGGCGTGCGTGCGCACATCTGGACGCGAGATTGATGGCAATCACCTGCGCATCTACGACATGGAAGTGTTCCACCAGGGGCCAGAGGGCCACTGGACATCTGCCGAAATCCCCGCCGTGGTGAAATTGATGGAATTTCTCCCGGCGTCGGACCAACTCTTGATTGGGCGCGCCGCCATTTGGGGCCCATTGAAAGTTCTGCATGAAGCCAAACGGGAAATGGATCGGTTGGAAGAGCACTTCCACCGTAACCCTCACGCGCTATCCACCATACGCGACTGTGGCTCGGCAGTGCGCCGAACCACAGACGTCCGCGTAGTGCATAAGGTCGTAGTGCCCGCGGGTGCGCGCGCCCAAATCCTAGTCGGGACCGACAAAGGCAGTGTCTTGCCATCAGAAAATGAAAATGGGCAAAGTCTGGCGTACGCACTGGATCCCAGCACCCGCGACGAGAATGGGGTGCTGGTCGAATTTGAACCGGGCATCGCATGCAACGCCGCGTTTCATCCGCGCCGCGAGTGGCTCGATGACGCCAGTTTTTCGCTCTGTGTCGTGAATACTTCCGGCGAGGACAAGTTCCTCGCGGCCGACACTAAAGTGGCTGAGGTATTCACCGTCGAACGCGTGCTGGTCGAAGATACGGTGGTTGAAAGGGCCGCGCACGGCACCATGCGGTTGCCCGCCCCGCCCGAGCCGATAAATCCCAGCAAAGTTGTGTTTCGCAGGCTTACCACCGAGCAGCAGCAGCAGGCGGAAGAAGTATGGGGGCGCCTCCCAGCCGACAGCCGCGACGCGCTTCCGACCGCGCTCCAGACCCGTTTCCGACAACTGCTCGATCAGAACATTGACATTTTCAGCCTAACTGAATACGACATAGGTGAGACTCAGATAACTGAGCACCGCATTTCGCTAGTGGAGGGGGCGGAGCCGGTAAAGTGTGCCGCTCGGTTTGAAACGCCCCCAAAACGCGCTTTTGTATGGCGCGCCGTCGACGAGATGCTCAAGAAAGGCTTGATCGTCCCCTCTTCATCGCCGTGGGCGTTCCCCTTGGTAATTGTCCCCAAGGGGAAGGACGACTATCGCCTGTGCCTCGACTTTCGGCGCTTGAACGAGCTGACGATCCGCGACGCATACCCACTGCCCCGGATAGCGGACATGTTTCAGCAGATGGACGGGCGGGCGGTGTTCTCGTGCATGGATGCCTCTTTCGGCTATTACAATGTCAAAATAGTCGATCCCGCCACTCGCGACATGGTCACGTTCGTCTGCAGCCGCGGCCAGTTCTCATACACGCGCATGCCCCTAGGTTTAAAAAACGCCGGGGCCAGTTTCCAGCGCCTCATGGACTGTGTGATCGACGGTTTGAACCGGGACGCCCAGCGGCCGTCATTTTTTGTTTACATTGACGATTGCCTGGTGGCAAGTGATGCGCCAGAGCAGCACCTGGACCATTTGACGCAATTTTTCGCCCGCTTGCGATGGGCCGGCATCCGACTAAAGCCAGAAAAGTGTTTTTTCTTCTGCGAAATGGTGAAATTTCTTGGCTTTGAATTGAGTTCCAAGGGCATCGCGCCTAAGCGCAGCAACGTGGCTGCGATCATCGACATGCCAGCGCCAACCACCAAGCAGGGCATTAAGACATTTTTGGGGAAAGCTGGCTACTTTAGCCAGCACATCCCAGCGTTCCATAAGTTGGCCGCTCCGCTGAACGAGATGGCCAAGGGCACTTACCGAGCGAAAGGGGCGGATCCTATTCCGTCCTACGACGCGTGGACCGGTGAGGCCCAAGACGCGTTCAACCAACTCAAGCACCGGTTGAGTTCGGCGCCAGTGTTGGCACACCCAGATCGAACAAAACCGTTTTACCTGTACACTGATGCATGCGATTACGGCCTGGGGGCCGTTCTGATGCAGCAACCAACTGCAGATTCGGACCAGCTCCGCCCCGTTGCTTTCGTCTCGAAAAAACTGCCCACCACGCACAAGAACTGGTCGGTGGTAGAAAAGGAGGCTCTCGCCTGCACGTGGGCCCTCGACCGCTTAGGCGACTTCATCGATGGGCAGCAAGTGATCCTGCGCACCGACCACAAAGCGCTAGTGACAGCACTGTTAAAACCAGTGCGGGGAAAGATCGAAAGATGGACCCAGCGGTGGGCCATGCGACTATCACTCAAAGATCTTTCAATCGAGTATTGCCCGGGAGAGCACAACGTGGTGGCTGATGCGCTCAGCCGATTTCCGATTGACGACATTGATCACGCATCTTTCCAACGCGCTAGCGAAATCATCAAGGTCCCGCTTGATAAACTCTGTCCACACATGGCCGCCAGCGCGCAGCAGGTGGACTGGGCACGTGAACAGCAAGCGGACCCGCAATTGCGCGAGCTGGCGGCGAAATTGCGCCAGGCTCAAGGCCGAGTCGGCCTGTTCTTCTTGCAGAAGGGAGTCGTTCGCGGCCAGGGCACTTGGGGCCCTGTGCCAGTTGCGCCCGCCCACATGCGGCTTTCGTTGCTTCAAAATGCGCATGCCGGCCTGACAGGCACTCATGGGGGGCTAGAACGCACGCTCCAGCGGCTCAACAAACTCTGCACATGGCCGCGCATTCGAGCGGACATCGACGAATTTATAAAAAAGTGTCATATTTGCAAAATTACCAAGGACGCGCAGCGCAACTGCGTTAGTCCGCTGTTCCCAGTCGCGCCTGGCACCAGGCCATGGTTGAAAATCGCGGTCGATACGACACCCATGCCCGAATTTCGCGGGTATCGCCACTTGTTAGTGGCGGTCGACTACTTGACGCGCGCAATAGTGCTGGCACCGCTGCGCCAACTAACTGGCCAGCAAGTGGTCAACGCACTCGAGCGCAACATCATTTTCCATTTTGGCCCGCCTGCCGAGCTGATTAGCGACAACGGGACAGAGTTCGCAAATAAGAATGTAGAAGCACTGGCGGAAAAATGGGGTTTTTCGCTTCGCAAAACGACGCCGTATCACTCGCAAGCAAATGGGCTTGCCGAGCGGGCCATCCGCAGCGCGGAACAGGTTATCCGCCAGTGGTCCGCGCACAACGCGGGCTGCAAGGACTGGCCGTCAGCCCTGCCCGAATTGACACTGCGAATGAACGTCGCCTACAACCGCGACGTAGCGCACGCGCCGTTCGAGCTTCTCTTTGGCTATCTTCCGTCGCTGCTGGGGGGGGTGGGCCCGGCCGAGCCGGAAAAAGCTGTGCCTGACCCACTCAGCGACCCCCCTAGTAGCAACACTCGACTAAAAGCCACCATGAAATCGCTAATGACGCGGATTCCGCAGCTTGCACAGCGGCCCGGCGCCCTGGGCAAGCTGTGGAAAAAAGCCGCAATGCACTTGAAAAACGCACAAGCACGATACAAGTCCACCTACGACAAAAAACAGCGCCACCCTGTAAGCGTAGGCGATCAAGTATACGTGAAAAAGCGCTGGGGAATGTCGGTAGAAAAGAAAATACAGCCACTTTACGCGGGACCGTATGATGTAGTAGGAGTAGATCAATCAACTGCCCTCCTTGACATCTCAGGCGATATCCGACGCATCCCCATTAACCAGCTGAATATGGCAAACCGCCAGAGCGGTCGCGACGCGGCGCGACAAGTTTACGTGCCGCCCCCCCAAGACGACGCCGCCAAGGCGTCGTACCTGGCTGACATGCTGCGCCAAGTCAACGTGGCGCTGGACCGCGCCGAGCGTCTGCGCTTGGGCGGCTTCGCCGATCCGCAAGTTGAAGACGATAGTTCTGTTGCGGCGGCGCACCGCTTAAACGGTGCGCGTCGCAGTTATCCCCCCTGCACCGCACCTAATTAAGTCATTTTCGTGTGTGTTCCGCAGGCGCGGTGCGTGCGCTGCGGCCGTAATCCGGGAGCGTTCCCGCGGGCGGCGCGTTTATAACGCGCCCGCATCTCTCTGTCCCCTATCAGTGCGAGCCGTTTTATCTACACTTTCTTTCCCGTTTCACCCCGAGTTTGGGTGAGTTCTATTTTATTCGGTTTTCACCCCGCCGTGGCTGTATTTCCTACCTACTGGCGTTTTGTGACTACATGAATACACTTTGAGTTGACTTGGGGACTTATTTTTGAACTTGCGAAGTTCGCTTCCCAGCGCGCCCACTTGACGTGGGCCATTCTGTGAAACCTTTGGTGCTCGTTTTTTTTGGAGAAACTTTAACGTGGCAGCGGCCACGTAACATGGTGACTGTACCTACTCGCACCTGACTTCTGGGCGAAGTCAGGCGCCCGACCCCAGCCCCGCAGCACCCGACCGGCACCGCGGCCGGCCCGACTACACGTGCGAGCCGCGCGGCGTCTACACGGCCGGCGGCGACGTGCAGCGGCAGCGGGCCATCCGCCCGCGATTCGATTGCGCGGGCCGGCAGCGACCTGCGGCGGCCGCTAGCGCGTGCGACGCGCAGCGGCACAGCGGCGTGCAGCGGGCCGGGCTGATACGGCGCGGGTCCGCATTCGGGCGGACTCGATGGCGCACTCGGTGCGCAGCAAAGGGCCGCCGCCTACCGACGCGGAAATGGCGGCGCAGTTGGCCGCCGAGGCGGCGGCCGAGAGAGCGGCGGCGGCGCAGGCCGCCCAGGTTGGTCGCTCTCCTGCCGAATTGCGAATTTTCGTGGACCAATGTTTGGATCCGACGGACCGAACCGTTACCCGATCGGACCTATTGAATTTGGTGTGTAACCTATTGGCCCAGCGCCAAGGGGACTGGCCGACGTGCGCCAAGCCCACCCAGTTGAATGACGCGGCCCTCCGCCGCAAAGCGCTCGCCCTCATAAGCGCATATGAAAACTCAAGTGGGGGGGCGCCCTTTTTCGTGCCGGTCGATTCTGCGGACGAGGACGACTATGGGCCGCAGCGGCCTGCCTCGCCGGTTTTTCAGAGCCCGGCCGCCTCTCAGGTTGACGGCCTGGAGGGGGGTGGGGCTCACGCGCAAATCAACATGAGCCGCTCGCGGCACAGCAGCGGGGGCTCGATCGCCACAAATGCAACGAACTACGACCAGTTCACCGCAGCGATCAACGCGCGCGTCGCGCAGCAGGACGCGTTAATTAAGCAACTACAACAGCAGCTCGTTCAGCAACAACTGGGGCCCTCGAAGGGCGCCCCATCGGCGGCGTCATCAGCAGCGGCAAGCGACCCGTGGTCGTGGACCAGGGAGGAGCGCATCGCCGCCGCGACCGAGGCACAAGCACGATACAAGTCCACCTACGACAAAAAACAGCGCCACCCTGTAAGCGTAGGCGATCAAGTATACGTGAAAAAGCGCTGGGGAATGTCGGTAGAAAAGAAAATACAGCCACTTTACGCGGGACCGTATGATGTAGTAGGAGTAGATCAATCAACTGCCCTCCTTGACATCTCAGGCGATATCCGACGCATCCCCATTAACCAGCTGAATATGGCAAACCGCCAGAGCGGTCGCGACGCGGCGCGACAAGTTTACGTGCCGCCCCCCCAAGACGACGCCGCCAAGGCGTCGTACCTGGCTGACATGCTGCGCCAAGTCAACGTGGCGCTGGACCGCGCCGAGCGTCTGCGCTTGGGCGGCTTCGCCGATCCGCAAGTTGAAGACGATAGTTCTCGCCTCATACACCGTATCCAAAAAGCCATCGTCGATGCTAATGTTAGCACCGACGACTCACTGGTCAATCCTCTGGTGACCCACGTTTGCACAAACGCCACTCCCCCGCAGCCTCAGCACCCCGCCAGCCAGCCGACCCCTCCCGTCGAGGGGCAGCAGCAGCAGCACGCGGCCGACGTCGAGCGTCAGCCGCGCCGCGAGGGCCGACTTCCGGAGCGCGACCGAGGCAGCCGCGGGCGAGTGCGCAGTCGCAGCCGCAGCCCGGTGCGTCCGCCGAGCAGCGAGCAGCCGAGCGGCAAGGTGGAGGAGAGGCGCCGCAGCGGTGAGTGGCCCGTGGCGCCCGCGCCAGTGCGCAGCGAGGTTCACGTGGTGAACGCGCCCTCAGTGCTTTTTTTGCGCGCAGCCCCTGACGGCACGGCGCCGAGCAGCACCGCGGCCAGCAGCGACCCGGCCGGCGGCAAGCGGCGCCACAGCACCGACGCGGCGGACACGGCGGCGGCCAAGCGCGGCCGCACCAGCCAGCAGACGGCGCGCAAGTCGACCGGCGGCACGGCCACCGGCGGCGGCACCAGCGGCCACGGCACCAACCCTAAAGGTGGGCTAATTAGCCATGTTTGTCGGACCACCGAGGTCCAGTTTCCACCGCGCCCCGCCAACGCAGACACGGCAGCAAAGGCAGCGGCGGCGGCGGAGAAGGCCGCGGCAGCGGCGGCCGAGAAGGCGGCCGCGGCGGAAAAGGCTGCCGCAGCGGCGAAAGCAGCGGCGGCGTCGAAGGCAGCGGCGGCGTCGAAGGCAGCGGCGGCAGCGAAGGCAGCGGCGGCAGCGAAGGCAGCGGCGGCAGAGAAGGCCGCGCGTGCGGCTGAGGGCCGCAAGGAAGGCCGCGGCGCGACCGCGGCAGCGACAGGGAAGGGCGGGAAAGGTACGCGCCCTTTGCACACTTTGCACACGCGTCACGCGATTCCCCGCACCAACTCTGGCACCACCGCAGGGTCGAATTCCACCGCGCTGAAGCCACCCGTGCCGCCGCCTACTGCACCCGCGAGCGTTCCGCCTGTCGCCCCCGAGGACCGCCACGCCATTCTCAAGCACGCTGTTGACAGCCCCCCGGAGGGTAAGCTAGCTTTGCGCGCGCTGGAAAAGCGTTTATCTACTTCTGACGATCGAATTGACCGCATTAACGGGCGTCTACTCGCAGCGCGCTGGGACATGGCAGCGCTGCGCGAGCACAACCGCCGACTTTCTAGCGACATCGAGAAGCTGAAAGTCAATCCCCCCGGCGCCCTCTCTGTCCTGCGCTACAGCATCAACCGGGAAGGCGAGCTGTCTGCCACGGTGGAGCGGCTGGAGCGCCAGCTGCGCCAGCAGGACGCGGAGTTGACACGCGTCAACGCCGCGTTGGACGAGAAGCGAGCCGATCTGCGGAAGGCGCGCGCCCAGCTCAAGGACGCCACTTCTACCAGCATGGTGCAGGCCGAACAGTGCTTGGACGCCATCCGGCTGGCCGATGGCATCACTCTTGAATGGCTCGACGAGAAGCGACTCGTGGCCGAGCTGATGGACGAGCCCGCGCCGGCCGACGACGCCGCCCCGCGCTGCTTGGCCGCTCGCGCCGCGCTCGGTGCGGCCGGCGGCGCCGACAGCCAGCTGTACGACCGCACGTTTGGCCTGATCAAGCCACGCCCACCTGCAGCCCGCCACTCACCCGCGGCAGGTGCTTTTTCTGACAGCGCTTCTGTCTTGGACATTTCGTTGGGGAGCTCACGCAAGGGCTACGCAGGCGGGGCCGCTGATGGTGCGCTCAGCGACGGGCCGCCAGACGCTGGCGGCCGCGGCGGCGGCCTGCCCCTTGGACGCGGCGCCGACGACTCGGTCGAGTACATTCGCACGCCGACTTTGTCACCCGCGGGCCCGAGCCCGCCAGCTAGCCCGGTTCCGACGACGTCTGCCAGCAGCTCGACCCCCGCGCCCCCGGCCGTGGCCCCCGGGCCGCCAGGTGCACCCCTGAAGTTTAAGAAGCTAGAGAAGGGAAAAAAGGGGGGCAATTCCAAGCGCCCACTCGTTCGGGAGTAGGGTGATGTGTTTTATATGGTGGTGGGAAGTCTCGTTTTTTTATTTTTGGTGCATTTATCCCAAATTTTGGTGCATTTACCCCACTTGTGAAATTTCCGAAAATTCTGGCGTTTTTAGAGTAGGCCCCGTAAGTGCCTTGGAGGGGGGTGTTGCGGCGGCGCACCGCTTAAACGGTGCGCGTCGCAGTTATCCCCCCTGCACCGCACCTAATTAAGTCATTTTCGTGTGTGTTCCGCAGGCGCGGTGCGTGCGCTGCGGCCGTAATCCGGGAGCGTTCCCGCGGGCGGCGCGTTTATAACGCGCCCGCATCTCTCTGTCCCCTATCAGTGCGAGCCGTTTTATCTACACTTTCTTTCCCGTTTCACCCCGAGTTTGGGTGAGTTCTATTTTATTCGGTTTTCACCCCGCCGTGGCTGTATTTCCTACCTACTGGCGTTTTGTGACTACATGAATACACTTTGAGTTGACTTGGGGACTTATTTTTGAACTTGCGAAGTTCGCTTCCCAGCGCGCCCACTTGACGTGGGCCATTCTGTGAAACCTTTGGTGCTCGTTTTTTTTGGAGAAACTTTAACGTGGCAGCGGCCACGTAACACCCCCCGGAAGGTAACAATCAAGCCTACCCTTGTTGTTGTGGAAAACTTCTTTGCGGAATCGAGCTATTAGCTGTTACGTTTGGTGATGCCCGGTCGATGTGTTCCTGCTCATCCACCCCCATTTCATTGGCACCTGTCCAATTCTGCCCCAATGCAGGCGTGCGTGCCGGGCGGTCTGCAGTGGTCGTTCCCCAGCAACGGGCTGCAGCTGATGATTCAGAGCGGCGCCAAGGGCACCATGGTCAACTCGCTGCAGATCTCCTGTCTCCTGGGACAGATCGAACTGGAAGGTGGGGGCGATTTTGGGGTGGAATTGGGCTTCCTTATCCTTAAGTTATCCTTAGAGCTGAAATGTAAGCTTCATTTGATCTTGCTTGCTTAATGATACCTTATTTATCCGAGTTCACTATTTCGATCGTCACATTTTTTGGAAGTCTGGCGTCAACCCCCCCCCCCCCTTTGCAGGCTGCAGACCCCCGAACACAGCAGCGGGTAGAACTCTGCCCAGTTTTGCACGATTTTCCACCAGTCCCAGAGCTGGCGGTTTTGTAGACCAGCGATTTTTGACCGGCGTCCGCCCGCAGGAACTCTTTTTCCACACTATGGCCGGCCGGGAGGTCGTTTTTTTCTCTTTTTAAAACTTTTATTCGAATGATTCGCATTCGAGTTTACTGTGGGAGTTGCTATTTAGTTAGCTTATGCCGTCCAAACCTCGGTAGAATTATTTCAAATTGCGTTCAATTTTATTGAGTCTCACAATTTACGAATGTAGTCCACATTGGGCCTCCACTAGCTAGTTGACATCGCGAATTCTTGTCAACTGAATGCCGCCAACTAATGTCAACTAAATAGCACAGAAAGCGTTTTTAAAGCGTCACACATAACAGAAACTAGTGTCACTCACTATATAAAATTAACTATGCTCTAACACAAGGAAAGTAGAAATCACATAATTCACCCAAATTGAGTTGACACGAATTCAGTTGACATCCAGCTAGTATGGGCCCATTAAAAACACTTAAAATTCTGTATTATCCTTCCCAGGGTCTAATAGACACAGCGGTGAAGACATCCCGGTCTGGGTACCTTCAGCGGTGCATCATCAAACACTTGGAAGCTTTGCAAGTTTCGTACGACCGCACTGTGAGGGATTGCGACAATTCCGTTATTCAGGTACTTTTTCGTTGGTAATTTTTGTGTGATTTTGAGTGGGCGATGTTTACTTTGATTTTGACGGCTCCGTTCGATTTTACACTTTTTAAGAAACACATCTGAATTTCGTTCAGGGGTTTGAAAACGAAGAAAACTTTAGATAGGTAAATAGCTGGGCGATTTGGCGGTTCAGTGAATGTGGCCAAAAAATTTGCATCTGGTGTAGATAGATAGATAGATAGATAGCTGAACGGTCTCCCGAATAGATAGATGGCGGGGTGATTTGGGAGGAACCCGCCCCAACCCCCCCCCCCCCCCCCATTCGAGACACCCCTGGGTTATTTGTCGAATTGATAAGCAATCAGTGAACTTTCAACTGAAAATAATAGCCGTACACACCTCTACCAATGCCCTTTCACTTCACTGATCACTTGACAAGTTTGACAAAAAAAACTGAAATCGCCCCCGTTCTCGCAGTTCCGCTACGGCGAGGACGGCCTCGAGGTGGGCAAGGCGCAGTTTCTGTCGCCCAAGTTGTTCCCCGTGCTGCTGGACAACCAGCGATTGTTGGAGAAGTACGAGTGCGCCGCGAGCGAAGCGAAACTCTCGGCTGCCAATTGGAGCGATGATACGAAAAAAGTGGATAGGCACTTTGCGCAGGTTCGATTTTTTGTTTTTGTTTTTCTGTAACGGTGTTGGGCGGTTGTTTGATTCTGTCTGGATCACCCGAGTTCATTACGATCACAGTTTATTACAAATTACAATCAAAAAGTTCCACACTTTTTATTTATGGTAAAGTGGTATTTAAGTGCAGTGACAAGTGATTTGAAATAGTGTTAAGTGACCGTGAAGGTATTCGTCTAAGTTAAATAGTAACTTGTCATTTCACTTCACCCATCATTTGACAAAATGTGACTGGCCACCGGTAATTTACATTCACAGTGAGGCAATTAGTCTTATCTGCACATAGGCCCCACACACACTAGTTGACATCGACACTGAATGTCAACTGGTTCCGTTCCCAATTCAAAGATTGCGTTTGAACGTCGTTCGTCGGCTCGTCAGCAGACTTTGAATCGGGATCGGAACCAGTTGACATTTGGTGTCGATGTCAACTAGCGTGTGTGGGCCCAATATGCACACATCTATTTTCACGCGCAGATCGAGGAGCACCGCGCGCGGGTGCCGCAAAGCGGGCGCTTAACCAGAGCCGAGTACACGTCTGGCTTTCTCGGCTGGCTCTCCCATGATGGACTGCAGTACAAGTCTGATCCCAAGGTCTGTTTTTGCCGGGTTATTCGACTAAATATTTAGACAGTAGTGACATTCAATTCGATACATTCTATAGTTCGGGCTACTGACGTCTAACGTCTCATTTGGAACTATGCCAAGATCGCATTCACAATTCAATGCAAGACTGCCAGTTCACAACGCAGTCGGCAGTGGCAGCGTGGCACGCGTTGGACGCCGGCACCCGGCTGGATTTCGAGCGCCGCTTCAACGACCACGCGCCCATGCCCGTCGACGAGCTGTTCGACCCGCGGCGACAACTTGGCGCACTGCCAGAAAGTTTGTTGACGCACATCAACACCTGGTGAGTGCTGTGTGTCGTGGGTTTAAGGGGTGGAGGGACAGATTTCCCGCGATTTGCAATCTTTCAAGATTGTGGTGTAGCTTTGACAGGTGGATGTTTTCAATGTCAATAAATGTCTTCTATGTTTGTTTGTATTATTTGCCTAATGTATTGAATACAACATTCTCAATTGTTTTACCATCACAATCCAGAGACTGTTCTCAAAAAAATCATTTTTGCGCAGGACACGCGAACTGCGCATTTTGAGGGGTAAGCGAGCAGCGAAACGAATGAAAAAGCAGCTGTATTTAAAGGGTTCGAGTTTTTTGTGTGTGTTTTTTGCTTTTGGATTATTCAGATTCTTATTGTGTTTGCATAGAAGTACTTAAAACGTCTCATCAAACATTTCTGAGCAAAAATACCCTTAAGAGTGTTGTCTCCTAAACGAGATTAATGTAGATCCAACTAAAAATATGAATTTATTTCCCAAAATACGTGAATGCATTTGTAAGGAATGGAAATGTCATTTCAGGAATCTCATTTCCACAAATAGGTACACCCCCACAGGTCTCCTCTCCCTAGCCCCTGGCGGCGAGTGTGTGGGCGCCCTAGCGGCCCAGTCCGTGGGCGAGCCGTCGACGCAGATGACCCTGAACACGTTCCACTTCGCCGGCCGCGGCGAGATGAACGTCACGCTGGGCATCCCCCGCCTCAGGGAGATACTCATGACCGCCAGTAGAACGCTAGCGACACCCATGGCTACTGTGCCCGTTGCGCCGGGGGTGCCTTGGTGGGTGGTTATGGTTTTGCATATCGTAAATATATCCTAGAATAAAACCCCCCTTCAATAACCCCCTACAAAACTTCTGACAAACTTCTCCCCGGGGGTCTTATTCGAGGATATACGGTAGTTCGTTTTGCACATTTTAGCGTTGGATGGTTATGCAGTCGGTGAGTGCTGAGAACGTGTGCAAAGCTTTTTTTTCACAGAAGATCGATTTCTGAATTTTAAATTGCAGTCAGTATACGATATAATTGATTTTATATGTTAAACCAATAATTAATCAACTTTAAATCAGTTCGTGTATAGATAAGTAGATCGATAAGACCAAGTATTTACATGAACCATTGCAAGAAAACCCCCAGAAAAACAAACATTATTTCACTCAGGGAGGAGGCTGAGCGAGTGGCGTTTTCGTTGGATCGAATCACACTGAAATCTGTCCTGTCTAAGTTGGAAATTACTGAGCGTTTGACGCTTACCACTGAGTTGGTGTCACTTTGCTTTTATCAGGGAGCCCAGTCCCGAACCCTGTCAATTGTCAAATTTTAATTGCCAGGTGCTAATCCCAGACCTTGTTAAGTGAAATGTAAAGTGTCAAATGTCATGTAAAATATCATGCGAATGATGCTTGGTATGCTAAGTTCAGTGATGAAATCTTATCTTTTTGTTTTGATTGACATTTTACATATCATCTGACACTTTTTTTACTTTACAATTTACAGGGACTGGGACAGTCCCCAGGTTTCAGATCATTTGAAACAAAAGTTGTCACTAATCATATCATTACTGGAACCAAACACGAATACCACCATTAGTCTTTATGACAATTCGCATTTAAATTCAGTTAAATACTTGTCGCAGGGCGCGCCACCGCAGCTACACTGTACGCTTGGAGTTTGCATCGCCCGCAGATCGGGAAAGACGCGCCGCCCATCTAAATCCTTCGAGTCTGCTCAGATTGGTCGAGGCCGGCCTTGTGAAACGTCTGAGCACTGTTCGTTTGGGGGGGGGTCTCATTGACCAGTTTTTTCGCGGATATGCGCAATGCCCGGAATGGGGTGCCCGCTCCCCTCGGTGGGGCACCCCCCTCCGTGTGTATTTCTACTGCGGTGGGGCAGCCGAAGGAACAGACTACCGTATTTCTTCGATTTTATTGACCGCCTATGTATTGTGCCTACACACACCAGGTTTCACCGTGACTTCGTGGGAAAACTGAATTTTTTCAAATGCAGATTAATCAACACGGTTGAATGATTTTATTAAATTTAAATGTGAATTTTAATTAATGAAATATTAAATTTGAAAACTAAAACACATGTAGCATACAATAAGCGTAGGCTGAATGTCGCCATGTCGCCATTTCAGTTTTCACACAAGTCACGGTGAAAACTAGTGTGTGTAGGGCCAATGTTTCATAAGCTATTTTTGGGGGGCAATGTAAATGGGCACGGCAAACTGAATGAGCATGGCAAAAATTTTCCACATTGCATTATTCATGTGCATTTTTAAGATAAATATGAATGTGGAATATGTTTAATGAAAACTCCACTTTGCATTCATCATAAATTAAGTAAATTGTCGCAGCGGTAGAGTTGTTAGACTTTTTGAGCGGTCCTTTGAGCGGCAAACATCAAATGATAAATCGGATAACGCGACATCAATATTTTCGCCGCCAATGTATTTTTCGGATGCCCCACAGACCCGCCAATGTAAACGAGCAAGCCAATGTGAATAACAACCTCAATAAAATCGAAGAAATACGGTAGTAGCGCTGCTAGGAATACCTTGAAGATGGGGGGGGGGGGGGGGTTGGGGACCCTGTGTGAGCTATAGGCAGTTCTGCGTGTTGAGAAGTAGAAAAAATTTGAAGTGAGAGATGAAAGGTTAGAAGAAAAGAACATTATATCACTTCTCCATTTGCTTTTCTTTTGACTTTTTCTTCTCATTTTACGTCACTTAAAAAAAATTAAATCTCACTTCAATTTTTTGTTACTCCCCGACTTTCGTAATTGACGTCTGGTATATTCTTTGAACTGGATGCTTTGCACAATAGTTAACAATAACCTGTCTGAATATAAACCGAGGTTTTGGACCCAAGTCTGAATTTGATTTTGATATTAACCCAAGTCTGAGTATTGGCGCTGCACACACTAGTTTACTAACAGAAGTAAACTCATTTTGGGTGCTCATAAATCAGCTTTGAACGCATTTGAGTTTACCAAAATGAGGTATCTGTAAACTACAGTTGACGAGGATCTAATAATTCTGGTATTCTGGTAAACTCAAATACGTTCAAAGCTGAGTTATGGGCACCCAAAATGAGTTTACTTGTGTTAGTAAACTAGTGTGTGCAGCCACATTAACCCAAGAAAAAAAAATTTTCTTTGCCATTGCTATTTTCAACCATCAGCTGATGATATGAAACCCGTAATTTTCGTGCTTCAATTTAGTCACTAAGTTTGTAATTTACAAATATGCACTAATACGTGCACAACATCGTATGACAAGTGAGGCGTTTAGTCCTCCTCCATAATTGAAATATTTGGACGTTCAGCCTTGAAAAAAGACTGAATGGGTTATTTCTAAAGATTATATGGGAAATGTTTTTAAGGTGCCAACTGGTTTCCATGTCAATTCAGATTTTAGTTGACATTAGGGTTCAAACGGGATCCCGTGAAATTCCGGGATTTAGCAGTCCCGATCCCGGAACCCCGATCCCGAAATCCAATAATACCAATCCCGATCCCGAAAACTTTCAAACCCGATCCCGAGAATCTCCCAAGTCCGGGATCCCGATCCCGGAAAAAATAGTGGAAATTATAAAAGTGAAAAAATGACATTTTTGCATGCAAAAATGTGAATGCAAACCCCCAGAATCCATTTTATGTCACTTTTCTGGCATCCAACAGTGTTTTGAGACCTTTATGAACAACTGTGAATGCCAGAGCAGTGACGAAAATCTCTATCCCCAATCCCGATCCCGTGACCCCAATCCCGGCCAATCCCGATCCCGAAATCTCAAAATACCAATCCGGATCCCGATCCCGAAACCCCAATCCCGATCCCGATCCCGAAATCTCAAAAAGTGAATCCCGATCCCGATCCCGAAACCTCAATCCCGTTTGAACCCTAGTTGACATGTTGCAGGACCATTTTCAAGTGCACATGCGGCAATGTGGGAAAGTTGATCAATATTGGTATGTGCTGATGAAAATCGTCTCGCAACCAGTTAACTAAAATGTAAATGGCAACCCGTCGGCCCGGTTGATACTCAATGTCATTGTCAACTCATTGTGTAGGAACAGGGGTCTCCTAGGGGGGGGGGCTGCCCCCCCCCAAATCGGCCAACTATCTATCTATCCCGGAGGCCGCTCAGCTATATATCTGTCCCGAGGCAAATTTTTTCGCTACTACCCCAAAAGACCCCCCCCCCCCAAATCGCTCAGCTATCTATCTATCTGGAGTGGTTTTTGAGAAATTTTGCCCCAATTTTCGCTCAAAATCACAATTTTTCGCACCTTTTTATAGTTTTTCACCTTCAAAATCGTGCTTTCCGGCTATATACATGGTTATATACTTATTTTTAGCCATTTTTTACCTACTTTTGGCTACTTTTAACTGATTACTGGCGATTTTTCCCCTTTCTGCCTTCTTAACCTTGAAAAAGCCTTTATATTGTGCCCCTGCCAGCCCCCCCCAGAAAAATTTTCAGTTATCTTTCCCTCCGGAGGAGCGTCTTGCTATCTATCTGATTTGCCAGTCCCCGCGAGGGCCAAAATCTTGGAAACCCCTGTGTAGGAATCAAGTGCCCACAGAAGCTGAACCCAAGAATGTATCCTGGGTCTACGCGAAAATGTATTCCCTGTCTCCAGGGGAGTTATTATTTCGTCAGAAGTTTTGGGATATACATCACACATTGTGGATATACATCAGATACCCAGAGGGGTGGTTATTCAAGCGGAGGTTTTTTCCTCACCTAGCTGACAAGGGGGGTTGATCAAGGGGAGAGTTATTTTTCCATGGGGGTGTACAAGGTGAGAGTTATTTTTCCACGATGGGGGGTAGTTATTCAAGGATATACGGTATTTATATCGACATCGAAAATCCCAAATCCTAAACCAATCCTTTAACTCTCAATAAAAATCCGACTAAACTTTGCCATCTCAAATAGCCCCCCCCCATTTCCCAGGTGCTGTCGCGTCGCTTGGAAGCGGTGCGCACGCAGCGCGACATGACGCACGGCAAGATGCGCCTGGCCGCCGAGCAGGGCGCCACGGCCAGGCGCACAGCCGACGCCGATCCCGACGCCAATGTCGACGATTCCGACAAGAATCGGGATGGCGATAAAAAGGGGGCGGATACTGTTGCGGTTGATGATGATGATGCTTTGATGAGAGACGAGGCCGCGATGAGTTCCGATGATGTGCGGTTTTTTTTATTTTATTGTTTGTGTTTGAAGAAACATTTTTGAGAGTTCGCAAACTGTTCGAAAAATGTGACTTTCGTGGGTATAACCCTCAAATTAAATTTAAGTTTCGGGGATATGGAGGTCAGAGTAGAGGGTCGCTCGTTTGATTTAGGTATCACACCTCAAAAGTCCATTTTGTTGGCACCACTTCAATATTCACAATTCATGGCAATGGCCACTGACTTCAGGCTGCACCAAAGGCCCTACACCCACTATTTTTCAATTACATCAAGTGTCAACTGGGCCGATTGGTTTCCATTCAAACTTTCGTTGATGGGTCACGGAAACGATGTCGAAATGCACATATCAATATTTATTCATCTCAAAAATTGCCACATATGCACCCTTCCAGAAAATTGTCCCGCCACCCGTCAACTAAACTGAATTGATATGGAAACCAGTTGACGCCCAGTGTGTGCAGGCAAGAACGGCAACTCAACCTGAATACCCCCCCCCCCCACTGGCAGGAGGGCGGCGACGTAGGCGTGATGGACGCGGAGTCTGCGCTGCGCCGCCGCCGCCACGACGACACCGCCAGGGAGTACGAGGGCGAGGAGCAGGACAACCCTGACGCAGATGCGCAGGTACACACTGGGGGTTGGGGGGGGGGTGGTCGCACTTTGAGGGCACCTGGTACCAGTTCCACACCATGTGAAGTGTGAAGTAAAGTGTCAACGGTCAAGTAAAAAAAAACGGGAAAGATTTAATCACTGAGTGAATTTTATTTATTGTGCGTGACAGATCACAAATTTGTGTGGCATTTTGCATGACATTTCACACTTGACTTTACACTTTACAGGGTGCGTAATTTCGGTCAATTGCGCAAGCAGACAGGTGACATGAAAAGTGGTATAGTGGCAAGTAAATCCAGTCATAGTGACAAGTCAACTTATAAGTGCCAAGTATTTTCAATTACTAACTCACCCATCACTAATATCCACTTTGATGTCACTTGCCTCTCCACTTACCAGTTGGCAGTTACCACTAGGCAGTTACCACTATTTTTTGTAACTTTTTCACTTGAGAATTGTCACTAGTATTTTAGCATATTTATTACTACGTATCTCCCAGATCCTAATTCAAAGTTCTAAAACATTTGTACTATTTCTAAATTTTAAAAAAAATTCCAATGAACTACTTTCCCCACAGGCCAACAACGATGATGAATATTCAGATACAGAAGAAAGGCCAGCTGGCGATGAGGCAAATGCCGCCGCCAAATCGGATGACCCTCTATTCAGCGAAGACAATGAAAGAAACACTGCCAGCGTGCAGACCAGCGCCGCCAGGATTCAAGTTGGTTTGATGGCGATTCTTTGGCTTGAATTTGGACTAGTAAATACCGTATTTCCTCTAATTATCTCCCCTTAAATTGACCACCACTCCTCGAAAAAAATACAGGTCTGATCTAGCTGGGGGAAAATACCTCCACCCACCCCTCGAAATACCCGTCTGGAAAATATCCACTTATAACATTTATTACCAGTTTTGGGTGTGTAAAAGCCCATTGTTGACTGTGATTCCTCACGAAAATTTCTGGTGGAATTATAAAACCTTCCTCGAATAAGCCACCCTCGATTGACCCCCCTTATAATTTGCTGGCGAAATAATAAACCCCCATGGGAGTATTTCGAAGAAATACGGTTAAAAAAATTGCCGACCTCGGAATCTGGACCCCATTTCAAACCCCCAACCGCCTTCGACCCCCGTCGACCCCCCCCCCAACCCCCATCCCACCCCCCACCCAGAACGTGCTGCGGCAGTCGCCCTTCTGTGTGTCGTACGCCTACGACGCGGACTCGTCGCGCTGGTGCGAGTTCACGCTGCAGATCAACTTACACCGCTCCAAGCTCGACGTGTGCTCCATTATTAGGACGGAAATGGAGGCGTTCCCCGTGCAGGCCGTGCCCAATGTGCTCAGGTTTGGGGGAGGGTTTTGGAGAATATCGAGAATTACCCCTTTGTGCAGGAGTTTTACGGTAGAACATAGTGCAGGGGGGGGAATAGTTGGGGTCACGGGGTGCCTCGTAATAGGACTTCTGTAGAAGTAGTACCGTGTATCTTCTAATAGAAGGGCGCCCTTCCATTTTTTCGTCAACTTTTTACCCGCCCTTCGATACAGCATTCAGTGGACAGATATCAGCGAATATTTGGTGGCATACTTTCGGGGGGGGGGGGGTCGCCCCCTGGAGACCCCCCAATCATGTGTTTAATTTTCCAGATGCGTGGCCCGTGACGACGGTCGCGGCGGGTGCGCGCTGCAGACGCAGGGCATCAACCTGTGCGCCCTGTTCGGCCACGGCCAGAAGCTGCTCGTGGACAAGGTGTACACCAACGACGTGCACCACGTGCGCGACACATACGGCATCGAGGCGGCCGCTCGCGCCCTAGTGAATGTTGGTGATTGGGTGGGGGATTGTTTTTATGGCGGACTGTTTTTTTGTAATTTTTGATTAGAATTTTTTATTCTCGAAAATCTATTTTATAGAAAAGGGCCGAAACCCTTTTAAGTACTCATAAGTGGTACATAGTGAAAAAAACGAAATGGAACGTAAATTTGCCAATGAAGATACTTGTCATTTAAAACACCGCTTTTCTGGTCACCTATACACTCCCCACTTTCTACTTCGACAAAACAATGGTCTTTTTAAAACCTGGATCAATCCAAAAGTCACACCTTCGCTTTCACTCTAAACTTCACTACACTTCACCCTTCACACTCTTCACAGGAGATCACCAACGTGTTCGGCTGCTACGGCATCGAAGTGAACGCGCGCCACTTGACATTGGTCGCCGATTACATGACATTCACGGGCGCCTACTGTCCCTTCAACAGGGGCTACATGGCCACGGCGCCCAGCCCCCTGCAGCAGATGAGCTTCGAGACGACCACCAATTTTATGCGACATGCTTTGTATAGCGGTTTGTGTTGTTGGGTTTATGGGGGTGCTGAATGTTGTCACTTTAAAATGACGTAATTCGAGTCGTTCCGCGTGAATATTTCTGCCGAACAAATTGCTTCTGCGTTGAGTATTTTGGAGGCTAGTGACGCAACCTACCAGGCGTAATTTTAAAGTCTAAAATATTCGGGGGAAATTGTTTAATACCCGCTCAGACGCAAAAAATAGTCTTACACTTTACATGGTATTTTACGGGGTGCGGTACTAGTCCCAGCACCGCGCTAGATCGCCGCTCAAACACCCCCCCCCCCTGAAAAATTGAGTGATTTTGAGAAAATATAATCAAATATAATTTTGGGAAATTCCCTCAATAAGAACATTTTCAGTTTTTGTATTCGAATCTTGTTGTTGTATCCAAATCTTAATTTACCACTTAAGATTTGGATACAAAAAGAAAGATTTGGATACACGATTGACTTTACTATACATTTGACAATTTGCATGACAATTGACAGCTTACTTTGCATTTGACTTCACGTTTGACCCTTTACTTTACACTTTAGAGGGCTTGGGACTGCCCCTGACCTCTCTGGGACCACCCATTCACAGGCACCAAGGACACGCTGAGCTCGCCGTCCGCCAACATCGTGGTGGGCAAGCCGTTCAGGTCCGGCACCAACGCCTTCGACCTGCTCACCAAAATGCCCCAAACCGACTTGGCACCGAGCCAAAGCGCCGACGCGGCAACTCGTTTGAACCAGTGGCTGCGGAATACAACTGGCACTGGGAAAAGTGACACTGTCAGGGAGAAGGGAAAGAGGATAAAAGGGGGGAAACGTGAGGTTGAGAATGATTGATAATTGACGCTTTATTTGAAGAACGTTCTCGATTAATAGTTATGCCAGATTTTTTACAAAGAAGTATTCTTTTTTACGTGGCTGGTACTGCTGTTTTGAAGTAGTACGAAAAATGTTGCGAATAGAGCGCTAAAGTGGGAAACTCCCCTTTCGCAACGGAAGGCAGTCCCGCACCATGTCGAGAAAAATGTCAAAATTTGCAAAATGGCAAACGTTCAGTAACAACAAATTTTCATTGTATTTGACACTTTTTGTAGACCCAACACGTACAGGGTGCGGGACTGCGCTTGATTTACACGTTGTTTTTGTAACAAACGCGGGTCAGTGTTCGTTTTCTATTTAATACGTTGTTCTTGTTGAAAATGGGGCTTGTTGGGAAGAGTTTTTTTTCGAGTTGGCACTTTTTGTAAAGGTTGTTATTTTTTGTTTGCTCGGATGCTAGAACTTTGGTGTCAGGTGTGCTCAATAATTTGAACGTGGTGCAGAGATAAAATGAACCAATTTCCTGAAAGTTTGCTTGTTTGAATACAGTCCCCTACCCGAATGACGAATTCGTAAGGGGTTCGAGAATGTGTGGATTTGCCTTTGGAAAACAAAGTGCCAGTGAAAATGTTAATAATGTCTGACGTGCAAAAACACCCTCAGACCATCACTTACACAATTTTGAAAACTTGTCAATTTTCCGCATGGTCCGTGTAAAATAAAATGTGAGATCGAGATTTTTTTGTTTTTTGTAGTCATCTGTTCGTGCAGAATCCATTCAATATAAATAAAGGTATAAAAAATCTAACGGCTGCGTTCCTATGATCCGTAATAGCAAAAGCACAGTTTTATCACTTGCTAGCGAATGACCAATTATTTAATTCCAGAAAAGACAACAACAAAAAATGTAACAAACTTGTGCCGTATTTCATGAAAAAGGTATCCAGCGGTCTTAGTAGTGTCTTTTTACTACGTTTAGTGTCTTTTTACTATGTCAAAAAAAGCTAAAACTGCGGGAATTTGGTCATGAATTACGGTAACAAACCAAAATTAAGTAAAATAAATAATAAAAAGCTAAACAAAAAATCAAGCCCTTCTGCGGCCCTGCGAATTATCTATTCCTAAATCTTCCAATCGCGATTTAACTATTTCGGCTTCCAACTGAGGATCTACGGGAGCATATCTGCAAACAATTAGGGAGATTCACCCAAAAATAAGGAAATTTTCAGAAATTGATGTTTTACTGAGATCGGGTGAAAAGTAGTCAGACCGACAGGTGGCAGTCACCCTGTACTTACTTACTTTTTCATATTTTGGAGTGAGAACGTTGTAGTATTTAATACTACTGTCTCTTGGACTGCCATTTTTGCGGTTTGTCCATCCCTGTAAAGTCAAATGTAAAGTTCACGCAAAATGTTTTATCTTTTTATAATTTAATGAAAAATATTCTTATGATAATTTTTCTAATTGTTATTTTGCATGACACTGAACGTACACAGTGACATTTGACCCTTGACTTTATAATTACAGGGTGCGGGACTGTCCTGTCGATCTAATTACTTTAGACTCAATCCCAGCAAACATATCTAGTCACTCAAAAGTCCAAAAACCCGCTGAACACTTTTTAAATATAACCTTTGGTATTCCATGGTGAACTCGCCCTTGCCCTGCGTGCTACTGCGCAGCTCCATCGAGTATCCAAACATGTTTTTCAGCGGCACCTGCAATGATATTCTTTCTAATTCAACGTACGATAATTTAAGCGACATATTTGGTGGGATTTACGTGCACTACCAACTTATACGGTCGTAAAAGCACTTATAACATGACCTACCGAAATTCCAGGGGGTCATTTCAAAGGGCGCAAATTTTTAGGGGGTTAATCTAGGGAATGGGTATTTCGAGGGGTATTTTTTCATGAGCTCGCCCAAACCTGGGGGTATTTCGAGAAAATACGGAATATTGCACATATCACATACAGACTTGGTTGTCAACTAATCACTTAACAAGGGGCGAAATCGGTCTTCGGGCAGGTTTTACGGTTGATACACATACACAAAAAAACTGAACAAATTACAAATAGCCACACCTTAAGTTACGTTGCCGACACATTTTATATTTGGACGATCTCACGCGAAAATAAACTGACCTCGCATTCCAGAAGGAATGATCCATCACTAGTAACATCGACATTATTGATAACTGCAGAGCGCCTTTGAATTCCATTCACCACTGGGCCCTGAAGGAAAAATAAAAATCCACGTTTATAAAAAAATCAATCAAAAAAATATTAAAACTATTTGAAAAACCTGAAATTCACTGGGACCAACGACTTCCACTTTCATTATTGGCTCCATAATAACCCATTGGCCATCTTCGAAAACTGAAGTATGAAGCAAATTAATGGTAGTGTAAAGTTCCGACTGAACTGAGGCATTTAGCTATTGTTGATTACACACTAGTTGACAAAGACACCAAATGTCAACTGGTTCCGATCCCAATTCAAAGTTTGTTGACGAGTCGACGAAAGACGTTAACATTCAAAACTGTCGAATCGCGTTGCAAATGAAGCTGTATGTTGAAAAAATATTGCGGGATGTGCAATGCATTAAGGCAGGCATGAAGCACCTAGCAAACTTTGAATTGGGATTGGAACCAGTTGACATTTTGTGTCCTTGTCAACTAGTGTGTAGAACCATGGTGCAAAATTACTCATAACCACGACCATTTTACCAAATTACGGTGAATGCAACAAATTTACGTAAGTAATTTTTCGCTCTTTTATCCTCAGACAACCATTATTTTCGCATATTCGCAAAAATCACCTGCAGTCACTAACCATCTTCCATGGCACCTTTGGCCGTATTTATCATTGCAATTTCTGTAGAATCAACAGCGTGCGTGTCGCCATCCGTTAACCTGAAACATGTGACAAACAAAAATTATGTTATTCGGTTGAGAAATCGGGATTTTAAGGAAAAATTGCAAAAAATGTAACCTGAATTTGATTCCGGTGATTTTAAAGCCAGCTACGGGTCCTCGATCTAACATTTCATCAAAACCCTGAAACAGATAACTTTTTGTCGTTTATTTGTGCAAACTGCGTTTCGGTGTATAAAAATCTGGACAAGTGAACTTGTATTTTTACAGCATCACCTATTTATTTGTTCACCGCGTGACCCAAACTGTGCTGGTAGGGGTTGGAAAAAAACCCTTTTTTTCAAACAGGTTGACTTTTTTAAAATCAGTTGCAAAAATCAACTGTTATCACTAGTTGTGGTACAGGTAAAGATGAACTATTTAACCACCTTTCTCAGCGACGGCACCAAATTTTTCGGCACTCCGCTGCCAATAGTTTCATCGACAAATTCCACCTGTAAAAAAAGTGTTTACCATAAAACGCATCAAAACGTATTATCAAAACTCATGAAAACCAAATCCAATAGTAATTTGATTTAACGACTGAGGCCTTCTCTGCATGTAAACCCGGTGCACATGTAGACGTTAATTTTCACTCAAAATCGCTAATCAAACCGTTTTATAGATAAAAATATTCTTCCAGCTATCTATCCCTCCAGAGGAGCGATTAGCTACCTACCCAAACCCCGGAGGGTCAAAATTTAGAATACCCATGACATGCACAGCGGGTAAACATGCACAGAGGCACAGGCTCGATTAAACGGCGCCCGTGGAAACTGCTCAGCGTAGGATTTCTTTTTCAATGGGTATTGCCACTGGTAGAAAAATTCCCAGACCCATTCAAATTCATTAAAGAGAAACAAAAAGTCAATAATTCATTTACCTCAGTGTTTCGATTCGGTTGCATGGGCTCGACAAATCCGAACACTTTGCCGTATTGTCCCTGGCCACCCGTCTGTTTCCGGTGCAAATGTTGGAATCTGAGTTGTACATTTTCTTAATTCACCATAAATTCACCATTGTTCTAACAATTCCCCCGGGGAAGTATTATTTCGTCAAACTTTTTTGAGGGGTGACTATTCGAGGGAAGAATTATTATATAGTCAACGTTTTCAAGCACGTTTCTATCAAGACATTTCACGAAATATGCTTCATTCACAAAAAGTGTTATTTTTGTTCAAATTGAACAAAACAAATTGTCTTAGGGGGAATTATTCAAAGGGGGGCTTAATTTATGGAAGGTGTAACCTCATTTTCGCCAATGTACACTCATCAAAAAAAATTACAAAACAACGGACTTGCAAGGATTTGCGATAGTTTCCCGGAAAGCGACTTTGGGCTGGCCCATGACCACCTCACAGCCGAACTCTGACTTCATACGCGACGCGTAGATTTCTAACTGCAGTTCACCCATGCCGCTCACTATGGTCTACGAGTGGTGGCTTGGCTCTATTTAATTATACACACTAGTATTCAGCCCAAATTTTGTAAAGTTATAAATCAGTTAAATATGAACTAGGGATGGAAAAAGCGCTTTTTTAACTGCCCCGCTTTTTTTAAAAAAAAAGCGCCTTTTTAAAAAAAACGCGCTTTTTTCGCTTTTTTTCAAAAAATGTCGAGATGTTCCCTAAAAAGCTCCCAAATATGGTTCTGTATCATTATATACAGGTATATCAGACAAGTGGCAGTACTTGTGATGATATATAGCCATAGAATGGCTGTGTAGTCATTGGATAACCTGATCAGTGATGATTTCTGCCAAAACAAATACTTTTTCTGTTGACTCATTATGTATATTGCAGTTTGTGAATGTTTCATGACTTTGAGTGAAGTTAGGCATGAAATAGTGCTTATAAATAAGGCTATAAGAGAAGGCTAATACATTGAGACTAATGTTCCCCACTGTTGAAGTATTTGGGAGCACATTGGCTGAATATTCTATACTACACTAACATATCACAACTTATTATTACATGATAGCATGCAGGGATAGAAGCAATAACACTAAAAATGCCACAAAACCAATGAAAACAGTCACCAGTGGTAATTTGCATGTGAAATTTTACGCTTGCACACAAAAAAATAGCAAAATACCTAGTGCATAAGTACAAAATTTTTTGCCAGCGCTTTTTTTATAAAAACGCGCTGGGACCCTAGCGCTTTTTTTTTAAAAAAGCGGCGTTTTTAAAAAAAAGCGCTTTAAAAAAAGCGCTTGCCATCCCTAATATGAACACATTTGAGTTTACTGAAATGAGATGTCCGTCAAGTCCAGCTGATGGTGATACAAATAACTCATTCCAGTAAATTCGAATATATTGTTTCCATCTTAATACATACCAAGTTTTCAATTGAAAAACAACAATATATTTCTCGAAAAACCAACCTCCCTAGATTCAGGTTCATAGCTTTTCCTAAAAGTAGGGTCTTCCTTCGTGAAGCGATTCAACGCGCGCAAAAAGTTCGTGCCATCTTTTCTATTCGCAGGCTGTATAGACATCGATACCACCGGCTCCGGGACGTGCATGCCCTCCTGAAAATGCGCTTTTGGGGGTATAAAGAGTAAATTGAAATTGAATATACTTGAAAAGTTCCAAAGCAAATTCAAAAATTTTTAGTTTCTTGAAAAACTACATCAGAAATTTTTGTCATTATGGGTGTGGTAAAAAAATAATGAAATGGTGTCCCGTGTAAGGCCGGAATTAGAGCTCAGCGTCGATTCGACGTGAAATGACGACGTGAAATGACGTCGTGAAATTAATTACACGAATGTGGATCATGCTACGGGTCTACAATTTTCTAAGGATAATATATGAATCAATACCTTAATCGTGTCCAATACTGAGTGTTATCAGCCACAACTAGAGCGAATTGAAAAATTCAATTTTTATCATTTCACGTCATCATCATTTCACGTCAGTGTCAGGGAACAACTTGACATTTCACGTCAGACTATTGCAAGCAGCAGTCTGACGTGAAATGTCAAGTTGTTCCCTGACACTGTGACGTGAAATGATGATGACGTGAAATGATAAAAATTGAATTTTTCAATTCGCTCTAGTTGTGGCTGATAACACTGAGTATTGGACACGATTAAGGTATTGATTCATATATTATCCTTAGAAAATTGTAGATCCGTAGCATGATCCACACTCGTGTAATTAATTTCACGACGACATTTCACGTCATCATTTCACGTCGAATCGACGCTGAGCTCTAATTCCCGCTTAAATGAAGGATTTGTCTCACGGGCGGTAAAAATGCTCAGCGAATTTTTCTCAAATGTTTTGGAGCCATGCATAGCCATGGTAATATATGCAGGTAGGGTTGGAAAAAAATCGATTTTTTTAACGACCCCGATTTTTTTTAAAAAAATCGATTTTTTTAAATAAAAATCGCTGGGGTTGAAATTAGCCCCAATTCTCTCTAAAATCGCCTCTAAAGGTAAGAAAAGCCATATAAATTGATAGGGAGTGCAAACTTATGCTTTCTGTTGTAATACAAGTACTGTAGAGCTTTAGAAAAGCTTGAAAGTCAGTTATTTTTAAGTTTCAGAGAAATTATCTAGTTATATTTGCAGCGTGGATTACACCTCATCAATCATTTGCGATTTTGTTTGCAGAAATTGCACGTTCTTGCTGAGAACAAAGTAAAAATCATCTTGGGAGTGAACATGGATGCATTTGCATAAATGTTTGATGTTAAAACACATAGCATAACTATGAATACGTTCCGAAATGATTCATAGCCTACCTTACATGCTTAAAAGCACACAGAAATGGGTGCTACACCACCAAATTAGTTGAAAAAGTAATGAAAAAGCAAATGATGGATTGCTTGCATGAAAATGCGCGCTTGCGCGCAAAAAAATTTGCATTTTACCTAGTGCAAGAGTACCAAAATTTTTCGCCAGCGATTTTTTTTTTTAAATCGGTACGGGTGCTGCTATTTTATAAAAAAAAATCGGAATTTTTTTAAAAAAAATCGCTTGCCAACCCTATATGCAGGTATGCAAATATTCAAAACATCTCCATCAAGTAACGCTAAAATATCAATACGATGTACCGCATTCACTCGAATAATTCCCCCTCTTGAATAATCCCTTCTATTAGACGAAGAAGGAAAAATAAACCCCCCTCAAAAAATTTCCCCTTATGATCAATTTGTTAGACATACCTAATATGATCAATTTGTTATGTCAAATTTGAATAAAAATGGCATGTTTGTGTCAACAAGCATATTTTGTGGAATGAGTTGATAAAAGCATGCTTGGAAATTTTGATGAAATAATAAATACCCCGTCGAATAATTCCCCCTCGAATAGTCACCTCAAAAATTCTGATGAAAACATAATCCCACCTTTGAATAATTCACCCCCTCGAAAAGTTCCCCTCAAAAAAAATTCCCCGGGGAATTATTCGAGTAAATACTGTACTTGAACTAAAAAAATATATAAAAAACAAACCAAAGTGACAGGCAGCCTAGGATCAGAAGTGAATGTGTCGCCGCTGGCGCAATCAATGCCAAATGTGGCGCAAATGTCCCCAGCGTAAGCGTCGTCTATGTCCTAGAAGCGAAAATGAGATTATAAGTTTTTAGAATTTTTTGTTGATCATGTTGCGGCGACTGGCAGTTTCAGAATTTTAGAAAACCGATTTTCAAAGCCAATTCAAGCCCAAAAAGGTGTGAAAACGGCCGGAATCCCTAGAAAACAAACATTCGTTGTTGGAAAAAACTACTTCTGTTGGACTAAATTTGACAAGAGTACACACACAAAAAAAAACAGTGAAAAATCGCTTGTCTTTTTTAATTTTCGAAATTTGCCCCATCAGTATCACCAAAAAGTCCTACAAAAACATTTAACCTGCATTTCATTGGCGTGCATTCTAACCAATCTCTGAACTCTAACTTTTGTCCCTTCCCTGGTGTTTATCAAAACGTCTCCCTTCCCAACTTTTCCCTGATAACACCTCAAATACGTCAACTGGCCGTGGGCGGAGCGCTAGAAAAAAGAAAACTCGTATTTTAATGCGCGCATGAAAAAAAATGTCGCAAGTACGAAAACCAGCCAACCTCGAGTTTGAAGGCCATGCCAACAAACGGATTCGCGTCGGATCGTTCGGGATTAAGGATCAATTCTTTGCGAGTGTCGCTGCAATTTTAAAAAAGGAATGATTTGGTCGGTAACATGATTTGACAGTGTTAGCGATAAAATACAGCGAATATGGGCTCACACACGCTAGTTGACATAACAAATTCGTGTCAACTCAATTTCAACTAAATAACACACAAAAAGCCTCACACTTAACTGAAACAATGAAAATTAAGTGTCACGATGTCAAATTAACTTTGCTTTATCAGATAGGAAAGTTGAAATCACATAATTAACTTAAATCTAGTTGACACGAATTCGGTTGACACCCAGCGTGTGTGACGCCTAATGGACATGAAAAAGTTGAAAAAATAAAAAATAAATTTATAAATGTTCATATACCTGTTCAACTACACCTGGCACTGATAAAATGAAAACATTGTCGCAAATTTCACACTCAAATAAAATTTAGATCTCACCCCTTTTCCAAAAATGCTCGATTTGTCGTCTCATCGGGACAAGGCAAGAAATTCACAATCGCATCCAACAATGGCTGAACGCCTTTGTTTTTCAAGGCGCTTCCGCACAAAACTGGAATAAATGCGCGCTTTAGAACTGCCCGCCGAATTGAAGCCTGTTTTTTGGTGATGGAATATATTGGAATTGGACATGGGATATTGTGAATTGGAAATTGATAGTGTCAGGGGTCTCCTAGGGGGGGGGGGGCTGCCCCCCAATCCGGAACCCTGGAAATAGAAGAAAAAAACAGAACGCACCCTCAATTGATCCGCCGTAGGATTTATTTGCTCCATATACAATTCACACAATTCCTCATCCCCGTTGGCAGCGTGTTCTGAGAAAAATGTAAAATATTTCAAATAATAAAAATAAAATATCGAAATATGAATAAATAGATGAGAAACCATTTAAATACATGGTCGGGCTGAAAAGTCCCTGAAAAATTCGCGCTAGGGGTAAGCTACGGTCATAAAATTTTAACACGTTAATATATCAGGTGTTTTGAGTTTTCACCCAAAATTGTACCCCTCTAGCTCCACCCACTGCGGAACTGTGCGGGTTACAATTTCGGTCATTTTGTACTGATGTACACATGGTGCTCTACTCCAATGCTGCTCTAAGTTGTGATCATGAAACTTTGGCTAGTGTAAGCCACCAGTGTTGGCAAGGTGCTGATAGTATTCAACACTTTCATCAACAACTTAAAGCAGCGTAGAGCTAGAGCACCATGTGTACATCAGTGCAAAATGACCGAAATTGTAACCCCCACAGTTCCGCAGTGGGTGGAGCTAGAGGGGTGAAATTTTGGGTGAAAACTCAAAACACCTGATCACTTAACCTGTCAAATATTTATGACCGTAGCTTACCCCTAGCGCGAATGGCGAGCACTGTCCAGGGACTTTTCAGCCGGACCATGTAGAATAGGAATTGATTTTATTGATAGAAAAGGACTTACATTACAGCAATAATGTTAGAAATTTCAGTTGTAGTGAATTAGAAATAAGTCGGTTTGACCCTTACGTTTATTTAAAAATATTGTCGTTTAAAAAAATTTGAAGTAACAATTTGAGCATACTAGAAAAATGAGGGATAGATAGCGAAACTTTTTCTCGGTGAAGCTGGGATTGGGTCGTCTGTCCGCTCAATATTCGATAGAATAAATCGTAAAAACGCCACCAACCAATCAACTCGGCGCGCATCATTTCAGCCTCTGCTCTCATTTCACTTGGGATTTCCTCTTCACGAACTACAAGCCTGCAATTTTGGAAATTGTAATTTGTAATTTTGGAATTTTTATTAATTAATTAGCCCACCCATCATCTCCATCAAAATAGAGCGCTCTTTCAGTGATTAAATCGATTATGCCTTTGAGTTCTGACTCCGCCCCGATTGGTAAGTGCGTCAATGCGGCATTGTGGCCCAGCTTGTTTCTGTGAAAATTTTAAAAACAAAAATTAATGAATAGTTTTCAAACTGGAAACTGGTCCACTTCCAGACATTTAAAAATTTCATGTCAAGTGAGAAAATTGATTATGACAATGACTGACTATGACTATGAATGTACAATATTTACCATTGACATGTGCAACAGGGGTCTCCAAGATTTTGGCCCTCGCGGGGGCTGGATAGATAGCAAATCGCTCCTCCGGAGGGATAGATAGCTGGAAAATTTTCTGGGGGGGGGGCTGGGCGGGGGCTTGCGGGGGCAAAATATATAAGCTTTTTCACTGCATAGAGGGCAGAAAGGGGAAAATATCGCTAAAAAACGGTTAAAAGTAGCTAAAACAGGCTAAAAATGGCTAAAAATGGGTATCTAAACGTGTGTATTGGCGAAAGCCGCGATTTTAAAGGTGAAAAAGTAGAAAAAGGTATGAAAATTATCGATTTTGAGCTGAAATTGGGGCAACAGATAGCTGGCCGATTTGGGGATAGATAGCCAAAAAATTTGCCTCCGGGATAGATAGATAGCTGAGCGGCCTCCGGGACAGATAGCTGGCGGATTTGGGGGAGGCAGCCCCCCCCTAGGAGACCCCTGCTGTGCAATTTCAAATTCCCTTTTATTTTTTCATGACACTTTACAGAGTCCGGGGGAACCTGTACTGTAGGTTACCATGCTCAAGCACCCATAAAAATAAAACGAGATAAACATAAGTATACTCGACGGACAGCACACCTAGTGTGAAAAGCTACCATAATTTAATGAATAAAATCTTGTGATAAATTTCGTAATTAATTATTCCACAGTAAAAACGAAATATTATCATGAAAAACTGTATAATTTTTGGTTGATAATTCAGATGGGTTATGGTAGGTATTGATACTAAGTACGATTTCCGCCGCGTATACAACACCCCATGTAGGTTACTGTAAAAAAATTAATTAACCTGAGACCTTTTACAGCTCTATGTGGATCGGCGCCCATTCTGTCTAATTTATTCACAAATGTGATAAACGGAACGCTGTATCTGGCCATTTGACGATTTACGGTAAGTGTCTGCAAATAAGTGGGGATATAATTTTCACACCGACGTACAGTCTCATACCGACGTACCCAGAACTTTTGGGCATAAGGCACATCAAAATTCAACCAACTAAATTACTAAACAACTAAACTAAATGCTTTAAAATTTTTTTTTTTTTTTTGGTTGACATTCAGTTGACACGAGTTATCGCTGTCAACTAGTGTTTTTGGCCCCATAGTGACAAGTCTACCGCTACTTCCTCCCAATTGGAACTGGGCACACCCGCCCCCAACCTCAATCTACCCCCAACCAATCAACCTGACTCTGGACTCCGCCCACTGCGCACAGCAACAACACAGCACCGTCCAAAACGCGCAGCGCTCGTTCCACCTCCACGGTGAAATCCACGTGGCCCGGGGTGTCGATCACGTTTATGGAGTGCCCCGCCCTGGGTAGTGAGGCTTTTTGAGGTTTGATGGAAAATTTAGAGGGGGTTTGTTAATGGGGGTTTAGCATGGTGGGGTATCTGTCTATCACAGGGGTCTCCAGGATTTAGACACTATGTGGACTCAGATAAGTTGAAGGCAAATCGCTATTCCGGGAGGATGTCTATTCCCCTTTTTATGCTGTTTAGCCAGGTTTTTCTTCAACAAAAAAAACGTAGGGAAGGGTAGGGTTGGGACGATATGACTTTTCGATATCGATATTCGATATTTTTTTCTGAAACTAGATATTCGATATCGATACGATATGGACCCTCGATATCGATATTCGATATTGAAAAATGCTCGATATTCGATATCGATATTTCGATATTTTCGATATTTCGATATTTTGCTTTTGGTATAGCAGGGCATATCTCATTTGGCATATCTCATTTGGCATATTGCATTTCCATTTGATCACAAACCCAACTGATCATCTCTACTGAAAAGTAGATGATACAAATTTAAAGGGCACACAATGATCAAAATGGGAAAATGATTTAAAAATGTGACAGATGTGGTAAGGAAAAGGTGCCAGCCCCATTTATAGGTGCCTTGCCATGATGCCATTGATATTTCCATGGTGTAAGTAGCTATTAAACATACATATACTCTTCTGTGAACATCTGAGAGAGCATTTGCACAAGATTTGATGCTGCCGCAAGTGCTGAAACAAAAAATACCAGCCATGTGAGAACAAAGTGCGCGCAAAATTTGTTAAAATTGCTTATGAAATCGCCTTCTAATACTGCCATTCCTGGCTTATTTGAAGTCAGGCCCAGGGAGTATAGAATATCGAAAATATCGAAAAAAATGGTCGATATTCGATATCGATATTCGATATCGATATTCGATATTTTTTCAAAATTTTCGATATCGATATTCGATATGAAAAAATAGTCGATATCCGATATTCGATATTCGATACGATATATCGTCCCAACCCTAGGGAAGGGGAACATTCCCCAAATAATAAAAAATTCGACTGGGTGAGATTGACTTGGGCCAGTTGGGGTTGGAATTGATAAATTGTTTGCTTTTCTTCCTATTTTTCGAGATCCGAACTGGGGAGTCGAAACTTGCAAAATATCGCGACATTTTCCGAAATCAGTACCGGAATCCCGTTAGAATCCTAATTAAGAACAGAAAAAATTCCCCACCAATTCATAAATGTCGCAGCAGACTGTATGGTGATGCCTCGCTGCCGCTCTAAATCCATAAAATCCATTGTCGCGCCAACTTGATCTCGCCCACGAACCTGGAAAAACGTTTGATATTTTTATGAATCATGTTCAATTCATGCTTGTGTTTACATAAGACATGTTTACAGAAAAAGTGAGGAGAGAGTTCATCACGTTGAGGCGTGATGTTTAAGTATTTGCAACATCTGAACATCCGTTTAAAATCATTTAAACTCTTCTCATACCTCATCCCAACCTTCACATCCGAAAAGTTGATGCAAAAAAAAACATTTTAGGTTATTTCCTACATTGGATCGAATGCAAAATATCGACACCGAGAGACGGATAAATGTCAAATACAGGTAATAAGTTTACATTCAGATACGCAAACCGCGCAAAATATCGAATAAATTACAACATCACACCCAAAGCAAAACTGTCACTTTCATACCAAAAAAACCTCACTTCATGCATGGAATCTATTCTGCCAGTGTAATAAAGCAATCTTTCAGTAACTGTAGTTTTTCCGCTGTCGATATGTGCCGAAACACCGATATTTCTGATATTTTTGTTTGGCACCGCAGCCGTTGACGCCTGACGCACGCACAATCTCGGGAAAGTTCGAAGTTTTCCCATTTTTATCGCTGCGCTGCCACTTTCTGCGAATTTTTGATACAATAGCTGACCAAAAGCCGAAAGTCCAAGCAGATGTAGCATTGGCACTGTGCCAAGGTCATATTTTTGCCGTTTGGAAAGGTTAAAGCAGCGAAAAACAAAAACCAACTGCAAAATGAAGTGGATGCCGCAGTGCGCAATGAGTTTCCTAGCAATCGGTGGTGCAGCATTTTGAAGAAAGGACAAAAACGTCCCACAAAGTCCAAAGGTTTTTTCATGTCTATACGCTTTTTTGACGACTCTTTTTGGGATGGTGACAATATACAAGTGGGTTTTTTATAGGTAAAGTAAAAAGCTTAACAAAACGTGTTTTCTTTTTTAACAAAACGTGTTCTCTTTATTCTACCGACTACTTTCTAGGAAAATTCACTATTTTGGGCTTAAGCTTAGGCTTAGGCTTAGGTAAAAAATTAGCCCAACTAACCATTTTAAGCTTAGGCCTACTAACCATTTTAAGCTTAGGCCTACTAACCATTTTAAGCTTAGCCCTACTAACCATTTTAAGCTTAGGCCTACTAACCATTTTAAGCTTAGCCCTACTAACCATTTTAAGCTTAGGCCTACTAACCATTTTAAGCTTAGGCCTGCTAACCATTTTAAGCTTAGCCCTACTAACCATTTTAAGCTTAGGGCAATGAACCATTTTAAAAATGGCTTAAATAGGTAGTGGTAAAGTCAAATGTAAAGTGAAGTGTCAAATGTAAAGTGTCAATTGTGTATCCAAATCTTATTTTTTTCGTATCCAAATCTTATGTTTTTGTATCCAAATCTTATTTCGAAAAGTAAGATTTGGATACAAAAGCATAATATTTGGATATGAAAAATAAGATTTGGATACACAATTGACACTTTACTTTACATTTGACTTTACATTTGACATTGCATTTGACTTTACATTTAACACTTTTCTTTACATTTGACATTTGACTTTGCATTTGACTTTACATTTCATACTTTTCTTTTCATTTCACATTTGACTTTACATTTGACACTTTACTCTTTACTTTACATTTCACATTTGACTTTGCATTTGAAATGTCCAAACAGAGCCAGCTGGTGCCAATTCCAGACCACAGCAAACATGTCCAAACAGAGCCAGCTGGTGCCAATTCCAGACCACAGCAAACATGTCCAAACAGAGCCAGCTGGTGGCAATTCCAGACCATGTACAGTGTTAAGTAAAATGTCAAATCTCAAATGTCAAATGTCATGTCAATCAATAAAAGAATATTTTATTACTGAAATTTGAGTGACAATTGACACTTTACTTTGCATTTGTCATGACAATTGACACTGCATGACATTTGACATCTTACTTTGCAGTTAACAGAATCTGGGACTGCCCCCTGAAAGCAGCTTGCTTGCAGAGCTTGCATGCAGGCTCCGCCCACTGTGTTAGTATAACTGCTCTAACCTCTGTCACCCACCCAGTTCCCTAGCCATAAAACCAGCTCCCTAGACAGCCAGAGATCAAGTCAGACCCACTTGGGTCTGCACCTAGACTCAATATAGGGTTCTACCTCCTATATTGGGATTGTATTTTTATGTAGGGGGTGTTCCCGACCAGTGGCCCCCCGGTGCATAGGATGGGGGGTTGTCGTGGTCGTGTGTCCAATTTTTCGGTCACATGATTGCGACAGTGGTTGCGCGTTTTGTCTTTTAGATAAAACGTGCAAAATAGTCGCTTTTGGCAAAACGCCCAGGAGTATTAAGTAGGAGGAGCGTACAGAGGTGGAAATCCCAAGTCCAAACAGCACAGTTCGTTTCTTTTTATTTTATTTTAATTGTTTCGCAATATCATCTGATAAGATGTGTCAAAAGTCGCGTAAGTTTTCAAAACACTGAAACCAAGATTTAAGCTTTGAATTTTTTCCTGAAACGCAATCGAATTGTGTGATTTCAAGATTGTGACTGGAATAATGTAAGAAATTGGTCTGAACGCAAACGTAGCAGAAGATAACATAACATAAAGCACATGTTTCGCCAGACAACATTGCAAAAGACATCACATGTTAAGATAGTGTCATTTGAAAGCAGTTGCTAGGCAACAAGAATTGTTCTTTTTCCCTCTTGCTTTACAAAACAACAAAAATGTCGTCAGATGATGAGTTTTGGCAGGCTCCACAGAGAAAACACAGTGGGCAAGATTCACAACTGAGTGATGTCTCCCATTCAGGTTTCCAACATTTTTTGCTAATTCAAAAACACCAGTAATTTCAAGATAACACACAGAAAAGAACAGCAATGAAAGTGACAGAAGTGAGTCCACACCACAAAGCCCAGATGCACAGGGAAATTCAAAAAATTCAGTTTCAGGCAACACAACAGACAATAAATCTGATGGCAGTCATTCAGCCACAGCCTCAGTTCATAGTGCACACAGCTCATTGGACATTAGTAGAGATGGAAGTGTTGCAGATGATCAAAGTGACCCACTGTCAGATATTTTTGACAGTGCTGATGAGTTTGGTGGAGAGGAAAAGGTACAGTAACTAATGTGCACATTAATGTGGATTGTGCTCATTTTTATATGTAAAAAAAACAAATCTTATTTCACAGGTCAACAATGACAATCAGGAATCAATTCAAAAAGACACCGAATTTCAGCCAGACCTTGTTGAAGTCACATTGCACAGTGGGATAAGTAAAGTGGTTGACATGACCCCACCTGTCAAGGCACTAGAGATGGCTATCAAGCAAAGGGACAGAATGTATGTGAAGAGGCAAATGATGAGAAAGCAATGTTTAAGTGAAGCAATCAGAGTGCTGGCCTTGACAAGAATCGTGTGTGGTGAGTTTTTCACACAATAAATTGTCATATCCATTTTCACACATTCCTATCCTATACATCCAGCAACATCCCATGATTACCAAAGAAATTCATATATGATGGCTGAATGTGAGGCTCACATTGCTCAGATCTATTGGGAGTTATTTGAGTATGGTCCTCAAGCATATGAGCATGCAACAGAGGCACACGATCATTTGAATACTTACCTTTCACTGGGAGATTATGGGAAGAAGGGTTTTTTTAAGGTAACATTTTGATACAGAAATCAACATATTTAACTACTGTGCATAATATTCACTTCAGACTTTCTATCTTTCACAAGTGAAAAAAAAACATTTTAGGGGGACCTGTCAGTGTTTGATGCATTCCCATTCTGACATGCGATGCTAAATTTGTCAAGAATTCTAGTATGTTGGATTTGTGAAGGTGGCTTATACAAAAAAAAGGATTACCAGAGGGAAATAATAATTAATAAGAAATAGGTATAAATAAAAATGTTCCAATACTGGATACAGCAGCATAATAAGAGCATAAATAGCTAACCATCTACAAAAATGGAATCCTTACTTTTATTCTATTCATTTTAAGTGTTGAACAGTTGAAATCCATTCAGAAATGACCAATATATTTATTGTTATTCCTTTATTCCCAAATATCTAAAGTCTCAACTATTATGCATGGTTGTATATTATGGCAATTTGTATTTTACAAACTTTGATAACAAAAGATGCTCGAATGTCCATCTGCAGCCTGAAACATTTCCACAAACAAAATGCATGATATTTTATTATCTTGGAAAAGGATTAATTTCTTTGGGACACCTGAAAAGAGCAAAAACAGTATTTCAACATGCATTAGCTTTCTTCACTGATGACAGTAGTCACACTGACAATGCTCTCAGCAACATGGAATTTTGGCAATGTGAGATATCATGTGGTGCTGCACATGTGGCCAAGTTGCAGGGTGACAATGAATCAGCAATACCTTATTTGGAAGATGCATTGGAAATAATGAAGGTATGGATTATATATTCAAATATGCTGCATATTGTTTAATCAAGCAAATATCACTATGGTGAAAATATTTTTTCATATAATTGCAGAAAAAGTATGGTGGTTACTCTTCTAAAATTGTGCCTATTCTGAGCCAATTAGCTAGTCACAATGAGGTGTTACAGCAATATGACACTGCTGTTGAACTGAGGAAGGAAGCACTTGATATTACAAAAGCATTGAAGACAGACAGTAAACACAGTAAATCCAACAAAAGAAGTCATGCTGAGATGGAAGCAAAGAATATGCTCCTGTTGGCAGAAACTTATAGACTTGCAGTTCAGGTAAAAGTGACAACATTTTTCTAAAAATAGCTACAATTCTTTATCATGCATTTCAGGATCCAGAGACAAGTACTGATGACATGACAGAGTTCAAAGTTCACATGGATCATTTATATGAAAAAACTTGTGGAATATTGGAAAAATACTTTGGACAGAACAATACCAAAACTTTATATGCATCATGGCAGTATGCAAAGGTATTGTATGCATTTTTCATTAGGGCTCAATGACAAAATGAACATAAAGATGCATGTATCCATGTATGATATTATGAAAAATACCAGGCAATGGCTGAGGATAGAGACAGAATATCAGAAGCTGATACTTTTTATGGAAAATTGGTTGATAATTATTGCCAATTTTATGGACCCTATCATGAGAAATTAGCAGCAATTTTGAAAGGTAACTTCCTTCCACCTTGATTTTTATGACAGTGATATGTGATATTGTTATGTTTTATAGAAAAAGTCCCCAAGGCTGCATGCAGGTTGATGGGGTGTAGTATGCACACACAACTTTTTGTGCAGCCAGGATCCATAATAATGTTTCATTTAGGTGTGGGGGAACTCAATGTATGTTATTTCACAAGACACTGGTGGCACTGTATTTGACACTGTACAACACAAGTTAATACAGTACATATGACAAACATTATATCCTACAGAACATGGAGAACTCAAGTTGATGATGTATGATACTGCTGGAGCAGTGGAAGCCTTTAAAAGAGTATTGAAAATTGAAAAGAGAATATTTGGTCCAAATCATATGAACACCAAGAAAACTGAGAATGCACTAGCAGTCCTGAACATAAAGAAAAAGTAAAACTTTGTGAAAACTATGCAATAAACATGTTTAAATAAAGTGTTTGGACTCCATTTAGTAAAATAAACACTCAAATACTTTAGAGATATAGTGTATGATTTCATGTTTACATAGTGATAAATAATTAGATGTTGTAAGCAACTAAATCTTCAAGAGTTTTTGAAATCTTCAAGATCATATGCAACATATTTTGCAAATCATGATATTACATCAAGATTCATTAAAATTAGGGTGTCAAATTTCCGTTTCCGTTTCCGCCTGTCCGCAGGAAAATTTTTTACCTTTCTGTTTTCCATTTTCCAGCAGCTGAAAAATTTTTACCTTTCCATTTTCCGTTTTCCGGCAGCCGAAAAATTTTTACCTTTCCATTTTCCGTTTTCCGGCAGCTTAAAATTTTTTACCTTTCTGTTTCCGTTTTTCCGGCCCATTTTTCCAATTTCCGGCTGAAAAATTTTTACCTTTCCGTTTCCGTTTTACCAGGCCATTTTTCCATTTTCTGGCTCGATTTTCAGTTTTCTGGCATTTTTCCATTGTTTTTCCAATCTGTATTTATCTTCAATTGGCTCATCCCATTGTGTTGTTTTTGTCTCTTGGAGCAGCATTGACAACTGGGATTTCAGGGTCAGTGAAACAGGTGCTGTGAACCCAATTGGGTCATATATGCTGACACCAATAATTTATTCAAGTTTCGTCTGGTTGGTGTTGTGATGCTGTCAATTTGCAATTTTGGTGTTGATATTGCCAGCATGTCTGTTTGGTGATTTTATTTCATGCCCATTACTGCAACAATTTTATTCACCTTTGGACTCCTGTCGTTTTCTGCTACTTCATTCATGACTGATCTGGAGTTTGACAGCCATTCCCTCATGTTCATAGAACATTGGTTAAATAAAGCTTTGACTTTGTAATATAGTTCTAAAGCTTCAACTTCATTTGTGACACTCATGATGAAGTTATCGACATAAAAAATGTTTATTATCATTGCCAACTGGTTTTGTTCCCCTTCATTTTCTTCATATTCATTCATGTTGTTTATTGTCACATTTAAATGGTATTTTGTGACTGCTCCCAAAATTGCTGGGCTGCAGACAAGTCCAAACAGTATGTGTTTAAAACAAAGTACTATTAAGTTATTTTCAGTTACTGGTTTTGAGGCATCTTTCAGCCAGAAAAATCGTGTGTAGTCTCTAGCTTGGTCATGCAATCCTATTTGCAAAAATGCTTTTTCAATATCGGCAATTAATGCTAGATTGCCTGCCCTGAACCTCAGGAGTAGGCCCAGTGCTAATGGTGTTGTAATTAGTCCTCTAAAAAAGCACTTGTTGAAACTGGGCCTACCTGCCAACCCATCGTACACGATTCTGCATGATGTCGATTTGCCCGGCGTGATTACTGGCTGGTGTGGCAGGTAATGAATCCTCTTGTTGTCTGTTTTGTCATCACAGATCTCAATTATTCCCTTTTCTAGTTGGTTGTCCAAAACTTTCTGGTATTGTTTGAATAAGTTTGGATATATCAGTGATTTAAACTGCACCAAGGCTTCTGCTTTTCCTGTGGGCAGGTCACTGATACTCTCTTTATATGGCCAGTCAATATAGTATTGTTTGTTGTTGTCATTGAATTTTATGCTATTTATTATCATCTCCTCTGCAATGTCGTCATCAATTGCATAGGGGTCATCAGTGATTCCCACTGCTTCTAGACTGTGAAATTGTCGTAGTGTTTCCTTTCCTATGGCCACTATGGCTACTTTTTGATGATTTTTTGTTGGTTCAGTTAAGCTTGAACTACAAGTGAAGTTACAGGCATGATCCATAGTTGCAGAGTGTACAGCTACCACAATCAAAGCCAAACAGGCAAACCTGCATGCAGGTTTTCCTTCTGCAAATTTGTCTATTACCGTGCTAATTTCACTTTATTTTTTTCCGTTTCCGTGAAAATTTTGCTTTCCGTTTTCCGTTTTCCGGCATTTCATTTTTCCGTTTTCCATTTTCCAGCCGACAATTTTTTTTACCTTCCCGTTTTCCGTTTTCCGCTGCGTGAAATTTTTTTACCTTTCCGTTTTCTGTTTTCCGGCAGAATTTTTTTTTACCTTTCCGTTTTCCGTTTTCCGTAAAGTGAAAAAAATTTACCTTTCCGTTTTCCATTTTCCGTAAAAAAATTTTTTGACACCCTAATTAAAATGAACTGCTTAAAATGAAATTGACATCTGTATCCATAAGACAACACCATATGAATTTCCTGAACATCAAGGTCACATTTTCTATAATTCATCGCAACAGAGTGCACCAACGCGATAACACAAAAACAACATAAAAATCAAAAAATGACAAAACAGAGTGCTGAAATTTTGTGCGTCGGTTTGCTGTGTGTAGATATTGTCAATGAAATTGATGGATTCCCTGAAGAGGACACAGACAGGAGAATCTTGGAACAAGTTTGTGTAAAATGTGTTTTGCGTACATATTTTAGCTACCATGTTATCCCGAATTAATCCCCCTGAATCCCCAATACCCCTCGAATAAATGGTCGCCAGATGTCAGCTAAGAGAAAAAGTACACCCTGAGGGCAATCCCAAGCCCTGTAAAGTGTAAAGTAAAGTGTTAAATGTAAAGTCAAATGCAAAGTAAAGTGTCAATAAAACAAAAAAGAAAAGATTTTAATACTGAACTTTGCATGACAATTGACACTTTACTTTGCATTTGACTTTACATTTGACAGTTTACTTTGCATTGTACTTTACATTTGACACTTTACTTTACACTTTACAGGGCTTGGGATTGCCACCTGGAAAAACTCCTCAGCCTGAGATAATCAGGATTAAAAAATACAATCGCCACCAATACAATACCAAATTAAAAATATACGCATAAGGCCTACAAAGGCTGAAATCACGAGGGATTGTAGCCGCCCTTGAATATTCCCCAGCCGAAAAAGTTTTATTTTTTCGCATCGCAGTCATTCCGTCTGGGAGGGAACGCATGCAACAATGTGACGGTATTGAAAAGTTTGAAGGTGAAAAACGTGCATCTGTGCGCCGCACTGCCGATTTGCGATAAATTATGGCCAGTCGTGGCGCAATTGCTGCTCGATGTTGGGTTAGATTTGGCGATGGAATGGCGCCATTGGCGCTTGACACCCATTTTCTTGGCGCAATACTCTCATTTTAGTGATGTCATTGTAGAATTACCAGGACCAGTTATCTCTGGCACTATTGTTCGATTACCCCAATGGCGCCATTTGCATTTTATGTTTTTTTTTCTGTGGCACTCTTATGTAGGGTTCAAACGATATATCGTATCGAATATCGAATATCGGATATCGACCATTTTTTAATATCGAATATCGATATCGAAAATTTTGAAAAAATATCGAATATCGATATCTAAAATTTTGAAAAAATATCGAATATCGATATCGAATATCGACCATTTTTTCGATATATCGAACCTGTATTGTGTCCTCAAATGTACTTTTCATTTTCATTTTGAGATGTTTATGGTTGATCTGATTTACTTATAGTATTGTATTTGATGAGTAAAAGTACAGTATTTATAATGTCATTGTTGTTGGAGTGCTAAATTTGAAGCCAGAAAACGCTGATATACTTTTTTTTGCAACATGCCCTTAAGCAATCAGGTTATAAGGATGAACTGTAATATCTTCCAATTGTTATTTGTCTGATACACTTTGATTCGTCATGTTTTTCTTCTATTTTCTACCATTGAGAGATGTAAAGCTTGTTAAAATCACTTGTACCATTCACATTTCAGTAAAGAGATGATTAAACATGTGTGCAACCACATGAAAATACAATATGCCACTTGAAATATGCCTTGCTATACCAAAAGCATAACGCAATATCGAATATTGAAATATCGAATATCGAATATCGACCATTTTTCAATATCGAATATCGAATATCGATATCGAGGTTCCATATCGTATCGATATCGAATATCGAGTTTCAGAAAAAAATATCGAATATTGATATCGAAAATTTTGAAAAAATATCAAATATCGATATCGAAAAGTCATATCGTTTGAACCCTACTCTTATGGTGCCTGGCGCCATTTTTGCTAATGGCGCCATTCCAACACTAGGTAGATAATATTTTTATTCTAATAGAAGGGTATCCTTCAATCAAAGTGTGAGTTCTGGTGGCAATCCCAAGCCCTGTAAAGTGTAAAGAAAAGTGTCAGATGTAAAGTCAAATGCAAAGTAAAGTGTCAATTTTCATGCAAAGTTCAGTAATAAAATCTTTTCTTTTTTGTTTTGATTGACACTTTACTTTGCATTTGACTTTACATTTGACACTTTACTTTACACTTTACAGGGCTTGGGACTGCCCCCTGGCATATTTTTGTTAAAAGCAATAGGGCAAGAAATAGATAATGTAAAAAACTGCTGAAAAATAGAAGAACACTCTTCTATAAGAAATATTTACACTAACTCACAGTGATAGTATTTTTGTTGTTCTTGTTGTATTTTTGTAAATCACAATTAGTGATGGATTGGCGCCATGGCGCTGGCGCCATTTGAGGGCGCCAAAGGGCGCCGCGCCATGGCGCCATTGGCGCTTGGCGCCCTTTTTCTGTGGCGCCCTTGGCGCCTGGCGCCCACATTCTGAAAGGCGCCATGGCGCCCTTGGCGCTTGGCGCCCTTTTTCCGTGGCGCCCTTGGCGCCTGGCGCCCTGCTTTAAAAGGGCGCCAAAAAGGCGCCAGCAGGGTTTCAAAGTGAGTGCTGTGTAAATGAAAAATAAAATAAAAACGCATGCGTGGATAATCTAAATTCGCCGGAAAAATGGACGAAGTGGTGTGAACGGGTGGAAATTTTTCATCCAGCGGTTCATCAGATGTGTCGGACGGATCAGAAGATAAGAATGATGAACCGTTGAAGTTGCAAAATCATAAATAAACGGATTCAAATTGTTGCAATTCCGTTTTTGTCCATTTCATGGAAACATTGATTGAAAAAGTCTATTTGAAGTGAATGGATTGTTGTCAAATGACAATTTCCATTTTGTTTGAATTTGTGATATGGATTTTATTACAAAATTTTTTGTTGCTACTATTGTTTTTGTGCATTACATCCTGGAAAACGCCAATAAAGAAGTGAATGCGTGTACTATGGTGCTGTAGGAACATTTTTAGCACTTTTAGGGTGTTGTACGCACTTCTTTATCCTGGCGCCTGGCGCCCTATTTTCCAAATGGCGCCATGGCGCCCTTGGCGCTTGGCGCCCTCTTTCCGTGGCGCCCCTGGCGCCTGGCGCCCACTTTCCGAATGGCGCCATGGCGCCCTTGGCGCCTGGCGCCCTTTTTCTGTGGCGCCTTTGGCGCTTGGCGCCCACATTCCGAATGGCGCCATGGCGCCATTGGCGCCTGGCGCCCTTTTTTCTGGCGCTTTTCCATCACTAATCACAATCATTTATTTTTCAAATTTAGCATCGACACGGAAATGTGTCTGAAACGAGGTCCTGACAATGGTCTTCCATTGTCCACAGTTATAGTGAATACTCAAAATGGCTCTAGGACGATTATGCATTACAGGTGGGTGGGTGGATTGATTAGCTAAACATGATAAATACAGTATCTCCTCGAAATAACCGCCGGGGGGGGGGTATTTTTTCCAGGGTGAGATTTGGGGGGGGGGGTTAAGCGAGGGGGGGGGTATTTCGAGGGGAGAGCGGGTTTATTATTTCGCCAGAGTTTTTTGAACTCCGAGTATTAATTTGTTGTTTGTAACCATGTTCTAACGTCACAAAGTCTATGTTTTTAACGTGTGTTCTGCACTGCTCGGATCACAAACCGCAGCTTTTGTCATTTATGTTCTCTTTACACTCGATTGTTTTGGGGGGATATTTTTGGGGGGGGGGGTGACAAATTCATAGCGTCCGTTATGAGGGGGGTATTTCGAGGAAATACGGTAAATCAAGATGTGATCTTGCGTGTAGCACCATTTGTTCCTATCTACGAGTCTTTCCATAACGTTTTCTGTCAGGAGTCGTCTAGATGAGATCACATTGGCAGAGTTCCAAAACATGGTTGACATGAATAATTTTGACTGGATCCATTTTGAGGGTAGAAATTTCGATGAGACAAGAAAAATTATGGAACACATTTTAACTTGGCGTAACCAGAGTTTGAGAAAACTGATCGTTTCCGTTGAAGTTGGTTCTTTTTCCTATTATCCATTTAGGTATAAAAATTTTTTTTTAACTTTTCAGTGTGAAAAAATTCGACCATCACCCTGTTTGGAACAACTTCTACCTTTAGCTGACATAATTTTTATTTCCAAAGATTTCTCAATGAAACACGGGTTCAATGACTCTAAATCTGCAGTTAGCGGCATATCGCAGAAATTTCTTGTGGGCAACAAAATATCTAAGTTTATTTTTTCTGCATGGGGATCTGAGAATGCTGCCGTGCTAAATGCCCAAACAGGTTTGTTTACAAATATAATTGTGAAACAGGAAGGCTTGCAGTGAAATAGCTTTTTTGAATTTGACCAAACTTTTTTATTAACAATTTTCTGACTTCATGAGTTTTTAACATATCACAAAATATATTAAACATTCATTTTTTCCAGTTTTTCTCAGAGATATTGTATTACATTTTCTTTTTGAGTAATATTCTGTTATTATAATTGGGTATTTTATTGTATTAGATTTTCTCAAAATCACCTATTTTTATTGGTTTCCACAATGCGTTTCATTGCACACTCCAGGTGAAATCCACACATCTGCAGCGGTGAAGCCAAAAAGTGCAAAAATCGTGGACACCCTCGCAGCTGGCGACACATTTGTCGCCGCGGTGATTGCAAAATTATACAAAAGTGATCTCAGTTGGCAAGATGCCATAATGGCACTTGATTTTGCACAATTTGTAGCTGGGAACAAGTGTGGCATGAAAGGGTTGATTGGTATTGGTGCTTTATGCGATGTTTAGTGTAAAATGGCTGTGGTGTGAAACGGTACAAACCGTAAACCGTACTGTACTCTAAGTTGCCACCGTTGACCAGTTATTTTCGATTGTACTTGTCTCGGTTGCTTCGGAATATGAGGCGTAAAATTATTTGCAAATGAAATTTCAACTTCACATGTGTCAATATTTGTTTATTTATTTCCAAATCGACATTTGTGTTTGCATGTGTAAATTTATCTATTTGTTCGTAAATTGTAATAAATTGGTTTGCAAATAAATACATAACTATTTACACATGCCAATTGGAACTTCAATTTGCAAATATACATATTATATATAATGCAAAATGCCAATACGAATATCGATTATGATTTAAAAATAATTAAATATATTCAAAAATATATTTTTTCATAAATCATAACACTGGGAAACATCAAATAAAGGCAATTAGAAATAGATGTGTATTTATAAATAATTGCTATAATGTTTTGGGAACATGAAGGTTATTGAGGTCATTAAGTGCACTTAGATTGCAGCAAAATGTTGACCACTCCAATAGTTTTTCTTGCTAATAGTCAATTAGTTCACTTTTGTTTACTGGACTGATCAGCTTTTTGCCATTGGAGACTGCCGTTCAATTGGTGGGCGCCGTTGTATTTTTTTCGTGAGGGCAAAAGCGTGCCAAAACCTGCCGTTCTATTGGAGGTGCCTTCTATTCGAGGTATGTCGTTCTATTAAAAGAAATACGGTAGTACATCAGCCTATGACTTTTCGATTATCAATATTTCCCATGGTGAGAGCTATGCAATGTGCCGAGAAAAGAAAAGTTTAGTTTTCTTTATTCAGTTGAGTTATGGTGGATTTCGTTGTAAAGTGTGTTTGTTACCTATGTGTGTTGTCAGTAGGGTGTCAAATTTCCGTTTCCGTTTTCCGTTTCCGCCTTTCCGCAGGAAAAATTTTTACCTTTCCGTTTTCCGTTTTCCGGCAGCCGAAAAATTTTTACCTTTCCGTTTTCCGTTTTCCGGCAGCCGAAAAATTTTTACCTTTCCATTTTCCGTTTTCCGGCAGCTGAAAATTTTTTACCTTTCCGTTTCCGTTTTTCCGGCCCATTTTTCCGTTTTCCGGCTGAAAAATTTTTACCTTTCCGTTTCCGTTTTACCAGGCCATTTTTCCATTTTCTGGCTTGATTTTCAGTTTTCTGGCATTTTTCCATTGTTTTTCCAATCTGTATTTATCTTCAATTGGCTCATCCCATTGTGTTGTTTTTGTCTCTTGGAGCAGCATTGACAACTGGGATTTCAGGGTCAGTGAAACAGGTGCTGTGAACCCAATTGGGTCATATGCTGACACCAATAATTTATTCAAGTTTTGTCTGGTTGGTGTTGTGATGCTGTCAATTTGCAATTTTGGTGTTGATATTGCCAGCATGTCCGTTCGGTGATTTTATTTCATGCCCATTACTGCGACAATTTTATTCACCTTTGGACTCCTGTCGTTTTCTGCTATTTCATTCATGACTGATCTGGAGTTGTACAGCCATTCCCTCATGTTCATAGAACATTGGTTAAATAAAGCCTTGACTTTGTAATATAGTTCTAAAGCTTCAACTTCATTCGTGACACTCATGATGAAGTTATCAACGTAAATGTTGTTTATTATCATTGCCAACTGGTTTCGTTCCCCTTCATTTTCTTCATATTCATTCATGTTGTTTATTGTCACATTTAAATGGTATTTTATGACTGCTCCCAAAATTGCTGGGCTGCAGACAAGTCCAAACAGTATACGTTTAAAACGATATACTATTAAGTTATTTTCAGTTACTGGTTTTGAGGCATCTTTCAGCCAGAAAAATTGTGTGTAGTCTCTAGCTTGGTCATGCAATCCTATTTGCAAAAATGCCTTTTCAATATCGGCAATTAATGCTAGATTGCCTGCCCTGAACCTCAGGAGTAGGCCCAGTGCTAATGGTGTTGTAATTGGTCCTCTAAAAAGGCACTCGTTGAAACTGGGCTTACCTGCCGACCCATCGTACACGATTCTGCATGATGTTGATTTGCCCGGCGTGATTACTGGCTGGTGTGGCAGGTAATGAATCCCCTTGTTGTCTGTTTTGTTGTCACAGATCTCAATTATTCCCTTTTCTAGTTGGTCGTCCAAAACTTTCTGGTATTGTTTGAATAAGTTTGGATCTTTGTTGAATCTTCTTATCAGTGATTTAAAGTGCACCAAGGCTTCTGCTTTTCCTGTGGGCAGGTCACTGATACTCTCTTTATATGGCCAGTCAATATAGTATTGTTTGTTGTTGTTGTTGAATTTTATGCTATTGATTATCATCTCCTCTGCAATGTTGTCATCAATTGCATAGGGGTCATCAGTGATTCCCACTGCTTCTAGACTGTGAAATTGTCATAGTGTTTCCTTTCCTATGGCCACTATGGCTACTTTTTGATGATTTTTTGTTGGTTCGGTTAAGCTTGAACTACAAGTGAAGTTACAGGCATGATCCATAGTTGCAGAATGTACAGCTACCACAATCAAAGCCAAACAGGCAAACCTGCATGCAGGTTTTCCTTCTGCAAATTTGTCTATTACCGTGCTAATTTCACTTTATTTTTTCCGTTTCCGTGAAAATTTTGCTTTCCGTTTTCCGTTTTCCGGCATTTCGTTTTTCCGTTTTCCGGCCGACAATTTTTTTTTACCTTTCCGTTTTCCGTTTTCCGCTGAGTGAAATTTTTTTACCTTTCCGTTTTCCGTTTTCCGGCAGAAATTTTTTTTTTACCTTTCCGTTTTCCGTAAAGTGAAAAAATTTTACCTTTCCGTTTTCCGTTTTCCGTAAAAAAAAATTTTTGACACCCTAGTTGTCAGTGCACTATAGTTTTCTTCACGATTTCGTGTGTTGAATAATGATTTCGAAATTCATCCGTTTCGAAATAGTTTTCTGCTAAGTTTCTAGGATCGGTTCACGTATAGCAACTTGGCCAAAGTCCAAGTTACCGGTACGTGTGAATTTTTTCCAAATTTGTTTCTTAAAACCGTTAAAATTTGCCCTATTTTGCCAGTATACATTTTCATAATCGCAATTTTCGTCTATTCACAGGTTATTCACCTATTTTTAGCCTATTTAATTTATATTTATAGCTATTTCGAAATTTTTGGCCGGCTAATACGGGAACTTGTACTTTGCATTGTATGCGACAGTCGCAGCGGCTTATGCAAAATAAAAACAATGAAATTTGCGTAAAAATGTTCGTTTCGCGGCTCCCGCGGCATTTTCCAACGCGCATAATTTTAAAATCGTCTAAATTTCGACTTCAATCGGCCATTTCTCCATTTTGCACATCCACATCTGCAACGCAATCGATTTACAAGGATGAGACGAAAATCGCCGAAAAATTGTCCCATTTGGAAAAGAAATATTCGATTAAAATGGAATCTTTTCGCCGGAGGAAACGATGGTTGCAAAAAGAAGTGAAAATTGAGGATCAGGTATTTTTTGCTTTGTGGGTTCATCTAGTTTGCCGACGCGTTCTCGGGTTTTTCGACAATCTACATCTGTGATGCGGAAATTTCCGCTTGTGTGGCAGATAGTCAGAATAATATCACACGGATTTGATCGCAGTGCCTGCAAAGCGCATCACGATATCTCCCATCGCTGTTGTGTCGTCAAATGAACTTTTGGCACTCTTCCAATTTCCATATTTTTGCAGCAAATGTATTCGATGGGTGCTGTATTGTATTATCAGGCGTCTACAGGATTCGATCTCGGAATTTTTGTTTCAGGTAGCCCCATTTTGCGATAATTTTGTAAACATTTTTGTACCTCTGGTTTTCAGCTTGCAGGGGTTTCATACTTGTAAATGGTTTCCAAGTCGTTTCTTAGGGAAATAGCTAGGTGTTTGGTGGGTAATTAAGGAGTTACAGTGCGCGCAGATATTTTGCTTTGCATGCGGCGGTCAGCGTAAGCTCCGCCCACTTTCGTGTAAATGCCCACTAGCGCTAACCCCAAAAATCACGAACGTTCCGTCAGGCTCGCCTTTTTTGTGTGTGAGCTCAATGACGACAGTTAAATTTCTACGATTTCTTACATTTGACAGAGAACGCACATAATTTTAGCCCTCTGTGCGTACGCTCGACCCACAATTCCCATTTTCAAGCGCGTGGTGGGCCTCGAAAGGTTCGTAAAAATCACAAGTTTGTATTGGGAAAACGACGCGCCCCGCCGAGCAAAATTCACGTGCTGTTTTAAGATGTAGGCTGGCGCGACTGCGCGGAGTAACCGTGGCACTTGGGTCGGTGCCAATACACACAGGAATTTCTGCGCGCACTGTAGTGGCCAATTGTTCACTTCAGGATGTGATAGCTGAGCTCAGGGCCGTATCCAGAGGGGGGGGCTGCAGCCCCCCTTCCCGGGGTGAGACCTGAAAAACACGGGAAAATGCAAGTTTCGGTACGATTTTGAAAGGTGTAATGCAAAAATTTTTGCGCGCAAGCGCGCAATGGCTACCAGACATTAGGAATATCACCATATTGCTCCCTTTAGCCGCAAATCCTTCAAAATTTACTTAACTGTGCGTTTTTTGCTGTATTTGTATGTATATTTATATACGTATACAGCATTTCATGGCGCTGGCACCAACGCCGATGGCGCCATGGCGTGGCGCTTACAAATGGCGCTAGCGCCACTCACCATTCCGTCACTCTATAGGTGAAAATTTAGGGAGGGGGCTGAGCCACCCCCCGTTCGCCGGGTTCCGTCAACAAGCAGCCCCCCCCCCGCTCAAAATTCCTGGATACGTCCTTGGCTGAGCTGGGTTTGTAATAGCTAGTTGTTTGGAGGCTACCCCCCACGTGAAGACCCCCTAAACCAATGCTCAACCCCAATAACCTCCCTCTCCGCCCCCCAGAATTCCACCTGGCCGACTCGTTCACCACCTGGTTCCGTCTGTGCGTGCTGCACATGTGGCTGGCGCTGCTCAGATGCGCCGCCCTGTTGGAGCACGACGCGTTTTGCGCTGTGCGAGACGCCTTGATGGCGCACTTGTGGGAGGATTGCGAGGGCAAGATGGCCGTGCTTAGTGTGGGTTGGGGGGTTTGAGGGTGGTTGAGATGTTGGTTTTTGGGGGGCGGGGGCATAGGGGATTTTGGGGTTAGCATTTTGGGGGGGGGGGGGTTGTGATTCACTAACAAGTTGACATTTTACGTAAACAATCGCACCGGCAGGGGTATCTTGAATTTTGACCTTCCGAGTGGTTGGATAGATAGCAAATCGCTCCTCCGGAGGGATAGATAGCTGAAAAATTTTCTGGGGGGGTTGTGGTGGTTCGATATATAGGCTTTTTCGGGGCATAGAAGGAAGAAAAGAGAAAAAAATCGCTAAAAGTAGGTGTAAAATAGCTCAAAATGGGTATACAAGAGCATATAGTACTTAAAATAGCTGAAAATAGGCAGTTAGATGCATGAACTAGTGATTTTGGAGGTGAAAATCTATATATAGGTATGAAAAATAGCGATTTTGAGCAAAAATTTGGGTAATAGTTTCTGAGAAATAGTCCCAGATAGGTAGATAGCTGGGCGATTTGGGGGGGGGGGTTTAGGGGGTAGTAGCCCAAAATTTTGCCTCCGGGATAGATAGATAGCTGAGCGGCCTATGGGATAGATAGATAGCTGGGCGGTTTGGGGGGGGGTAACCCCCCCCCCCCCATTCGAGACCCCTGCGCACCGGTATTTTTAGTTGACACTTGCACACTTTACAATTTGACGCAACTGTTGCTTTTGGTTATTTGAGCGACATCACGTGTTGGTTTATAGACTATAATGTTTTGCGATAAATAGTGTAGTTCACCTAGGGACGATAAACAACTCATTCCAGAAGTGCATAAGCACCAAATCTTTACTAAAACGTCCAAATGCACACTGCTGCAGGCTGAAGTTGGCACGAGATTCAAATCAAGAAAGAATTTGGAAACTCTTCACGCGGTCATGTTGCAAATGTTTATCGAGTTGGATGAGGTTTGGTTTTGTTGTTTTTCTCTCTCATTTTTTCTTGTGGTCTTTGTTTCTATGAATGTTTCTACACTTGATATTGAACTAAATTTGTTATATCAAAGACATTAAAATACCTTCGAACTTGATGTGTTATAGTCAAATGTAGGGATGAATAAATGCAATCTTTTACACTAAAAATGTCCCCAAACCCATGAAAACACCACCAATGGTAATGTGTAGTGAAAATTGCGCGTCTGCACGCAAAAAAAATTGCAAAATACCTAGTTCAAGTCTACGAGAAATTTTTAATTTTGATTTTTTTCAAATTCAAATCAGTTTCCACCCTGTGATTTTTTAAATCAGATTTTTTAATAAAAAAATCAGTTTAAAAAAATCAAGTGCCAACCCTAGATAAATAGGAACAAAAACTGGTATTTTGGAGGTGAAAATCTATAAAAATGTATGAAAAATAGTGATTTTGAGCGAAAATTAGGGTATTGTTTCTCAAAAATCGCTCCAGATAGGTAGACGGCTGAGCGATTTTTTTTTTGGGGGGGGGGGGGAGTTTAGGGGTAGTAGCCCAAAATTTTGCCTCCGGGATAGATAGATAGCTGGGTGGTTTGGGGGGGGTAACCCCCCCATTCGAGACCCCTGAACGTACCTTTAAAAATTCTGACCGTCCCTCCGGTAGGGGGTAGCCAATTCATGAAATGCTCAATCCTGGGGCCACCATGTTTCTGTCTCCACCCCCCCCCCCCTTTACCCCCGACGTGATTCAACTTTATTCGTTTTCCATTCCACTTTTTACCTTTGTCGCAGGGTGTAGTCGCAGATGACCAGACGCTGGCTGGCTCAGTGTGGCGGACATTTTACGATTGCTCAAATCGCGCCGACCCTGTCGCTTTGGCGAAGTTGGTCAAATATATAAGAATGCAGGTGGAGTTTTTTATCTGTTTATTGCGCTGAAGTGTTCTGGGCTTATTTTTAATTTAGTTTTTTTAAATACTTGTTTGTAATTTTACGACCTGAGAAACTTTTAAGTGTCAAAAAAACTTAAAAGTGTATTTTGAATAATTGTCATTGTCAGAAATTTGTCATTTCACAGTGTTTTACAGGCCCCAAAAATTGGCATCATTCCAATGTGTCATTACTCGCAGGCACACCTTTTGGATCAGATCCCATTGGGGCAGCTGCAGGCTAATGGAGTTTCACATTGGCGCAAACGCTCATAGTTGAATCTAATTGTGGATGCTTATTTTTCTGTTTAGTGATTTTTTTGAATCCAATGCTACTTTAAATTGGGAACTCGTTTGTATTTATTGAAAAAGCGCCAGGACCCAGCGCCCAGCGCCATGGCGATTATATACGAACCCACGCGCTAATGGCGCCACTACAAAATAGCGCCAGGCGCTTTTTACTTCGGCGCTAGCGCCATGGCGTTTTTCCATCACTACTTGTGTGCATTATTCTATAATGGAGGTAAATATATGAAGGATGCCATTTTGCACTAGAATTAATTCTGGTATTATGCGTTGTATTATTTATATCGTTTGAAAAGTCTGCCTAGAAAAATAAAGATTAGAAAGTCTCTTTATTATAGGAATCGAACTATCATTGTGATCTATAAAAGGTATGAAAAATAGCGATGTTGAGCGAAAATTGGGGTTTAGTTTCTCAAAAATCGCTCCAGATAGGTAGATAGCTGGCCGATTGGGGGGGGGGGGGGGTTAGGGGGTAGTAGCCCAAAATTTTGCCTCTGGGACAGATGGATAGCTGAGCAGCCTCTGGGATAGCTGGGCGGGGTTTTTTGGGGGGACCCCCTCCCAACCCCCCCCCCCCAACCCCCCCCCACTTTCCTACAGCAGCGGCCACTGTTTTCGTTACTGATCATGATTTTTCATTTTTTTTTCGAGGTATGCCGTTCTAAGAAATACGGTATTTACAACTGTATTTTTTCACCAAATATTAAAGATGCATTTAAACATTTTACAAAAAAGACTAAAAAATAAAAAAAATTGTGTTTCAAATATCTCATAGCAAAAAAATGGGTGTGTGGATGCGCGGTGAAGCGTCGGGAAGTGTCTTCACGCCAACACTTCCCGAACGCTTCACCAAGCTGCCAGCGCTTCCACACACATCACGAAAATCTGCGTGAAGGCACTTAATATGGCGCTCCCACGCATTGTATACGCGGGGGAAGTGTGTGGAAGCGCCAGCGGCGTGAAGTGTCTTCCACATGTTTGGATGCGCGTGAAGCGAGTGGTGAAGATGGGTGAAGCGTGTGGAAGACACTTCATCCAGAATCTCGTGATGTTGGTGGAAGCGTGTGGAAGCGCGCCGCTTCACGCGCATCCAGCCCGCTTCCACACGCATCACGGATCCATTTTTTGCTGTGTCTGCTCTTGACATGTTGGCTGCAACCGATGTTTGAACTCGTGAAACCATATTTGAATTGCTGTTGCACCCTATTTATCTGAAATTAATCTTCAATTAAAAAATGATTCCACATTTTCAATAAATACAAGCAATGTCGGAAAATGTTGCGAAATCGCAAACATTAAGTCAACAAAATGCTGAGCGGTTTTGTATTTCACATGGAACTTTGAAGATTCGTTGTGTATTGCCAGCAGCAACGTTATAGATTTTGTACGACGCCGTTTTGGCGCCAGCGCCATAAAGCTCTGGCGCCATATGTACGGCATTAGTTAACTTCAAGTTTACAAGTGTTTACTTAACAGTATCACTTACCGTATTTCCTCGAATTACCCCCCGGGGGTTTATTTTTTCAGAGTGAAAATTTTGAGAGAAAAACGTGAAAAATGCAACAATAACCACCATTTATAAGTTTTTTACAGCCTTATATAAGGATGTAGATGGTATAAACGATGTTCTAACGTAACACAGTATGTGTTTTGAACGTCTGTTATGCATTTCCCGGACCACAATATCATAGTGCCCATTTTGAGGGGGGTATTTCGAGGAAATACGGTAACTTAGATTTGTATTTGCAACTTTTCTGATCGTTCACTACTCCTATCACTCGATCACATTCTCAGTTGCGTCTGATGCTCTATAATATAATCTTCGCTTTTTCTCATAACATCCTAATTCTTCACCTGCAAATGGCGCCATGGCGCTGGCGCCATTTATTTTGGAGCTTTTGCATAAACGGATGGCTTTTAAAAGTTCGGACACATGTTACGCAATTAATGTTTTCCTGCACCTTTCTTTCCCACGGAAGCGTGTAATTCTACACCGTCTCAAAACTCGGTGAAAATGTGAAATTTTAGCGCCCTTTTTATATTAGTCATTTTGAGTTTCGGCTCTCAAAATATTCCAAATAAACTAAAATTAACCTTTATTTTGCTTATCAATTTTTCCAAAATGTTTGACATGGCCAAGTTCACGATGGAACAAGATGGTGCCAAAGATCGAGTGCGGGCTGCGATCGTTTCGAAAACCGTTTGTTTTGCCGCTGCACACACTAGTTTGCTAACAGAAGTAAACTCATTTTTGGTGCTCATAAATGCGCTTTGAACGCATCTGAGTTTACCAGAATGAGGTGTCTGTAAACTACAGTTGACGAGGATGTAAAATAACGTATTTTGGTAAACTCAAAAACGTTCAAAGCTGATGTATGGGCACCCAAATTGAGTTTACTTCTGTTAGTAAACTAGTGTGTGCGGTCACTTTACGTATAATGGCCGGACACACCAGTTGACAACCGAATTTCCGAAGCTGGTAAATTTGATCTCAATTGAGTTTACCGGTGTGGGTTGTGTCAACTACAATTTATAATGATAGAAAATTATTCAGCGTTGCAGGAAACTCTTATGCGTTTCAAACCGTTATCAGTTTTGAAAATTTTGGTTGTCGACTAAAGTGGGCACTGAACATGCGGCCACGCACACCAGTACACCGTAGAAATTTGGGAAACTCAAATCTGTTTTCAGCACATTTCAGTTTGCTTGAATGAATGTTTTCTGATCGCCGTGAAGTGCAGTTGACAGATTCTCATTGTGGTAAACTCAAATGTGCCCGAAACAGATCGATTAGTTCCCCAAATTTCAGTGGTGTGCTGTGCGCGGCGCAAATGCGCCGTTATTGGGCTCACACGCTAGTTGACATCGACACCAAATGTCAACTGGTGCCGATCCCGATTCAAAGCTTGCTGACGAGTGGACGAACGACGTTCAAACACAATCTTTGAATTAGGAACGGAACCAGTTGACATTTGGTGTCCATGTCAACTAGCGTGTGTGGGGCCATTGTGGGGTGTATCGATTTCGACTGGCGATGGTTTAACTTTCAAATTACCAGCTATATTTTCACTTAAGTATCTTCTTGACGCGGTGTTTATCCACTTTTGCTTACCCCTTATTATTGCGAGCTTTCCCTTAATTGTTTTTGTCGTTCAGACGTTTTGTTACCTAAAATTATACATGTCACTTGATTTGTTTCTCTCGCTCGAAAGTGTTGGTATTGCCACCAGGGACTAATAATTTCCGAGGTGGAAAAATGACATTTATACAAAAATACAACAAACATCAACTGTCAAGTCGCCTTTCCTAATTAAATCCGGGGCCAGGAATTTTTCGCGATCGTGTTTTCTGTTTACGTTTACATCCGTGTAGCTGTAGGTCATAGTTGTTAAAACGTATTTTCGTTTACACGATGATACGTATACTCGAGTACTGCGTAAATACGTTTTCGTTTCCTCCCGTAAAAAACACCGGTACTCACTCGCGTACTTTTTGAAAGTACGCGAGTACAGAAAACGTAATTGAGAAAAGATTTTCGGGTGGATAAAAAGCAAAAACCACTCAAACGAAATTAAAACGGCTGCAAAAAAGGCCGCGGAAATGATAAAAGTTGCGATGGGTTGGGAAAGCGATGACTCGCTATTACTCATTTTTACATCTTCCTAGCAGAGTTGCAAAAGTGTATTTACGCTTACCTGAAATATCCGGGTAAATGGATATTTATATTTACGCTTACGTTTTTTAAAAATACTCTTACACTTTTTTACGCTTTCCTGGCCTAATTACCCGGGTACTAAAGGCGTAAAAGGAATTTCACACAACCCAGTTTTACACTTTTGAAAAAGCGAAAAACTATTTTAAAAAAGAAATTGAATGAAGTCGTGTGTAAAAACAACTGTGCATGTGCAATAACCGACTGAAAATGGCGACATAAGTACAAATTGTGTCAATATGAGTGTGTGGTAATAAAATTGTGTCACCGAGTGAAATAAATTCGATAGAAATGATCAATAAATTCATTAAAAAGTGTAAGCAATGGTGTTGTCCTATTCTCAACAGCAAGAGCACTCTCTTAAAAAAATTTCGTTTACGCTTTTTTACGCTTTCCCGGGTAATTGAAAAATACCTTACACTTTTAGTATCCATACTCAAAATTTGGAAAATGTATTTACGCTTATGCTTGCGCTTTCCAAAAATACCGGTATTCTAACAACTCTGCTTCCTAGGTACAAAATGGAGAACATTTACTTTTACGTTTTCACTGAGTAAAAATACTGGCATTTACGTTTACTCACCTTTTACGCAGCGTAAAAGTAAAATAAAGTTACTTTACCTTTTCTGTACTCAGGGGTGCGCAAAAATAAAATACGTTACGTTTACGTTTATCTTGAAAAACGTTCAGTACTTTAACAACTTTGTAGGTAAACACTGTCAGATGATTCTAGGTTATTACAAAAATTTATTCTACCCAAAATTAATTCATGTAAGTGCGCTTTAGTTTTCAAGTTCCAATCTCGCAAGTGGATAAGTGGCATTGAAAGTGATGGGTTAATTAAATATCATCAAGTAAAATGAGAGGGTAATGCGAGCTTTTTATTACAAGTAAAGTTAAAAGTGAAGGGTACATTTTGTAAATGAAGCTGTGTAACATTATTGTAAAATGTAAAACCTTTAATATTTAAGTTGACGTTCTTATGTTCGCTTTTATATTTAGTTAATTCAAGTTATCAAGATTTCATTTTAATTTACATTCCATTTTTTAACATCTTCACATTCGTCATTTAATATCTCAAGCAACGTTGTTTACAACGTGCGCTTTACATCGCTCACATATTTAGATCTTAGTCATTGCTCACATTCCGCCACATTTCCTTGACAAGCAGCACGCAAATACGCCGTCATGTTTATGTTAAGCGGCGGGCTCGCCCCAAGCGGGGGGCCGGGCCCGCGCGCCATTTCAAATGTTGTCTGGCTTGTCTCACATTTTCACTATCTTGCTAGTTTAGCTCGCTTTTCATCGGAGAAGCGAGCGGGCAAGGATTGAACTTTCACAATTGGAAATGTTGGGTAAAAATCGGAGATTAGAGCCGACCGATTGGCGCCAAGTCAATCGCCATCGGTCTGGCCCTTAAAAGCCGATTTCACAGCTAAAATCGGCAGTGTTTGCAACCTCGTCAACTTCACACGAATCTCTTCCTAGGATCTAAATAAGCGCCATTGTCACTTTATTAAGTCGCTTGTTTTTTGGTGCTAAGTTTAACCCTTGGTGCTTTAAATCACCTCAGTGCTTTATTCACACCTGCACTTTTTGAGGTGCTTTGTTCACAACCGCGCCACTTAATTGTCGCCTTTTGTCGTAATTAAGTGCCTTCTTTAAATTGCCTGATTTCTCCGCTAATTAGAGGATCTTTTACGTCTTATTTAAGTAATTAATTTAGTTGTAAATTAATTCCTTTATTTACGTATATTTTATATAGTTTATTTACATTTATTTCTTTGTATTTAATTGTCTAAATAAAAACGTTCGTCAAAACCTTTTGTAAATCATCTAAATTTGCTTCACACTAACTCATGTCAATTCACTTCAACTCAACTAATCACATTTGATAAAATAACGGAACGTCAACTAAGAGACGACGCTTCACGTCAACTTTCATACGTTCACATTTGTCCTCTTCCTCGGTTAGGAATAGGATCTCGTTCACAAGTCACTTCAACAAGTTCCGTATTATTTTACATGGCGCAGCGAGCAGGGTGACTAATTAACTAATTGGTCACTCTAATTAAGTCGTCTCGCGCGAAATTTCATTGGAAATTGTGTTTCACAGCCTGAGTCACACGCACGAGGTTACGGTAATACGGTTTTGGACGCAAAATCGTTAGTAACGCGTGCGTAATTACTTACGATTTTACAAGTACAAGTCACAAGTAACGAAATATTTATTTTTATTATTTTATTTCGTTCACAGCTAGCTATTACTTTGCTAAAAAGCAATAAATCGATCGAACTTTGCTATGGCCGACGAACGCCTACGCGCTTTGCGAGGTGCAACCGCCGCCTCAGCTATGCCTCCGAGCAATGTAGATGAGTCCGACACAACTCATCCGTTGACTCAGCATAGCCGGGCGTTGACTGGAGTACGCACCGGCGTGTTAAGATTCACAACTAAACCGATTCCTAAAATCGTCAAAGACGAGTCACAACCCGCCGCTGTAAACTTGCAAGCGGTGGAGGAAGTGTTAGAATCACTTCAGGCATACGTCTACCAAGCCGAGCTGAAACGCTCGGACCTGTCCACAGCTATGGACAGATTCACATCTATTGTCCAAGATTACATCACAAGCTTGGACAGAGACCAAGACGGTGCAGCCGACGAAGCGAAGAGCGCCAACGCAAAATTGGAGCGCGCGCTCTATTCGGGCTCGAACAACGCAACGATGCTCATGGATGAGCTGGAATCGAAAATGGCGTCTGCCCAAGCGCACATCAAATCCGCGGAAAGGTTGATACTTTCCTTGAAAGGTCAGTCCACTGTTGATTTAACTACTCAACCCCCTTCACAACCACCCTACAACAATGTCAACATGGGAAGTAGTTCTCAACCTTCACAACCGGAAACTTTGCTAAAGTTACCTAAAATCGAGCTTGCTAAATATAACGGCGATCCGTTAGAATGGGCAGCTTGGTGGGAAATTTTTCGAGCTCAAATTCACGACCGAGCTACTCTGTCAAATGGTATGAAATATACATACCTCAAGCTCAGCCTTATCGGTCCAGCAGCAGAACTGCTGGCCGGATTAAAAGGTGATGGTCGAGATTACATCACAGCGGTCACCATGTTAAAATCAAACTTTGGTCATCAAATGCGCACTGCTGCAACCGACGACACAGAACTCACAGTCGTCAGGTTTGTTGATGCATTAACTACCATTGCTCGTGCTCGGTTAGATGCGATGAAAACTGAACAACAAGGTTCACAATCTTCAAATGTTGTTCAGAAATCACAAAGTTCATCAGTCAAAAAGCCACAAAATGGAGGTGGTTGGCAACAGCAAAAGAAAAAGGGAAATAAATCACAAAATACCTTTTCAAAACAAAAACCTATTCACAACACGGTTGCTTTTGCTGGTACCAATGCTAACGTTGGTAAACCACCAGGAAAAAATAAAAATTCCACTCAACCTCCCAGAACTCCCGCGAGCGGAGCGACTAGTCAAAAGCAGTTTTCACAACCTGCTGCTGATTATCGCAAGCCGAAATTCAAGTGCTTGTTCTGTGGCATCAAAGAGCACTACACCACCAATTGCCCTCAATATGTCACACCGAAAGAGCGCATCGAACGGTTGCAAGCTTTGGGCGAAGTGTGCACACGATGCACACGCAGAGGCCATCAACCGGCACAGTGCACTCAAAGACTGAGTTGCTACTATTGTCGCCAGATCGGTCAACATCACGGGGCGTTCTGTCCTACCCGACAGGCACCCGCAAGGCGTCAGGTAAACAATTCACAAAATAAAGCCTTTGTCACAGCAACGAGCGCTAATTTTGTCAACGCTCAGGTAATCACAACGGGCGCGGTTTCGTCACATGCACCGCCATCGTATCCGCCTTCACACACGGAACCGATGAGCGTGTGTGTCATCCCTCCGGACGACAATGATTTTCGGTGGAGACAGCAGACGCTGTATCAGATGGATATGGACGGCCCGCTGGACATGGGCGAATGGCCGAAGCCCGCGAACGAGCTCCAGGCCAGAGCTCAGGAGGAAGCCCGCAAGTATCACAGCGAAAACGAGCTGTGGACGACGCTCTGTGCCAACCTCATCAAGGACGGCACGGACATGGAGACCGTTGAAGCTAAAATCCGCGGCTTCCAGCAGAAACGGTACGAGGTGTACCCACACCTCAACCCGAACCAAATGTCATCGTCGGTGCCACTTCAACCCAGTCACAGGCCCACGGTGGAGGTGCTGAGCGCACAAGCGGGTTACGGTAACCCCAACACAGCTACAAGGCAGCAGGCCGAACAAGAATGTGAGTTCAATTTTGCGCCTATTGTTCGTTTGCAAGTGGCCCAGGCTTCATTAATTAATAAAGACGCTGAATTAAATCAAGTCACAGACCCTTTGTTAATATTCTTTGACACTGGATGCAAATATTCATACATTAAAGCATCCGTGGCAAATGAGTATAACTTTGAAAACAAAGGAGATGTTGTTCTTCAAATGAACGTGTTTGCGACAAAAACGCCTGTCACAGTCAATACGTTTTTGATCGAGGCCGTCATGCCTATTTACAAACACGTCGACAATAAGGGCAATATGTTACAAATTCCACTCACCTTACGTGCAGTCGATAATTTGGCAACATATGCATGCCCACCTCCTTTGTCACAAGATGACAAAACAGTCATTTATATTGTGTATGGTGAACATGCACAAGAACAATTCGCGGAACCGCTTGAATTGACAGAAATGACTGATGAGTTTTGTCACAAACTATGTCAACCAGATGTAGTCATTGGTCAAGACTATTATTGGAAGTTCGATATTCGACCAACAGAAATCGAACTCCCATCTGGATTGATAATAGTTGAATCAATACTTGGATTGATGCTTGGCGGAAATGCGTCATCACAGTCATTTGTCACAACACCAGACATTTCACCACATCAATTCATGTTTTCATGCAGTTCACATGCATCATCAGCTGTTGCTGTTGGCCAAGAGACATTATTTCAATTTCACAGTCTCGAGTCAATAGGCATCACAGATGATCCATTATCACATGATGACGATATAGCGGAACAGTTAATTCTGGAGTCAATAACTCTTGATCCAGAAACTGGGCGCTATAGCGTAGACTGGCCATTCAAATCAACAATTCACGAATTGCCAACAAACAATGCAGAAGCATTTCGCCGCTTTCTGTCACTGTTGAAACGGTTTTGAAAAGATCCCGATTTATTCGCTACATATGCTAAAGTCATCTCTGATCAACTTCACAAGGGTGTCATAGAACCCGTCTATGGTTCACAAGATGGTTTGCAAGAACACATCTTACCTCACCAACCTGTCATCACACCTGGCAGATCGACAACATGTCGAATAGTGTATGATGGTTCGGCAGGCAAGCCAAGCCTCAACAATTGCTTATTTCAAGGCCCAGTTCTCACACCACTGGCGCTCGGATTAATGCTTTGTTTCAGAGCCGGAAAAGTGGTGTTATTAGCAGATATTGAGAAAGCATTTTTGCAAATTGCTCTTCACCCAAAATCACGCGCTTTCACAAAATTTTATTGGCTGCGTGAGGACACCATTCCGACTCACGAAGACAATATTCAAATGATGCAATTCACAAGGGTGCTATTTGGTCTCACATGCAGTCCATCCATTTTGCATTCTGTCATGCCTATTTACAAACACGTTGACAATAAGGGCAATATGTTACAAATTCCACTCACCTTACGTGCAGTCGATAATTTGGCAACATATGCATGCCCACCTCCTTTGTCACAAGATGACAAAACAGTCATTTATATTGTGTACGGTGAACATGCACAAGAACAATTCGCGGAACCGCTTGAATTGACAGAAATGACTGATGAGTTTTGTCACAAACTATGTCAACCAGATGTAGTCATTGGTCAAGACTATTATTGGAAGTTCGATATTCGACCAACAGAAATCGAACTCCCATCTGGATTGATAATAGTTGAATCAATACTTGGATTGATGCTTGGCGGAAATGCGTCATCACAGTCATTTGTCACAACACCAGACATTTCACCACATCAATTCATGGTTTCATGCAGTTCACATGCATCATCAGCTGTTGCTGTTGGCCAAGAGACATTATTTCAATTTCACAGTCTCGAGTCAATAGGCATCACAGATGATCCATTATCACATGATGACAATATAGCGGAACAGTTAATTCTGGAGTCAATAACTCTTGATCCAGAAACTGGGCGCTATAGCGTAGACTGGCCATTCAAATCAACAATTCACGAATTGCCAACAAACAATGCAGAAGCATTTCGCTGCTTTCTGTCACTGTTGAAACGGTTTCGAAAAGATCCCGATTTATTCGCTACATATGCTAAAGTCATCTCTGATCAACTTCACAAGGGTGTCATAGAACCCGTCTATGGTTCACAAGATGGTTTGCAAGAACACATCTTACCTCACCAACCTGTCATCACACCTGGCAGATCGACAACATGTCGAATAGTGTATGATGGTTCGGCAGGCAAGCCAAGCCTCAACAATTGCTTATTTCGAGGCCCAGTTCTCACACCACTGGCGCTCGGATTAATGCTTTGTTTCAGAGCCGGAAAAGTGGTGTTATTAGCAGATATTGAGAAAGCATTTTTGCAAATTGCTCTTCACCCAAAATCACGCGCTTTCACAAAATTTTATTGGCTGCGTGAGGACACCATTCCGACTCACGAAGACAATATTCAAATGATGCAATTCACAAGGGTGCTATTTGGTCTCACATGCAGTCCATCCATTTTGTCGACTGTTATAAAATATCACCTGGAAGCAGAACTAGCTCACATGCATCCCGCTGATTCACACGAACGAGCGAAATTGGAGCTGTTGCTCAACAGCATTTACGTTGATAATTTAGTTATCAGCGTAGATGATGAAAAATATGCAATACAGCTCTATCGCTTAATTAAAGCTGTTTTTGCAAGAGCAAATTTCAACATGCGTGAATGGATGACAAATTCACGTATTGTTTCTGAGAAAATCAAACCTGATGATCTCAACCCAAAACAATCACAATATATCAAAGTTATGGGTCTTGTTTACGATCACATCAAAGACACCATCGCGGTGCCAGCTCCCAAGAAAGATTTCACGCTCATTGTCACAGCAACACGCCGCAATCTGAACAAATTGCTGGCTTCAACATATGATCCTATTGGCATCACAGCACCCGCGTTATTTCGGTTGAAATTTCGCGTATCACAAATAATTCAAAGGTGCAATATCACAACCTGGGATGAACTCATCGAAGACCCAGAGGCGGATGACTTACTGGACGATTTGAAACGACATCTCTCGTCCATAAGTCAAATCAAATTCCCGCGCTCATTTCACTCTTTTGGCATTGATGTTAAAGACAAAAGACGCCCATTAGAGTTACATGTGTTTTGTGATGCCTCTAAAGATGGATACGCCGTTTGCGCTTATTTGCGTCAACAAGCAATTTCACCTGATGAATACGGCTATGAGGATGACCAATATTTTAGTGGTTTTCTCACAGCTCGCACAAAACTAGCCCCACTTCCGTCAAAACAAGGTCAACCCCTCACAATCACACGCTTGGAATTGCTCGGTGTCACAATTGGTGCACAGCTCATCGATTATTTACATCATGAACTCGTTGAGCTGGGTGGATGGAAAATTCACAGTAACTTCCTATGGACCGATAGTACAGTTGTCATCGGCTGGCTATATACTTCAAAGCCGCTGGCTACTTTTGTCAACAATCGGGTCACAAAAATCCATTCATTTATGTCAAAGCACTGCATTCAAATTTGCAAAGTTGCTACAAAAGACAATCCAGCAGACATTGCGTCGAGGGGATGTACTTTTGATCAACTAATGATCGAAACAATGTGGTTCACAGGACCAACATTTTTCGCTGAACCTTTCACATCAGCCATGGTTGACATTTCGCAATATCAAGTGCAACCTGTCACCGAAGAGCTTGCAAAAGGCGACATTCACATCAGTCGACCTTTATATGCTGGTGCAGTAACTTCACAGCCTGCTTCACAGCCAGCTAATGCTCTTGCACAACAAGTGCCTGTCAATTTGGACCCCAATTTGTCACAAAACGTCACTCCTCAAAATCCGTTTGTGGAAAGTCGACAACGTCACATCCCTTCAAATCCGTTCGAAATCGACATTCGACGATTTTCAACATTGTCAAAATTGTTGCGTACTGTCGTTTATTTGCTTCGTGTCAAAACATATTGGCTAAATCGCTCTATGCATAAAGCTGCAAAACGCGAAAGCGAATATTTGTCAAAACCTATCACACACGCTGATTTGAACGAAGCATTTAGACATGTATTGTGCATTTCACAAGCAGAGGAGTGCGCCAGTTGCATTTCACAAGCGCAACTTGGCAAGCACCACATGCTCAAATGGGACGCGTGGAATAATTTATTATATTGTGTCACACGTGTGTCTCACAAAGAACACCGAAACCCTTCGTTGTTTTACTACCTACCAAAAACTGGGTGGTTAACAACGCTTGTGGTTACTCATTTTCATGAGCTTGCTGGTCACAGTGGCATGCTTCACACTTTAGCAGATTTACGCGAACACTGCTGGTTGTCAAGTGCCAAGCAGGTAGTTGCAAAAATTTTGCGCAAATGCGTCACATGCCGCAAAGCGGAAGGAGGTCCATTCACATTACCTGATTTTCACACGCTACCTGTCACTCGAACTCAATCACAAATCAAGCCATTTCAACACATTGGCATTGATTATATGGGACCGTTAGTTTATTCACAGAACGTACCCGTCACAGTCAACACATTTTATTGCTAACATGCTTCAGTACACGCGCCATTCATTTTGAGTCAACTAATAGTGTCTCGACAGCCGACACAATTATGGCTCTAAATCGCTTTATATCGCGTCGCGGCATGCCGGACACAATTTGGTCCGACAATGCCCCCGCGTTCAAAAATTGTGTCAAAATACTGCCGGACGTAAAATGGCATTTCATCACAGCCAATAGTCCCTGGCAAGGCGGCGTGTACAAGCGCATGATCGGTTTAGTCAAACGCTTGCTTAAAAAAGCATGCGGCCGACGTTGTCTCACATGGCATGAGTTTCTCACAGTCATGCTTGACGTCGAATTTTCCGTCAACACGCGACCATTGTCATATTTGTCAAACACAGACATTGGTGCAGCGATACTGCGCCCAATACATTTCCTTTGGGGCACCCCACCACCATGCTACATGGATGAAAAACGTGAGTTGGAACTCGATTCCACCACAATTAAACCCATGCAAAAAATTCCAAAAGAGGAATGGGATGGGCCAACTGATGGATCTTTCAATCAGTCACCTTCACAAATTGAAAATTCCTACAAAATCACACCCCCACGTGTCAATGACGTCAATTGCATTGACGAAATGGCACTCAACTCTGTGCCTGAAAAGGACAGAGATGACATCACACTACTTTGGGACCAAATTCGTCACAACCGTGAAGTGCTCTGGTATGAGTGGTCACGTCAATATATCGACCGAAAAAATCAACGCTTGAAAAAGGGCACTATCAACAAAGCTCCCAAACGTGGCCAAGTGGTGTTAATCACTAATGATAAACAACCACGCGGCATGTGGCAAATGGGCCGCATTCACGAGATACATGTGTCAAGCGATGGCAAAATACGTGCAGTCACAGTATTGTCAAGCAACGGCCGTCACACATGTAGATCTCCATCTAACCTCGTGCCTCTTGAAATCGACACAGAGGACGGTGTTGAATATAAAATCGATACTGAGGTAAAAGATGATGATAAATCACAACCTCCACCTGATAAAGGTGATGATTCACAAACAGATCAATCACATCAACAATCACAATCTTCACAACAAGATGCAAGACGCGCAAACCCACGTCGAACATGTCGCTACACTGGCACATATTCGTTCTGGGGAAACGTGTCGCATTTAATGGCACTCACGTTGTTAATACAATCAAAATTAGCTAACGCGCTAACATGGACAGATCAATATCACAAAACTTTCAATCTGTGCCATAAAACACGCACTGGTCACGCAATTCAACTTCCGGAAAAAGTAACATGTCATTTTCCTCAAGTTACGGCCATAGAGGATATTGTGATATCCATATGGACGTTGCGTGTTCAACCGCAAACGACACCAATTTATAGATGCTTTCAACAAGAGCACACTATAATCACATATATGAGTCTGGTAGGCGGAAAATCTATGTTGCCACCAGAAATCATAAAAAATCACAGAGTCACAACCTACGATTGCATGATCGCCTACCAAAATAAAACTTGGAAAGGCGAACCCTTAATAAAAATCGGTCATGCACTGTGGAGCACCAACAAATCACTTCACATCGATTATTGTTACTTTTGTCACAATCTGAGTAACACCGTGATGAATTTTCACATAGAAGAAGGTGTGGTTGCAAGTCTTGACGGAAAGAAAATTGTTTCCTAAATTCAAGATTTGTGACATTGCAACCCACAAGCCAGCTATTGTTACGACAGCGACAATGGCGTCTCTTTATGGAATGCTACTGCTTTCAATAAACAGTGTGCATTCCAAGAGATTGGTCAATTTGATGCGCAATATTCACAAAATCATTACGTAGTGGAAAAATTGCAAGCTGCATTTTCGGTCACATGGAGATCACAACAATTTCCAAATAATGCAGAATGTGTACCAAAAGACGCAAAATATATTGACCAGGGCTCGGCATTCATTCAATTTCTTCGATATCAACTTAAGAAATTGAAAAAACCTGAAACCGAAAAAGCTCCTCTTCATTTCAAACTCGCACCAAATCTTGATGTTGGTGTATTTCACTTGCTCACAGCCCGTCAACAATACGAAGTTGACAAAATTGCACATCTGGAACAAAAACAATTTGGATCCATCTGGCAACAATTATGTCACATCCGTCAAACCCAGCTGGATATAATTCATGCAATCGTCACATTCAATCCCACGCTTGGCTTGCAAGCATTGCTAGGACGTCAAAATCTCTATGCTGAATGGCATGGAGATATATTGATGTTCTGGGATTGTAAACCTGTCACAGCAGAAATTATTTATTTTCAACATGAATATAACAATACTTGTTATAAATTTCTGCCGGTCAAAGTCACAGATCACCCACATATAATGTTCGTTGCTCCCGGTACCAATGATCTAATCACACATTCACCAATAGACCATTGTCTCATGAAAGATCACAAATATTATCAATTAAATGATAACTCATGGGCCAACGAAAACGGACCAACGAATTTGCACGTCACAAAACTCCCAATCGAATTAATTTGGGCTGGCTTGTGGAAACCATTCACACTAAACGTTTCCAGGTCACCAGGTGTAAGCATGACTGACATAGCATTCAGTATCATGGCTGCACATCATCACTTTCAAAATTTGCAACGACTCGAACAACAAGTCACACATTCAGTCGATTATATTGCAACAAAATCCAATGATCCTAAAGCCGTGCAGGCATACATTGCTGGCATCGGCCAAGGAGTTGGTGCATATTTTGAAGGTGTGGGAAAAGAATTGGGTCACATCATTCACGGTAGTGTCACAGGTGGTGCGTCTGCATTAGACACGTTACTTACTGGGCCACTTCAAACAGCTGTGAACATCATACTCATTATTATCACAATTGCTTGTATTGGGTATATTGGTTATGTTTACATGCAGTGGCGGCTCGTAACCGGCAGGGGTATGCTGCCAGACATCAAGGGCTTTTTCCGAAGAAAGGGCAGAAGGGACAGAAGCCTAAACAACAAGGGCCCCCGTCCATTCAGCAAGGAAAAATCGGTAAGCGACGGCGACGTAACCGCCAGAAGAAACCGAAAAGCGGCTTCAACAAACCCGCTTTGTCAAGTCAAACCGTCACACAATCGTCAAGTTTGTCACAGTTACATTCAAAGTTTGTCACACCCCTCAAGCGAGTTTCTCCATTCAAACGGCTTTCAGGACGCTTGGTACAGCCTAGATCGGATCCCCCGGTCGGTTATAGTACCCAGCGCGCCGAAGAAATCGAGATGGAGACGGGTGCACGCCGGGTCACAAAACCTGCACCCCCTTGCGAGTCACAAGCGCAGGGCTCGTCACCAAACGCCAGACTCACAGTCACCGAGCCTGTCACAACGGAGGTCACAATGGAAGACGCGATCCCTGACCGCGAGCCCTTGCAAAAGCAACTCAAGAGATTCGCTGGAGTCGCAGGGCTCCCAGGTGAGCAGCAATCGTCACACCAAACATTTTCCTTTATACCCCAAACTTTTCACAAATTCAATAACATCAATCAAAAACTGGTCAAATCAAAAATTAAACGATCTAAAAAGATCCGTGACTTTCCTCAGACAAACACCTTCACAGTCCAACATAGAGCTCGGAGAGATGGAAGAAAATCATGTTCAAGATCTAGATCCCCCTCCGTACCATTTGACCAATTCAACTCAATCACTTCACAGTGTACGACCTCATTCACAACCTCCCACGTCCCCTTGCTACCAAGCAAACCGCTTGCAGCAACGGAACAATGGCAGCCCACCGAGCCGTCGAAGACAAGCGTCAACGAGACCGACACGCTCCGACAAGCCCTCGAGCAGCTCGTCGAGGAATCTGAGAAGCTCCCCAACTGGCCAGGTTGACCAGCTGGGGCCACAGAAGACCAGGCGCCCGGGCACGGGGAAGGCCGCCAGCCTGAGGAGGATGCCGTTGAACCCATGGACGAGCATCATGAGGAGGGCCGGGAAAATGCCGGCGTCGAAGACGCCGACGATCTGCTACCACAGGAGTGATGAGAGTATCACAGGCGTTTGATTTTGATTTTGTTTCACATCAATTTGCCGAGATTGGCTGAGATAAAATTAAATTAGATTTAATTTTTATTCTAGTTTCGGGAGTGTGTAACATTATCGTAAAATGTAAAACCTTTAATATTTAAGTTGACGTTCTTATGTTCGCTTTTATATTTAGTTAATTCAAGTTATCAATATTTCATTTTAATTTACATTCCATTTTTTAACATCTTCACATTCGTCATTTAATATCTCGAGCGACGTTGTTTACAACGTGCGCTTTACATCGCTCACATATTTAGAGCTTAGTCATTGCTCACATTCCGCCACATTTCCTTGACAAGCAGCACGCAAATACGCCGTCATGTTTATGTTAAGCGGCGGGCTCGCCCCAAGCGGGGGGCCGGGCCCGCGCGCCATTTCAAATGTTGTCTGGCTTGTCTCACATTTTCACTATCTTGCTAGTTTAGCTTGCTTTTCATCGGAGAAGCGAGCGGGCAAGGATTGAACTTTCACAATTGGAAATGTTGGGTAAAAATCGGAGATTAGAGCCGACCGATTGGCGCCAAGTCAATCGCCATTATTTCCATTATCGTCAATCGTCAATCGATCTTATTTAAGTAATTAATTTAGTTGTAAATTAATTCCTTTATTTACGTATATTTTATATAGTTTATTTACATTTATTTCTTTGTATTTAATTGTCTAAATAAAAACGTTCGTCAAAACCTTTTGTAAATCATCTAAATTTGCTTCACACTAACTCACGTCAATTCACTTCAACTCAACTAATCACATTTGATAAAATAACGGAACGTCAACTAAGAGACGACGCTTCACGTCAACTTTCATATGTTCACATTTGTCCTCTTCCTCGGTTAGGAATAGGATCTCGTTCACAAGTCACTTCAACAAGTTCCGTATTATTTTACAGAAGCTGACTCAAAAGTTTGCTTCATTTATTACACCATCGCTTTTCTTGTCACTTACCGTATTTCCTCGAAATACCCCCCTCGAAATACCCCCAGTAGAACACACGTTAAAAACAATGACTGTGTTATGTTAGAACAGGCTTTATACCGTCGACGTACATATATAAGTCTATAGAGTCTTATACATGTATTTACATATACATGTACATACATACATGCATTTTTCGACGTCTGTGTACGTTACAGGCAACAATTTGGTACTGGGATTTCATAAAAATTCTGGCGAAATAAGAACACCCCCTCGAAATACCCCCCTCGTTTAACCCCCTCAAAAATCTCACTTTGAAAAAATAAACCCCCTGGGGGTATTTCGAGGAAATACGGTACTCATTTACATTCTCCCGATCATTTCAAGTGTTCAGCCGTCAAAATTGGTAGAAAAAAGGCCGCAAGTGGATATGTGACAAGCAAAGTTCTCAGCGATATAAACAACGGTCGATGAACTCACCCAACTATATTGATTTTTAGCTTACCCAAAAAAAGTCCCGACAACTGCCAATCAATACATTAACGTATTTACAAAATTAATGTAAAAAACAATCAATTTACTCCAAATCACAATTTGTGACATCCAACTCAATGTGACCCTGCACCCTGACCCCCCCCCCAACAAAATTATACCTTTCAATTTTTATTTCCTCGCTACTATCCAAAAGCGCAACTGTCGACTGTGCAATGCGCATAAAACACTGCACATCAGCGGAGCAACGCATTGCATAAGTACTCGCTTTTGGTGAGGGCAATGCGCCAGAAAATAATGGCGCTATTTGAAAGAATGGCGCCAGCGCCAGCGGCTAATAGATAATATGGGTAAGAATGCGGTAATCGGTTTGCTATATGTCCAAAATTTACCGGTGCGGTAAATTTCCCACGCTGTACATTTGTTATCAACGTGAATATTTACTGCCATTGTATTGTAGACTGCCGCTCAATTCGAGGCTGCCGTTCTATTGTTTTCGTGATGGCAAAAACATGCCAAAACCTGCGGTTCTATTACAGGTGCCCTTCTATTCAAGGTATACCGGTAGACGTTTTTACACTCCACTGTAATGTATTTTGCCGGTCAGTATACCACAAAAAATCTAATTCAAAAAGGGCGCCGTGTGCCTTCCACAAATGGCGCCATTCCATCACTAATTGCTTTGCACAATTCAGCTCATTTTTGCTGCCAAAGTTGTGTATAACGTGTATACAAAACTTTGTGTGTGTATAAATATATGCGTGTACTGGGTAAAATAAGTTTTCGGCTATACCCTGCGCTGCACACACTATCTGAGTGTTCTGCATTTCATATGAGAAAACCATAGAAATTTTGACAGTAAGGTAATTGAAGCGAAATTTCGTTGCATTCACCTATAAATTCATCATGGCTTCGAAACAAGTGTATGTGTCAACTATGGTGAGTTGAACATTTTGATGTAGTTATGTGGTAAAATAGTCATGTTACACTCGGTGGATATCACACTAAGTCTTAGTGTGAAAACCTACCATAACCCATCTGAATAATGAACGAAAAATTATACAGGTTTTTCATCATAATATTTCGTTTTTACCATGGAATAATTAATTACGACATTTATCACAAGATTTCATTCATTAAATTATGGTAGGACTGCGCACATACTTTGCTGTCCAATACCATAATTTCCGTTTAGCTCTAGTTTGTAAATACCGGTCATAAAGATGTGTAAATTATCATAGCGGCTTCAAACACGTTTTTTGCTTGAGTTCATCTTAATTTTTTCCTGCAGAATAATTAAACCTCAACATTTTTGAATACATTTTTTACCCGGCGGTGAAAAGTTGTGACTCACAATACTCGTGTAATGTATTTTTGTTTATCTATTGGTGTCGATTTTTCAGAAATTTCGAGGTGTTTTTCTATTTAAAAAATCAGATTCATATTTAGGTACAATAAGCACTCCCATGCTGTTCCATGTAAAATATCGAACTTCAAATAGTTTCGAGTTTCAAGTTCACGACCTGATCATAACTAAAATAAAAATTGTTTGTCAACTGAAAATCCGGGCCATTTCAAATTTTTTCCGAACCTTCCCACTTGACATTGCAATTTACCATCCATGTCCAATTTGCAGACGATCGAAAATTTGACTGATAAATGCATGCTGCACATGCTCAGTTTCCTGCCGCCCAAGGAAATATTGAAATGCCGTTATGTAACGAGAAAATGGCGGAAATTTTGCGACGACCCAAATTTATGGACTTTGGTGTCTTTTAGGCCAAATTATGACGGCTTGCAGGTGCGTTTTCTGGTGTCTGGATTGTGTGGGATTTAGGGTTTCATCATGGGGTTCAAAATGGGTCTGGGCATTGAGGATTGGGGGTTGTGCAGGAAAATGAAACCATTTCTCGGAATTTTGGATCGGGATTCCGTTTGAACCATCACACTTACCGTATTTCTTCTAATAGCAGGGACCCCTCTATTTTTCCATCATTATTTTTACCTCCACCCTTCTATTATTTTCGCCAATTTTTCAGCCTATTTTTTTAAAAAGTGCCAGTTTTTTTCAAAGTTTTACAGCACAGACGATTCAATGAGTTCATTTAATGTTTCATCTTAAAATAGCAAATCAATAGACCGTGGCCACTAAAATAACAAGAGTCCACTGACTTTTTTGCATTTATTTGGCACACCCTTCCATTGGAGACCACCCTTCTATTCAAGACCCGTCCATCTATTAGAATATATACGGTACTGCTAGGGTGGCAGAATTTACCGTACCGTACCGCATTTTTGGGAAATTTACCGTACCGTACCGTTTACCGCACTTTTAGAAATTTACCGTACCGTACCGTGTACCGCATTTTCCAAAATTTACCGTACCGTACCGCGTACCGCACTCATTTACCGCAGAAAATGCGGTAAATTTTACTCAGATTGACCTCAACAATTCACCTTAAAATTGACTATAAAAGGTGGTGTTCTGCATTTTTGTTGCGCGCAAGCGCGCAAATTTGTCAACATTGTTTTCACTTATTTGAAGCCCTTCCATTTACGCATGCAATATTGCTGTAACTCTTGATTTATGATGTGTTTTTAAAATAAAGCCATGTGCTTCAAATCGCACTGTAGGTGTTTTACATCACCCTCAATGTTTTGAGCTTATTTGTTGTAGGTACATATGTTTGATGTAGGGTAGTATACAAAAGGTAATCAACAGAACCATGAACTTTTTTTATGAAATAACAACTTTGCTGTTGAATTGAAATCTGTTGCTATCCCATGGCTACACAGCAGGGGTCTCCAATGGGGGGTTGAAGTGTGTCTCCAAATTGAATTCAAGGCTTATTGTCTGTTTTCAGCTATTTTATGTAGGTATGCACTTAAATACCTTTTTTTACAGTTTTCACCCACTTTTAGCAATTTTTCTCCATTTCTTCCTTCTATGTGTTGAAAAAGCCTAAACATCGAGCCACTGCATTGTGGTTAATGTAACTCTATGTCATCACACTGTTCTAAAGTCCATTAACAAATTGCATAATTCAATTTAGTTTCAATTCACAAAGTAAAAGTTGTCTGCAGTCCGGCATTGGTACATTTCTGACAAACGAAAATTTACCGTACCGTACCGTACCGCGAACCGCACTTTTCAGATTTACCGTACCGTACCGTTTACCGCAAAATTGAGGATTTACCGTACCGTACCGTTTACCGCAAAAGAGAAAATTTACCGTACCGTACGGTTTACCGCAAGGCCGTACCGTCTGCCACCCTAGTACTGGCATTTTGTATTCACCATGTGGCTTATGTCCTGACTCTTAACACCGTACATGTGTCCCCAATCCTTGGAACAGTGCCAAATTTTTCGCAGGTAACCAACCACGATGTGGTTTATCACATGATTGGCACCAGACTGAGCAACGTGAAATCGTTGGATTTGAACACGGATTTGATCACGCCGCACATGCTGCAGGAGTTTGGAAATAGGTGCCCCCATTTAAGGTACCTTACACTTGGTAAGTGATGGAGATTTAATGGCGCCATTTGCCTGTTGGTGTACTTTTTCTGTGGCGCCATGGTTTTTGGCGTGGTTTTACCAGTTTGAATTGACGCCATTTTTTGGAAGGGTGGGTAATTGGCGTTACTTTTAAATAACAGTGTCCTATTCTACTGGGATTTTTAGCACTAGCTGGTGCCAGTTCCGCAAATCGAGAAGTGAGAAGTAAAATGGCAAATGCGAAGTGAATTGTGAAGAAAATTGGCAAGAGCAAAGTGAAATGGCAAGTAAATTGGCAAAAGCGAATTTAAAAATAAAAAGTAATTTGCCTTCGCTTTTGCCAATTTCTTTCTTAATTCACTTCTCACTTCTTATTTCACTTCGCATTTGCCATTTTACTTTTCACTTCTCAATCTGCGGAACTGGCCCCTGATGATATTTATTTGTCTTAAATATTCACATTTTGTCAAATTGTCAACGTGTCTGTTTTAAATTTCCAGATTTTTCTACCGCTGCTCAACTGCACGATTTCACCGATTTGCAGTCATTCCCGTCCAGATTGAAAAGTTTGTGCCTGTGTCTGTCGGAAAATATTTTCCTGGAAGGCTTTTTGAGGAAAATTTACACGTTTATATCATCCGTGGAGGTTCTCACGTTGTTTGGTTGGTTTCCGGGGAATTGAAACTTCGTAATTTGACAAAAATGATCGATTTGAATAATATTCGATTCTGAAAGAACGGTCTATTTATTGTCGATTGTGAATTATATTCATGATCGATCAATTTTTATTATCAGGGGTATTGTTTACGGGGAGACTCGAGGGAGTTATATTTATCCACCTTCATCCATTGTCGCTTAATTATGTACTGCCCAAATTTGATTGCTTGCATGCGCTTAATGCGCACAATTTCATGGACCCTGTACCTGTTGTAGTCATGTAGACCCGCCAGTAATGTATTTTAGGGCATTTGGATGACACGAGGGATTAACGGCAGCAGGTTTCACAAGTTTAGTAGAGTACATAGCGCGGAACACAGTGCGTGTGACCTGATATAGCTTTAGTCACATATGATACAGTTCAAAGAAAAATTGAAAAACTTAAAATCGGTTGTTATGCATTTGAGTTTTTAAATTTTTCTATCATCAGTATCATCAAAATAGTGACAAAAACGATGCGAATGCCCACGCAGTGCGGCCCGCTCTATGTACCGTACTAACCATATAAACCCACTGTCATTGATCCCCTGTGTGATGTTAATCCCCCTAAAACACATGACTGGCGGGTCTACATGACTAGCGGGTTTAAATGACCAGTAGGCCTACGTCATCTCATGCGCACACTCGCTCTACGCGCGCCTTACGTTTTATTAATTGAATCGGGCACCTGCAATTTTTTGCCGCAGGAACATACGAGAAGATCGAGGATGAGGAGGAGGAGGTTTACGAGACCGTGAATATACACAAACTCACTGTGCAGATGCCCAACTTGAGGATTGTCAACTTGTGGGGTGTGAGTTGACTGATGCACTTTGGATACTTGACACTTTTTTGGCCGGGTGCCAGTTCCAGACTCCAAGACTCTGTGAAATGTCATGTAAAATACCCTGTAAAATGCCATGCATGTGTCTTGGGGTCTTTTTACATTACTGGGTCTGAGACTGCCCCGGATTAGTCACTTGAATATATTGAGGCTGTTTGGCCTTAATTAAGAACTATCGCCAATGAGCTGCGTGCTTATCGAACAGATAATTTCTAACCACACCATTTACAGGTTCTGTTTGTGTCCGACGAGCACGTGGACGGTGTCACTGCGAATTGTGCAAAATTGGAATGTCTGGTGCTCAATTATTGCACAAAAATAACTGGCACCTGCGTGAGGAACATAGTGAATAGATGCAGAAATTTGAAGAGTCTATTGTGTGCACATACTTGTGAGTGAAATGAAAAAAAAATTTTATCAGAAATATGTAGGTAAATATGAAAAAATAGGTATATTATTTATAACACAACATTACATTGCACTCTCCTTGGTACAATTTGATACTGATTGGCAACTGTCCAAAACCTGTAAGACAGATTTGATAAGAGGGATTATAGCGGTGGATTGATTCTACAATTTGCGCCAGGCTATCATATGTTCACTTCCACTAGCACATGATCAAGTTGACATTTGAATGAATTTTTCAGTTGACAGCCGATCTACGGTCAACTAATGTATGTGTGGCACTATCCCATCACAAACCAGAACCCTACACCCTCAAAAGCACCCATTTTTCAGCGCTCAACAGTCAACTGATCGCCGAAATCGAATGGGAGAAAATGGGCGGCCAGCTGGAAGAATTGGACATCAGCGGCACCGAGCTGAACCAGTCCGCATTGATGAACATGCTGTGCAGGTTGCCCGCGCTCAAATGGCTCAAAGCTTCGTTTTTGGAGAGTTTTACCGATGAGGTTTGCGTGGGGGTGGCTTTTATTATGTTTAGATTTTTGGTGTGATCCTTCAGTCTTTAGGTGCAATTAAATCATTATTAAATTTTGTGTAATTTAATAAATTTGAATAAAATTTATTTTCAATTGAATTTACTCAACGCGCTGGTCAAAACATCAAAACACATCATAAAAAAAAAATTACTTCACATATATTTAGTTGACAATTGCTGATTGTTCACAACAAAACTGTTCAATTAAAATATCATCAATTTTATCATAAAATCCCTTTTTCAGGTGATGTACGCTTGGCTTGAATCCGGAGCTACTGCAAATATGCGCTGTTTGGATTTGGACACGTGCGATTTAATTAGCGCCGACTCAATTAGCGAGTTTTTGGCTAGAAATGGAAAACATATGAGGGCTCTGAATCTCGCTGGACATCCGAAGCTAAATGAAAACTTCTGGATGTTGAATTTCGAACGTATTACTAATGTCGAGTTGGTTTTTCAATTGCGATTTTTTTTGTGATTTAAGTGCATCACTTGTGGGATTTAAAAATGCAAAATGTTATAATTAAGTAACATCCTTGATAAGTATACATCTTTTCCCAATGACTAGACATTGTGTTAAGTAGTTTTTAACTCAAACTTTATTTCCAAAAAGAACATAACCTTCACATTATCAAAAACATTTTTCAGAATTTTGTGCATGGGCATGCCAGAAGACTGTTGTCCAAAAGTGATTTCCAAAATTCATGTAGACCAGTTCATTGACAAATTGGCTAATAATTGCAATAAATTGAGGAGGTTTGAAGTCAGGTCCGTTTCGTATTGTTGTTGATGCTTTGTTTTTATAATTATCAGGTCTTCAAATAAAAAAATTTGGGTCCGGACAAGTGTGAAGGTCAGACAAGGTTCAGATTCACAATCAATATCTTGTAAAAATTTCAATTGTCGAGTCAAATGACCACTTAACCATGAATATGAACGAGCTATATTTTTGACATGATTCAAAAGAGCCTGTGCCGATTACTCATCTATACACGGCATTCATCTAGATATACTCACTACTCATCCATACCCCAAACGTCATGCAATATGCACTGCGTGACTGCACACTGCCGAGCAGCGCACACGCATTAAAGACGCTTACCGATGGCGGCTGGCTGGAATTTTACCTAATTACCGTAATTACAATGCACGCACGGATATGTGCACTTTGCAGCAATTGTGATTACTGTGCTAGCAACTGTACGTGCTGGTGTGGGCATGTAATGTGTATGCATTGTAATTATGTTACTGTGTATCCTCGAATAGACCCCACATCGAATAACCCCCCGTTAACTAATTAAGGAAAAATAACCCCCCCCCCCCCTCGAATAATTTCCCAGTCAAAACATTCTGACAAAATTCAACACCCTTGATATACGGTATTTGGGGAGTTTCATTCCAAAAACGCATATATCCACAATTTTCAATTTTTCAAAATCGTATTTTAAAGTTTGGCGATGGCCCGACGGCGCTATGTTTGGGCGACAAAGCTTGCCTTGAAGTTTTCAGATAGATCCGACATTTCTCTACAATTTTTGTGACCAAAAGTTTGTTGGCCGGGAAATATTTAGGGAGTAGATTTTGTAAATCACCCAAAATCGGGAACAAATCTGAAAATTTGAAATTAAATGTTAAATAACTTCTTAGCGGTGCATCGTAGGCAAAAACGAATTACACGACTGCAAAGCCCGTGTCTAAAAGTACCTCTACCTAAATTTTCAGATCAATATATACACGCATATTTTGATTTATAGTGCAAAATAGATTTGGAAATTCACGTATGCATTTTTGGAAATGAAACTTTATTTTGTATGGGAATTCCGGCCAGCTCTTCGCGACCGCTCCGAAGCACGTGTGCATTTTTGGAAATGAAACTATTTTTGGATATGTGCATTTTCGATATGAAACTCCGGCGGTCTGAGATGGATTTATGCATTTTCGATGTGAAAGTCCTGTTTTTAATAGGGGACTGGTCATGGATATGTGAACTTTCGATGTGAAAATTACGATGTTTTTGAAAATCGGTACCACTGTATCTCGGGAACGAAATTGACTATTACGCTGATTTTTTTCTAAAATGTGAAAAACTATACGTGGAGGTCAAATCCACGCTTAACTCGAATTTTCTGGATTTGGCGCTTGTGAACTTTTGGAATGGAACTCCCCATTTGCGTAAAGTGCCAGGCAGCCGCCATCGGAAAACATTTTTTGTGTGTGTGCACTGCTGGGCTGGGCGGTGTGCATGTAACAAAAAAAACATTTGCTCATCACATTACACTTCCTTCATTGTCGGTGAATTTGTAGCTAATTTGTTAATTTGGTGATTTGTTAATTTTCTGTAAAAATGGCACCATTTTGCGCGCCATGTTTCACAATGTCTCCATGGCGTCATTTTACCGGTGCTTTTCGATTACTTGATGATGTACAACCTGATGGAATGCGTTCATGCGCTCTATATAAATACCGTATTTCCTCGAAGACCCCCGGGGGGTTTATTTTTTCAGAGTGGAAATTTTGAGGGGGGTATTTCAAGGGGGGCTTATTCGAGGGTGGGGGGTTATGTTTTCGCCAGAAATTTTTGCAAAGGGTGATAGTAAAGAATGAGCTTTTACACACCCATAACTGGTAATAAACGTGACCTAACGGCATATATTTCAACATATAAACGTACCTAGTTCGGTACACATACTTGTCTATGTGTTGCTGCGATGCAAATATACATCAATAAATACATCATATACCTTGCATACATGATGTACCTCATTCCAGACGGGGGTATTTCGAGGGGGGTAATTCAAGGTGGGGTATTTCGAGGAAATACGGTATACCTAAATCCACATTCAAATATATAAAATAACAAAAAAAATCCAACCCGCACCCAGATGGGACGACGAAACGCTGCGGTTCTCCGAAAAATCGTCGAAATTTATCGATGTGCTCCGTTTGAAATGTCCCAAATTGCATTCGATGGTTCTGAGCGATGGGTCCTACTATGAATTAGTTCGGGCTAATTGTGAAAGGGCGGGTAGGATGTGCGTGGTGAGAACTACTGAAATGGCTAAAACTAGCATGTTTGAGTGCTTGAAGAATTATTATGAGTTGCTGTTTAATTGAGTAATTTGGGAGGGTAGAGTTGACTATTTACACAGTGCGCTTGAATTATCTACCTGTAATTACTATTTTTATTGACTTTTTAATACTTTTTTAAACATTTATTTCTTTTCTGTCCGATTGACAGGTAGATTTACATTTTGTTGTTCTATTAAGGTATTTATTTATATATTTATTTGCTTACACCTGGAAAAATATATACCTACGTATAGGTATTTTATGTTGTGTAAAATTTAGTGAATAGTTAGTGCTGTATTTATTGTTATCACTAAGTAAGAACACCCCGGTGGGATTTACCGTATTTCCTCGAAATACCCCCCCCCTCGAAATACCCCCCCTCAAAATGGACACAAAATTTATATGAACTTATAAACCCCCCCCTCGAAATACCCCCCCCCCAAATTCAGTGTATAGAGAACGTAAATGACAAAGGCTGCGGTTTGTCATCTGGGTAATGCAAAACACACGTTAAAAACGATGACTCTGTTATGTGAGAACAGTGATTATATTTACATCTACACACTTATACAAGTGCTTAGAGTCTTATAACTGGCGATTTTTGTTGCATTTTCGACGTCTGCGTACGTTTCAGACGACAATTTAGTACTTGGTTTTCAAAAAATTTCTGGCGAAATAATAACCCCCCCCCCCTCGAAATACCCCCCCCTCGTTTAACCCCCCTCAAAATTCTCACTCTGAAACAATAAACCCCCCGGGGGTATTTCGAGGAAATACGGTATTCCAAAAATGGCAGTTTACTTAACCTGGGTGGTTTCTTTCGTTTGTAGAACATTTTATTTACTTATTGTTATAAAATAAGACATTTTGAATGATTTAACAAGCTTCCATGTGTAACTTGATATTTTACATTCTTTTTAGAATAAATTATATTTACATAAAACCGTATTCTCGAATGTTTCCGGATGTGTTAACATTGAAAGTGTTGAAAAATGGATAAACATCACTATTTTTTTAAATTTTAGGGCATTATGAAATTCTTTTGTAACCTTCTTTTGATTTGATGATGGAATGATAATCGATATGCACACTATTTTCACTTTTTATACCATCTTATATTTGGTGCCTTTTTGCTCGGTGATCTATTCCGGTGTCTTCTTAATGAAATTTGTTTTTACATCCCAGTTTCCGTCTGTCTGAGAAAATAAAGCAATTCCATCCAAATTACAAAATAGAAAAACGATAAACGCTTCTATTTTTTGACGATAAGAAGCTACAGTTGAAGGTTTCTTTTACATTTTTCTATTCTTCAAACATATCAGTCAAACATATTATTTACTTGACCGGGTAGTAGGGATATACCTAACTGAAAATTATGTGCCCGCAAAAAATGTGGATGGATTTTTGGAACTAATTACCGTATTTACTCGAATAGTTCCCCCCCCCCCTTTAATAATTCCCCCTTGAATACTTCCCCCATGTTAGGCGAGTGAGGAAAATTAGTTACCCCACTCGAATAATTCCCCCCCCACTAATGCAAGAAAAATACCAGACATACTTAAAAACAAATGATGATGCCAGACCAAGCAAAAGAGCTGCGTCTGGTCATCGAATGCAACATGTGTGAAAAACACAATCGAATGACAAATTTGTTGTTGAATTTGAGCAATAATGGCATGCTGTTTTGTAAATGATGAATATTTATTGCTAAGAAGAGATAGAAATGGGCTTGAAAATTTCGACAAAAAAATAATTCCCCCACTTGAATAATTCCCCCCTTGAATAGTTCCCCCTTCAAAAAAGTCTGAGGAAAAAATAATTCCCCGGGGAACTATTCGAGTAAATACGGTAGTTCTAAAACTTGGGAGTTATGTCTAAATTGAGCCGCAGTTATTTTTTGTTTAGAACTAGGTATCCCATTCCCAGGACTCCCGCATCCCGTAAAATATCATGTTAAGTGTCAAATTGCATGCGCATTGTCAATTAAACTTTACAAAAATATTTTGAAAAATAATCACTGAACTTTTGGGGATCTCATATTGCACAACATTTGACCATTCGTGGGATTGCCCCTGTTGCAATGATTGCAAGAACAAATTCCTAAATACTGATTTTAGTCAGCCCCCTATTTGGGGCCCCAAAAATTGCCAGTGCCGACCGTGTTTCAGGTCGTCATGGCGAGCAATTGGGAAAAGTTTTCAACCAGCAATAAACCCCACTCGGCTGAGCCTCATCGTGTGGGCTATCGCCTCTGCGCAAAGCTGATGGTAATGGGGTTATGTGTGAGAGTCATTTATGGATGAAACATGAACTTTACAAGTTCAGCTGAAAATAAAGTGGAATGCATGTAAATACCTAGTCCACTTTACAGTACGTGGACTTCACACACTACTTCATTATACACTTCACACTTTACAATCTACCATATCACTTTTGTAGAATAAACAACAACTATTTTCCCCTCAGATTGCATCACTACTACATTGGGTGGTTTTATTCATCAAAATACAGTATAGTCCCTACAAAATTCAGTCCTATCAATATATTACAGTTGCACTGCGTCATCACCATGAACCCGTTATTTTCATGTTTCACAGTTCAATCAGATGATCGCAAAAACATCAAATAATCAGCTTTGCGCAGAGGCGATAACCCACACGATGAGGCTCAGCCGAGTGGGGTTTATTGCTGGTTGAAAACTTTTCCCAATTGCCCGCCATGACGACCTGAAACACGGTCGGCACTGGCAATTTTTGGGGCCCCAACAAGGGGGCTAACATAATTGTGGGGGTCTCTGCTGTAACAAAAAAAATGCAAAACTTCTTACAATCATAAAGAGCCATATTGGCCAGCCGCAGGGTTGTAAATATGTCAAAAAATTCACGAGCTTCTCAAAAAGTGGGTAAGGGCTTAAATCATGCCTGTTTGGACCCACATCAAAGTTTCAAGTACATTTCAAAAACATGGTGATATCGGGTTCCGAAACCAAACTACTCAAATGTAAATGTGTTTACTTGTTGCTTGAGCACACATTTTTTTTTAGTATAAGGGGTTAGTTCAAGGGGGGATAGTTCGAGGTAATACGGTATCATTTTTCTTCGATTATTATGATAAAAACGATGTCAAAATTTTTAACATAAAATAATTTTTCTACTTAAACAATTACCACATGAATATTTCTTCCTCAAAAAGTCTGATCAAAAAATAACCACCCAGGGGATAAAATCACAAAATACGGTACATTCAAGGTCTCCACTTTTAGCTGAGTAAAAGAACTTCCCTGTCTGGGGCATACTGGCAGGATGTAAAAAAACAACCCATATCAGGTTATGTCGCACTAGTACCAGACCTCATTCTGTGCTCACATGTTAATGTGATTCTTACATATTTTTTGATGAATAATGTTGTCTGATGAATGTAGCTATGTATGGCTCGAAACTCCTTTTTTAAACTGGAGTTCCACAAGGCAACCTCAAAATTTTACCGGTCGAGTCGGCGAGTCGAATCAGTGAAAATCGAATCTTGAGTCGGCCAAAAATACCGAGTCCGAGTCATTACGAATTTTTTTCGGTCGAGTCGAGCCGAGTCCTTCGGCACCCATTTTTACCTTCGAGTCACGAGTCGAGTCGAGTTCAAGCCCTAAATATAGCCTTCAATTATTCCATTCTGGCGATTTGCCAAAATCAGTACGTGATAAATTTTATGAATTTTGATGAAGTACTTTTGGTGAAGATATGTCTTTATGTTAATCAATATGCCCGTTATTAATTATACGAAACTTCAGTCATCAGACATGGGATATTAAACTTTCTCTAAAAATATTTCACTTGACAAGGTACCGGTATTCTCACTTGATAACGTGCCTCTGTCTAAATTTCACCCCAGCTGACTGTATCTTTTGCCTGTGCGGCGCCATTTTATTTATTATTGCTGATCACTAAGCTTGAAGATGATACATAGTGCTCCATTCCATGAAATGCTCCCCCACTTTTGTGCTGCTTACATTCCAATTGCATTGGAAGCGGAGTTTCCTTCATTAGATACTTACAAGCTTATTATTATACATATTTACACGGGTGTATTACATATTTGCCGCAAATCCTTGAATAAGACCCCCCTGGATTAACACCCCCTTGAATAAGTCCCCCCCCCCCCCTGCTGGCGGGGTGAGGAAAAAATAACTTCCCCTTGAATAACTCCCCCTCTTAAATAACTCCTCCCTCTGATGAAAAGGATACAATACAAAACTATAAACTAATAGTAGCATATGGCAGCGACAGCAGATATGTACATAATTTGTATGCAGTGTATACACATTGTTTTGTTGTTGTTGGACAGTGAAATACCTGAATTACACGAGTTTACATACTGCATCCATACAATAAATTCAGTCCAAGTTTCCTGGGGAAATAATAACTCCCCCCCTCGAATAACCCCTCCCCCCTTGAATAACTCCCCCTCCAAAACGTCTGACGAAAAAATGACTCCCCTGGGGTCTTATTCAAGGATTTAGGGTATGTGTGCTTATTGCATAAATTATGTGAGATGCAGAAAGCCCTCTGAACGGTATTAACGAAAATTCAAAGTAAACTTTAAGCAGTAATCACTCTAAATATGATCTTTAAGTAGTATTTATTGTTCAGAAAGGTTTTCACTTGAAATGCAAAATTTCATTGTTGGAAGATTGTTTGTAATGCTTTTAAGATCTTTTACATGTACATCTGCAAAATATAACAATTCACACTAGAAGCAATGTCGGCATACATGAAAGAGCCCAAACATTGGGTCATCACATTCACGGAATTTGTATTCCAGTTGATGTTTCCTAGCCAATACACAACCTGTGTGATTGAATTTTTAAAAAATGATGTCAAAGTCATAGCGTAACTTTGCACACTTTTCTAGTAAAACATTTCGAAACTCGCTCATGAAATACCCCGTGACAAAATGTTTATACAAATGCGTACCCGAGGGCAGATAAAAAAATATATGATACAATGTATGTTTCAAATCCTCGTATGTCATTTGCACAATACGCATCAACAAGTACCCAACTACACACTCGCTTTCATCATGATTAATTGAAGAAATACTCTTGGTGGCATGTGTGTTATATTTATAAGATGCATCATTTCACAGTGCGTTCATATTTACTGGAACTAAATATTAAAGTGATAGGAATTGATTTCCTGTGATAAGCCAACTGCGTGCCGCCTATCACGGCAAGCATCTGCGATATTAAACATTAGCACATTCTTATTCAATGAACCCTGGCTTGAATAAGTTCTCTGAGCCGTAGAATCGCAATTCAAAGCATGTCAAAAATGACAGCCGGCAGAAAAGTACACGAGAATTCGATTACCCCCCCCCCCATTCGGGTGACCCCATTTGAATAACTCTACCCCCCCCCCCCGCAGAAGTCCGATTGAAATGGGTGCAATAACACATTTGAAGAATGTTTCACCCCACAGCCACTCTGTCCTAAATCCTAACGCAACATTGAATAGCAGATTCACTGAGCTACCTTATTTCCTCGAACTACCCCCCCTCGAAATACCCCCTCAAAATGGGCACTATGAATTTGTGGTCTGGGAAATGCATAACAGACGTTGAAAACACGTACTGTGTTACGTTAGAACATCGTTTATACCATCTACATCCTTATATAAGGCTGTAAAAACTTATAAATGGTGGTTATGGTTGCATTTTTCACGTTTTTCTCTCAAAATTTCCACTCTGAAAAAATAAACCCCCGGGGGGTAATTTAAGGAAATACACCATTTCTAGTTCTTGGAAAGTTATAAAAAAGGTGGGAAGTTATAAATTAGTATTCCAAACCTGCTAAAGTTGGGTAAGTAGTGGGTAGTTTATTCAAAAGTATGGATACTTTCTAGAATTGTCAACTATGTTCTGATCACACTTGTTTAAAAATAAAGCCCCAGTGAGATTCAAATATAAAAGAATACTGTAGCAAGACCATCAAATGAAGAAAATATGCCAAACAAAAATATCAATAATGTATTTGAGCATTGGATGTTTTGGATGTAAATGTAGGTAATCTATGAAAGCTTGACATGATTTCCATGGAGCTGCCCCATTTGACTAATGAAAATGTATGAAAGTACACATCATTGTGTTTTACCTTTCTGCTTATAGCGGCGTCCATTCAAGCATATTGCTTTTCTATTTAGTACTGCTTCAGGCGTTTAGCTGAATATTTACTGGTTCTTTTACCTGTTTATGTATATCTGTAAACTTTGTGCTTATTATTCAATCGTAGTTAAATGAGACGATTAAAATAAGATTGAGATTGTTTCCGAGGCCTTTTTCCAAGCTTAAAATGTTTTCAGATACCTATGTCATTTTTAACAGTTGCCACACTATATAAATATATTCAGGTGTTAACTATAAAGTATAAAACTGACAAACCTGCAGTAATCAGCAGAAAACCAGACACCGCAATTTCCCAATAAAAATCTAATCATGAACGAAAACGAATGGATCAACCAGTGCCGGCCAGTTTTATCACTTCTTCAGGTTACCATAACCCATCGAATTAAATCCCACCCTTCGCAAACTACCGTACACCTCGTCGCAGCTGTGCGGCCTGTACCGCTCCAAGCTGGGCTCGAACACCACCGACGGAACTCTGAGCAAGTGCGTCTGTGGCAGAAACGCCTGCGCCAATGCCAATGTTGAATTGGAAACGGGGAGGGAGGAAAGTGAAACTGTGAACTTTGGGCAGGGGTCGGTAACAGTTGCCGTTGGCACATCGCCAAAATGCAGATGCGGGAGGGTTATGAAGAATGTGCACGCGCTCGGCGCCGATACGCGTTTCGATATGGATATTTCTGTTGACAACCGGGAAATGTGAGTTGACCGTGATTTTCGTTTGCGAACTTAACTGCCTACCTCTCTTTATTTTTTCAGCAACGAACCAATACAAACTGAATGTTACCAAACACATCGGGACAAATTGTCGAAATGGAACCAATTTGTGAGATTTTATTGGCCATTACACACCATTTTTGTGATGGGCATCTATGCGTATTGCTGCTTTTTCACACTGAAATTGTGGAATTTTCACGCGAAAGCCAGCGGAGTTCTAAACTTGCTAACAGTATGCAGTGTGATTACTGGTGAGAAGCATACCGTATTTCCTCAAATACCACCCTCAAAATGGCCACTATGAATTGATAACCCCCTTGAAATTATCTAACCTGAAATCAGTGTACTGTATTACCTCGAAATACCCCCAGGTGGTTTATTATTTCGCCAGCAAATTTTCAGGGGGGGGGGTAATTCGAGGGGGGGCTTATTCGAGGGGGGGGGGTATTATTTCGCCAGAAAGTTTGTGAAATGCCACATACTCAGACGTAGAAAAATCAAACAATACACCCCCTGACCCAAAATTTCACTATGAGAAAATGAACCCCCTGGGGTGGGGTATCTCGAGGAAATACAGTACATTTTTTGTGAATTTTCGTTCCCTTTTTGCACAGACCCCCAAAATAAACCCCCTTTTGCACAGGCGTTAAACCAATGATTGCTTTGATGAATTGCATTCTTTTCTGTTTGCGACACAAAACGCACCAAAAATTGGTAGCAGCAATGGACGCGCTAAGGGTGGATATGTTCTCTCAATTTCACCACAGGCCAAATTATGGTAACAAAAGAAAAGGCTTTTTTGTAGGTATTGGTTTCCTAGGTTGGCTCAGCTGTGATATTGTCTTTTTGAATGTTGTAACTTTTTGCCTACATTTTTTTCAGAGTTTGTGTAATCGAAGTGTAGTACATAATTGGTGGAACTACAAAAGAATTTACCGTATTTCTTCTGATAGAAGGGCACCCTTCTTTCTATTTTGTCGACATTTTTTTAGAAGGCGGGCCTTCTATTCGAGACGTCCATCTATTAGAAGAAATACGGCATTGTTTCTATGAATAAATCCAAATTCTACGTGTTTTTAATCATTTTTACAGATTGATTTTTAGTAATATGTCACGTTTTTATTCGATACTATAATATCAAAAAATTTGTCAAATTTCTTTCAGTTTTACCGCTGGTCTGCGCCAGTTTCACGGAGGAATTGTTAATTGGAAAATTCAGATTTTCCCGTGGATTCCCAGTGAACATGAGCATGTTGTTGGTGCCGCTTATCGCACTGGTAAACTTGCTGCCGCTCGCATATTTCATCTTCGTGCAGGTTAAATGCGTTATTTTTGTTGTTTGTTGTTTTTTGGCTCGATTTCACAATATTTTATGGCTGAACTCAATAATTTGCGTTGCTGCACTTCATACCCATTTTCAGCCAAAAATATTGAAAGAAATTGGAAAATTCAAAACTTTTTTGAATTTGTCTAGAAAAAAATAATCGATTTGTATGTGTTTGTGAAACAAAAATGCGAAACGTCCAAAATAATAAGTATATTTCAAAAATTCGTAATTCGAAAAAGAATGGCGCCAGAGTATAAGCGTATACACTATACAGCGTATACACTATACAGCGTATACACTATACAGCGTATACACTATACAGCGTATACACTATAGAGCGTATACAGCGTATGACATTACACCGTACATTTTTCCGGAGGAAACACTTTATCATGACGTCATCACTTTAGTCAATTCTGGTGTTTAACGTTGTTTTTTTCTTTTTGCGAATTGTTGATTCATAAGTTTTCAGTTGGCCGTCTGCCAGCCGAAGACATAAATCATATCTATTTGTAGAGTATCATGTCTGCCAAGTATAGCAATCACCAGACTGCAATAGGACGGAATCATGTGTGGCGATGACAAATGGCGTCAACGCCATAATCTATGGCGCCAGTGCCATTACTCACGACCATTACTCACGCCCTTCACGCAGGTGCAATTGAATGAGTATTGCATGCTGATGGTGGAGCAGACCGAACGGCGGGTCAGAAGAGGCATACTGCAGTTGCAACCATTCTACGACAGATTTATATCATTTACGAAAGTACAGGTGTGCCACAAAGGGGGCATCTTTAGTGTCCATTTAGAGGGGGGTATTTCGAGGGGGGGTTATGAATTCAAAGTTTCCATTTTGAGGGGGGGGTATTTCGAGGAGGTGGTATTTCGATGAAATACGGTATATCAAATTCAATGGGAAAGATTCTGCTGAAAAAAGATGTATTTAGAACCAAAATATTTACATCTCCCAAATTTGCACAGAAACTGGCGAGCAAACTTTTCGGCGCTTGGCTACTTCTGGGCGTGGCGTGGCCCCTGGTGCCAGTCCCAGACCCTGTGAAAAGCAGAGTTGTACAAATACTGGTATTTTTGGAAAACGTAAACGTAAACGTAAATACCTTTTCTAAATTGTGAGTATCAATACTGAAAACGTAAAATACTTCTAAAATACCCAGGTAAACGTTAAAAAAAAGTAAACGTAAAAAATTCTTTGAAGTGCACCACCCATGATCAAGTGCATTGAAAAACACTTTTGTTTTTCCGATTTCAACCATTTCTCTGCTGATACGATCACATTCTTGCTTACCTATGTTATTTATCAAACAATTAAGAAGATAATTGGCCAAAAACATAAATTTTACTCATTGTATCAAAAAAAATTTCAAAAATGCACTGTTTTTGTGCATTTTCCATACGATTTTTACGTTTCCTCTGGTACCCGGGTAATTGTGCCAGGAAAACGTAACAAAACGTAATGGTATTTTTGGAAAACGTAAACGTAAACGTAAATATAAATACCCAAATAACCGGGTATTTCGGGTAAACGTAAATACGTTTTTCCAACTCTGGTGAAAAGACCCTGTAAAATGTCAAAAGTCATGTAAAAACCCTGTAAAATGTCAAAAGTCATGTAAAAACCCTGTAAAATGTCAAATGTTATGTAAAGTTTCAAAAGTCATGTAAAATTCCCTGGAAAATGGCAAATGTACGTTTGCCATTTTACAGTCCATGTTACAACTTTTGACATTTTACAGGGTCTTTAACAGGTTCTGGGACTGGCCCCTGGTCACGCTGTGCTTAACATTATACTTTCTGCACTATGCTACAATTACCAGTTTGTTCCCGGAGGGTTTGCGCAGGGCTGCAATGGTTGATTCTGAGCAGGGCAGAATGCTCAGATTTGTCTTGGCGTAAGTGTCTTTTGTTTGAGTATCGGTTGGGGTCAAAGTAATGGGCTAAAATGCTGTTTCACTGCGTATTTTTATACAATTGATTGAACGTACAAGTACCGTATTTCCTCGAAATGCCCCCCGGGGGTGATTGTTTCATAGTGCTCCCGAGGGGGGGGGGTTAAACGAGGGGGGGTATTTCGAGGGGGAGGGGTATTTCGAGGGGGGGTATAATTTCGCAAGAAATTTTTTGAAATCATAGTACAAAATCGTTGTTTGTGATGTGCGCTGGGGTAGAAAAATGTGTCAATAACTGACATGTATAGACTCACGTAGATCGTATAAACACTGTTCTAACGTGTTTCCGACATTGTTTTAACGTGTGTTCTGCACTACGCAGAACACAAACTGCAGTATTTGTCATGTACGTTCTCTTTACACTCAATCTGGGGGGGTATTTCGAGGGGGGGGGGGGTGATTGTTTCATAGTGGTCTCGAGAGGGGGGATCAAACGAGGGGGGTATTTCGAGGGGGGGTGTATTTCGAGGAAATACGGTATTTATATGTAGGCGATGAACATCCACTTAACAAACAAAATCTACCATATCACATCTGATTAAAGTGATAGAAAATTAAAGCATCTGTGAGTTAGTGGACAAATTTCACAATTTTTTTCATCGAAATATGGTATTCATAAACTTGTGTGTGAAGCGTTCAGTCCTTCATGTTCTTGTAGATTTTTTCTCCGTCCCTAAAAAGTATAAAAATGTCCATTTCATGTTACTCAAAGTTGCCGAAATTTCTCAGCTTCAACATGATGTGGACTAGTGTGCAAGTTGTCATTGCGTTCATAAATATCGCCGGCATATGTTATATCGCTATTGGATCAAATGAGCTGGTATGTCAAATGAAACAATGTGGTAGGGAAAACGATTACTGAAATTATAGTGACTTTTTGTTACTCATGACGAGTCGCGACAATTTCGTTCACTTTTAGCTTTTCTAACTTTTAGTTATAGCGCCAAATTGGCCTTCACACTGGTTTCACTGTTTAAAAATAGCATTTAACATACAGGTTCGTACCGTGACCGGACCACTTATCAAGTGGACTGCAAAGTGTCCAGATGACCCGAAATTGTTCCTGGTAAAAATTTATTACCGTATTTCCTCGAAATACCCCCAGGGGGTCTATTTTTCAGAGCTGAATTTTGAGGGGGGGGGTTGAACGAGGGGGGGTGTTTCGAGGTGGGGGTTTATTATTACGCCAGAAATTGTTATAAATCCAAGTACTAAATTGTTGCTTGTGAATTCATAGTGTCCATTTTGAGGGGAGATATTTCAAGGGGAGGGCATATTTCGAGGAAATACGGTACCTAAATTTTTGAAAAATTCGTAGTTTTTTCAATTGCCAATTTTACTCTCAGATTAGCAATGTATTTCGAAAGCTGCAGACACAGGAACTCTGGGGTCTAACAGCGTGGAGGACATTTCGTTTTGACAGACCGGTCATTTTTACGGTAAATTGATCGAAAGTTTTTCCAAATATTGACAAATTTTGAGAGGTAATAATAATTGTCCATTTTGTACCCCCACTGCAGATGATAAGTGGTGTGGTGTCATTTTTCTTCATTATGGTGAAAATGAGACCTGAAGATACTACCGAAAATGAGACCTGACCTGATGATACTGCCGAATTTTGATTTTTTTGAAGAATTTTCAATATTTTATTTGTCTATGGCATATGCGTCCCCTGTGATACAAATGCATTTGTATTTGACCGTAATTTTGACTTCGATTGACTTCGAATAGTTAGATAGGTATGCGTTTTTTACCGTAACCGAAATTATGTATGTCCCGTACACTGTCTACATCAGATGTAAATAAATATATCTCAGGTCACGAAGTAAATGAGGTGCAAATTTAGGGGCAATTGGCAAATTGATGTTTGTAATTGAGGCGTCTAATTCTAAAAGTCGACAAGTCCACAAAATGCGATTTTGAGTAAATCGCATTTTAAGTTTCATTTCCAATTCCAGGTCCGAGGTGCGTGTCCAATGGCGCTCTCTCATGCTCAACATTAAGTTCCAAATGTTAACAATTAAGTGTCAAATTTTCAGCCCCTGCTCTCAACGTATAATGGAAAAATTGGGTGTCTATAAAATTCTACTCGGACCGAACAAAACTGTTTTGGGGAGGAAAATGCACTTGTCGGCTTCTTGCACTCGAGAACATTTTTGTTCCCGCCCAGGTTGCGCCTGCCTTATGGGAAATTTCTGAACTTGTCGACTTTTTGAAATCGGTGTCCATGATGGACTTATCACATTTCTTGCTTTTTTTTCCCATAAAAGAAGGCGGCGGAAGGTGGACTTGTCGACTTTTAGCCCAAAACTAAGTGGACTTGTCGACTTCTTGCACAAATTTTTTGCATTTTTCTCAAAAATGTCAAATTTGGCACTTTGCCATATGGGCATGTGAGGTTAAAAAATCTATGGAAAATTATGAAAAATGTGCGGGAGTAGCCCCAGGTGCCAATCCCAAGCCCTGTAAAGTGTAAAGTAAAGTGTCAAATGTAAAGTAAAGTGTCAAGTCAAATGTCAAATGTAAAGTAAAGTGTCAAGTCAAATGTCAAATGTAAAGTAAAGTGTCAAATGTAAAGTCAAGTGTCAAGTCAAATGTCAAATGTAAAGTAAAGTGTCAAATGTAAAGTCAAGTGTCAAATCAAATGTCAAATGTAAAGTAAAGTGTCAATTGTGTATCCAAATCTTATTTTTTTCGTATCCAAATCTTATGTTTTTGTATCCAAATTTTATTTTTCGACATAAGATTTGGATACAAAAACATAAGATTTGGATACGAAAAATAAGATTTGGATACACAATTGACACTTTACTTTACATTTGACTTTACATTTGACACTTTACTTTACATTTGACACTTTACTTTACATTTAACATTTGACTTGACACTTGACTTTACATTTGACACTTTACTTTACATTTGACAGTTGACTTGACACTTGACTTTACATTTGACACTTTACTTTACACTTTACAGGGCTTGGGACTGCCCCCAGATGACGTTTCCGGGTCTAACTCAAAATTTTCATATTTTGGACTTGTCGACTTTTAGAATTGGACGCCTCAATTGTTTCTGCATTTTAAACTTATTTTCAGCCAAAAATACTTTGAGAGACAGAAAATTTCGAAACGTGTTCAAATTTTTAGAATTTCTATAGAGAAATGGATTTTTAAGTGTTTTTGGGTGAAATAAAAACACGAAAACTCCAAAAAAAAAATCGAAAATTCGAAAATGTCTTCAAATTTTCGAATTTTTGGTTGCCATCGTTAATGACCCAAACAGTCAACGATACATAACCTTCCCCACAAAAAAATATTGTTTCATTCTCACCCAGATATTTATGTCTCACAAAATGGGCATTTTTCCCATAAAATCCGGACCCGGCTGGGCGGCCGGCGGCACTTAGTCTTCATTATAATTCCACCAAAAATGTGACAAGCGTTTTTAGCGCAAAAATCTTGATGAATGAAGCACAACTGCGGTCGAACAAAACTAAGCATATAGGTAGTCCAAATTAGCTGTACGCCCACTTGCGTTGTGATGGAATGGCGAGCGATGGAAATGGCGCCAAGCGGCGCTGGCGCTGGCGCCATTTGGAACGCCACTCCCTTTGGCGCTGGCGCCATAATTTTGGGAAACCTCCTGGCGCATTCATTGCCACATTATTCTGTAGCCATTTTTATGGCGCTTTTTATGGCGCTTGGCACTCAGTTGTATGGCGTTTCTGGCGCCCTTGGCGCTTTTCTTTCACTACCTCTTATTGTGCCCATAAAAACAGGCACTTTGTGTTTTTGCGCCATTGTTGGTGGAAAATGTTTCTTTTGTTTCTTTTCTCTTTCTTTATTTATATCTGAACTACGAAATATACACTTTACAATTTGACAACTACCGTAACTATAAACTAAGGCGCCACCCTCGAATTAAAAGACAGCTGAATTTGGGGAATTTTTATGCCAGTTGTGGAAATGCTGCTGCAGGTAAATAAATATTAACAAAACGTTTGGTCAATGATTTCTTGAACAGTCTAATGGTGTATTTTGATATTTCACCTACACTTATGGCTCAGTATTCGTGCGGTGTTGCGGATAATACTCTTCTATTTTTGTCCAATTTTGACGAAAAATACATAGGCAAGCATTGTACAAACATTGAAATAGGGGGAAATTTGAGCTGAAATAAAATTCAAAATTTTCCACCCAAGATTAAAAGTGATTGCATCTGTTGCCGCAATCCACCAGTGGTTTTCGTTCCATATTTTCCGGAAATTGATCGATTCGTCTGAACTCTGAATCATAGTTTCTGGGTGGCAAAAAATTGTTGCTCGAGGAAAAATCACGTGAAAATGTGATGCTGATTGAATACTATTTTAATTCCTTCTGATTGAATACTCTTTATTTTTATCTAAAATACCAATGTTGTTGTCGGTACTGATTTTAAACCCAGACATTATTTTGGTCTGCCCATGTAAATATGTCGAAAGTAGTTTTTATTAGGCGGTGTTTACACGGATTCTTTGTGACTACAAAAATTGTGATTTTGTCAACCATATTTTTGGATGAAAACCAGTACCTAAGTGGATAGATCAGACGCCTCAATTGATCGTTATTTGATCGACCCCATTACATGGAACAATAAGTTTTTTTTATAGATTACGCAATGATGCACAGTAGATAATGTATTTTTCGTGTTGTCGTCGGAGGGTTTGTTCTACTCGGCCTCGCTAGCGCTAGCTCGGCCCCGGGGGGGTGATTGTTTCATAGTGGTCCCGAGAGGGGGGGGGGTATTTCGAAAGGGGGGGTTATCTTTTCGCGAGAAATTTTCTCAAATCCTAGTACAAAATCGTCGTTTGTGATGTACACTGGGGTAGAAAAATGCATCAATAACTGACATGTATAAACTCCTGTAGACTAATAGTAGTACGTAGATGGTATAAGGACTGTTTTAACGTGATTCCGATATTGTTTTAACGTGTGTTCTGCACTCACGTGTGTTTTGTCAAATCTTCACGTTCTCGTATTTTAGATTATTTCCATTTTCATTCCACATTTACCGTATTTCCTCGAAATACCCCCCTCGAAATACCCACCTCGTTTGACCCCCCCCCCTCTCGAGACCACTATGAAACAATCACCCCCCCCCCACGAAATACCCCCCAGATTGAGTGTAAAGAGAACGTACATGACAAATACTGCAGTTTGTGTTCTGCGTAGTGCAGAACACACGTTAAAACAATATATGTCGTAATCACGTTAGAACAGTGTTTATACCATCTGCGTACTACTATTAGTCTACAGGAGTCTATACATGTCAGTTATTGACACAGTGAAACGCCTTTCTCTGACAACTAGCTTTCAACTTGCTGACAATGCCTTGTTTACACTTAGCAGCCAGTTGTCAGCGAGTGGCAGCGAGTTGGAATCATGTTTGTCAACGAGTGGCTGAAAGTTGGGGTGCATTTTTTAGCAGCTGCACAGCTGGCAGCGAGTTGTCAGCAAGCTGAATGTAATTTGTACCACATGCACTTTATGGAAGTGTGTACAAATCTTTTTGACCCCAAAAAAATGTATACCTAATCAAACAAGTGCAGAAAATTAATGTATGTGGGACATAAAATCAATGCATTATAATGTTGCAACTATTGGGTAGTGACACTATTTCATTAAAAGTTCCAATCTGTTGAGAAGAAATGATCACAGTTGATTGGTATTGCACTGATGTGAAGAGTCCACACTTCCTACATTAATCAAAATGTATAGAGCAACTATGATTTTCGTTTTGATTTCTACATGATTTCAATTGACAAAATACAATGTTTTATCACAGTGCATTTTTAATTTTCAATGATTTAACTTGTTTTTGCTTCATTAATTTTCAATGCTTTGACTCGTTTTTGCTTTATTATTTTTATTTTACCATGCGTTGCACTCAACGCCACCTAATGTTCCATCGCTACAAGTGAACAATTTATTTTGGGTCAAATGAATAATGTTTTGGCAGCGATTTGTCAGCTAGTTACAACCAGAGGCAAGTAAATTGTCAGCGAGCTGTCAGCAAGCTGCATTTTTTTGGCAGCGAGCTGCCACTTATTTTGATGGTTGTCAAGCAAGTTGGCAGCGAGTTGTCGGAGAACTGCGTTTCACTGTGTGATGCATTTTTCTACCCCAGTGTACATCACAAACGGCGATTTTGTACTAGGATTTGAAATAATGAAAAAATGAAATTTTTGGCGAAATAATAACCCCCCCTCGAAATACCCCATCCCCCCTCGTTTACCCCCCCCCCCCCCTTCTCGGGACCACTATGAAACAATCACCCCCCGGGGGGTTTTCGAGGAAATACGGAATAGGAATTTCAATGATAACCCTTACTGTCTGCAATACTGAATAAGTACGTAATTCAAAATCTATAGCGATTCAAATACGGTATTTCGAATTTTCCATTCAAATCGTAAATAACATTTTAGTTTGGACACATGTTATAAGCATATGTCGCAAGTTTGATCGAAAGTCATTTGTAAAATGTAAACACAATGGTCATTAATTTGGCACATTGCATGCAGCTGCTAATAAATATTTACTTTGCATTCAGATTTCTCATTGAGCTAACATAAGACACCATTAGTGGTCGAAATGAAATGATGCCTTGAACGAGTGATGGAAAGTCGCCATGGCGTTGGCGCCATTTTTCTGTGGTGCCGTTGGCACCTGGCGATTTTCTTGAATGTGGTTTCTTGTAGAAATTTAGCTTTTTGCCTTGATCCCAGCGCCAAGGTTTTTACATCACTAACCATGACGCACGTTCACTTGCGACCCTGTGTTTTTACCCTGACGCTCATTTACTATTTGAAGGTATTTACCTTAATCCGTGCCCATTTAACAAAACAAATATTTACCATACGTGTTGTCAATTTACCTTGGGAGGGTATGCATTTACCCTGGAGGTAAGTTTCAAGTGGCAAAAATTTACCATCACATGAGTGGATTTATATCCCCATGTAAAGTATAGGGAGGTGAACTCAAACGTATGATTCATAAGTACCTATGTCTGTTTGGTGCATTTTGGTGTGTGCAGATGAGTGCAAATATTCATTATATAGACAGAGACATTAAGTGCATGACAAGTATACATAAATAGGACATTCTCATTAGCAAAAATATTTGTGCAATGTTAAAAAGCAGATGTATAAGCAAGCATAAGCATTTGGTGAATGGCAAATTCAAGCATCTCTATCTATGGTGAATGGTAAATCCAGCATCTCTATGTATAGTGAATGGTAAATCCAAACCCCAGGTTTAACAAGAACAGGTGTGCATACTTTGTGTTAGGGTAAATACATACCCTCATTGTGGGTGAATGTTTGTTGTCTAGGGTGAATCTTATACCTGAAGGTACATTGACATGTAAAGTAAACACAAGCCCACAAGGTAAATTAATTAGCAGGGTAAATACACCACAAAGGTAAAAGGGCATTCTCCCATTCACTTTACCATACCTATTTACGTAGATTACGTAGGCGCCATAGCAAGGATCAATTCCACCACTTAAAATCATCAATTTCCCGCATTTCAGTTGGTGAAATTTCAAACCATTTGAGAGCATTTGTGAATTCGGTAGTGTTCCATTTCGAAGCCTTTGTCTATAATATCTGGAATCCTTTCCAATAGAGGCAAACAGTTGCAGAAATACAGAAATTTTCATAGCTTTCGAAACGACACAATTGTGCCCAGAACACTAGTTAACAACGGTTCTTTTTCGCCGATTTTGAAGACTCGATTGAAAACTCATCTCATGTGAAGCCTTTTTTATTTCTTTTTATTTTTGAGACTTTTGTTTTTCAAAAATTTTGAGCAATTTTAAGTTTTCAATAATGAGCAAAAAAGTACTGTTGAAGCTAGTGTCATGCGCACATTGATTGGTGTTTAATCCGCATGTATACTCCGGTGACATTACACCTAACAACGACATTTACCGTATCCCATCTGAATAAAAGAACAAACATAAAAAAAATTTCATTATATTTATCAGATTGCTTTGATAAATATACTGAAAATATTTTTATGTTTGTTCTTTTATTCAGATGCGATATGGTAGATTTCATTGTAAGGTGTAATGTCGCTGTAGGATAGCTACCAGAGTTGTTGAAAGTAATGAACATTTTTTCAAAGTAAACGTAAACGTTAAGTATTTTATCGTTACGCACCCCTGAGTACAGAAAAGGTAAAGTATTTTTTTTACTTTTACGTTGCGTAAAACGTGAGTAAACGTAAATAGCAGTATTTTTTAGTCAGGGACAACGTAGAAGTAATTTTTTTTCGATTTTGTAATTAGGAAGATGTAAAAATGAGTAAAAGTGAAAGCGGCAGTCATCGCTTTCCCCACCCATCTCAACTTCTATCATTTCCGCTGCTATTTTTGTAGCCTTTTTATTCGTTTGAGTGGTTTTTGCTTGTTATACACCCAAAATTGTATTCTCAATTACGTTTTTTGTACTGGCGAAGCATTTCAGCTTTTTGAAACTCGGGTAGTTAATAAGCGCGAAACGTTTTTGGGTCAACGAATTAATTGTATTGAATTTATCTAATCGTCTGAGTTTCTACGCTGTCCGATTCAGGTGCCAGTCACGCTTCCTGTAAAATTAATTTAAAACGTTAAATTTCACACAAATTGGTAAAATTTCATGTAAAACATCAAATGCCGAAACAAGTTTGTTTCCAATTTAACACGCCATTTTACAGGCTTTGAAATCGCTTAAGTTTTCCAAAATACACGGTTAAATTCTGAATTTACCCTTCGAATAACTGCCACATCTTTACTAAGGACAAGGACCTGGTAGGCGAAAAGTCATGAAATATTTTAAACACCATTCGCTACAAGTGATCGCAGAGTCACAACAATCACTATTTAAATCGTTTATCTATGCATTCTTTGTTTAAACAGGAAGTCTTAAACAATTGCTTATTTACCTACTTTTATTTGTACATAGGTATATAAATATGTCCAAATTTGTCACACGTTCGTGTAAATAAGCGCAAACCGTCTAAATAAGCACGATTTTATTACAGTATCTCATTTCAAAACGTGGCTTTCGGTGCCGCCCTAAAAACTGTTCCCTATTTTAAGCAATAACCACACTTTTTAAGACGTATATTTTTAGGTAAAATAGTGTTTCATTTATTTTGCTAATTGCAGCAGCAAATGAAAAGTCTAGAAATATGCATTTCGAATCGTTCCAGTAATACGTCCAGCTATAGGATGTGCTATAACTCCGAAAAAGGATCGACTCGATCCGACACTTTTTTCCGACTTGACCCGACACTTTTTCCGACTTGAAGAAAATTGGCAAAAGCGAAGTGAAATAGCAAGTAAAATGGCAAAAGCGGAGTAAAAAATAAGAAGTAATTTCCCTTCGCTTTTGCCAATTTCCTTCTCAATTCACTTCGCATTTGCCATTTTACTTCTCACTTCTCAACTTGCGGAACTGGACCCTGGTAGTGAAGTAAATGTATCGGGAACTGACAAATACCTACCGTATTTCCACGAAATCCCCCCGGGGTTTAATTTTGAGGGGGGGGGGTAAACGAGGGGGTATTTTGACAGGGTATCTCGAGGCAATACGGTATATATGTTTTGTTGTTTATTCAGATGACAAACGGTAGATTTCCTCTCGAGGTGGGTACTGTGTAGTCAGTTAAATAAGTTTAACTAGGTAACTACGAAAAAACTTGATAACTTGGTAAAACCCCACTAGTGGGTCAATGGGTAAATGGGTCGGGTCGGGTCGGGTCTGCTTCCAAGCACTGGGGGTGGGGAGGTAAGCGGAGCCGAGCCGTTTTACTATATGCCACACACCCAGCTCGTTTTTCATCCACTCTTAAAAAGCCGTCCCCGAAAATGACAACTGCTTGTTTGGTAGACATTGCCGGAAAAGTTTAACTTGTTTCACTTATAATTTTTATTGCTGTATTTTGAACATTTCGTGAACTTTTGAAATTTTTACACACTGGTTTTGTGGGTGGAAAATTTTCCGCCGCTCGTAATGTATATTTCCTTAAAGAGACCAAAGCGTCTGGTCTGAACTGTGCTCATTAAGTTCTCTGATTTCTCCGCTTTTGTACTCAATAGAAATATGAAATAGCGCGATTGTTCAGATTTCTCAGTATTTGGATAGAGTTTAGGTTTTTTCCAAATTTTCTATGCTTTTAAGTGTCATCAGGATCTTCTGAATGCAATTGGATTTGTCGATTGGAAAAGTCGATTTGTCCTGTTGTATTTAGTCGCGCGTAGTGATGTAAAAAGCGCCAGAACTTTGGCGCCAAGCACCAAAACGCCATGGCGCTTTTCCGACCCCCAGCGCCAAGCGCCAATGGCGCCAGAGCAAAATGACGCCAAGCGCCAGAAGCGCCATGGCGCTTTTTGCTTGGGTGCTAGCGCCAGGCATTTTGTTCCTGGCGCCGGTCAAAAATAGTGTCAAGCGCCGAAAGCGCCATGGCGCTATTCATGGGTATAGCGGCAAGAGCCAATGGCGCCACATCAAAATAGCGCCAAGCGCCAAAAGCGTCATGGCGCTTTTACATCACTAGTCGCGGGTTTGTTTTTGTCGACGTGTGGTGACAAACCTAAGTCCTAAGGGTCAGTTCCCATCGCACCCTGTCAAATTCCCGGTGAAATTTAAGTTATTATAAACTTTTGTCGGACATTTGACATTTTTATGACATTTGACGAATTCGTATATCATAATAACTATAGGTAAATCGTTAATTTGATCAGATATTCCAAATTGACACGATGATTCTTAAACTGACAAATAATATAATTAGGCATTGATATTTAACATTTAAATGGCATGTTAAATGCGATAATTTATGTTTGTCCACTCTGTCGCTCGCGCATAATTTTGGACTGTAGGAAAAATTATTCATGATAATACCGTAACCATAACCATGATTTGATTAGTCATGGAAAAGCGGCCGGAAAATTATTCAAAAAAATTGGTACGGGGCGCGAAACATCCAATTCCAAACATTACACCAAGCATTACACATACAAAATATGCAGAATTTTACCGTGGAAAATCTACCGTAAAGATGCAACTTTTATGCGGTAGGAAATGTCACAAAATAAGTGAGCTATTGCACAGTTGGTCAGTAATTATTTAGGTATTTACTAAAAACTTTGGCGGCATTTTATTTTCACCGTTATTGAACTTGTCATGTCAAACGTCTGTGGCGTTTTTCGGGCTCGAGTTAACGAACAAACTGGCACCAAAATCTGTTGTGTACTCATAATTTTTGTTCGCAAACTCACTAATAGTGTCGTTTTACTGCTGTTTTACGTTCATTTGACACATTTGAAAGTGACTCAGACGACGTTTTTAGGTGACAATGAAATGAATAGCTATGTATTTTATTGGATAGGTGCTTTCCACAAGTAATAGTACCCGATTCATACTGTAATTTTTTTCGAGAATTTTTGAAAATCCATCTAATAAAACAAGGATTAACAAAAACAGTAATTGATCGCCCCAATTACTGTTAGTGTTACAGCTGCAGCAGAATTTTAAAAAAACTGTGAAGTCAAGATTCCAAACTTTTTCTCGATTATGTATTCATCACAAGAAACAATTTCATCAAACTTTTGCATGGCAGCGTGAGCTGTGTCAAAGTGCTGCTAACGTTAAAGATACAAAAAGCTCACGCTGCCATGCAAAGTTTGGTGAAATTGTTTCTTGTGATGCAGTATGCTGTGTTGATAGCCTATATTATTAGCATTTGTGTACATTTCCCTTGATATACATCTTTTGATAGCTCAATCAGAAAATGGCATTGTGTATGATATATTACTTTTGTGCATTCAAAAGCATACACATGTTTAGGTGCAGCGTCCACTTTTTGTTGGCTTTAGCCATTTTTTATCAGATATACTTCTTTTTGAGGGCCACAGGCCCAAAAGTTATAAGTATTGCAAATCAAGCAAATGCCAAATGTGGCACTGAGCAATACAATCTATAGTCAAGAAGAAGCCAAATAATCTAATCAACCAAACCATGAAGGAAAATTTATGGTGTTAGCTATCAAAAGCTATTTAAAAAAATCAGTATCACTGCACATCACCTTTCTATTGTTTCAAGTTTTATTCTTTGCTATTTATTTCATCTGTAAATTTCAGCTTCAATTTTTTTTTCAATTATGACGAGCGCAACTTCTGGAACACACTGCGGCGCGTAATTCAATATAGATATTTAAGCTAGCATATTATTAGTCACCCAAACATTTTCAATTCAGTTTCCGAAACGAACAAACTTTCCATCCAGCCTTGGGACTGCGAATCATATCATTTCTACACTGAATATTATCACTCAAATCGCTTGAACTTGATTCCAAACGAAACCCTACCCTGTACTAAATTTCACACCCCTAAATCCTTACCCGTATTTTACGATCGAGGAAACTGGACAGTGGGAAAGTGCGCCAAAAATAATCGTTGGCGGCGCACCAAAATGGCGCAATTATGGCCAAAAGCGGCCGTAATTTGCACCTTCGTCATGGCGCTAATGTGCGCTTTGGCCCGGTGCCAAGAACCCCCGCCAGGTAAAATAGTTTTTTTAAATTTTGTTGAGTGGTTTGACTCTGAGGTAATATTTATCAATATACACAGGTAATCTCACAAGTAAAATCTGAGAAACTATAAAATCTCTTTAGAAAAAAGTGAAAAAATAGCTTAATGTAGGTATTTTTTAAATGGGAATGTTTAAATATCTTCATATATATTTACCTATCAACTATTTTTGAATCTCAAAAAAAAATTTTATCTCAAAATCTTTTTTTAAATCCTGGACAAAATAAAAAATAAAAGAATATTTTTCAAATATAAATCTCCCTGGTAAATACGAAACTTCTTAAAAGTTAAACCCATCAAACTCGATCGTATGCAGGGTTAGCAAAATCTCAGAATAAAATGTAATAGGTAAACACAAAAATAATAAATTCAAGAATAAAATGGAAGATTTGAAATAAAAACAATATAAAAATTCCAATTTTTGTAAAATTCTAGTAAAATACATTTCACAAAACCAAACCGCCCCCCCCCCCCCCCACCCATCGCAGGCACCTCCAGTTTGGTGTTCGTGTTCGACACGACCGGCTCCATGTACGACGATTTAGTGCAAGTTCGTGAGGGCGCCAAAAAGATCTACGCCACCGTTAGAGAACAGAGAAAACAACTAGTTTATAATTATGTATTGGTGCCGTTTCACGATCCAGGTTTGTTTGTCGGGGGGGGGGGGGATTTATTTGATTTCACTTTTCCACGTGAAATTTGTAATCGCGCTGCTTGAAAGAAAGCTTTTTGTTGTTTTTGGTGGAGCCCTCTGCGCCCGACACACAATTTTGAAAGGCGCCATGGTGCCAATGGCAACGGCGCCAAGCGCCATTGAAAATGGTGCATTTAGTGCCCTAGGATGGTATTTTCATGGATGGTATATCACGATGACATTTTCTCAGTTTATTAACTTGTTTCAACCATAATGTTTTCCGGTGCATTTTTTCAGTGATTTATCAAAATTTGGTGCGGTTGAATGTAAAGCACAAGGTCCAAACTACTGATGTAAAAAGCGCCAAGACACTGGCACCAAGCAAGATAGTGCCAAGCGCCATGGCGCTTTTACATCACTTTTCCAAACAGTATATTTACGGTACCAACTAGTGATGTCAAAGCGCCAGGAAAAATGGCGCAGCGCCATTTGCCGCTCTAAAAAATGGCGCATGCGCCATTTCACCATTCCATCGCTTTAGTGATAAATGGTGCCGTGGCACTGCCGCCATTTACATTGAGTCGCGCCATTTTTACCGCGCTTTCACATCACCCATCTTGACCAAACGCATCCCAGACAAATTTTTAATTCAAATTTAAACTCGCAGAGGTGGGCCCAGTGGTGGTGACTACGGACGAGCACTATTTCCAGAGAAAACTGCAGAATTTGTTCGTTCAAGGCGGTGGAGATTGTCCGGAAATGGCCGTCACAGGCATAAAATTGGCACTGGAAGCATCGCTGCCAGCCAGTTTTATATACATTTTCACTGATTCAAGAGCGAAGGATTATCATTTAACCGAGCAGGTGCTCAATTTGATCCAGCAGAAACAGAGCCAGGTTTGGGGAGGTTTTTTATGTGGATTTATTTATGTTTTGGTGTCCATTATTTTTGAGCGAATTTTTACCATGGATAGGAAAAATATAACCATGCATCACGGCTACTTGGCGCCATTTCTGGTGCCGGGCGCCAGGGAAAAATTGCGCCAAGTGCGAAGGGCGCCATTCGGAATAACGGCACCAGGCGCCAGGTGGCGCCACAGAAAAAAATGCCAAGAGCCAATGGCGCCATGCCACCCTTTGGCGCCATTAAAGGGCGTCAGCGCCATGGCGCCATTCCATCACTAGAGATAGCTCCCAAAATCCCAAAACCCATCCAGGTTGTGTTCGTCATGACTGGCGACTGCGGCAACAGAACACATCCAGGATATACATCATTCGAGCAAATCGCGTCTGCATCGAGTGGACAGGTGTTCCATCTGGAGAAAACTGATGTGGAAGATGTGAGTTGATAACATTTGGCACAGTGCCAAGTTTGGGAATTGTTTGGTAGTTGATAGTAATTTTTAATCAGGGTCATTTTACAAAATGGACAACTGTCAAGAAAAGTGATGTGTTCAACCAAATGACAAGTAAAATTGTGCATAAGTTACCAGTTGAAAAACCCCTATAAATATAAGTTTAATTGTCACTTCTCTACTACTTATAAGTGACTCTACTTTTTATTTAGCAACCATTTTTCTAGTCACCTATTCATTTGCGATATGCAGACTTGATTTCTAAAATGTTAAATTGGTCAACAATTCACCCACTAGACATCACCCAGGTGCTAAACTACGTGCGCGTGTCCGTGCAAACCCGCAAAGTGAACATCGAGGCAGTCGACAGGCTAGAAGGCGGAGCCCACGTGACCCCGATTCCCGTCGATTTGCAGCTGGTGGAATTGCACATCAGTATGAGCGGAGGCGAGCCAAAAGTGCAGCTGTTTGACCCGGATGGTGAGTGTTTTTGATGGTGTGCGAATTTTTTTGGACAAAAATTAAAGTGTGTCAAGTGTCAAGTGCCTGTGTTGACTGGTAAGAAATTGACAAAAATCTATGGCATTGAACGCGTAACAAGCACCATGGTTAGCATTAAAATGTGTGATTTTGAGAAGGTAAAATATAATTAAATATAATCTCAGACAATCTCTCAAAAAGAAAAATATACCTAATTGAACATCGGTAAGAAAAGCAGAAAAATTTCAATAAATATTTGAGATATTTTTTTAAATTATGGAATTTTGTTTTTAAAACTCAGATAAACTCGCTCAAACAGTAAATATTATTAAATCTCATAGGAGAATCCTGAAAAAATATAAAAATCGTAATGTTTGATATTTTCTGATACTTTATAAATATACTTCTCCAGATATTTAATTATGCCAATTATGCCAAGTAGGGTGTAAAATAGCTTTAAAAATAAAATTATCTCGTGAAAAACAAATACATGTCTATTTCCTCAGACATTTTTTCGACATTGGCAAACTGCCCCCAAGAAAACCCACCACCCAAAAAACTATGCCCAGCCCAACAAAAATCAACCAACAAACCCCCCACCCCCCAAATACCCCCCCAGGCGCGCCCTACTCCAACTTCGTGGGCATCCTGGGCATCACGGACGCATTTGCGGGCGCGGTGCACAACCCCAAGCCGGGCATGTGGCAGCTGCACACCACGGCCAAAACTAAACACTCGTTGAGGGTGACTGGTATTGGTGCTATTAGTTTTAGCCAGGCTTTTGCTAGTAGGAGGTTGAGCGAATTTGAGAAGGCTCATGCTAGGCCCCTGCAGGGTGGGTTGGGGGTTTTGGGTGTGTTTTTTCTTTCTTTTTCACCTAAAACGTGATAAGAGATTGATGGTGGTTATATTTTATCGGGAAGTGTTTGATTAGCAATTGAATTCTTTCATCTTGTAACATTTACCTATTTTTACATAAAGTTGATAATCGACTATGCACCATTAAAAAAATTATTTGAAGCCGCGGCTTACGTAATCTTTATCGTAATATAAAAATGTTATATATATTTAATGAGATGCTACAAAATCAACTTTGGAGCATACTAAAACTAAACACAATATCAAATGTCTACAGCACACAGAACTTATCTTACACAGTTATAAATACTTTCCAAATTTCCATTTTCCAAATTCAAGAAGAACAGCATTTTCCTAACTTCTCAAAACTTTTTTCAGTATTTTTACTTGAAAGTGCATGAAACAGGAAGAAACACAATTCAATACAATTTCATATTCTTAGCAGCAATGAAAAAATTGCAAATTTTTCTACAGCAACAGGACTGCAAAACATAATCGGAAGTATTCAAAATAAGGCAGAAAAATGCAAAACTCTAGTTTTAAAAAATCTGAACTGATATTTCAGAGAAAAAAACTCATACTCCCCATCCATCATCACCTTACCCCCCCCCCCCACAGACGTGTCCTCCTACCTGTTGGTCAACATGACCGGCCTGGACGAGCCCGGCGTGGTGTCGGAGATATCCCTCGTGAACGCCACCGGTGAAGTGATGTATACTGGGCAGGCAGTGGGCGATGAAACTGTGCCCTGGCTGTTCTCTATTGGACCGATTGAACCCCCGAATGGCTTCTTTTTTATTAAGGTTTGGGTTTTTTGGTTTGGGTTGTGGTGTTTTTTTGATGGGCACCTGAGTTTGGGAACCTGGGGCAGTCCCACACCCTGGCAGGCATAAGGTCGTGTCAAATCCCATGTATTTAAAATGCCAATTAAAAGAAAAAAGAAAAGTTTTTATACATGAACGTTTGACATGACAATGACTGGCATTGCATGACAATTGACACATTTGTATGATATCTGGCACTTAACTTTACACTTCACACAGTATGAGACTGGCACCTGGGGTAAATTCCATTGGACAAGTGACAAAAGTGCTTAGGTTTTATTACTATTTAGATTTTCTTATAGAAACATACATACATTTGCTTATCACTTCTCTCATTCTACCAGACGTTGCCCACTTCACAATTCAAAGTGCCCATCATTTCAATTAGAAGCATGACATGTTTCAATTCCAATAGAATGAACTTGGGCACCAGAAAAGTATTTGAATAAAAACATGGGGCATCATAGACGGATAAGGGGCAAATAATTTATACTTGCAAGTCTAAACACCATAATTTTCCAAACTTTCTTGGAAAAGAGCCAACGTTTCAATAATTACCGTCAATCCTTCCAGGTGATCGGCCGAGATGACCACGGGTTGGATTTTCAGCGGTATTCCCTCACAGCCATCAGCGCAGAATTGGAAGGCGCCCCCAGAGTATACATGCCGCCTCAAACGACCGGTGCGCAATTTATTTATTTATTTGAAGAATCTTTTGCATTTACATTTTTGGCAACATTCCAAAACTCTCAGGTTTCCGCATGCAAGCGACCAATTTGAGCTGCGAAGTTGACAGCCGCGCTCCCTATACCCTGCATTGGTATAAAGGAGATCGTGAAATGGCCGGACCGTTCTTTTTCAAGTTCGTTTGGCAGGCTTTGTTAGATTTTGTGTGGATTTTGAATGTCAAGGATGGTTTTTTTTGGGCGTGATTTGAAAACTACATATATATGGATAAAAAAGAAAAGACGAAAATTAGAAAGTACGATGGCACCGTGCCAAACATTTCGAAACAATTTCACATGCTAATCAAATATCTATTTTGCAGACAATCTGAAACGGTCACGTGGACGCTACAAGATCTAAAATTCGAAGATCAAGGCCAGTACAAATGCGTGGTCACCTCGAAGGTTGGCAACGCTACTGCAGCGACTCAACTGGAAGCGAAAGGTGCGTTTGGCTCGGTGCCAAATGCCGTCTGCCGATTGCGCGACTGGAAAAAATGCTTCCAGCATTTTCATACTTTCACCCAACGAGCTTTCAAAAGCTCAGTGGTCCGTGACACACTTAATGAAACGTAACGTAAAAAAGTTGTGGCGAAAGTGTAACGTAAAAATGTAAAACGTGAAACGTGCGATAAATTTTTAGCGGCAATTTTATCGAATTGGCTCGATGCCAACGGCAATTATCAAAAGTTCAACTAATTTTCGTGCCAAATTTCGCAGAGCCGCAACCGCAAATCATAGCCGTGCGCAATGTTTCTGTCGCTACTGGGTCAACTGCATATTTGCATTGTCGCACTCAATCGCCCACGAAAGCCAGCATCACTTGGCAGAGAAATGGCATTCCATTGCAGAGCTCTGAGCATATGGTGGGGGAATTTTTTTTCGTTTTTTTTTCAGGGGGAGGGGGTGGGTCTGTTAGGAAGTTTCAAAAATCCAAATCCCCAGCAAAATTTACTTTGAAATCCTCAGTTAAGTTGTGTAAATTGTTGAAAATACTATTTCGATTTGTAGGTTCAGTTTTAGTTATGTGAATGTTTGTCTGGAACTGAAATTTCTTTCAAAATTTGTCACGATGTATGATGCAGTATTTAGCCCTGGCTTGACGTTCAAAATTTCACAAATATCAACATTTTGATTTTGTTTTGGCTCATATTTATTTGTCATATTTTTGTACTTTTTTGTTACAAAAGCATCTAGCTAAGTATCTTTGCTCACAAAAAGTTGTCATATTTAAATGTGTCCCAAAAGGTGTCATTTCTCACAAAAAAACAGCGCCGATAAAATTGAAATGTTTTTATTTTTTTCCAGCGAATTTACCCCAACGGAACTCTGGTGGTTTTGGGTACGACCAAATTAGACGCGGGTGGATTCGTTTGCCGTTTGATCACCAGGGGCGGCGCTGCAGAGGCGGAAATTTTCCTGAATGTACTGCGTAAGTTTTTGTACAGTTTTTGTTTGTTTTTGTAGCAGTAGTGTGCAACGATAGAAAACATTTCGGAAAAAAATGTTAAAATTAGTTTTGTTTCTTCTAAAATGGCTACCGTATTACCTCGAAATACCCCCAGGGGGTTTATTATTTCGCCAGCAAAATTTGAGGGGGGGGGGGCATTCGAGGGGGGGGGGGTTCTATTATTTCGCCAGAAATTTTCAGAAATTCCGCATACTCAGACGTAGAAAAATGTATGTGTTTTTAGGCATATATAACTGTGTACACATAAACCCTTCCCTAACATCACTCAATCATCAGTCTTAACGTGTGTTCTGACTTGTACAGATCACAAACTGTGGTATTTGTCATGTACGTTCACGATACACTCAATTTCAGGGGGGTATTTCGAGGGGGGGGGGGGGTTTATTTTTTCCTCAGCCGAAATTTAGGGGGGTATTCCGAGGGGGGGGGGGGTTAATTCAAGGGGGGGATAATTCGAGGTAATACGGTATCTAGAATTTTCCCCCAAAATAGTTTAAAAATGTGAAAGTAAAGTTTTTTTTTGGTTTTGATTCTGCATTGTTTAAAGTTCATAGATTTTATATTGTATTTACCGTGTTTCCTCGAAATACCCCCAGGGGGTTTATTTTTTCAGAGTGGAAATTTTGAGGGGGTATTTCGAGGGGGGGGGGCTTTTTCGAGGGGGGTTTATTATTTCGTCAGAACATTTCGTGAAATTCATTGTGTAGAATACGGTTTTACATACCCAAAAACGGTAATAACGTGTCCTAATAGGATATATACGACATATAAACGTACATCTATTTACAACTTAGCGTATATGTGTACCTGCGATGTAAACTTACATATATAAATACATCATGTACATAGAATACATGATGTACATCATTCCAGACGTGGGGTATTTCGAGGGGGGGGGTTATTTTTTGCTCAGCTCGAAAACACCTGGGGGTATTTCGAGGGGGGGTTAATTCAAGGGGGGTGGGTATTTCGAGGAAATACGGTATTTGGTAGATAAATCAAGCACTTCTTCATATCTGACATTTATTGACTATCGAAGTCCAAAGTTCTGAAAGTCAGTAAAAGTTTTTTTTCTTTCTATGATCGTCTTACTTCACGTGGATCGATACGTCCTTTAGGCAGTTTCTCAGCTCAATGATGGACCGTAAATAGACATGAAAACTTTGCCACGTAACGTTGTCACCTCCCAGAACCCCCTCAAGTGATGGTGGAGCCGGAAAATCTGTACTTTGTCATCGGCGGAATGTTCAACATCAGCTGTTTGGCGTCTGGAGACCCCCGCCCCCGCGTGCAGTGGTACAGAGATGACGCACCAATCGTACCCGATGGCAGATTTTATGTCACTTATAAATGTGCGTTTGTGACTCTGGCAAATTTTTCATTTTTTTTATTTTCTTGTTGTTGTTTTTTGTGCGAAAGTTCGGTTAATAGGTTTTCGGTTGGCGGTCTGCCAACGGTCTGTGATGCGTCGTGAAGCGTCTTGAAGTGTCGTCATGGCGACACTTCCCGACGCTTCACGAAGCTGGTGGCACTTCCCAGCGCTTCACGAATATTGCCGTGAAGCCACTTCACATCACAGATATATGTGTCACCACGCTGCACAATGTTTGTTAAGTGTCTTCAATGTGTCAGCGTCGGGAAGCGCGCTTCACGAAATTGCGGGGTTCGTGAAGCTAGGTGAAGTGAGTGGAAGACACTTCACCGAAAACTTCGTGAAGTGTGTGGAAGTGAGTGGAAGTGTCTTCACAGAGCGCGCTTCCACACACCTCACGAACCCATTTTTTGCTGTGTATTTTACTTCCACTGTAAATACCGGACTATGACCGGCGCGCAATTTTAGTTAAAAAATCGCACCATAAAACTAAACCGTCCAATCTCCAACCAACGCCCAAACCCCTCTAACCCCCCCCCCCCCAGACGACCTAATAGTGCGCACGGCGCGCGCTGAAGACGCGGGCACCTACGTGTGCAAAGCGACCAGCGATGCGGGGGTTGCCTCAAAATCGGCCCACGTGCATCTGGCGCAGACCCCCGCTGTGAGGGTGTACAGCGACAAGAGGATGATCGGAAGGGGGGATAGGGTCATGCTGAGTTGCGATGTTACGCAGGTGGGGGGGGGGGGGGGGGTTGGGATGTACCTTTTTTTGGGCGGTGGTGGGGGGCTGGGGTTTTCCTCGGTGACAAGGATTTTTATTTATTTGTTTTTTATTTGTTTTTGTATCTCCCCCCTCGAATAAGCCCCCCCTCAAAATATTCCCCGGGGACTTATTCGAGGATTTACGGTATATCTCTTTAAATAGGGAAACATAATTGGGATGCTAATGTTTTTTAATCACAGGGGCCGATATTTTAACCTTTCTTTACCTGAATTATGACTCCATCATAACGTTTTTTTACAGGGAGAACCAGCGCCATCGATAACCTGGCTGAAAGGGGGCCGCGAAGTGACCGCTTTTCGTTACGTCCGCATCGATCAGGGAAAACTGACTATCGAGGTTGGAATTTTTTCAAATTAAAAAAAAAGTTTTTCAACGAGCCAATGTTATTGGTGTTTTTCGTGTGGAAATGTCTTTTGCATTTAGATGTTTATTGCATTAACGCTGTAGTAAATTTATTGCGGTAAGTAGGGAAGATTCAAAGGGCGATTATCGTCCACATGCCTATATAATAGTGACAGAAAAGCGCCATTGAATAGGGCGCAAAAATAGTCCCAGATCATTTATTTGGCGCTATGGGCTACACACACTGGGTGTAAACTGGTTTCCATGTCGATTCAGATTTTAGTTGACGGATGGCGGGAAGTTTTCATGTGCACATGCGGCAATGTAGAAAAGGAAACTGAAATCTACTAAAATCTTAATGCAAACCAGTCAGCCAAGTTGACATTGTCCCTATGTCATTGACAACTATGTAGCTTTAATGCTACAAAAGCGCTGTAGTGTTTGAAAATAGTTAAGTTCATGTGAAAGTTTATTGTGTCAATTCTACTTAACTACTATACTTCCAGCCTAATTGCATCACCAAATAGTGACAAAATCTATTTATATTTTTTATCATAATTATGAAAGTCTATTTATATTTTTTATCATAATTATGAAAGTCTATTTATATTTTTCGACATGGAACATGACATGACCCAGAACTTTTGTCTCCATGAGCATTTTTGTTCTATTAAATCTACTGTTGTCTTAAAAGGCTTTTGTCTTAATGACGCCCACCCTGTAGTGTGTGTAGGGTCTATGGTAAGGTGATATGCGCCATAGCAAGATCCCACTATTGCGCTGGATAGGCATACAGATAGCTTTGCTGCTATATGAAACATTTTTTTTAAATGAAGCAAAAAATACAATACGACAAACGACAATTACACATATTTCAGTGGCGGAAAATTTTTGTAAGGCATTGCGCTAACTAATTAGAATAATATGGCTTAAATAGTTCCAGCTTGAGATAAACACAAACACATATTGATATGCATGAATACAAATTGAGGATAAATATTCATGAATACAAAATGGACAAATTTAGAAATACTTTTCTGTAATTGCTGGATATGTAGGTATTTTTGATTTGTATATTCTTATATTCGAAATAGTTTTGTCTATCTGTTATGACAAGCTGAAACAGGCCCCAAGTTGCAAAAAAATGTCCACATCAAATTGGGTTCGGCCGCATTTCGTCCAAATTCGATCAAATGCTCTTCATACTCTCCCGAACCAAGATTTTCCACTCTGAAAAGCGAAAAAAGTCAAAAATTGAGAAGAAAAAAACAAAAACGAAAAAATTCGTAAAGTTCAAAACGAACCATCGAACGTAATTTTGCCATCTTTGTTTTTATCTGCTTCATCGAATGCCCTTTTGATGGCTTCCTTGAGTTCAGCTTGCACGGCTGGGTCTACCCTCCCAGTGAAATCGCCCAAAAGTGCCTGGAATTCTTTGATGTCGATGTCTCCCGATTTGTTCGCGTCGATTTGATCGAATGCGGCCTCTGGAGTTTTTAAAAACATTTTTTTATTCTCCAATTTTTCAAATTTTCTTTTGAAAAAAACGTACTTGCTTCTCTTTCGAACTGCGCTTTGTTGGACATTTTTGCGGGTCCTTAGATATGCGGAAAATGTGATACTTGGGAATGTGAAAATTTTAGCTGCAGTGCCTGCGAAAATCAAACGTAAATATGATTATGAGTAACTTTGATATAGACTAGGTACACAATAATACGGCGGTAAAATTGTAAGCCACCCATTGTCCAGTGGCCACCATTTTCGCTAACATAAATATGAATTCGTAATAATCTCTATTGTGTAAATGGCATAAACACGTAAACATCATGGCTGAAAAGCGGATTCAGTGAGGGTCATTTCATCCTCGCAGGTAAATACATGCGTAGATACGTACCTGTTTCTGTTTCTAGGATACCGGGCGCATCGCACACACGCGGGCACATGCAGGGTGTTCAATATATCGTGATTTTTCGTTGATTTTTTCTTTAAAAAAAGTTTTTGGCCTTTAAAGTGTCTGAAATCTCAGGCATGCATTCAGGCTATTTCGAAACCCCCAACTGTTTTTGAATTTTGGGTTAGCATAACATCAGTTTGATGTTTAATTGACTAAGCAATTATCGTATTATCTCGAATTATCCCCCCTCGAATTACCCACCTCGAATTAACCCCCCTCAAATTTTGCTGGCGAAATAATAAACCCCCATGGGGGTATTTCGAGGTAATATGCAGAGTTGTACAAATACTGGTATTTTTGGAAAACGTAAACGTAAACGTAAATACCTTTTCCAAATCAAAAGTATAAATACTAAAACGTAAGGTATTTTTAAAATACCAAGGAATACGTAAAAAAAACGTAAACGTAAAAATTTTATACATGTAGTATTTGTCATTTTGCTCTGGAAAATACCATTATTTTCAGCTTTATATGGGTCAATTGCTGATTTCCATACCTATATGAAGACGGAACCTAAAATTGTGTTGAATTTTTCATCATAAATATTACATTTCTTTCACTTTTTTGCTCATAATTTGTTGTCAGTTTATGACAAAACACAGTTACATTTTTATGTGCGACATTGACTCGGCAAGATCTCGGCCGTAAAGTAAATCCGGCCGTAATGCATAGTTGTACAAACGTATTTACGTTTACTCGATAATTACGTATACTTGAGTGCTGTATAAATACGTTTATGTTTCCCCCCAAAAAAATACCGGTACTCAGTTACTTGCGTACTTTAGTACACCAGTACAGAAAACGAGTATTTACAGATATTTACGTTTACTCACCTTTTGCACAGCGTAAAAGTAGAAAATTTTTACTTTACGTTTTTTGTATTCAGGTGTGACTATAAATAAAATACTTTATGTTTACATTTACTTTGAAAAAAGTTCAGTACTTTAAACAACTCTGCCGTAATGATGCCCGGCCTAAAGCAGCACCCTCTACTTTACGGCCGGGTTTACTTTACGGCCAGACCATCCCCCATTGACTCCAGTCAGTGAACAATAGTGGCCATGTATTGGACTGTATTAAATATTTGATGTGTATTGTTTGTAAACTCGGCAGACATGAAAGGAGTCAGTGATTCGGCCCTTACGTACCAATTTTAAATTTCGTTGAAATTGTTAAGTAAGTTTTGAATTTGAATGAATGCATTCCATTCGATTCATGGTAAATCTTTTTCAATCCGACGTTTTATGCGAGAACAGGATAAACTGGACACGCATATTGTCATATGAAAGCGAATAGCAAGGTATTTTATTGTAACAGCCCAGACAAATTCCAGCAAAAAAGAAAGTAGGTGTGCGTGTGAAAGAACAAGGGAAGAACGACCCTAATCACTGTGCACCACTAGCGAAATGTGGATAGTTTTGATAATCTAAAAATTGCTCCAAATAACATAAAAGGCTCACTATGTTCTTAATAATAAGAAATTATCGTATATTCATCAGGTGTAGATCTTAAATTCAAATTTGGTAACTTTTCATCTATCTAATCGAAAAATTTGTTGATGGTCATCCCTAAGCATGAAATACGAGTGTCAATTACAATGAAATTGGGTTAGAATGGCACTTGTACAAAAATTCGTTAGACCATTGACTCGCATAATGTCTGCCGAGTTTAATCATTCTAATCGATGCACTAAAGCGACCGCCACATCATTCTGATCATTTTAAGTGCTCAAGCATCATAATATGTAGAGAATTCATGGATATATGCAGTTCCGTCTGAGGTCACGGCCACTAAGAAACTACTAAATATCGGAATTTTTACGTTTTCCCAAGTACCCGGGTATTTCGGTCAGGAAAACGTAACAAAACGTAACGGTATTTTTGGAAAACGTAAACGTAAACGTAAATATAAATACCCGAATAACCGGGTATTTCGGGTAAACGTAAATACGTTTTTCCAACTCTGGTAATATGGTATATAAACAACCAACAAAAACGATGTAGCAAAACAAAGAAAAAATATGTAACAAAAAGCATGAATTTTTCATAACAATTTACAATACCTACTTTTTGCTGCACCGTGTACGCACACTGCGCTGTGACGTAAACCTATTTGGCTGCATGTGATGCAAAAGCTGACCCGATGGCAGCAAAAGACGCCATCTGTCCGGGTCATATTGGAATGGGTTTGCAGGGTGGTTCACGATTGAGGAAAAATTTGGGGAAGTAATTCTTTGAACCTAAGTGAGGTATGTACGTGTATTGTATCCTCTCAATTTTCTAGCTATAAGATATTAATTGTCCATTCCGCAGTTCTTACAAATTTTTGTATTTTTGCATATGCAAAAAGAATGTTTGTAGGTATAGGATTGGAGGTTGCATTTAGATTGAATAGCTGAGAAATGAATGGTGCAGTAGGGTTGGGACGATATATCGTATCGAATATCGAATATCGGATATCGACTATTTTTTCATATCGAATATCGATATCGAAAATTTTGAAAAAATATCGAATATCGATATCGAATATCGACCATTTTTTCGATATTCTATACTCCCTGGGCCTGACTTCAAATAAGCCAGGAATGGCACTATTCGAAGGCGATTTCATAAGCAATTTGAACAAATTTTGCGCGCAAGCGCGCACTTTGTTCTCACATGACAGGTATTTTTGTTTCAGCACTTGCGGCAGCATCAAATCTTGTGCAAATGCTCTCTCAGATGTTCACATAAGAGTATATGTATGTTTAATAGCTACTGACACCATGGAAACATCAATGGCACCATCCACCATGGCATGGCACCTATAAATGGGGCTGGCACCTTTTCCTTACCACATCTGTCACATTTTTAAATCATTTTCTCATTTTGATCATTGTGTGCGATTTAAATTTGTATCATCTACTTTTCAGTAGAGATGGTCAGTTGGGTTTGTGATCAAATTGAAATGCAATATGCCAAATGAGATATGCCCTGCTATACCAAAAGCAAAATATCGAAATATCGAAAATATCGAAAATATCGAAATATCGATATCGAATATCGAGCATTTTTTAATATCGAATATTGAATATCGATATCGAGGGTCCATATCGTATCGATATCGAATATCGAGTTTCAGAAAAAAATATCGAATATCGAATATCGATATCGAAAAGTCATATCGTCCCAACCCTATGGTGCAGCACATTTGATTAGGAAGACACATTTGATTAAGCACCCCTGTGTAGCTGCGCTCAGTGGACAACTGAAAGCTCGCAGTGGGCAGCAAGCACCTCTGGACAATAGTGGCACATGCGCTACTGTCACACAGCACCTGCCAAGCAGGCGCCAATGCATGAGCAGTTGCACCACTCACACCTGACTTTTGTGTTAGAATTTTACAGAATTCTTGAGAAGTTTCTGAGAGGTTGAACTTGTGAAGACTGCTTGATACAAAGTACTGCTGTAAATTTATAACACTGAAATTCACTGAAATGTTTATCTGAAGATCAGTTCTGCTAGATTTTTCAAATTTCAAACACCACTTCATACAAAGTAGTGCTTGAATCAGAAATATTTTATTAGAAATGCAAATGCAAGTAACACAATCAAAAACACAATAAATGCACTGTCTGGTGGCATGTGCATTGGCACAAAAGTGGTAGCTGCACAGCACAAGTGACACCAGTTTGGCGTGTGCGACTGCTCACACATCGGCGCCAGCTTAGCATGTGCTGCGTGACAGTGGCGCGTATGTCACAATTGTCCAGGGGGTTTGCTGCCCACTACACGCATTTAGTTGTCCACTGAGCGCAGTTGCCCAGGGCCACAGGGGTGTCTGCTGCCCACAGCTGCTGGGTCAATTCAGCTATGCCGACAATTGCTGTGGTCAAATCAAACTAATTGCGGAAAAAAAATCCGTAAAATTGTCTCCAATTCACCAAACTGGGTCACCCTGTAGTGCTTAAAGCTGGTCATTTTCAGTAGTCTGTCAGTTATGTATCGGCAAGCTGGTGTTACTGATGCGCTTTGCATGCATGTTAGCGCGTCAGAGCCGAAATGTAATGAATTTGTGTCGCGTTTCGGCATGACAAGTGACCATGTTGCCTTGTGGCAGTTTACATGTTTGGGAGGCTCTTTGGAGATAATATCTGAAATTTTACACCTATTTTACCTATTTTTCGCTCGCCGTCTGAGACGTAATTTCGTGAACTGGATTGAATAAAATCAAATGTGGGATACAAGATGTAAATACGTATACAATTTTTGAATAAAAATATATTTTTCAATAAAGCAAACAACGCCTGATGAACAAATTTGGGACACAGGAAAATAAATACCCAAAAACAAGTTTTCTAGATGATTCATAAGCCTTGGAATATTTTCAGAAAAATGATGATACTGTTAAGCTTTTGCAATATTTTCAATACTTTGCAGTGCACCAGGGACGTACGCAGGATTTTTGAGCGGGGGGGGGGGCGGATTGTACACGGAGTCCAGCGAACGGAGGGGCGCCCCCCCCCCTAAAATTTGTTCCTGTGGTAACAGAATGGGGTCATGGCGCTGGCGCCATGACTCTATTGGCGCTGGCGCCAACGGCAAAGTGTACCACATAGTACTTATTTGTGCCTAAATTTATGGTACCGGGCACTGCTTTTAGGGCAGTTGTAGTCGTGATTTCACTTTGGAAAATAAAAAAATGAATTATATATAGTGTGCGGTGTGGAAATGCTCGCTTGCTCGCAAAATTTTTGCTAAGTGGCTACAAAATCGCTTCACAAAGTGCCATTCCTGGCACAATTTTTTTGTCTGGCCCGGGAACGGGGGGGCGGCCGCCCCCCCCCCGCCCCCCCCCCCCCTGCGTACGTCCCTGCAGTGCACCAACATTCACCATATACCTTCTGAATAACAATAGAAAATCTTTTAGCATTTTCTTAAGAACACATGCCTGCCTTTAATAAGCGTAAAATTGATCACATGACTTTATTCATCAAAATACGGTAACGTTCTGTCCAAAGCGTGTGGTCCGCTTAGTAAACATTAAAGGCTTGTTTATTGTCAAACAATAAATTGTCAGCATCTGTCATACTGAGTGCATCATGCCTGGCGCAAAATGCTTGCATTGTCAAGTTCAAACAGAAATACCTAATACAAAGATAAAAAATAATTTTTAGCGGGGGTATAAAATTACAAAACACATTTCCGTTTACTTATTTTAAAAACGACTTAACGTATTTCCTCGAAATAGTCTTTCGGTTTGTTTTTCATAATGAAAATTTTGAGGGACGGTAGGGGGTATTTCGAGGGGTCATTTTTCTTTTCGCCAGAATTTGCTTGAACTCCCAGTACCTAAATACTTATTTCTCGTTTGTAACGTGCGCAGACGTAGAAAAATCCTGTATTTGTGATCAGTTTATGTCATCATCATGTCATCAGTTTATGTAAATATTATCAGGTAATAAATCTTGTATTTATACCGGAGATGAAAATTCAAACGGGACTGGGTTTTCTCGATAGGGACCGAAATTTCTGAAAGTACCGTGTCGGGATAGATGTACTGGCATACCTAAATAAATATATAAATATGTTTCTACACATGTATTCAAAAATCTGAGTGTCTTTGAATCACATCATCAAATTTATCGCCAGAGTCCCGCACAAAAAAAAAACACAAAATCAAACTGAAATATAACATTTATTTTTATTTATTTATTTAACACTCATACCGCTACTGGCTCTACAAGTCACGGGCATATACTAACAACAGATAAAAGAAAAATAGACGAGAACAATATTAAAATTAAGAACATATTTAGACTCACAAAAAAACATACCAAAATACAACCAAAAAATCGCCTTGCATTTCAGGGTGCCCAAGAATCAGACGCGGGCATATACACGTGCAGAGCGACGAATGTGGCCGGCACCGGCACCGGTGATGTAAATATCGATGTGGGAAGTGCGTTTTTGGATGATTTTTTCACCTTTTTGGATGATTAGTGAGGGTTAAGTGATGATTTGCCTAAATTATTTCTAAATTAATTGCCTCAATTATTTCTGCTATTTTTGCTGGGCTTTTGCCAACAATTGTGTACGCACAAGACAAAAATACGTGACTTTGTAGGCTTTTCGTTATGTTTCGGGATGACAGGAACCTAGAAACTGCGTGAATATTACATGCAGGTGTTCAAACGGTATACCGATTCCGAATCCGGAAAAATTGCGGCACAAAAACTCAACAAAAGAAACAATCCCGACCCGGAAACATTTGAAAACTCAATCCCGATTCCGAAGACGTTTCCCTAATCCCGGAAATTGCAAGGGACTCAATTCAAGGGGGGGTGTTAATTCGAGCAAATACGGTATATCATCTGAACTCTCCCACTTCCCAGGCGTCCCATCAATAATCCCGATCCATCCGGACACGATAAGTGCTACTATTGAACGGGATGCAACCCTGCCCTGCAGAGCTACAGGGCACCCTGCACCGGAAATTAGTTGGAAAAGAAATGGGGTTACGGTAGATTCTGTTACTGAGCCGAGGTATAGGATTATGGATGATGGCAGTTTGCAGATTAGGGGTGCGTTTGAGTTTTGTAGTTTTTGTGCTATTTTGTGTGTGTAGAACTACTGGCTGTGTGCGGGAGGGTTGGAAGTTTCAAATTCGGTTCCGGTTCTCGTTTCTCGGTTCGAAAATATGCCTGGAACCGCGGTTCGGGTCAGTTGTGATCAAGTTGTCAAGTGACAATTTAAAAGAAGTAAAAAAGTTAATAGAATACTTATTTCCCATTTTATTTTTCACTTTCTCATATTTTACTTTTCTTCTAAATTTTTATTTTTATTTGACTTTTCTTTTAAATTTTTACTTCACAACTTGGCACCTGGACTGTCTAGGCATTTTCCAAAACTTCCTTTTCAGACGTGCGCATGGAAGATCAAGCTCGATTCATCTGCACGGCCACGAATCGCTTCGGCACCCAGGACGCCGTGCGCACGGTTATGGTAGTCGGACTGAGTAAGTTACCGTAATCTACCGTAATCCCCCACCGTAGTCCCTACCGTAGTCACCTGAATTCAAATCGCAGTGTCTCCCGTTTTGGGCCATGTCCCACCTGAACAACAATTGATCGAAGGGGACACTTTGAGATTGAGCTGCGTCGTGCTCGCTGGCACCCCCAAGCCGAAGTTGACTTGGATGAAAGATGGCAGATTGGTGAAAGAGACTGAGAATGTCAGGGTTAGTTCTGACTTCTGGGGGTAGATTGGGAAAAGTGGGGTTTGGAAAAGGACTTGTGCACTTTGAGTTTTTTTGGAAGTTTATTGAAAAGACAGATAGCTGGACGATTTGGGGGGGGGGTAACCCCCACTTTCCTACCCCGGTGATTGTCATATTGTTGTACCAAAAGTATATTTGCTCATTTCCCCAAATAATTAGGTGTAATTTTGCCCCCCCCCCCAACCCCCCCATACTGAACCCCTGTTGCAAATCGTATTTAATTCGAAAAACTTTCAGATCGAAAACAACGGCGTTGCGCTAGTCGTGGCCAGGGGCAGTGCAGCGGATGAAGGAAGCTTCACTTGTACCGCAACAAATGCGGCCGGAAACGCGTCCGTGCACGTGGACGTTACCGTAATCAGTTGGTTCTATTCGAGGGGTTACGGTAGTCGATTTTGGAAAGGGAATTACGTTAAGCAATATACTCTCTATATTCAGCAATTTATGCCGACAGCTCCAGCGCGCGCGCTTCATGCTTTTATAATCCTATTTTTGCTTTGAAGTGTTTTTCAATTTTAGTAAAGTTTTTGCGAGCCCTGTGACGAAGTTCAATCGCCCTCTTATGTACAAATAAAAAATATAAATTAAGGCAAATAATAGAATTTCGTCACCGGTAAGCTGGGCTCACTTTGACTTGACATTTTTTGTCAATGCGCCAATGTTTGATGTTTGTAGTGGTGGTGTGAAGTTTGAAACTTGTGGTGAACATTACCTGTGCATGGTCTTGCTGTTTTATAGTTTCTGTGTGTGACGAATTGAAAGTGGACGAAACGTCATTTGTCCTATTTCTATTTATTCTTACTTTCAATTTATATTTATGTCCTTTTCGCGTGCTTACGCCAATCCCCTGCAGGCTTTTCTGGTGCTTTTCTACCGTAAATTGCTGAATATAGGAAATGGCGATTTCAGAATTTTCAACACCTGCGGTAATTAGCTTTTGAAACTTTCGGCCAATGTACACCTTTCACATTTTTTTGCACACGCACCGAAGAGTGAAAATTCAGCAATGTGCGGTGTGTATGTGTGCAAAGCATATCTGACCCCACGGTTTGAAATTCTGAAATTGTGCCATTTCTCTCAGCTGCTGTTTATTCGATGTTGTATTTTTGTCAGTTTTTGTCTAACAAGCGTTTTCTTGAAAATATAAATACGGGGTGTGAAGATTTATCTAATATTCATAGTCCACTGCGGGACAATTCAACCGTTTTTACATGCCTTGAATCACCTAATTATGGTAGCATTCGTTGCGAAGTATGTGGTTTTCTCATTGTGTTAAAACACTTGTATGCAGATCACGACCATGAGTATAGAACTCCTGTAGTCAAAATGTCATAAAATTTCACAAAAGTTACCAATGCCGACCGAATAAATCCACACACCTCGTAAACCTCATTTATAAAAAAATAGAACCGAAAACCCCACCCCCAAACAAATCCCCAGCGAAACCTACGATCGTCGAGGCGGAAGACGAGGTCACAGTGAACCAAAACGACCCCATTTCTCTGGCTTGCGAAGCGAAGGGCGTGCCGCGGCCCACGGTGGAGTGGAGCAAGGACGCCAACCCCATGCTCGTGTCCACGGAGCGGTACTCGGCGCAGGTGAACAGTTTGGGTGGTTTTTGGGAGTGTTGGTTTTGTGTGGGGGTTTTGTCGTCGCTAGTTTGATAATAAGGAGATATTTCAAATAAATTTATAATTTTTTATTTATTTTATTCGGATAATTTTTCATACATATCGGTTATGTGACTTTCAAAAAAGCTTGTAATTACGAAAGTCGATACTTTTTGAATTATGTAGTTGAGGATCGAGTGTGCATAAGTGTACAAATATGAACTGACTAATATTCTAGTATACAGCCTTTGCACCCTACTAGACTAGAATCCCGTTTAAAAACAAAACAAAATCAAGAGTGTCTTGCAATCTTAATTATCTGGCAATTTTTGGAAAAAAAATTTCAAGGGTTTTTTTTCTGCACCCCACCACACGCTTGGAGACCCCCTTAGTAAATACCGTCACCCCCATACTCGTAATCCAGGTAAACGGATCGCTGCACATCCACAAAGCGACCGCAAACGACGCCGGGCTCTATACTTGCCGCGCGTCCAATTCCGCCGGGGAAACTCGCCGTTTGGTTACCGTACACGTGCGATTACCGCCCACGATTCTGCCCGACGCTACCGTATACAATGTGATTGACGGGCAGTCGGTTACGGTAGCGTGTCGGGCCAAGGGGGACCCCCAGCCGCAGGTGGAGTGGTTTCACGAGGTCTGTTTTTGCGAACAGTTGTCGGGGGGTTGTTTTGGGAAATTATGTTTGTATTCATGACTATTTTTGTATGATAGTTGTAGGTTTGTCTCGAGAAATGTTGTCCATTACATTTATTGATGTGGACCCGTCCTCCGTTTATATGTTTATTTATTCTGTGGTATACGGTAAGAGAGTGTTGGCGGATTATGCACATCAAGCGTCACGCATAGCAAGTAAGATGTGACAAGTGTTGTTCTAAACTTTCTAATTGCCAAATTTGATCTAAGCACATTGATCCGGTCTATTTGATTTATCACCTCAAATCACAAAATAACCTATCATTCACACTGGGGACGGTCGATGTTTTTTCAAAAGTTTCTAAACCTTTAAAAAAAAAACGGTTTCTTAAAAAACATCCCCAATCGCACTTCCCCCCACAGGAAGGCCTGGTCACAGCCGATCACACAGTTCACGATGACGGTTCCCTAACCCTAAACATCGCCGAGGCGCACGACCGCGGCAAGTACAAGTGCGTCGCCACCAACGTGGTCGGCACCGACGCCAGGGAGGTCACGCTCACCGTGCACAGTTGGTTGGGGGGGGGGCTTTTGGGGTTGGGGTAGATTGTGGTGGATTGGGAATAGGGTTGTTGTGGTGTAATTACTATGTATTTCGAATGTATATGTTATGTATTTCAATGCACGTATATACCGTATTTGCTCGAATAATTTCTATGGGGAATTATGTTTTCGTCAGACTTTTTGAGGGGGGGACTATTCAAGGGGGATTATAGTTTCGTTCAAATTTTCAAGGATATTTCTATTGCCGCATTTCATGAAATATACTTTTTAACAATGTAACGCCATTTTTGTTCAAATCACACACAATAAGTCATATCGCTAATGTGGGGGGGGGGGATTTCACATACGCCTAAAGTTATTCGATGGGGGGGGGAATATTCAAGCAAATACGGTATATAGTTTTTCAAGTTTCCACTCGAATTTCCTAAAAATCTCTTACAGCCATCCCTCAAATCACTGCCGAGACGAGAACTATCCAAGTGATTGTAAATGAAACTGCAATTTTGCCGTGTCCCGCGCTCGCCGAACCGCCGCCTACCAGAGTTTGGACTTTTGAAGACCGAAAAGTGTTCAAGGGGTATTCTTATGGATCGGTTCGTTTTTGTCCCGTTTTGCCCAGTTGCATTTTGTCACGTTTGCGATGTTTGTTAAGTGATATTTTGCTTGTTTCTATTGATTTCTAGTTTCAGTAGAATTTTTCGAAATAACTTCAATCAAGATTTCTGTATTTAGAATCTGAACGTAAGTATTCAATTGCACAATGAACTTTTCGTCTGTCAATACTTATTTACAAGTGTTGCAGACGACATATTTTCAAATTCACAGTAAAAATTCATGTGAAAACTGGCAAAAGTGACGAGGATATCTTAAATTTAAAAGATTTTATCGCGAATATCAAACATTACCCGTCATTTTTCATGCGTTCATTAGCATGTTTAGCACATGATTATATTCTCACTCACTTTTCCTTCATTTGTTTTGATTTTTTTTTTAAATTGTGTTTTCTCTCCAGGAACTCCGTTTCACTGGCAATGGTGCACTTGAAATCGATCGGTCCCAGATGCAACACGATGGACGTTACACTTGTTTCGTTTCCAACTTGGCTGGCAATGATTCAATTACTTACCAGCTTATTGTTCAGGGTTCGTTTTTTATTTTAGATATTTATTGCAAATGTAAATTTTGCAGGTCCACTTTTGCATACCGAGAACTGCTCAAATTTTTCAAACCGCGTCTTGTCTTTGGCTCGCACAATCGAATAAATTTTTTTTTTAATCCGGCGGAATTTTTTATCAATGATAAATATCCGGAAAATTAAAAAAATCTCTCTGCCTATTTTTCATCCATTATCGGTCAAAACATCTTTTGAAACGTTGCCGGTTTAAAGTCTAATACTTGAATGTCTAAAGATATTTCTAATACGTATTATCATCTGGTTCTAAACGAATTGTGGTTCTTTTGGTGTTCTTTTGGTTTGAACGGATACATTAAATTCTTCACTTCTGCCGCAATCCCTGAATCATTCCGGTCTGAATTACGATTCATTTAAATACATTCATCAACACTTAAGCCGAAAAACTCCCAAAAAACACACCAAAAACGACAAAAAAAAACATTTTTCCCATCCCTTCCCAGAACCCGCGCGCATCATCAGCGACATAGCGGGCACTCTGGACGTGGCACTAGGATTTGCCCTGGAAATTCCCTGCCGCGCCATTGGCACCCCGCAGCCGACTGTCGCCTGGAAAAAAGACTCGTTTGATGTGGGTTTTGTAGATTTGGGGGGGGGGGGTGTGATTTACCGTATTTTACCGATTTACAATATCTGGGAACTTTAAAAAAACGGTTTTTTTGTTGAAAAAAACCCGTTTTTTTTATAAAACCCCTCAGGTCGTTTGAATCACCTTTTTCGGCCATCCCTAATTGATATTTACACTTTCACTTTGGCCACTATTGCTTTTGGTCATTTGCACGCTTCGATTGACAACAACTCGTACCAACTTGCTGTTCAGATCCAGCCCGATGCGTTCGTGTCAATTGACCCGGACGGCACCCTACGCATGTCCAAAGCTGATTTGACCCACGCCGGCGCGTACACGTGCGTCGCTAAAAATGCAGCTGGTTCTGACCAAAGGACCACTAATGTGGTTGTGCAGGGTTCGTTGTTTTAGTTCTTGTTTTTTTTTCTACATTGACAGGTTTTCCATTGTCTTTCGTAGATATGTTAGAAATTTGTGAGTTTCTTTGAGGGTATGCATGAAATCATGGTTGGGAGGTGATGTGTATGCACCAAAAAATTTGTGCCAACAAAGTTTTATTAGCTAGTTTGAAGGGCCAGTTATTCGATGACGCATATCAAACAATATAAATGTAAAACACACACAAATCTGTCGATTCTTGGAATCTGAATTTTTCCGCTCAACTAAACAAATGGCAGCACAATAAATTTTATTTAGACCACATTTATTTAAATACACAAAAAATCACAATGTCACAGAGCCGGCAATAATTCTGCCCACCACCCCCGCTGAGTATTCCGTCAGTGAAGGAGGGGAAATTCGATTGACCTGTCTCGCTACTGGCAGCCCCAAGCCAGAGATTCACTGGTACAGGTTTGTGAACACTTTTTCTGTTTTTTATTATTATTTATTTATATTTTTCGTGTATTGTAGTTTGATTTGTCAATTTAATCAGCCCAAAAATCGCTTCACGGGGCAGTGAAAAGCGTTATGACGCTTACATGCGATGTGTGAATTGATACAAATTTTGGTGTTGCCGAAAATATTATATTTATTTCTTCACGGTCAGGGATAATTGTCTGAACAGTTAACCCACATTCACTGACATTTCAATTCCAAATACAACGGCGCTACGCAAACTGGGTGTCAACTGGCTTCCATTCCAGTTGACGGGTCGCATGACAATTTCCAAGTGCACATGCGGCAATGTCGAAAATGAATTAACATTGGTATGCGCATCTGAACTTCCTTCTGCGACCCGTCAACTAAAATCAGCAGGATCAAAACGAGTCGGCCCAGTTGACACCATTCGTCCGTGTCAACTATTACGTGCATCGCCAACCGAAACCAACACCACACCATTCAATTCCCCCCACGACTCTCAGACGCGGCGCGCGCATCACCAGCTCCGACGGGGTGTCGGTGCGGCCCGACGGCACGCTGGAACTGGACAAGGTGACCAGCTCGGACCACGGCGCCTACGTGTGCCGCGCGGTGAATCCCGCCGGCCAGGACGAGAAAGTCGTGAAGATGACTGTTATTGGTGGGTTGGGTTTGAGTTGGTATTGGCGATTGAATTTGCAGCCACGTTGCAGTATTCATTTTTTGGCATTCTGATTTGGGAAGGGCGATAATTTTTACCTTATCTGAAAGAATAACCTAATCAGATACGTTAGCGGGTTTAGATGAGTAGCGAATCTACGTTCAATTCATTAGTATACGGTAGTTACTGCTGGAAGTTTTCTGGCAATTGTCGCTACTTGCGCTTACATTTCCTTTCACAATGATATTGATCTTTTTTCAGTGCCACCAGACATACCCGATCAGGAGAAAGTCGTCAAGGAAACTGTACTCGTTGGCGGTGCCTTCAGTCTTTATTGTCCCGTTTTCTCTACGCCCATACCGGAGGTAAGTAATTACATTTGATACGGTCGTTGTGAGGTCAATCAAATGGTCCGATTGCGATCTCTTTGTGTAAACAGAAGATCCCTTTAAACGCGCAAATCTTTTTTACATGTTTTCGTATTGTTTTGGACTATTTTGAGAATGTGAGAATGTATGCTTTGTTTATTTATGTATTTGCCATCTGGGGCCAGTTCCAGACCCTGTAAAATGTGAAGTAAAATGAAAGATGTCGGACAAATTTGTGAAATTCATGTAAATGTTTGAAAAAAGTTCCTGGTCAAACTTTCTTCTATTTTTTTACCAGATATTTTACATTTTAATTGTACTCGGTGGATGGCACACATAGTATGGAAACCTACCATGTTTTAGTGAATAAAATATTATGATAAATTTCGTAATTAGGTAACTATTTCATAGTTTAACGAAATATTATGATGAAAAAACTAAAAAATTTGGTTCTGTATTAGATGGGTTATGGTAGTTTTTCGTACTAAGTGTGATGTCCGCCGAGTATACATGACATTCTGTTTGACATGTTTCAGGGTGCCTGGATGTCCGCTGGCTTTTTTCCAAATCGACACAACCTTTATTACCTCACTTTTTTAATTCAGATCACTTGGTCGATGGATGGGCGCCCCCTTCCCGAAGGCTCCACAAACATCGTTTTATCAGAAGACCACAGACGTTTACACATAAATAAGGCACAAGTTATTGATGCGGGAGTTTACAAGTGTGTCGCTAGAAATCCAGCTGGAGAGGGCAGCAAAACTTTTGAAGTTGAAGTTTTGGGTTAGTGAACTTGAGTATTCATTTTTTTGGCTTGAATGATTTCTTATGGAAAATTGTGGAATTTTGGATTTTTCCTGTGTGTTTCTATGCAATTATTTCCATTTTACATTTTTTACTTCTATCTACATTCCAACATACTTTTTTGAATCCACTTTTTACTTGTTTTTTTTATCAGATTTTTTTATCAGACACAACGCCTTATGTGAAAAGTATGTAAAAATGTGTGAATTACAGTGAAAAAATTGTGCAGATTGTTATACAGATAAGTGTAAACAAGTGCAAAAATGTTATTTTTTTGACAAATCCTCACTCAAATTATCCCCCTTCACTCTAAACAGTACCACCAAACCTGGACGAGACGAAATGGTCGCGCAAAGTGCGAGTAATGCAGAACAACTCAATATCTTTCGGCTGTCCCGTGCGCGGAGTTCCCGAGCCAGATGTCAATTGGTTGGCAAATGGCCAACTTCTCAGACCCGAACAGGAATTGAGGGGCGTGTTGTTGTCGGAAGATAAGAAAACGGTAATGTTTTGTGGTTTGGGTTGGGTTTATAGACTGATGTTTTGTTACTTTTTCGATGTCGATATGTTGCTGTCGGATTTTTTATCGACATTTTGTCTGTCGATATTTGATGTGAAAAATTATCGATGTTCAGTATTTTATGTCAATTTTTGCTCTTGTCGATTTTCGATAAATGTTCTATCGAACTTATCCTATTTGGCAGTAGGTGTGTCCATAAGTAGTGAATCTTTTAATGAATTAACAAACCAATGAATTTTTCCATGGAAAATTGCCAAACTAAAATAAAAAGGAATATAATTACAATTAGGGATGGCCAGCGCTTTTTTTCAAGCGCTTTTTTTAAAAAAAACGCCGTTTTTTTTAAAAAAAAGCGCAAGGGTCCCAGCGCTTTATTTTAAAAAAGAGCGCTGGCAAAAATTTTCAGTACTTAAACTAGGGTTGGAAAAAAAACGTTTTTTTTTAACTCGATGTTTTTTTTTAAAAAAAAACGTTTTTTTTTAAAAAAAAACGTTTTTTTTTAATAAAAAACGTTTTTTTTTAAAAGCTCCCAGATATGACCTTGTGTCAACATATATAGGTATATCAGACAGTGGCAATACTCTGTGATGTTATATATGACCATATAATGTCTGTGGAGCCATGGGATAGCATTATAAGTGGTGATTTGTGTCAAAAATATCCATTTTTCGTCGACATATCGTTCGTATATCGCCTTATAGTCGAATGTTCGTGACTTCAGGTAAAGTTTGGCACGGAATAGTGATCAAACAAGGTTATAAAACGAGGTTGTCACTTTGGGAGTGAAGTTACACACTGTGGAGGTACATGGAAGCACATTACCTCAATATTATATACTACAGCAACATATGACGGCTTATTAACCCATGGTAGCACATAGAAATGGATACTTTGATACTAAAAATGCCACAAAACCAATTAAAACAACCGCCAATGTCAATTTGTGTGTGAAATTGCGCGCTTGCGCGCAAAATTTTTGCAAAATACCTAGTGCTTAGTACTAAAAATTTCGGTCGATGTTTTTTTTTAAAAAAAAACATTTGGGACGTCATGTTTTTTTTTAAAAAAAAACGTTTTTTTTTAATAAAAAACGTTTAAAAAAAAACATCGGCCAACCCTAACTTAAACACTAGGTATTTTCCAATTTTTCGCGCGCAAGCGCGCGATTTCACATGCACATTAGCACTGGTGGTTATTTTCATCGGTTTTGTGGCATTTTTAGTTCCATTTCTTCTATTCCTGTATGCTATCATATAATAATAAGTAGTGATATGTTAGTGTAGCATAGAATATCCAGCCAATGTCCTACCACATACTTCTACAGTGTAAAACATTACTCTCAATGTATTAGCCTTCTCTTATAGCCTTATTTATAAGCACTATTTCATGCCTCACTTCACTTGAAGTCGCGAAACATTTACAAAGGGCGATATACATAATGAGTCAAAATTAAAAGTATTTTTTGTCAGAAATCGCCACTTATAATGCTATCCTATTGCTACACAGCCATTCTATGGCTATATATCATCACAAGCACTGCCACTTGTCTGATATACCTGTATATATTGATACAGAACCATATTTGGGAGCTTTTAAGTGAACGTCCCGACATTTTTTAAAAAAAGCGAAAAAAGTGCGTTTTTTTAAAAAAAAGCGCTTTTTTTTTAAAAAAAGCGCTTTTTTTTAAAAAAAAGCGGGGCCGTTAAAAAAAAGCGCTTTTTTTCCATCCCTAATTACAATGTACCTAGTTAAAATCCAGTCCACTCGCCCAATCTCGACTCCGCCCACTCAGGTGACGATCTCCAGCGCCGAACTTGACCACGAAGGCACCTACACGTGTCTGGCTGTGAACAAGGCTGGCAGTTTGGACATCGACATATCTCTGGATGTCATGGGTTGGTTTGATTTTCTAGAGGTGTTGTTAGGTATTTTTTTTTTGGGGGGGGGGGAGTCGGATAATTGGGCGAGAGATGTGTGTTTTTTGTAAAATCAAGTGACGTGACACTCTGCACGCGCAGTTATTTATGTCTCACGTTGGAGGCGTGCCAATGATGATTAAGGACTGCCATTTTTATGGGAAGTTGGAAAAATTGTTTGCTGTAAATTCGTTAACGAAGAACGTTATAACAGCGATGAATTTTTCGTTCTTTGAAACGTAATCGCATGAGTTGAATACTGTTGGCACCCGTCCAGCGTGAACGACGTGTGAAAGTGTAAACTTATGGAATTTTTATACATATATTTGTGTCTGCAACGAAAAGGAAAAGCTTTAACCGCGCGTTTTTAATAGAAATCATGCCACGGCGTTTAAGTATCCCGTGTACCCAAGGACGTATCCAGGTGGGGCGGGGGGGGGGGCTGCAGCCCCCCCCCCCCGTTCCCGGGTGGGACATGAAAAAGTCGGTGAAAATGCAACTTGTTGTACCACTTTTGAAGGTGTAATGTAAAATTTTTTGCGCGCATGCGCGCATTTGCCCTTTCTGCAGATGTATTGTTGGTAAATCGGTCCCCGTACTCTCACTTCACTATTTTATACACTAATTGGCGTGTTTTTGCTCTATACGTATGTATATTTACATACATATAAGCGATTTCTGGCGCCAACGCCAGCGCCAATGGGGCCATGGTGTTGCGCCTACGAATGGCGCCAGCACGATGACGTCTTTCCGCTACCACGTAGGTAAAATTTTTTTTTTTTGGGGGGGGGCTGAGCCCCCCCCCCGTTCGCCGGGCTCCGTAAACAAGCAGCCCCCCCGCTCAAAAATCCTGGATACGTCCCTGCGTGTACCCTTGGAAAATCACATCGGGTCGGGTACAGAAGTTGGTGTATTCAAGGGAACAAATAAAAATATAGCTCTTAGATATCAAATGACACAGGCCCACGACACTTACGGCAAATAAAAGCTACAAAAGTCATTTTATAAATATTTACAAAAATTCGAACCAAAGATGGCGCGTTTCAGGCTTTTAAGCTTATAGACCTCCATAATTATAACATATCATGATAAATATAATTCTTTTTCCCTTTCATTCTGTAGTGGCCAATTCTCAGGGTTCATTGCACGCTGTGTTCGCTTCTGATCTGCTGATCACTTTGTTCAATAGCGCTGTAAAGTAGTTGCTTTGATGTGTAAATCAACTGTTGAAAATCGCTTTGGGCCCACACACGCTAGTTGACATCGCAAATTTGTGTCAACTAAATAACTCTAAAAAATTTTTTATAAAGCATCACACTTAACAGAAACAATGAGAATTATGTGTCTTTGTGTAAATTTCACTAGGCTCTATCAGATAGGAAAGCTGAAATCACATAATTCACTGAAATTTAGTTGACACGAATTCAGTTGACATGCAGCGTGTGTGGCGCCTTTCATTGACGAAACTTAAAAGTTGAACTTAAAACTTGAAACTTCAACTTGAAACCCTAAAGTATTTGGCACTTTGAATTATAGCAGGGTCATATTTTTCAAAGTTCATTTTGCATTCGCATTTGCCATCGTGTTATGTCAAGTCAGCACAAACGTAGCATCGCTCTATTTACCGTATATCCTCGAATAAGACCCCAGAGAGTTATTTTTTTGTTGAGTTTTTGACGGGGGGGGGGGCGGGTTTATTCGCGGGGGTCTTATTCGAGCATGTACGGTAGTATCAAACCCGACCTGTCTATGTCCATCCAATCCCTTGTCCACTTCGCCATTGGCACTGGCGTGATTATCTGTCTAGGGCTCCTATGTCTGCATAGGGCTCCGATTTCAACCAGGGTTATTGTCATTAGCAAAGAGTGACCCTGGCCCGTGTAGTAGGCTGTGGGGGGTTGAGATTTTTTATTTCAAAATGTTTTTGAAGAGTCTTTTTTGCGATGATCGTGTTTGAGCATAATTTCTTTCAGTTTCGCGCATTAATCTCAATTTGTAGCGCATATTTTCATCTCATTATTTTTAACATGTGGAATATTTAGCTAAGCACTGATACAAAATTGACAGACGGTTTCGAACCCCGCTTTGTGTTCAAACGGGATCCCGATCCCGAATGTCAAAAAATTGTGGGATTTGGCAGTCCCGATCCTAGGGTTGGGAATTTCAAAATTTTCGGTTCCGGTTCTCGGTTCTCGGTTCTAAAAAATTTCGGTTCGGTTCTCAATTCTCGGTTCCTCAAAATTTTCGGTTCCGGTTCTCGGTTCGGTTCTTAAGTTCGGTTCCGGTTCGGTTCTTTCGGTCCCAAATTGTCAAAAATTTCGGTTCCGGGTAATGAAAAAGTCGGGTATCGGGTAATGAAAAAATCAGGAATACAAAATTAATAAGCTGAACAAAGGAAAAACAACATAAAACAACCCCCCCCTAAAATTTTGCCCCTGTAGTGGCGGAATGGTGTCATGGCGCTCGCGCCATTCATAGGCGCCACGTCATGGCACCATTGGCATTGGTGTAGGTGCCCCAGATGGCCAAAACTCAGTGCGCATGTAAACCCAGTGCGCATGTAGACCCCTTGTTTCGGGGGCCAGGTACATTTGAGGCCCCTTTTGAGCATGGTGTCTGTTTGTTTACTGAGCCTGGTGTACGGGTGGGCAGGGACGTATCCAGGATTTTGGAGTGGGGGGGAGGGCTGTTTGTTTACGGAGCCTCGCGAATGGGGGGGCTCAGCCCCCCCCCCCTGAAATTTTTCCATACTGAGTGAAGAAATGGTGCTAGGCGCTAGCGCCATTTGTAGGCGCCACGCCATGGCGCCATTGGCGTTGGCGCTAGCACCAAAAACTGACATATTTGTAGGTAAATAAACATACAATACACAGCAACAGGCAAAAAATTGAGGTTTTGACATTGATTTGCATTTACGGGAAGTATCTAGAGGAAATGCCTTGTGGGTGGTGGGAAATTGCGCACTTGTGCGCAAAATTTTTACAAAACGTAGGAATATTGTAATGAAAGTGTCATTTTCCTGGACTTTTCTGGTCTCACCCTAGGAATGTGTATATGTATTTTACATACATATACACATTTTAGGCGGGATCGTGAACACATGAGGCTGCGCGACCGGTGAGATGAAATCACCGGTCACGTGAAGCAAGAATTGCGCGCTTGCGTGCAAAATTTTTACAAATCAGCCTAAAAATTGATGCCGGAAGTTACATTTCCATGCATCTTCCTACTCTCACCCGGAAAGGGGGGGGGTGGCCGCTGATTATTGTAAAAAATTTCGGTTCTTTCGGTTCTTTAGTTCGGTTCCGGGTCTGAGTGCCGGTTCTCGGTTCCGGTTCGGGTATTTTTTTCGGTTCCGGTTCTCGGTTCTCGGTTCCAAAATTGTGCTTGGTTCTCGGTTCGGTTCGGTTCGGTCCGGTTCGGTTCCCCAACCCTACCCGATCCCGAAACTTTGATTCCGATCCCAGAATCTCAAAAACGAATCCCGATCCCTGACCAGACCCCGTTTGCGAAAACTCAAAAACCAATGCCGATTCTGATCCCGCTAAGTCAATCCCGTTTGAACCCTAACCCTGCGTCCAGGGGTCTCGAATGGGGGGTTGGGGGGGGGGTTACCCCCCCCCCCAAACCGCCCAGCTATCTATCTATCCCGGAGGCCGCTCAGCTATCTATCTATCCCGGAGGCAAAATTTTGGGCTACTACCTTCTAACCCCCCCCCCCCCAAATCGCTCAGCTATCTACCTATCTGGAACGATTTTTCAGAAACTATACCCCAATTTTCGCTCAAAATCGCTATTTTTCATACCTATATATAGATTTCCACCTTCAAAATCACTGGTTCATGCGTCTAACTGCCTATTTTCAGCTATTTTAAGTACTATATGCTCTTGTATACCCATTTTGAGCTATTTTACACCTTTTTTACACGATATTAAAACTTTTTTTACACTTTTACACGATTTTTCTCCCGATTCTTCCTTCTATGCCCCGAAAAAGCCTATATATCGAACCACCACAACCCCCCCCCAAACCCCCCCCCCCCCAGAAAATTTTTCAGCTGTCTATCCCTCCGGAGGAGCGATTTGCTATCTATCCAACCACTCGGAGGGTCAAAATTCAAGATACCCCTGCCTGCGTCCGAGATTTTCATTGTAAACTGTTAGAAAATTAAGTGAATTCAATAACCCCCCCTAAAACCAACCCTTGGAGCGTTCATCGATCGTATATCCAATATAAACCACGAAGCATAGCGTGGACCAATTCATAAACGTCTGAAAGCACATGGTCACCAGGAACGCTATGCCATAGGCGTAGCTGCGTCTCTTGGCCGCTAGCACGCCGGATACGGCCGACAGCAACAGAAAGATGGACCAGGAACACCCGGTGTAGGTGGACGTCCGGTTGGCTCCGCCCCACATGGCGCCCACCATGCACACGAGCGACACCTGGCGGGGATTATTATCCGATTTGGGTCGATTTGTGCGCGAGAGTGGGCAGTGGTCAGTCATTGGCGGGTGGATTTGAGAATCATGCAAAGTTGACAAGTTGGGTGTAAATTCACTCTTCACGTTGACTTACGGTTTACCGTTTGTCACTTGAAAACTCGTGAAATTGGCACCTGGCCAACACTCACCGTAGCCGCGGCCATCTGCAGCACAGAGATTCTATTTATAAAGCGCCAATCCAGCGTAAAAGTGCTGCTATCCATCATTTCATCGTTTTGCTGTGGGGCGATGTACTTCTTGCCGCCAGTGCCATATTTTGGGCCATTATGCATTGCTGGCACCCTGCCAGCGTGGTGGACATTTGCTTCTTGCGGCGGCTGCCAAGCTGGGTCTAATCCGACTTGGGTCAGCACCTGGATTAGGTTGTTAGGTGTGTGTGATAGATTGATAGTTTTGTTTTTGGACTTTTTTCTGGTGAGCTGAGTTGACTATATGTAAATATTTACAGCACCAAGGAGATTTGAAAATGTTTAAGCAACCTTGCTGTGGACATTTCATCATCTTTGTTACCTCTGTCTGAATACAAGTGCATCAAACACATTGCAACAAAATGTGAAAATCACATTGCAATAGCCATGTGTGAATACATATTTACAAATGGTCAATCACGCGCGCCCAAACCACAACAAGCAACCTGCGATGATTTCTCCACTGCACTACTATCACCAGTTTCTGCCATCTCACCACCACCACCATCACTGACATGTCTGCTGACATTGTGATTGTGGTCTGGCGTGGGTGTGGCCTGCGCCCGGTGCTCATCCGTGTGTATTGGCGCCTTGCCAGCCATGTCACTTGTGGTGTGCTGGCTGTCCAGCGAGTGCTGCTGTCTCAGCTGGCCATTTGATGGTGCCGATGTGGTGCTGTTGCCAGCGACTGTTTCGTTCGCTGGGACAGCCTCGATGGTGCACATTTTGACCGGGATTGGGTCGAGAAATAAATTTTGTTTTCTTTTTTTTTGTTTTTGGATTTGAGCAGAGTGCATCAAGGAGAGCTCCCTCATGTGGCCATAATCGAATTTTCTATTGGTGGCATGGTTTTGACACCATTGTCAAAGCATAGTTTGTGTGTTGTGGCGCCGCTTTGGCGCCTTTACAACTTTTCTCTTTTGAAAAAGTGTTATAGTGTTCTTTGCATTTGTGCTGTAATTTTCCTCAATAAAAAAGATCCCAGATAAATTGCGCCATTTGCGCACGAAACAATGGCGCTATTTCCATCCCTAATCAGTGTGCATTTGCAAAATGTTTTGCATCAATCGGTGCTGTGGGAAGGCCGCTGTTCGTGTGCCGCAGACTGGAGTATGGGTAGCGTTGCCGCCGCCCGCCCGACGTTCGCATGTTTTGGAAATTTGCCAAAAAAACCTTTTTAGACTTTTTGGAACTTTCTAAAATTGTGTAGACTTTTTTTGGTGTGTTTAGTTACCTGATAAGCGGTGAAAAATATCGGGTGCTAATGTGAAGGCAAGCTTATATCAACGCATGTAAATATAAATATCATATGGTAGTTCAAAAACCGAGCTAAAACTGAAAAGAAAGGCACTAAAATTGTACTTTTTGGCCCTAACCATCAAGTTGGCGTGTGCATGGCTAATAGTTTTGCACATGAGACGCTTCCTGCGCAATTATTCTTGACATGGCGCATGGAGGCACTTTTAATCACAGAGCAGTTGAAAGACTGAACTAGCACTTTGATTGAACTATGCGTGTGCACTTGGCAACTTTTTATTAGTTTTTGAGGCTCTATTGTGTGACTTTTATGGAGGTTTCGTGTCAAGGTTCAGCTTAAATTTGGAAGGTTATGACAACCTAGCATTACAAGGCTTTTACAAAAATACATTCTGGTGCATGTGCCTCATGGAAAGTGCGCATGGTTATTGAGAAATCAAGTCTGCTTGTGTGAATTAATGCCAGTGTTGAAAATGGGATCAAAATTGGTATTTGACTTCAGCGCATGGGAATGGGGTTCATCAGATCATTTTACTTTTCCAGATGTAACATGATATACAAAAGTCAAACACAACCATGAAAAAAACACATTTAAGCAGTTGTAAATTTCCCGCCAATGGACTTTGGACATGCAAACCCACATATACACACTGGGAACATGTGTAGAGTAGGGTTGATATTGAAATGGGACCAGATTCACCAATGCTAAGATGTGCGTGAATCAAGGCACGCGGTGGTGAGAAAGATGACATGTAGCAATGAGCTTTTCAGTGCATGCGTTGGACTGGGGATGGCAAAAGTCAACTTTTTAGTGTGTTGTCTTTTTAAAACCTTTTTTTAAATGAAGTGCTTTTTTAAATGTGCACTTGTATGTGGGTCAATTTATGTAATTATGTGGGTTTTAAATAACTATTTATTAATTTTAAACAGCATGAATTTTATTGGAATATATCCACTGTATCCATTTTTACTTTAGAAATATTTTTACTCAAATTTCATCATTTATTAATATTGCTTATCATCAGACAGTTGTGACTTTGTGTGGAGGGAACTTCCACTGGACACAACCTTACTTTGCCTATTATATTTCTACCATATGAAACGCCGATTTTTCTATACATATTGACTATTTATCAACTTTTAAATAATAATTAGGTGATAAATAATAGCTTCAATCTAGATTTTAAGTAAAAAGTAGTTTTTAAACTACTTTAAAAAGTAGCTCAGGCCATCCCCATGCACTGCAATGCATTACTGTTGTGTAAATATCTACATAAAAGTGCACAAATGTCTATTAGTTGCGAAAAAAGTTATGTTGACTTGATACTATCTGTTTGATGCAGTCAAGTGCCAAAAATGGATTTTTTTTGTGGGGGGGGGGAAACACAAGTAATTCCGGCCGTTCACAGCTATTCAGAAATTCTCTCTCGAGACTTTTCACCAGCGCGTTCACATATATGTGTTGTTACCACTTGCGCACGAAATTGGTAGCTCACAATTCCCTTTGGGAGCTCATTGCTTACTTTGAGTTGAGAAAAAGCGTGTGCTTTATGCATGAAGAAAATACATGCCTTTTCTGGATGTGAGGAAAGACGGCTGCAAGATTGGAATTCGGCAATTGAATTTGGCTGTGCTGTGAACCATGCAATGGCTGTGTGAGAGTCATGTGCAACTAAATTGCATTTTCGTCGGAGAAGCTGTGTACATGCGTTTTCTAAATAAATGTGTGGAGAACTTTTCTGGAAAGACTTTCCTGAGATTTTTTGTAAATTTTCTATTAAAAAAAACAACAAATCTGAGTAACTTGTAAAAGTGGTAATTTTGACGAAAATGCGTGTGTATTTATTTATGTCAGTTATATTTACTCTATGAACGCTATTCATGAAAGCTAATTGTCACTTTATAGATATGTATTATTAGATGTATATATTTATATAAATACATCTATATAGCTAGGTAACTAACGAATTAATCCACTTAATTACAGACAAATTACACTAGTAATCCTAGATTATTATTGCATTATAAGATAGGGATGATAGAGTAAAGGCTAATAAATAGGAGAGATGAAATCATTTGGGCATGTGTTGTAAGTTGAGAACTGGATAGTGTTACAAATGTGCATGTAAATACCTAAAGCACTGATGCTAGGCACGCCGCGGTGGCGAATTCCCACTTCCATTATGTAACTGTATCATTGTGTATCCAAATGAAATGTACATTTTCGCACCATTGCACACCCTATAATAAGCTGGTTGAAAAGACTGACAAAAATATACACGAATACCATTGGGTATCCAAAATTTCACAAATATTTTCCACAGCCACAGGGCTGTATCTTTGTGTATCTTTGTATCTTCTCACTGGATATCGTCATCAAAAAGTGTTCAATGTGTTTTTGTGCGTAGTTAAATGGATCCCTATGTCCATTTAACTACACAAAAAAACAGTGATCAATTTTCGATGGTGATATGCAATGAGAGGATACGCAAAGATACAGCCCCGCCTCGCCTTAGCACATACTCATGTCAAATCAATGTGCCTTTCACCTAATGGAAATGGACCTCACTGGGCATATTCCAAGCACGGGGAAGGCGGCACATTGTTATTTCATCACGAAAGTGCATGGCACATGTGCATGATGAAGTTTTACATTGTTTACCTAATAACGCCAATCTGTCTGACACCAAAATACCCATCGCCCATGGGAACGGAGGCGTTTGTGGTCGTGTGTTCTTGTAATTTTGGGGGCCAGAAACGTGACAGAAAGCGCGCAACTACCAGGATCGAACTCTACATGTTGTCAAATGTCAAGACAATAGTTGACAATGAAAAAAATACGAAGGGTTGTTAAGTGATCACCTGAAATAAACTGCACGATGAACTTTCAGGTTGACATTAACACAAGCACTTTGTAACTTTCCTTGACATTCAACACTAGGGTTCAAACGGGATCCCGTTCCCGAATCCCGAAACTTTTCGGGATTCAGCGGTGCCAATCCCGATCCCGAAAATTCAAAATACCATTCCCGACCCCGAAAAGTCAATCCCGTTTGAACCCTATTCAACACTTGTCTTTTCACTTGAAAATAAATGGAATTGTACCCTATTAAGCTGCGAGGCTCTACCAGTGGCACGTAGCCTCGCCACAATGAAATATCACTGGTCATTGCAAAACGCATGCAAAACAAAGTAGGCCATTTTCTATTTTCTGTGTACATGACTCTCCATCATGGCACGGTTCATTTCAATAACACAATTTTGAAAGGCCAAAGGAGTAATAAGAGCGCTTTTCTGAGACTGAACTCTCGGCTGATATGCCAAATGGAATGGAAAATGTCCATTTTCAGTTTATTGGGGAATGGAAATTGCTCGAGGCAGGCAGAGTTAATGTACATATTATATTTCAAATCGCGGCATGATCAAGCATGAAATACCAGGATCCAATTCCACACTTTGCCAAGTGAGTAAGTGACGAAAGCAATGTCCGCCAAGAACAAGTAAATATATGAGTTACAAAATGCGCTCAAAAAGTGATAATGAACGTTTCAGGAAACATTTTGATCATTGACAAAAACAGCAGGTCCACTTGACAACTTGATTGTTACTTTCAACTTGGTTTGTCACTTGACAAAGTGTGAATTATCCATGTCTTTTTTCAATCAAACCACTTTGACATTGAGTGCAACAAGATGGGGACTTTTGCCTCCTTCCATCTAACATCCCATTCTCACCAAAGTCATAAATTCACCTCAAAAGCATTGGGGGGGGGGGAGCTTTTTCATACAGCCTGTCTTTTTCATACAGTCAGCAGAATATATAGGTAGTGTACACAAAAACGGCCACACATCCATATAGGAATGGAATTGAAAAGTGACTCTTGTGATCTGTCTGACTCTGAGATAGGGATGCATGGAGAAATCATACTTGTGTGGATTGGGCCACATGAAAGACCATTTTTGGTCGATTTTATCTCAACTGTATTTTGGCATGTGATGCAACTGTATTTCATGACAAGTGTGTGTGTGGAGGAATTATCATGGCCATTGCATTTAGATAAAGATGATGAAAAAAGTATTTACACATTGATATTTTCTTTATATAGATAAACACAGAAAAAGTTAATGAATTGTTGGGGATTCTTATTTTGGCATAAAAAAATTTCTGTTTAGATAGATCATTGTAAATTTCTCCAATTTATAATATACAAAAATCTCACCTCATTCAATATTTCAACCCTTGTCTTGATTAATCCCTTTTCCATGTCCACATCGATTTCTGGGGTCACATGTTCACTTTCAATTTCTTGTTCATATTCCTCATATGAATCGTCTGGATCCTGTGTCAAAAACATTTTTGTTAGTAAACATGTTTTATTGTCTATCTGGATAAAAAGTAGTTACCTATACATAGGACAGTAAAAATTACATTGAAATTTACAACTCTAATATAGATGTGTTTGCTAAGGATATATTTGCAGTCCTTAAACATTTTTATGTCAACCAATAGTAGCAAGTAAATTTTTCTCACTGTCAAAACTTTCATCTACTGCATCAGGCAAAAAATACTTGATATTGAGATAATTGTGGGTACATTTATACTCACCTCTTTACATTCCTGTACTTTTGGCTTTTCACTCATGTTCATATCAATTTTGGTCATTTTAGTATACTTTGACGGTGTTCTGTAGAATACCGTGCAAAATCTGTGTGGATTAAAATGGTTGGTGAAATATTCGAATGTAAAATATTTAGCGTTGACTATCTGTATCTCTTTGAATTAGATATGCGTGTAATTGGTTTCGAATGGATGTGAAATCTCGTGCAAAATGTCTATGTCTATCAATCGTCAATCGAGTCGGCACTGGCTCGTTAATTTTTATGGGTCTGTTTCCTATTTCCCGAGATAAAAGCTTTTGCAAAACATGTAAATATAAATAATGCATACACACGAATCTGCCATTTTATTTGATTTTTGAGATTGAGATTTTGAGAATTTCATTGACAACATGGTTCAGAAAATTCCGTTTAAAATTCCGTCACTAGATACATTAATAAATATGTGGATAGGTATCATGTATTGAATGCATTCCCATGTATTTAGAAACTGCTCCATGATATTGAGCAGGGACGTATCCAGGATTTTTGAGCGGGGGGGGCTGCTTGTTTACGGAGGCCGGCGAGGGGGGGGGGGCTCAGCCGTGGCTATATAGTGGCGGAATGGCGCCATGGCGCTGGCGCTATTAGTAGGCGCCACGACATGGCGCCATTGGTGTTGGCGTCAGCGCCATGGAATGCTGTATATGTATGTAAATATACATACAAAACACCAAAAAAACACAACATTGAGTGTATTTATAATCATTTGTGGCCACATGGAGCAAATCCGATGATAATACCTTATGTTTGGTGAAGAATGCGCGCTTGCGCGCAAAATTTTTTACGCTGACGTTGAAAAAGTCGCATTTTCCAGTCACTTTTTGGTCTCGCCCCGGGAGGGGGGGGGCTGCAGCCCCCCCCGCCCCCCCCCCCTGGATACGGCCCTGATATTGAGTTCAAATTTAGCTGATCAAAATATTTTTGCGTACAAACACTTTTCTCCAAGATTTCTCGATTTAAAATTAGCAAAAGAACATCTCAGCAAAATTTCTGTTGTGTTTGAGAACGAAAGTGATACTTCGCCGAACTTTGATGGCTAGCCATATAAAACATATGTACCTATCAAAATACATCACACCAGACATTTTTTTCGAAAAAAAGTTTATTCTGGTTACTGTAACATAAATACGCACAAATTTGAAGCGCACAACACGCTCATTCAGTTGCACACGCGCCAGTGTTCAGTTATGCAGCTGTGAGAACAAAAGGCAATAGCAATTTTCTATAGCACCAATGCAGATTGAATGTCATTTGGAAAACATGAAAGAGACGTCTCTCTCAGTTACTGATAAAAGAGGCTTGATGCTAGCATGGAACTAGTGTTCAGATGGGACCGCGGTCCCGGTACATGGTTCGGCGAAAAGTCGGGACTGGGGTGGTCTCGGTCCCGGTTCCGAGACCCCAGTCCCGGGTCCAGACACCCCAGTCCCGGTTCAGACACCCCAGTCCCGATCCGGACACCCCAGTCCCGGTCCCGACACCCCAGTCCCGGTCCCGATATTAGAATATTTCTGGTCCCGGTCCGAAAATCTGGTCCCGTTTGAATCCTACATGCGACTGAGCTTTTGTCTACTTTCCAATGCTTTTCTGTTTCCATTTTCCTCTAGATTGAATGCGCGCTTATGCAACTGGGAAGTGCATTCATATTGAAGCTTCATAGCGAAACAATGCACAAGATAACGAACATATTGTATTTGAGTGTTTTTTGAAGGAAAATTGATAATATGTTACAGCATGAACAAACGTTCTCACAAAATTGATCAGTGAATGCAAAATTAAGAAATAATGATATACAATTCTACCTACCTTTCAATTTCATACTTCAACTTAACGAGCAATTCATGCACACATCTGGGCCCAATTCTATCCCTTGTCAAGTGTAAAGAAACGTGGCACAAAAACTGGTGATCATCAAGTAAACTTGTGAGTGACCAGAAAAGTGAATGGAAATCCTATTTTTCTTATTACTGATTAGCATTCTGGGAGATATATATTTAAAAAACCTCAGAAAATATAAAAACTTTCTGAGATTTACATTTTTTCACAATGTTCAAGAGAGATTTAATTATATATTCTTTTTTACAGATTTTCTGAGATTTTTAAAAGTCTCTCAAATTCTGATATTTTTATTTTTTTTATTTTTTGAGAGAGATTTAATTTTTTAGATCTTTTCTGAGATTATATTAAATTATATTTTGCTTGAGAGATTTTCTGAGATTATATTAAATGATATTTTATAAAAATTGCTGATTTTTTCAATGCTATTACAGAACACTTTATTGTCACTTTTTTCCGTACAACTGAGGTAATCCTCACAATGTGTCACTCAGGGCCCACACAAACTAGTTGATATCAAAATATTGTCAAGTAAATTTTGGTTAATTATGTAATTTCAATGTGATAGAGCATAGTGATATTTTCGTGACACTTAATTTTCTTTGTTTCATTTCATTTTCATTTAAAAACATATCGCAATTGGCTACATGAGTCATGGATATAAACCGTAAGTTTTTAGTTGACATTTGTTTGCAATGTCAACTAGTCAACTAGTGTCAACACTTATCACTTTGCTTGTCACTTGACAATACGTGCAAATGGTGCTCGAACTTCACGTTGTTTAAGTTGATGTGCAGTTTTGAAGCCTGAGGCCATGCATTCATGATGAACTTTGTTCAAATGTATTTGCATATGGCGGTTGTATCAAATCTCATGGCCAGATGCGTGTTTGAAATTGAAGTTCTCGTGTGCAAAATTGTGTTTTGCAATTAATTTTTTATGGTGGGAAATTATTAGTGTGTGTTTTATGGATGTTGAGTGTAATCATTTTTCAATTAAGACAAATATAATTTTGCGAACAAGATTATTTCGGAACTGATTGTATTGCTTGACAAATTCCCAGCTGAATACTTCCCCCTCTTGAATAATTGCCTCGTGTAAGACGAGTGAGGAAAAATAATTCCCAGTCGAATAATTCCCTCCATAAAGGTATATCAATTTGTTATGTACAGTTTGAGTAAAAAATGACATGTTATTGTGTTAATCAAGCATATTTCGTGGACTCGGTGGATACCGTATTACCTCGAATTATCCCCCTTGAATTACCCCCCCCTCGAAATACCCGCAGGTCTGAGCGAGCTGAGGAAAAAATAGACCCCCTCGAAATAGCCCCGTCTTGAATATTGTACATCATGTATGCAATGTACATGATGTATTAATTACTGCAAATTAGCATCGCAGCTACTTTGTGAGATATGTATGTATTTATACATATACAAATGTAACCTGTTTGGGCACATTTATTACCAGTTTTAGGTATGTAAAAGCGTAATCTTTACTATTGTCCTTCGCGACAATTCCCGCCGAAATAATACCCCCCCCCCCTCGAATAAGCCGCCCCCCTCCAATTTTGCTGGCGAAATAATAAACCCCCATGGGGGTATTTCGAGGTAATACGGTAGACACATTTTTGAAAATTTTAATGAAAAAATAATCCCTCCCCTTGAATAATACCTCCTCGAATAGTTCCCCCCTCAAAGAAGTCTGACGAAACAATAGTACCCAGGGGAATTAATCAAGCAAATACAGTATAAAATACAAATGTTGGTTAGCTCTGTCGCTTTGTCCCGCAATAATAGCGAGCTTGTGCGATGAATGTTAGCGTGCCTTGCAATTTTATATTGGTATATCAAAATATTTACAAAGTTTTTAAGGTAAAGAATTCAGAGTAATATCCTTGTTGCCCGCAATACGTTGTTGATTTAGGAAACAATAATCTACAATTAGTTTAGTAGGTTTTACATTTTTAAAGTTTCCATGGAAACCGCTCACCGTGTGGCTTTATCACGCGCATTAATCTTTGTTTTGTATTTAGATTGTGTATTTGAATGATGTTGCGATGGCTTAGGTTCAATTTGATGGCTCACATAACTTTATTAGTCAAAGTCCGACAAAACAAATGTACCTAGAATGTGTCAGCGGATTATAGAACGATTGTCAAAAAAAAAATCAAAGAAGTAATAATAAATAGAATAAGACTTACCGTATTACCTCTAATATAAGGTATACCTTATATTGTTTTCGTCAGTTTTTTTGAGCCAAAAGTTGTACCTTATATTAGAAGGTACCTTATATTAGAGGGTACCTTCAATTATTTTAGCCAGATTTTCCAGAAATTTTACCAACAGTAAACAACGATACAATTCATTTTTTCAAATTGGAACGCACGAAATAGGTGGTACATGATAAATAAAAAATGGCGGAAGTCGACGAAGAGTTATCGCAGTGCCATTCGGCACCATTTTTATCATTTTCCGCCATGTTTGGCAACCGTTTTGATGATTTTGAGCGTTTTGGCATGCAGCCAGCTGTGCCTTATATTAGAGGTATGGCTTATATTAGAGGGTACCTTATATCTATTTTGTCGCGTTCAAAATAGCCAAAAGTTATACCTTATATTAGAGGGTACCTTATATTAGAGGGATGCCTTATATTGGAGGTAATACGGTATAACTTAGGTGCTCTAACATAACAAAGCCATCGATATTACACCAAGAAAAAACGTTCGCTGCGAGCCCACTGAACTGTGACTGGGAGGGTGTGGGGGTGTCAAAATGGCAACCCCTCCAACCAACCACCACCAACCACCCCCACACAAACCCCACCCCCTTTTCTTCCCAGCCCCTCCCACTCTGGGTTCGGACGCGGAAGTGACCGTGGTGGTGGGCAACATGTTCACGCTGCACTGCAACCCCAAGGTGCACCGGATGGCCGACCAGCCCATGGGGGACTCGATGGATATTCGATGGACCGTGGTTGGTTTATGGTAAAGTGAAACTGATAAGGGTGGATAAAGTTGAAGCATTTAAGAATTTGCGTAAAATGGCAAAAATATGTTATTAGAGAGATCACTTATAGAGGTCCATTTAGAGATCACAATATAGAGATCACTTGGCGAGTCTCTTGCGGTCCATTGCTCAGCCTGTTACAGATAATTATTCACATGACAGATAATTTTCGATTTTTTCTTGAAAAAAAGTATTCTTGAGTTTTCGAACTTTTATTTCGCAGAAAAACGGCTTCAAGTCGATTTTTCTGGAAAATTTGCAAAATGCAGAATGTAAAAACAAAAAATATTAGACAATTAACAAAAAAAATTTCCAGCGGACTTGTATCGTCAATAATCATTGACGAGTTTGTCTGTTTGACGAGTTTCAAATGTCATGTCAATTGATAGCCGATTTAAATCAAATTTCCGTCATTTTCACCAGCCCTCCACGATCCACCCCAGTATAAATATAAATTTATTTACACATAAATGTCGCGCAGAATGGCCAGGGCGGCTTGGACAGCACGTCGATCCCGGGCATCCAGGCGCCGTTGGGCGGCAGGCGCCTTTTCGTGCAATCTGCCACCCTCGAGCACACGGCCACCTATTCGTGCGTAGTCAGGAATAGCGCCGGGGAGGCGGTTAAGAATTACAAGGTCACCGTGATTGGTCAGTTATTCGGATAGGTGCTATTTTAATTATTAATTTTTTGATGAGCCCCATGCTGAATATTATTTTCGTGACGTTTCTTAATGAAAGAGCTGAATGAAATGCCACCCCAGATTTTTCCCCTTAAACTGAATAAGGAAAAGAGTTTCTTGTTTTGAATATTGAATAATTCCCGCGATTGACATAAAAACAGTCCATTTTGTCCGGCAGATATTTAATTGCCAGAATTTCTTTTCCACTTCGCATTATTCATGCAAAATATCCATAAAAAATGTTGTTGTAAATATCGATGTGAAAATAATTATTCCACTCGAATAATCAGCCTCTCGAAAAGTAGTCCCCCTTCAAAAAAATAGTCCGACGAAGAAGTACCCCCCCCCCCTTGGGTGACTATTCGAGGATTCACGGTAAAAATACGGTCACTAAAATCAGTGACATTGATTAACCCACTCTCAGAGCCTCCAAAGTTCATCCACGACCACTACCAACCATCAGTCCAAGTATCCGAGGGAGTTTCCTGGCAATTAGATTGCGCCGTTACTGGCGTGCCCGAGCCCAAAGTCAAGTGGCTCAAAAACGGCGTCCCATTACTTTTGGAACAGGAAACTAATAACGGAATGAAGGCCATGGATGGGGGACATTCGTTGAGCATGGACGGGAAATTTTCTTATGAATCTTCGCAGTATACTTGCGTGGCGGAAAATGCCGCCGGCACCGCGAGCAGGGATTTCTATGTTCAGATGATTGGTGGGTACAGTTTTTTATGTACATATTTCAGATAGTGTTGGGCGAAAATAGAGCTTTGGAAAAAATCCAAATATTGTCACGAATCTTGAAAACGTATTCACAAGCTTCAAAAACAAGATAACAAAATAAGCAAGGACGTAGCCAGGGGGCGGGTGTGGGCGGCCGCCCCCCCCCCTTCCCCGGCCGGACCAAAAAATGTTCCAGAGGACGATTTCGTCACAGTTTGAAAAAATTTGGCGCGCAAGCGCTCATTTTTCGTTCACGCAACATATAATTCTGTCTGATCAGTCTCCGCAACCCCAAAGCCAGTGAAAAACGCTGAATTTCTATCCATGTCGCTGTATATGCCTGTAAGATACAGGCATATACAGCGGTTTTGGCGCCAATGCCAACGCCAGTGGCGCCATGGCGTGGCGTCAACGAATGGCGCCATTCCCTCACTACAGGGGCAAAATTTTAGGGGGGGGGGCCGCCGAACTTAAAAAATCTTTTAAGAAAGTTTAAAAACCAAACTCCAAATTCCCCAGCCGCGCCTACCGCCAACGACGCGTCGGACGCGACCACTGAAATAACGCGCGTCCAGGGCTCATCAGTAACAATGGAGTGTCCAGTTACTTTAGGAACATCCACATTGGGCGGCGGAGAAGTGTTCTGGAGCAGAGAAGGGGAAAAGATCGAGTCTTCGAACACAGTCCAAATTTCCCTGGACGGTCTTCGATTGCACATGATCAATGTGCAGCCCGAGGCTGAAGCTTTGTATACTTGCGTGGCTAGGAATGCCGCTGGACAAGCCAGCAAGGATTTTAGACTGATTGTAATTGGTTGGTTTGAGTGATAATTTGTAATGGAAAAGGGGTCGGGAAATAGCGACAATAGTCCTGGAATATGTCAAATGTCATGCAAAGTGTCAAAAGTCATGAAAAATGCCCTGTAAAATGGGAAAGTTTGAATTTGGCAAAGCGAACTCTTGACACATCGTATGACTACATGTGACATTTTACATGGTCGATTACATTTTACAGCCCTCTGATCGATACTTTTTGTCATAATTTTCAGTACCGATATTCCATATCGTGGAATACCCCGTTTTATCTCAGAGGCCACCACAAAAAGATATTTTTGAAACATTACCACGGAAGAAAACTAGAACAAACCTAAATGTTTTATATATTTCAAAATCCTTCTTTTTCAAAATTAAACACAATTTCCCGCCAATGTTTCAGTGCCGCCCACTGTGGTGGGTAAAGCCGTGGAAGATATGGAAGTCATCGAAGGGGAATCTGCTACAATGCGCTGTGAATTCCAGGCCACGCCGCCGCCGACAATTTCTTGGCTCAAAGATGGGTATAGAATGCCTGGTAATGTGCAGGTACGTGAATATTTGTATTTATTAATTAAATATTATATGTTAAATTTATTACCACCTGAAATTTTTTTCACCTGTCACATGGCTTATATCCTCAATTGTACCCTCCTTAAAACGCACATTTTCGGTGATTATTTAGTGCGGTCTGTTTTTTTTTTAAATTCTATACATCGAAGCGCCCCTAGACAGGGGGAAATATTCACACTTTATCCAAAAAATCTGCCCCTTACGGTCCCCCTTTCATCATCCCTGAATTATTTCATCCACCCACCTCCAAATCTTTCTCAACCTATCCTCTCAAAATCAACATTAAAAAAATAAGCTCCGCCCACAAACTCAGGTGCTCACAGACAACAGTACGGCATATGTGAATGCCGCAGAGGCGACACACGCGGGAAGTTATTTTTGCAAAGCGACAAATCCCGCTGGGGTGGTGGAGAAAACTATCAATTTGAAGGTGATATTGAAGCCTGAAATGCTCGGCACTGATGTCGGTTTATTGGGGGTGACCTTTTATTGGGATGTGTGGAATTGGGGGACTGGTTGAAGAGAATTAAATGAATTGAAGGGAGTAAATAACCAGCTAGGTGTCAAGTTTCCGATGGCATGTATCTTAACTTTGGAAGACATGTAAACTTAAAATTTGTCATATGTAACATTGTTAGGCTTCACAGTTGATATTTAGGTACTTGATATCTTGCTCAATTAATGTTTTAACACTTTTTTCAACTATCAGCGTTAAATCTGTTCTGTATGTTTCTAATCAAACCAAAACTTCCCCGCTAAATCCACAGGAAGTGACCACATTGGAAGTTTTAATCGGCACACCAGTCACATTTGACTGTCCCGTCACTGCACCCAGTGGCATTCAATTTTCTTGGAGTAGACACCAACAACCAATCATTGATGGTGCTCAGGGATTGAAGGTGGGTTTTTGGATTTTTTTTGATGAAATTAGGGTTTGTGTGGAAGATGGTTGGTGTTCAGTTAAAGCCTAACAAATCTTGAACGATAAATGACTGACAATTAACTGATACATAACTGGAACAATTTCGATTAAAATAGATTTTTTCGATTTATGTAATGGTATTTAAATAGAATAAAATGGGCAATGACGCAATAAAAATTCTGCAACTACCGCGAGATCTACCAAAATACAGGGGTGGGCATCTTCAGTTACCGCTGGGAAAATGCGATAGATTGAGCTACGGTTGAGCTATCAGAATGAAATTTTAACACAATGGAGTAGACTCCATAGGACACCTATTCTGAAGTTTGCAACCCAAACGGCCACATTTTGGGTGAGTTGTGGAACACACGGTTTTTAGTGTAATTTTGTGACTTGGCGTCACCCATAGGATAAATCGAGGGTGGCATTTGAGGGGGGGGGGGGGTCATCGGTCGTTGGTGTCGTCCCATTCTGTCGTACATCGGCCGATTTTGATGCCCTTTGAGTATGTTGTGGTCGGGGGTACTACCAAATTCTTTTTTTACTCGAATAGTCCCCCAGTCCCGAGATAAGGGGGGTGAAGTCACAAAATTACACTAAAAACTGTGTGTTCCACAACTCCTCCAAACTGTGGCCGTTTGGGTTGCAAACTTCAGCATAGGTGTCCTATGGAGTCTACTATATTGTGTTAAAATTTCATTGTGATAGCTCAACTGTAGCTCAAGCTATCGCGTTTTTCCAGCGGTAACTGAAGATGCCCACCCCTGTATACCACAATCCACAAAGTACAATTCCTATATCTTTTTTAAATTTTATTTCCACAAATTTTTGTCACTCAACCATTCAAACACAGGTGCTCACGGGCGGGCGGCACTTGCACCTGGCCTCAGCTACCAGACAGGACGCTGGAGCTTTTGCGTGCGTTGCCAGAAATCGCGCTGGGCAGGCGCAGAAAAAGTACAATTTGGTTGTGCTAGTGCCACCAACTATCATTGGTTTGTGATGTTTATTAACTATTGCATTCAAAGACCCTGCAAAATGTCAAGAGTCATGTCAAATAACCTGTAAAATGTCAAGCTTCATTTTATTTTTAAAGTTTTTTGTTGACTTTTAATGTACTGGCGCCAGTTTCGTAAGTGGGGAAGTGAAAGCGCAAAAGGCAAAAGTGATCTGAAATGGTAAAAGCGAAGTGAAATGGCAAGTAAATTGGTAACAAAGCGAAGTAAAATGAGAAGTGAAATGGCACATTTGATTTTTAACTTGACTTGCCATTTTACTTAAGCTTTTGCCAATTTACTTGCCATTTCACATCGCTTTGCCAATTTACTTGCCATTTAACTTCGCTTTTGCCGTTTAGCGCTTTCACTTGTCCACTTGGGGAACTGGCCCCAGATCTTCCAATATCACATTCACTCTAAACAACGCCCAACTCTTCCAGGCACTGGTGGCCCGCGCACAGTTGTCGAAAACGGCACGCTAACATTGCCATGCGAAAGTGACGGATTTCCACAGCCCACTGTGACTTGGACCAAAGCGGGACAACCGGTGGACACTTTGGAAAATGTGGAAGTGCTCAGCAGAGGGCAACAGTTTAGGTTGGATTGGGTTGGGGGCGGAGTTTGGTAGTTGTGGAATTTTTTGAAAAGCTAAGCTAAGCTGTGACCTTGTTTCTCTTAAGCACCCCAGAAAGACACAATTTTTCAAACTGAAACTTTTCAAACCTAACTTTGTTCCAACAATCCGTATTTAATGACAAAAATATCTGTCACAGAATCACCGCGGCTCAAACGGAACACGAAGGAACGTACATGTGCGTGGCGGAAAATGTTGTCGGCACTGCCGATTTGGACTTTGACGTCGATGTTATCAGTTTGTTTTTTACATTTTTTATTTTATTTTTGTCGGGATAGGAAACAGGCGCCTTCGATTTAAATGGTTTGAGAAATGAAAACTCCTTCCGGGACTTATTCAAGGTCTTGTAGATTTGGAACTCCGCGAAGTTCAGATACTGTATATCCTCGAATAAAACCCCCCTTGAATAACTCCCTCCGTTGAACCAGTGGGATAGCTGGCTGAAAAGTTTTCTGGGGGTTGGGCTGTTTTTTTGTGGGGGAGGTGGGTTCGCGAAGGTTGCAATAGATAGGCCTACGTTATATAAATATTCAATATATAGCAGCACCAAAAATTTACCTCGAGAGAGGTAGATAGCTAAGCGGCTTCTGGGATAGATAGCTGGAGCGTTTGGTTTGGGGGGGGGGGGTTGCTAACGAGTCTGCACCGCTCGGCATCTAAACCTGCATGGCATCTGGACCCGCGTGGCATGGATTTCTGCCTGCATGGCATCTAGACCCGCGTGGCATCTATCGTCCCATTGATGCCAAGCGGGCTACATGCCTGCACATGCCATGCGCTTTGAACCCCCCCCCCCCCCCACACCCACGAGACGGCCTCATGGCGGGCTGTTGCGCGCCTGTGCATGCATGGTGTCCCAAAATGAATTCTGACAAAAAATGTTGTTTTTTTTCCAAAATTCATGCTGAACCTTTATTTGCACAGCTGAAATATTACTCACTGAACCTGTCACCCTGCAACTTATTTTTATAGGAGTACACCTGTTTATCCAGTCCAGTGTATTATGTGCACAAAAATATGAATTCAAAATGTGTAAAAATGTCAATGTTTTTCCCAATTATTGTTTTCAGATGTCAAGTGTCTCTGAATTTTTTATTTAAATGCAAATATGAGTACTGTTTGAAATGGGGAAGAAGGGTAGATAAATACATGCATGCACATGCGAATTCATACATACAATTCTTTAGTAACCCTGTAAGAGTGGCTACTAGAATCAATTTTTATCAAGCCATTTTTTGGTAGGAATTGCATTTTGGGACACCATGCATGTAAAAAGCCTCAGTGTTAAGGGACAACACTCAAATTGATCTGGGTAGTGTGGTGAGATATGCATTGAATATTGTGTACATAATGGCTTAGAAATAGATGGTCAAATTAGATATTTTTAACAGATTTTCTGGGATCATATTTAATTTAATTTTCTCAAAATCAGCCAATTTGAAATGTGAAATTGAAATAAAATATTGATCAATATATTTAGTGTTGTGTTCATCCAAATACTGTGTTTGATTGAAATTTAGCCATATGCACTAAACTGGGAAACTAGGAATCCACTAATGTAGGCCACCCTGTAAATGAGTTAAAATTCCATGTGAACACTGCTGGAACTCAATGTTGAAAGCCACTTGAACAGGGTGGCCCAATACACATGGAAGTTTACAAAGCTGTTTCCAAAAATGATCAATCAATTTGAGTGTTGCCCCTTAACACTGAGGCTTTTTACATGCATGGTGTCCCAAAATGCAATTCCCACAAAAAATGGTGTGATAAAAATTTATTCTAGTAGCCACTCTTACAGGGTTACTAAAGAATTGCATTTATGAATTTACATGGGCATGCATGTATCTACCCTTCTTCCCCATTTCAAATGGTACTCATATTTGCATTTCAATAAACAAATTCAGAGACACTTGACATCTGAAAATAATAATTGGGAAAAACATTGAAATTTTTACACATTTTGAATTCATATTTTTTGTGCACATGATACACTGGACATGTAGACCCCCCCTGCCCGTTTGGCATCTATGCCACAGTCCGCTTGGCATCCAGCATTGGATAGATGCCAAGCAGGTCTAGATGCCAAGCAGGCAGAAATCCATGCTATCCGGGTCCAGATGCCAAGCGGATTAGATGCCATTTAGGCCTGACCCGGTTGCTAACACGGTGGGGGTCTACCCAACCCCGCCCCCAATATTCGAAAAAGAAATCCCCAAAAATCACCGCAGGCAAGCCGCACCTGTCCCACAAAATCCAAGACACAATCGAAGTGATAGTCGGCGATTCGGCCGATTTCCGCTGTCCCACTTTGGATAAAACGGACCCAGGGACAATCGTTTGGCTCAGAGATAGGCGCCCTTTGAATACGGACGATACAACCAAATACACGGTGGCCGCTAACGCGAGGAAGTTTCATCTGCATAAGTGTGTTTGATGTGGATTTTTTTTGGTGTTTTACAATGTTTTGTCGCGGGTGCAAGAACAGATTTTTAACAATCGATTCAAAAAAACATGATTGAAGTCTCTCTTGAATGTTTCTGAAATGTTTTTTTCGCAAGGGTCTCCGGGACACGGGTAGCAGTCTCGCACCCTGATACGTAGAGTGTTTAATGTCGTCATGTAAAATGTCATACAAATGTGTCAAAGTCCATGCAAAATTAAAAAGTTCAGTGATAAAATGTTGTTTTAATGGACATTTTGCATTACATTTGACAGACAATACGGTGCTGGACTGACCCCATACAAACCTTTTTCACCCAACTTTCAACGAATTAAAAAAATTTCATTGTGCGTAGCAGATTTGTTAGAATTACTGAACCTTTTTAAAAAGTATATGTAAATGTAAGTATTTATTGTTTACTCACCAAAAAGTATAGAAACTGTAAAATACTTTTTTTACTCGTACTCATGCGTAAATGTGAGTAAAATACTTTTTTACTTTAAAATAGTAAAATACTTTAAAATACTATTTTCCCAGGAAAATGTAAAAGCGAGTACTTCCCCCCCCCCCCAGAAAACGTAAGAGCTACTACTTTTTACATGTGAGAGTGAGTTTTACACTGGAAGACATAATAGATGTCGTTTTTTGGTGATTATTTAGTATTTTTTAGAAAAATGATATGATTTCTTCAAAATTTTCTTACTTTAGCAACAGAAAATTAGGATTTTAGCAACAAAAAATACATTTTGTCTGTACGCGTGTACTTTTAAAATGTACGCGTAAAAGTGAGTACATTACTGAAAGTAATTGTAAATGTATTTACCGCGTTCTTGCGTACGCGTATTTTTCGGGTAAATGTACATACATTTTAACAACTGTGGTGCGTAGCGACAAAAAGTTCTTGACAGGTATCTATACTCTGAAACTCGCTCAATACTCAATATCAATGGGATCATTCAATCCCCCCCCCTCAGCGCTCAACTAACTGACGAGGGCGCCTACAGCTGCCAGGTGACCAACAAGGCCGGCTCGGCCTACGTGGACTTCAAGCTGCTCGTGTTGGAGCCGCCCAAGATCATCGTGCTGCCGAGCGATCGGAACCGGACGGCCGTGCAGGCGACCAGCTTGGTGCTCAGTTGCCCGGCGCAGGGCAAACCCGACCCGGAGATTGTGTGGTTGGTTTGGGGTTGGCATTTTACATTCGCCCCAAGCAAGTATTTCGCCAGGAATTCCTCAATTGTTTATCTACAAAATGCAGGTACTCCAACGGCCAAGAACTATCCTCGGAACCCGACCCCGATTCCGATTCGGGTATCACGGTGTCGGGTAACGAATTGCGGATAGCCCGCGCCCAACCCGAACATTCGGCCACTTTTACGTGCGTTGCGAAGAATAAGGCGGGTCAGGATGATCAGGATATTATCGTGTTCGTGATGAGTGAGTTTTGGTTGTTTTTGGTATTGGGGTTTTTGTTTCGAGGGTAGTTGGTTGGTTTATTCCGACGTGAAAACGTGTTGGAAATATCTTTGGACAGTGTGAGTTGATTGTGTGGGATGCGTAAATAGTGTTTTTGTCAATTTGTTGTGTTTGGAATTATGTCAATGCATGACACTGAGATGAGTTCTAGTCAACTGTTGATCTTTCAACTCTAACCCTGACAAACAGGAAATCATAGCAGACAATAATTCAAAATGCAAAAATTGCCGTTCTCCAGCAAAATACACTGACAGAAAAAAATCTCCACTTGTTGCAAATGCAAATTCATTCGCCCCCCCCCCCAGCACCCCCTCGTATCGAGCGCGAGGGAATCGAGGGTGAAGTAGCGGCCCCCCTTGGAGCCAGGGAGTCACTTTCGTGCCCCGCGTATGGAGACCCCCAGCCGAAAGTTGACTGGTTGAAAGATGGCAGGCCTATTGGTTTGTGGGTGGTTGTTTTTGAATAAATGTTTGTGGATATTGTGTTGTGGGTTTTTCCGGTCAGCAACGTAACAATGAGGTCCTTTTTTGTAAATTGTATCCGTTGGTGATTCTTGTAAATTGATTTACGCCGGAACAATCAGACCTTTAGAAATTAAAAAATTAAGCCTCTTTCCCTCCCCCTGTTCCATTCTTAAAATTCGTTAGCAAGTTTTTAAATTTCATGTGAATTTTTCCACTAGCATTTCATCCTTCGCCATCGGAACTGTGTATATTGGATTTGAAATTTAATCTGTACAACTCACCACTTGAGATCACCCATGACAATTCACTTGAATTGTCCACAAGCTCCAAAAACCACACAAAAAAGGAATCACCCCCAAACCAAAATCCCTAACCCCCCAATAGACACATCTGACCCCCAATGGAAGCTAGTGGTGTCCGCTTCTGGGCAACGTTTGCATTTGCTGGAACTGGGCCGCGATTCCGGCGGCAGATATACCTGCATCGCAACAAATCCGGCTGGGGAAGATAAGAGGGATTTCGAATTGGCTATACAGGGTGGGTCGGGTCTTTCATATATTTTTTGTGCATTTTTTGGTGTGATTGTTTGAGTATTTATTGATTGGTTTGGCAGTGATTTTGAGGAAATATAATGACTTACATGAATATAATCACATAAAATGTGTTAAAAACGACAAAATATGATTCAATCTCTTTTAGAAAAACCAGAAAATAATCTTTAAAAAATGTGATTTATTTTTTCATATTTTTATATTTTCGTATTTGCAGAAAATCTTTCAAAAAGAATATAACTAACTCTCTTCAAAATTCATAAAAAATATAAATATAAAAAACCTTATTTTTTCTGCAATTTTTAAAATATAAATCTCCAAATTTTTTACAATGAATATGTGTGTGATGTAAAAGTGAGGTTTTGGTTCTTTCAGTTGGGACTTTGGCGGCATCGATTCCATGCTCTGGTGGTTTTGTTAATCCAAATATGATTAACTGTGAAAAATATCGATACTATTCATCGATATGTATAGTTTTGAGGTAAATAACAAAATCACATCATTCTTCTTAACACGATCGATCTGCGCGCAGAAGAAGCAAATTTTACATGACATTTTTCCCGATTTCCTGCATAAAAGAAAACAATTTCTAAATACAGAGAAACCATCCATTGCGGGTACGAACTTGCCTCGCACAATGGAAATAGAATTTGGACGTACCGCGTTTGTGAGTTGCCCAGCCACGGGCAGCCCTACGCCAACCATTTCATGGTTAAAGGTAAGTGTTTCTGGGTTGGCTTGTTTTTTTTTGTTTTTTTAGTATTTGTGTTTTTGTTGTCGTTTTTCTAATCTTTGCTCATTTATATCCATGTAATTCCGATTTTGTGTCGAACCCTGCACAAAATTTCAATTTTCAGTAAAATTTCTCATTAACGTTAATCAAATTGCAGTATCTCAATTTCTCATTAACCATGGCAAACAAATTTTTTTAGAATTTTTTGCGCCACCAGAAAAACACTAAAAAAGATTTATTATAGAAAATTCATTGAGAAGTCATTTCAGATAAAAGCAATGGACACAGAATAGTAACCCTTTTCCATGGGTTTACCACAGTGAATTTCCGTATGTACAAATTGCAACACGAACACCCCACTCAAATTTCCACAACTTACAACTTCAAAAAACAACACCTTTCAGAATGGTCAACCCCTGGAAACATCAGAGCATGTGACTTTCCTGTCGGATGGGCGCCAATTACAATTGAGTAATGTCAGATTGAATGAAACCGGTACTTATACTTGCATTGCCAGCAATCCAGTGGGCGTGGCCGATTTGGACACTTTTGTGCAGGTCATCGGTCAGTTTAGTGGGGTTTAATCAAGTTGAAAATTGTTTTTTTTTTCGTGCGATCGGAGTTTGCAAAATCGACCTAAAAATATCACTTCAATGTTACAATTTTTCAATAACGTGCTCGTAGAGTGGCGTTATAAAAAGGAATCAAAGGTAGAAATATTCAAAAATCTTTACAAGTATTCTGCGTGTCATAAAATGAGTCTATAAATAGATCATTTTTAAATATTCGGAGATGGGCTAAGTGACTTATGTACCGTATTTCCTCGAATTACCCCCCCCCCCCCCCCGTGAATTGACCCCCTCGCAATGCCCCAGGTCTGGAGCGGGCTGAGTAGAAAATACCCCCTTCTCGAATAAGCCCCCCTCGAATTCACCGCCCTCATGTGTTCATTTTATTTTCAATCTCTTAATTAACTACCAAAATTTTTATTAAATAAAATTCAGTCTGGTTTGTATTTTCGACAATAATTACCACAACAAAACACCAGGCGCCCCAATGTTGATCGGCGCGGACCGCGAAAAAATCGAAGTGATCGAATCTCAATCCGCAAATTTGGTTTGCAACGTGACCAGTAATTCGCGCGTGAGCATTGTGTGGCAGAAAAATGGACTTTCATTGGATACTTTGATAAGGAATGAGCAGGCTTTTATCCAGATCGCGTCCAAGGTGGGAGTTTTTTAATAATTTTTATCTGGTGTTGTGGAAAAAAAGATTTGACGTTTTATTTATTGTGTTATCCTATAACGATCTAACTGTACAAATAATGATATCGTATTTACGTTGACAAATAAAGTCGATTGAAAAATTATGCACCAAATTTGCCCGCAGTGAAAGCGATGTGTTGTGAGGAAAAATATGGCATCGTTTTTTGTTGCGTACGAAGTTTTTAATTTTTCAACTTACAAAACAACGCAAAAATATATTTTTTAAATGGAATTTGGTGGATAGCATTGTAAATAATAAAATGTGTGGTCGCTGCTGACACGTAAACACGCTGTAAATCGGCAACAATCTTCCTTGACACAAACATATTTTACTAAAACTTATTTCAAGCTTCAATCGCTCAGTTTTTTTCTATAATTCAATTTTTATTTATTTTTTTCTCCAAAAAATTCCAAAAACCTTCCCACTTTGTCTCAATCCCCAGGGCCGCCGAGTGCACCTGCTGTCGGCGCGCACAAGCGACGCGGGCAGGTTCACGTGCGTCGCGCAGAACACCGCCGGACAGGTCACCAAGGTCTTCGAGCTGGACGTGTTGGGTGAGTAGGGTTGGCTCGGTGCCAGGAATTCGAGTTGATAATTATGTGATTGGCTTGGCTTGGAGCCAGGAATTGAAGTGTATTTGTGATGCTCTTTTGGGGGTTCTTTTTCTTTGTTGGCGCCAGTTTTTTTGGCATCAGATTGGGTGCCACTGCCCGATCCTGTAAAATGTAAAATGTTATGCATCCCCCCCCCGCAGTCCCGCCCACAATCAACGAATCAGCCAGTTCCCCGCCGCTGCAAACTGTGATACCCAAATCTCAACTCAAAGTGCACTGCGAGGCGGCGGGCCTGCCGCAACCCACCGTGGAGTGGACCAAGGATGGGGTGATTTTGGATGTGCAAGGGGATCCGGAAATGAGGTAAGGATTTTGGAGGGGTATGGGTGGGAAGTGGACTAACTTTATTTTGGTGTTGGCCTTGAAAAGTAGGGGACCGTCGCGCACCGTGTAAACCGTGAAGTCAAGTGTATGATGTCACGCAAAATGTCAATAAAAGAAAAAGGAAATGTTTTATTACTGAACATTTGACGCTTGACAGTTTTGTATAGCATTTTGCTTTATTTGCAATATTTGTTATATACTTTACGTTGTGCGGGAGTAGTTGTATATTTGAACAGCTAATTATATATACCGGACTCGGTATTATGGCTCAATGGGAGGGTTTTGTTATCGGACTTCCTTCTTAACACATTGGTGGTGATATGTCCAATTTTTACGAGAAAAACTACAAACCCCCAAAAATTCCCCCAAAATTTCCTTACAGGCTAATGTATGACAATAGAACTTTGCTGGTGCGCTCAGCTGACACAGAGAAACACGAAGGCCGGTACACTTGCACGGCTGAGAATAAAGTGGGCTCTGTGAGCAGGGATTTCGTGGTTATGATGAGACGTGAGTTTTTTTGAGTTGGCAGTTTGAAAAACTCATTTTTTCCACTCCAAACGTGACACTGTTTTTTAGAGGCTGTGTGCACGTATTTGTGGATTAAATGAATTATGAACTATATTTTGAAGCTTTTGATAATTTTATGATTTCAAATATTTTCCACACACTTCCAAAGACACTAAACAAATTAAAAAAACCCTTCAAAACTACCCCCACCCTCAAATAAACCCCCAGGTCTCCCCACGGTGGACAAAGCGCTGGTAACGCGAACAGTTTTAGTTGGCGACCGCGTGATTTTGACGTGTGCAGCCAAAGGCGCCGGGGGTGACGTCACTTTTAGCTGGCTGGTGGATGGAAATGAAGTTGCCATGGGTGAACTTTCCGATTCTGTTATGGTTGGTTTTGCGTTATTCCTTTGGTTTGGGAGGGTGTGGACTATGAAACGGGGGTCAATTCCGCAAGTACATAAGTAAAAAACAAGCTGCATATAAATGAAAAAATGTGAAAGAAATGTAAATTTACAAATGAGATGTGAATGACAAGTAAAAAGTAAAATTAAGATGGATGTGCTGAAAGTTTACTACATGCGCTGTTAGTTCCCGCCGATGTGACTTGATGAAAAAAAAGTCTTTCAGATTTTTATTCAGGTTTTTTGTCAGACATGATATGAGAGATTTGCAAAGCGTCCCCCATCTAATTTACAGTGGGCATACACACGCTAGTTGACATCACAAATTCGTGTCAACTCAATGTCAACTAAATAACAACAAAAAATTTAAAGGATCACACTCGATCAACAGAAACAATGAAAATCAAGCCTCATGATGTAACATTATGCTCGATCAGATAGGAAAATCGAAATCACACAATTCACTAAAGTTCAGTTGACACGAATTCAGTTGATATCAAGCGTGTGTTGCGCCGATGAATCAACCCAGACCAAAAAACACCACCCCCCCAGGTCTCCCCCCAACGTATCGAGATCAGCTCAGCCCGCCTCTCCGACGCTGGCCGCTACACGTGCCAAGTGTCCAACGCGGCCGGCGCCGTCGCCAAGCACTTCGACCTGACCGTGCACCAGCCGCCCTCCTTCGTCGACCAGACCAACCTGAGACCGGCTATAGTTGAGGGTCGGCCGCTGCTGTTGGACTGCGCCGTGGTGGGCACGCCCAAGCCCGAGGTTGAGTGGTTCAAGGTGTGTTGGGGGGGGGGGGGGTTTGCATTTGGGTGTGGGTTGGGTTTTTGCGGACCTGATGTCGTACTCGCCCAGTTCACGTTGGCAATGTGCCAACGATTTCTTCCGCGCGCAATTGTATAATAATGCTGCATCGTGAAACCGTTTCGGCGATTACTCGGTTTCTGGTCAATCTATCTCGGAATTTTTCGGTGTAAGTGTGGGATATTTACGTAATCTTTACATAAAATTTTTTGAGGGCTCAATTTGCCCACTATGTGCGCCTGCGAATTTTTTTGCTGCTTGCGCTTAATTTCAGGTCTCTATTTATCGTTTTCGCCGCGACCGTTTATTATTCAACAGTTTCAGCTTCTCTTATGTAAAATTTTTTTCTTCAACTGAGTCAGATCAGATCAAAATTTGATATGTCTTCATTTGGGCAATTACCCATGTAATTTTCAAAAGTGGTAATTTTGACAGAAACATTTCACGGGTGAAAAAAGACTAAAATGTGGCAGAATGGTAGAAAAATGCGAGTTGCATAAAAGGCATAGGTTAATACAAAGTAAATATTTCAAACTAAAGTGGAAATCATGATTTTTAGAACATAATTTTTAGAAAATGTTTGTCAGAGAGCAGTTTGTTTCAGATGAAATGTTCAAAAAAAGTCACTGCAAAAGCCCTGATAAGTGTGTAGAATGGAACAAGCAATTAACTAAAGCATGAAAATGCGTGCTTAATTTAAAAAATAGTGCATACATCCTTGGTCCGAAGAAATCTTTCATAAATCATAAAGGTATAAATAAATAGATATAAATATAACAAGCGAATACTGAACAATTTGAAGAAGGCATTCTATTTCAGAAAATCACTTTATAACCCCCAATGTGTCGAAAAATGTCCAGCTATCTATCGTTTTCGAATAGAAAAAGTACAGTCATGTAAAGTGCCAGTGCAAAAACCACACATTCTACCGTAACCCTTACCGTACACCCTGCGCAAATACCGTATCTATTACACAATTTAGTGCCCCTTCGGCATTCCAAGCCCACGCGCGCTATGGGTCTCTTATCGGTGGACATTATACCGAAATTTGCGTACGCATTCGAACAGGTTCTGGTCTTGAAGTTGTAGCAGCATAATTGGCATCTATCGTCTGGGGGCACTCCCAGACCATGTAAAATGCCCTGGAAAATGTCAAGTTTCATGCAAAGTGGTAAAAGTCATGTAAAATACCCTGTGAAATGTCAAATGTCATGCGAAATGTCAAAAGTCATGTAAAATGCCCTGGAAAATGTCAAATATCATGCAATGGTCAAATTTCATGTAAAATGCCCTCTAAAATGTCAAACAGTTTGCAATTTTACAGGGCGTATTACATGACTTTTGACGCTCTGCGTGACATTTGACATTTGACAGAGCATTTTACAGGGTCTGGAAGTGGCACCTGAGGTCATTCCAGTTTTTGGGTCCGTTTCTGGACATTCGCAGACTAGCAAATGTTCTGCAAATGTTGCGCACGGATTGTAGCATTCGTGGTCGGCGCATATTTTTGATTGTCTGAAATTGGGTTTGGGAGATTTTTTTTGGTAAACTGTTATGTTAGGTATTTTTACGTTTGCTTCACTAAAATGCCAGCTTTCACTCCCTCACTTTTCACATTTTATGTCTATTCATGTATTTACGAATTTATAGCTTTGTTCGCTGTTTTACCACAATTTTAAGTGGTAAAAAGTTGAATAGAGTATAACAAAACGAAAGAACCCTTGGGAGCCGCCCCAATAAATTTCCATTTTGAATAACTCAATTTATGCTCCATCAGAAAAACTATCAAAATGTTAAGTACATATTTCTAGCAAGTCAAAGTTCTCGGAGCCCCACTTTTATGGACATCTTGGTGCCCTGTTTTTACAAGGCTTTATAGACTTTGTTTTGGCTAACAGTCAACAACTGCGCAGAAAATGTGAAAAACTGAAATGGTGACAAATGGTCACCAGATGGTAATTCGAAATGTCTGCTGGGCAAGTGTTCTTTTTGAGAAATGATCGATCACTTTTCGAGGTTTTTGGATTTTTGCATTCCCTGCTACTGAGACTATCATTTTAAGAAAGCGATCGAAAAATATCGACATTATTTCATCGCAAAACGATACGTTAAGTTTGTTGCATTGGGTATTTTTTTGGAAAACTTAGCGGGGTTGGCATAAGAAATGTGCTTTCGTTGAAAAAGTTGAATAAACTTGAAGGAACTAATACCGGGTACATTGCACGACACTCGGTAAACTTCTCAGACATTTTTCTATAACAGAACATTCCACAGGGTTCAAAACAGCCCCCCCCCCGGAAACCCCCCATCCAAAATTCAAAACCCCCAAAGTTACAAACCCACCTCTTATCACAGTACTGGCCCTCAGCCTTATTGTAGCATATAGTATTTGTGCATTTCGAGTCGAAACACAATCTCTCTTCTGATTTGTCGTCGCACGGAAGGCCGTTTGGCATCGTTCTACAGCGGCGGCAGGATTCCCTTTCCCAGTATTCGCCGTTTGGGCGGAATACGGATAGCTGTGGGGGGGGTATTTGGGGGTGACAGTGGATTTTAAGGGGGGAGGGTGTTCATGGGGGGTTCTCCTTGTTGGTCCAGTTCAATGTCACGTGACAAGCGACAGATTTCAGAATCCTTACATAGTGGTTTTGAAGGTTGTTGTGACACTGAAATCTGGAATCTGAAATTTTGTTTAAAAGTTTTGGCACTTGATGGACACTTAAAGCATTGCACTGATGTACAATACCTTGTGTTTGTACAGTGAAACATCATAATTTAAAAAAACATAACCATAACATCATAATTTAAAAAAATATAGTTTTCAAGTTGAATCAATATAAAGGTAGATAACTTAAAAACAAACTTTTCTAAAAAATCCATCAAAAATAACACAAACCTGATGGGCCGGCTGACATTCCACACTGGCGCTGCCGCAGCACAAATAACAATATGAGTCATCTTCTCTCGGACATTTGCACCTTCTCAAGCCCTTTGCCGCGCAGGCACTGGGAGCACTCCCGGACCCTGTAAAAAGCCCTGTAAAATGTCGAATGTCATGCAAAGTGTCAAAAGTCATGGAAAATGCCCTGCAAAATGGCAACCGAGTTGCCATTTTGCAGGGCATTTTCCATGACTTTTGACACTTTGCATGATATTAGACATTTTACAGGGCATTTTACAGAGTCTGGGATTGGCACCTGGTGCAGGTGCTGTTTCGGCACACCCTGCCATAAGTCATGTCGCAGATTTTACCCTCATCTTGTTTTTGAGAACATGATGAGTCCACTACCTGCGTTTTTTTGGGGGGTATGACCTAATTGATTTTTTGGTAGTTTTTGGCATGACGCACGCGCGAAAATCATTTTCGTGAAGTGCGTGAAGTGGAATCATCACGCAATTAACTGGCTCATTAAGTGGCGTCAAGTGTCTTCATTTTGACTACTCATTGTGAAGGAAGACACAGGCAGCTCACAGACCTGCACACAGAACCACAGTAAATATGTAAATACCCACCTCAGCATAACTAGTGTCCGCCTGGCTGCACAGCAACAGCACGCACAAACAGCTGAGCGCCACCGGCGCCAGCCGCCTCGTGTGCAACTGAACCAATTCGAGACCCAGACGCATAGTTGACCGCTGCCCGGAGTTTATGGCGCCAGCGCCATGCTCTCTGGCGTGTGTTTGGCGTTGCCAACTGGCTTCATAGTGGTTTGGCTCTTCACAGATGGATGTGCTCGCACGTGTGCCAGTGCAGCTCGCCGGTCTGAATTTGGTCATTTTAAATATGTGGCATGTTTTAGGTTGATGATTTCGCGGGGAATGGGGTTTTTAATGCGAGAATTTTTTTTGGCATTTGCGCACTTGCGCGTGCGCGGAAATGGATCAAATAACGAGCGTTAAAGGTTACTTTTATATTGGCGGCAACCTTTAAATTGGACTGAGTCATAAACATGAAGAACTAATGCACAAGTGCACATTTCCACTGTTTGGTTTCACTCGCACACATAAAAGTAGTACCTAGGTAGACTTGTGCAAGTGAAATAAATAGTCTGTGCATTGAGATACTCAAATCATGTTTGATTTTCATTGTGTGACAACATTGTAGAAAATAATTTCCGGTCTAGTGCCCAGTCAATATTACAGTGGTAAAGTGTGCTAAACATGAAAATGACATGCTGTGTCAGGCATCTGGGGGACATGCATGTTTTGAATTCATGCAAATATCATATTCAAAACTAAAGTGGTGCTCGCTGAGCTTGTGATAAATAGGCTCTAAGCAGCCTGACATATAAATACAATGTTAGCCCTATATTTATATGTAAGCTTTTATTCACAAACCATACTGAAGCACTTAGTGCCCTCAGCTGAATGCAATTCATGCAATATCTAATGGGGGCTACCCGGGCATGTCTCTATCTCATGCCTGGGTAGTCATTTTGAGAGCACACAATCCTAGCAAAACATGGAGAAAAAAACAGTACAAAGTACGGTTGAGCATTGAAAAGCTGTTAATGTGTTATGTCTTAGCTAGTGAGTGCCTTTAGTTTTGCTTTGTGCAGGTAAATTACTCAGACCTGTGTGTTTCTTCATCCATGGGGAGATAATTTGCTGGTGCCAAAGAATGTGTTTCTTTTAACTTCATGGCTTTTGCTGTTGGTTTTTGCTGGAATAAATGTAATTTTTGTTTGGATCCATCTGAAATCTGGTGTGATCTTTAGTTTAGTCGAATTAGTATCCGATAAAATATTGCTGTTCTATGAGGGGTTGAATTTTTTGAATAAATATGTATAATTTTGTCATAATTTGTGAGAGTGCAATGCAGGCAGAAAAATACAAAATGCAAAGGACAATGCTTCTGTATAATATTTCCATAGTACGCTGCAAAAATACAATAGCACATGTATTATTTATTGATAACTATGAGCTATCTGATGCAGTGTGCATTCTTCCACATTTGACTTTGCAGCTGCCTATAATGGTATTGTTGTGTGGTCATGTATGTATGTATGTATGCTTGTGGTGGCTTTTATGACTTCATGCTTCCATACAGGAGGCATGAATAGCACATGCACACATATGACAATGACTGAGCCTTGTGGACTGAACTGAGTCAAATGAATATGCTGCATATATAGTGCATGGAAGCTCTTTTCATCATATGACACTGCAGCAATATCAGCCATGATTGAAGTCTGTATTATGGCACATAATAATCCAATCCAAGGTAATAATTACAAAAGCAAGAGCAGAAACCAATTTCAACATTTTTCAATCAGTCAGCAGCAGAAATGAATGCTCAAAATGTTTGCCTATCACAAAAAGGTAAAGTTAAGAAAGCCGTGTAAAATGGGCGTGGCACATGGGCATCGTCCATAAAGAATTACCCAGCGTGATAATGTGCTAAGCATGAAACCCTCCTGCATCAGCCAAGACTGATTACTCAGTATTCTTCTACTTTTCTGGAGTGCATGGACCCGGGGTGCCTAGGTAAATAGTAGTTAAGCGAGCCTTTGAATGCTTGCGAGCTAATACGCGAGCTGCATGGAGCCTGTTGCTTGGCGGAGGTAAAATAGATGGTGCCCGTTTTAGAATGGCGCTCCCGGGATGACAGTACAGTAATCCCGGTGGGCTACCGTAAGACATTGAATTGAAAGACTGTGATTGAGTGGGTTTTTCTGGTGGGGAATGAGTGGCATCTTTGAAGGGATATGGTACGCGGTGTAATTACGGTGATGTATTCCGTAATCCCTATATTTGAAGCCATATGCATGCATGCAGTAATGCGGGCGAAATGTGGCCTCTCAGCTCTGAGGTTATGACTTCATATTTCTCGATTTATCATCGAATAAATCCGCAGAATGGTGTGCATTTCTTTTATGCCGTTGAAATGCTCTGCACTCGAAGGTGCTTTCAAGAGTGAGTTTGATTGAATACTGCGAGCACAAAAAATTACCTATGGAATGGCCTAGCTTTTGTCGATAGCTGGCGCCAATTCCACTAGTAGAAAAGTGGCAAGAAAACTGGAAAACACAAGCAAAATAATCTGTAGTCACACGTAAAATACCTACACTTCTTGATCAAAATACTTGTCACTTGAAGTTTCACCTGTCACTTGACATGGCAGATAACTTGAAGCACCACTTACTTACCACCCTCTTTCACCTGTCTACTGAAATCTTGACATGGCTAAATAGCATATATAGAAATAACATGACATTAAAACAGGTAAAAAACTGGTCCTTTTGGGAGACCCCCTATCTTGACTGACCCCTTTTGGAGACCCCACTTTTGACATGCGGCTCCTGTCTGAGCTGCTAGATTGCGTTCAATTTAAATGCATGTATAGGTGCCAATTTTGCTAAAAGAAGGCATATGATCTAAGTGCATATTTTGAAGTAAAAGTATGCTTATCTATAAATAGACAGATAATATGCATTTATCTTGAATTGGGGATGTTTGTATGCTTAGAATCAGGGGTCTCCAGGATTTTGGCCCTCGCGGGGGCTGGATAGATAGCAAATCGCTCCTCCGGAGGGATAGATAGCTGAAAAACTTTTCTGGGGGGGGGGCTGGCGGGGGCACAATATATAGGCTTTTTCAAGGTTAAGAAGGCAGAAAGGGGAAAAAATCTCTAAGAATCAGTTAAAAGTAGCCAAAAGTAGGTATAAAATGGCTAAAAATAGGTATATAACCATGTATATAGCCGGAAAGCACGTTTTATGAAGGTGAAAAACTATCAAAAGGTGCGAAAATTGGTGATTTTGAGCGAAAATTGGGGCAAAATTTCTCAAAAACCACTCCAGATAGATAGATAGCTGAGCGATTTGGGGGGGGTCTTTGGGGGTAGTAGCCAAAAATTTTGCCTCTGGATAGATACATAGCTGAGCGGCCTCCGGGATAGATAGATAGCTGGCCGATTTGGGGGGGGCAGCCCCCCCCAGCCCCCCCCCTAGGAGACCCCTGCTTAGAATTCTTCCAAAAAAGTGTTGCACAATATGAGGCCTGTGTTGTAATTCTAGTGATATTGTTTCAGGATTCACTCACGTTGATAGAAATAGTCCTCTTTGATAAATATTTCACATAAAACAGGAATCTGAACAAAAGAATGACATCTATCCAAATGTCACTTTTAACTGGCATTTATAAATAGTGATCTCACCACCCTCCTAGAATCCGGTTCCTTTCAAATCAGTTGAGAGGCTCAAACTCAAAGGTTGCGTAATTGCATCTTCTCTTGCCTTATGCAAGCCAGGGGGGGGGGGCAGCTATATTCTCAGCTCGCAGCTCCATTTTCATGAGTGCAGGGCAACGCAATATCTCGCAGTTTTTTTTCCGCCCCGTGAACCGCATTATGTGTACGCGTTGCACGGTTTTGTGGCCGCTTGCAAGGTTCGGTTCACTTTCAACCGGGTTTTTCGGTTCCATTCGAGTAGAAACCTATTATCTGAGGTACTGGTATGATGGGATATTTCTTGGGAATTGGGACTGGGACCGTGCCACTTAAGGATCTTGGGATATATAGGTATTGTGAATATTCAGTGAAAAATGTAATGTTTGATGTTGTATTTACTCATGATATCGCTATTTGGATATTTTTGAGAATCTAAAATTAATTCTAAAAAAATGGTGATGCAAATTGATAAACCAGCATCTGTAGGAAATTAATTCATAAAGGCCCATGAAATTGTGCTGACTACTACAGCCACATGAATGTGGGTGATGCACATTTGCACTGCACTGCCATGTGAAATAACTATAAATTTCACATCTGAGTGTTTATAGCTTCATATAAGTACCTATGGTTGGGGTACATTTATGTAAATTTATGTACATAAATATGTAAATAATGGTACGCAAGTGGGCAAAATCCATTAACGAAGCATTTAGTTATGGTTTTCTAGTTAATGAATTATAATTTATGGAACAAAATTTCAATGATGGGAATCATGTCACGTGTCATGGAAAATGTTTCTGCCATTGGATATATTTCACCCAGGTAGTAAAATATGAGCACCTTTATTCACATTTGCAGATCACAAGAGTATGCCTAATCATAAGATTGTAGACTACACCAAAAAGCATTCTCATTTTCAAAATCTCAAATTTGAGATGAATGGGTTGAGAAAACGAAAGTGTACATCCGTACAAATAAATACTTCCACATTTGGGACCGATTCAAAATCTTAATGCAATAACATCCATCCTGTACGGGCAATAATGCGCCGTGTGCCATTCGCAATGAATTGTCAACTGCCAAAAAGTTGTCATTATTCATTGTTTGGACTTCTGTCATGGCTTTTTAAGGACTATGTGGCCCATTATTCACACAAATTCCACTTCTGTGAGCTTCCATTGTGAACTATTTTTGGCTCACTAGTTTCTCCATTGCAAATTTCAATCATTATTTTCTTTCGAAAGACAAACAGTTGCCAATAAATTAGTATACTTATTTACCTAATAAATTTCATAGTGGACTTTCCTACCCAAACACGTAAATATACAAAAGGGGAACTCATTCATTGGGAGCACAATTTTGTTCGGTGATTATACATTTGCCAGGATTATGGCGCCAAACGCCTCAAACTCCATGGCGCCAGCGCCAAACACAAAAAATCACTAAAATTCACGTTAAAAGGCAGCACACATCCCAAATAGGGGATATTCAAGGGAGGGGATTTTTTTTGAGGATTTGCGGTAGAAAATGTATAGTGCCAACGACAAGCAATTGCATTTTTCCAGCATGAAATGCATTGTTCCATTAATGAAAAGTAAACACCAGTTGAATGTTAGCAAATTTTGTGCAAATGCAAAAGTACGCATTTGCATCGACGTTGGATCTCATTAGCTATGCAAATTGAATTTTTGCGCACGCCGAATCGAACAAAAAGCTCATTATTCTGCAATTTTCATTTCTCCCATCTAGGTAAACATAAATATATTGTTTGATCAATGTTTTTGACTTGACTTTTTGACTGATGGGTTGATTTTATCAATTTACAATGGTCATACTCTATATTTAAAGTTCAATATTTTATTTATCATATTCATCAAGATGACACTGTAGAAAACATCAGGACTGGCAAGCGTGACATTTTCATGCATCGTCAATTTCATGATAAAATATAGTAATTATCATGGTGGGATTAAAGTTTGTAATGAGTAGTTACTTTATACTTCAGTTGACATAAATACACGTGGTGAGTCAAATCTAAATATAAAAGAACCTGAAAAAATATAAAAGAGTGAAATCTAAATCTAAATGCCCCTAGAACCGTTATGTGTCAAGTCAATTCAGTGTGACAAACATCAAAAGTATATGTATAATTGTTCTGCTGCTTATGCTTTTAAAAAGCTTGTTTTGATGCTTATTGAAACTATTCATGTCACACATGCTGAAAGTTCTGTCATTTAAGTCATGTAATGATGACATATTCTGAATAAAAACTGAATTTTTATAAACTGTGGATAAATAGGGAGCTAAAAAGGCAAATTTTCTAAAGTACTCACTGCATATAATACCTACAAACATCAAAAAGTGTATTATTTAGAAATTTGGGATGAACTTGACAAAATGTACATATGTATTTATACCATGTATACGTGCTCTTTGTGTGTGATCATCTGAGATCTGTCAGAAGTGCCAAGACATTCCTATGCTAATTGCCTTGCTTTGAACATGTCGAGTAGACACACACACACACATAACGTATTTCCTCGAAATACCCCCCTCGAAATACCCCCTTCGAAATACCCCCCCCCTCAAAATGGGCACTAGGAATTTATAACCCCCCCCCTCGAAATGCCCCTCCCCCCAAATTTAGTATATACGGAACGTACATGACAAAATGTGCGGTTTGTGATCGGGGCAGTGCAGAACACACTTAAAAACAATGACTGTGTTACCTGAGAACAGGGTTTATGCCGTCTACAACTTATACAAGTCTATAGAGTCTTAAATATGGCAGTTTTTGTTGCATTTTCAACGTCTGCGTACGTTTCAAACGACAATTTTGTACTGGGATTTCAAAAAATTTCTGGCGAAATAATAACCCCCCCTCGAAATACCCCCCTCGTTTAACCCCCCCCCCCTCAAAATGTCCACTCTGATAAAACCCCCGGGGGGTAATTCGAAGAAATACGGTACACACATACACACACATACACATACACGCACACAAACACACCACAAGTTTCATGATAACTAATGCATGCTCGCATTGGGGCGAGCTAAATGCCTGGTTGCATCACTCGGCCCTTTGGGAAGAAACTAATTTGCGGCCTATTTGTTAGCATCTTCTCAAGGTTGGATCCATGCTCGAATGCAACATGCGGCATGCAATTACAATCGGCTAATGGAGTTGTTCGGGCACCGCATGGCTTTACTCGTTGGACCGCTAAGTGTGCGCCCAATATTACTTATGTCTTAGTGTTAAACGTGAGAACAGGATACTTATGCACGCGTTTTCATAAAAAAAATAAGGCGGGGTCGCGTACAAGCGACGAATGTTTCTTTTCTGAAACGTTTTTGGAACAATGTTAATTTTATTACGGATGACGTCATGGTGGCGTGTTAACTTCAGAAAAATGCATTGTATGCGGTCCGCAGAGTATAACATAAATTTGTGGCACGCTTTGTGTTTAGTTAATCAATACCCTGAAGATTTGAGTACGCAGTTCAATTTTGGTTTTAACTGACAGCAAAGGTACACCCGGTTCAAAGAAAAAAATGGAAACTCACGAGATTTGGTGTGTTGAAGTAGTATAAAATGTCTGTATCGTGTATTAAATTGAATAAATTAGTAGCCTGAAGATTGATTAAAAACATATTAGATACTAATAATAATGTAGATTTGGGTGGTGAAATGAAGGCTCTAAATCTCAGACCATAGCGTGTGTAGTTTTCATGATAAAGCTATTATGACCTCTCTCAGGTAAAGTACAAAGTTCCTTCTAAAATAAAAGCAATTCCGCCGCTAACATTTACATGACCGGGCCATTTGCAATGATTGATATTGTTCATTTACATTGTAAAGCATACACATGAATGTAGGCATACACACATATTTATATACACCTGGGGGCATTCCCAGACCCTGTAAAAAGCCCTGTAAAATGTCAAATGTCATGCAAAGTGTCAAAAGTCATGGAAAATGCCCTGCAAAATGGCAACTCGGTTGCCATTTTTCAGGGCATTTTCCATGACTTTTGACACTTTGCATGACATTTGCCATTTTACAGGGTCTCGGAGTGGCACCTGGGAGTAGGCTTTCACTTGACATTAATGATTTCGCTTTAGTGTCATGCAATATCAAACAGGGTATGAAATAGTTTAAAACATGATCTACACACCTCTCTGAACTTACCTTTTGCGAAATTATCGTCGCGTGTTAATAGGAAATTAACCTCCCTTGTGCTGGGGATTTTCATTTGTAGTTTAGTATAGACATTACATTGATTAAAAACATGATTTTAGTCTGAATATATTTTAAGTGCGTTGGGGATTTTTTTGAATAAAATATTTTTTGAAAATGCACGAAGTGTTTATAATTGATAAATCGAAAATGGGTCAGTGTGGGATGAATATCTCAACTGACCCAACTAACAATTGCAAATTTATATGTCATACTCACATCAAGAATCTTTTGCAAAACCTACAAAAAAACATTAACCTACAAAAAGCAAAAAACCTCCCACTGAAAGGCCAATTGGCAACCGCCAAAAAAGTGGGGACGCACACAAATCGAAATCAATGCAGCATGTAGACGGCGGCCAATCAAATACATTGAATAGTACGCTTGCTGCCAGCTAACGGCGCATGTGATGCGTGATGCCATGCTTTACGCCCTTGACAAGTGCGCACGTGTCAAGTGGGGGGGGGGTGACTTGACACTTGACAAGTGGAATGTCACTTGTTTTTTCGTGTGTAATTTATGTGGAGGCGGTAAATCGGATATAGAGTATTGGACACATGATACCGATCAGGGGTTTTGTGGATTTCGACCCCCCGCGGGGGTTCATATAGATAGTAAATCGCTGCTCCGGAAGGAATAGATAGCTGGGAAAAAATTTTTTTTGGGATTGGGCTTCACGGGGGTTCAATATATAGGTTTTTAAAAGGTATAGAAGGAAGAAAAGGGGAAAATCGCAAAAAGTAGGTGAAAATAGGTATGTAAGCATATATAGTATACAAAATAGCTGAAAATAGGCAATGACACACATAAAGTGGCGTTTTAGAAGGAGAAAAATTATCAAAAATATGAAAATTAGCGATTTTGAGCGAAAAATGGGTCAAAATGTCTCAAAAGTGGCTACAGATAGGTAAAAAGCTGACGATTTGGGCTGGGGGAAGTTCAGGGGATAGTAGCCAAAAAAATTTGCCTCCGGGATAAATAGATAGCTGAACGGCCTCCGGAATAGACAGATAGTTGGCGGATTAGGGGGGGGGGTAACCTCCCAACCCCCTCCTAAACCCCTGAAACGGATACTTGTTTCCATCCAGATTTTAAATGTTGTGTCACAGAAGATGTTCCAATGCACACACCAATTCATTTTCGTGTGCACTTGAAAATTGCCCTGCGATCCGTCAACTAAAATCTGAGTTGACATTTAAACCAGTTGACACCCAGTTTGTGCAGCGCCAATGAACACGCCTGGGTGATTTGTGCGAGCGCCGGGCATAGCACATAGTTCGTCCCGTGAGAAGTGCGCTCGACATGGACACTATGGCTGGTGACATACGTACACGCATTTACACTCGGACACCTTGTGAGTTACTCTTGGATATGTCTATATGGAACTTGAAACCCGGAACGGAACCCGACCCGATTCGGATGTCGGGTCTGAAATTTTTGTTTGCTTTCGACGCATTTTTGATGAACATATTTATTTCCATGAGCTGAAATTGGACGAACTGTTTGATATGTTTTTGAAGTTCGATCGAAGGAACTTCTAAACAGACGGATAGAAATGTCAATGTGTGATAAAGCAAAAATTAAAAACAAACGATTTTCTAATATTTTTACCTGATATATTTAAATTCAAATATCTATTAATCCATAAATATATGGGTTTTTTTCAGGAAATGTGTTTGAAAATATAAGTGAAAGTGTATTTGTGTCCGTCGATATAAACTAAAACTCGACCTTGAATACCTATTTCAGCGTTGCACCGCACGAACGTTTCGTTAAACGGAAATACCTAGATCCTTTTATTGGGCTCAGAGATAATTGCATGTTGCTAATTAGGAGTTCCGACAGCTGTACTGCTACGTGCTACTAGCATCGAAAAATCTCTGGAAGATTTGTACGTATTGAAATATAGGTTTAAAATGATAAAATAAATTATTATATAAAAATGAGATTATTTGTAAATATTTATATTCTTTCCGTATTTTTCGAAAGGGATTTAATTATTTTTGAGAGATTTTCTGAGATTTCGAAGAATATCATAAAAAATGAAAAATTTAATTTTTATATTTTTCTGGAATTTTTTCAATGGTATGAGTTATGCTATGCTACAAAGGAAAGCGCACGCAAAATGAGCTTTTTCACATGAGAAAATAGCATGTTTAATGATGGAATGAATCAATGTCATTTCTACGGTTTGTCGCCGCAACTGCAATCTATCCACACCACAAAATGTACGAAAACCACAAGTTCGGTCTGAATTTTCTGTCACAAACTTCAACAGAACGAAATTTAATGGTGCATCTTTTGACATTCATCTCGCCTTGCCACATGGCGACAGCCAAATTCCTATATAAACTTGGAAGTTACGTTTCCACTTTCAGATGATTAAAATTGCCAATTTTGGCGGCAGTTGGCATCGTATGTCAATATAATTAGGGTTTTTCTGCTTGGCAGACATAAATCGAGCTTGTATTTGCCGAAAATTTGTGCATCGACTCAAAAAGTTCGCCTTTTTAACATACACACATAAATAACACATAGTATATATATACTTAGGTAGATTCCAATAAAATTTCACGCGGCACATTTTCTGGTTCCGTGTGCTTTTCACGCAACGTTAGATCAGACACTAATGTAAAAGCTGCCAGCGAAATACAAATTTATAGCTGCGGTGCCTTCGAGAAATTCAATAAATGTCACTGCATCATGATACGGCCATAAAGCTTACCGTAATCTCATGAATTGATTGACCCGTTTTGTTTTAATTTTTCACGTTTCCCTATTCATTTAGGACTCGTTTCTGAAATAATATTTCAAAATACAAAAACAAATTCTCCCATGGAATTCAATCCGACGGAATATTCCATTAGACATCCTTGGAAGTTTGCAAATGAAATGCTTATACATTCTCAGCCATGCACGGAGATGGCATGCGATATCACATGTAAGCAAAGCATATTGCACTGGTATAGTGCCAGGGGTCTCCAAGATTTTGGCCCTCGCGGGGGCTGGATAGATAGCAAATCGCTCCTCCGGAGAAATAGATAGCTGGAAAAATTTTCTGGGGGGGGGGGCTCGCGGGGGCAAAATATATAGGCTTTTTCAGTGCATAGAAGGTCGAAAGTATGTAGAAAAAATCGCTAATAATCGGTAACAAGTGGCCAAAAGTAGGTTTAAAATTGCTAAAAACAGGCATATAACCATGCATATAGCCGGAGAGCACGATTTTGAAGGTGAAAAACTATAAAAATGTGCGAAAATTGGGGCAAAATTTCTCAAAAACCACTCCAGATAGATAGATAGCTGAGCGATTTGGGGGGTCTTTGGGGGTAGTAGTCAAAAATTTTACCTCGGGATAGAGCGATAGCTGAGGGCTCGGGGATAGATAGATAGCTGGCGGATTTGGGGGGGGGGGGCAGCCCCCCCCAGCCCCCCCCCCTAGGAGACCCCTGTATAGTGCTGAGGCGGAAAAGCGCTGCGAAAATGGCACAAACGCCAGGGATGAATGGCGCCATCAATTACACCATTAAGCGCTTCTTAATAATATGAAGCCAGCGCATTGGCGCCATGAAAACCAGAGTCGGGGGGAGGGGGTTGAAACAGAAATAAACGGGGGGGGGGGGGTTAAAACAGAAAGTCAAAAGTGTGCAGAATCTTGCAGCTATTTGGTTGCGGCAGAGCGCTCACAAAAATAAAACATCAAATTACTGTCAATGTGTTATTACTATTGTCATTTCTAGAATGCCGGGGACAGTCCCGCACCCTGTAAAGCATAAAATGGCGTGTCATAGGTCATGTAAAATGTCAATTAAAACGTTTTTTTTATGATCTTTTGACATTTTTGCAAGAAATTTGTCTACCTAGTTTAAATGACATTTTACATGACATATTAATCATATTGCTATACACTTTACAGTATGCGCAACTACCAGCCTTTTTCGCCAACCCAACCCAAACGTGCACCACTTACCGAACACCCCACCCACCCCCTTCCAGGACGGCGTCTCCCTGACCGCAGACAGTCTAAACGACACGGGTCGTTTCTTAAATGACGCACATCAGGTGCAAATCGGCCTGGCGCAAGTGGACTTGCACGCGGGCAGGTATACCTGCGTGGCGACAAATGAAGCTGGGAGGGTAGAGAAAGATATGCTCGTGGATGTGCTGGGTGAGGGGGGATTGTTTGAGGGTGGGAGAGTTTTTTTAAATTTTGTAGAAAGGTTTTGTTTGTTAGAATGGATTTATGCTGGCGTGAAATAAAGGCGGGGCTTATCAAATACAAATTTTAAAAAATTTGCAAATTTCCATTTGTGTCACGCATACTAGCTGACCCCTGGTCAACCTAACACCCTACTTTATCCTTGTTTCAGTTGACGAAAACATCGTTTCTCGCAACATTCAATCACATTCTCCACATTATACGCCCCCTCCCAGAATCGCCGACGATAGGCCCCGCCCCCGACGCGTACGAAGTGGTCGAAAACCAGACGATAACCATGCACTGTCCCGCTTCGTCGGACACGGCGCAGATCCAATGGCTTCGCAACGGGGTGCCGCTGGCAGCTGGACCCAGACACATTTTGTCCACTGAAAGCGTCGCCATTGTGGGCGGAGTCGGGCAGGTGCCAGTCCCAGACCATGTAAAATGCCCTGAAAAATGTCAAATGTCATGCAAAGTGTCAAAAGTCATGTCAAATGCCCGGTTAAATGGCAAACACGTTGACTTTCGACACTTTGCAGGACATTTGACATTTTACGAGGGCATTTTACAGGGTCCGGGACTGCCTCAGGGCGGCAAGCCCATTGGTGGATTGCACGGGCGGAAAATGCACGTGTTAAATGCGATTGTCAGTGATACTGGTAGATATACTTGCGTTGTGAGTAATGAGGCTGGGAAGGAGGATATGGATGTGCAGCTAGATGTTCTCGGTGTGTTTTTGTAATTCTTTTTTATGTGGGGAGTTTAATTGCAATGTTTGGGAAAATAAGTTAAAAAACAATAATTGTAAAACGAGTAAAACAAATTATAAAATCCCGGAACCAACATTACGGGTTATTGAGTAAAAGTGTGGAGCGCATAAATATTTTTCGCAGAATCATACCATAATTTAATGAATACCATCTTGTAATAAATTTCGTAATTAATCATTCCATAGTAAAAATGAAATATCATGATGAAAGAAACTGTGTAAATTGTGGTTCATTATTCAGATGGGTTATGGTAGGTTTCCATTCTAAGTGTGATTTCGGCTAAGTATATGAAAAAAGTGTGCCAATGAACAAACGGCCTGCGTCCTAGCATAAAAGTATGATGAAACTAGTGATGTAAAAGCGCTTGGCGCCAATATTCTGGCGTTTTGAACATCACCAAAATAATAAACAATATTTACTACTGGCATATTTTGAAACCTCCTCAACAACCCCCAAACCTCTCGCAGTGCCGCCCCGCATAGTGGGCCGGCCGTCCTACGTGTCGCGCGAGGCGATCATCAACCAAACCGTGCAGCTCGAGTGCCGCGCCACCGGCATACCCCCTCCCGTCGTTTCTTGGCGCCACGATGGCAACCCGTTGGCGCCGGCGCCAGAAAAAGGTGCTGCCAATGGCGCCGAACTGCTAGCCAATGGTACCGTGCTGCGTTTGACCGGCGTGCAGTTGGATGCGCAGGGACGGTATACTTGCGAGGCGAGTAATAAAGTGGGCAGGGCAGAGGCTGATACGTATTTGGGCTTGAAAAGTGGGTTGGGGGTTGTTTTGGGTTCGGTGGGTCTTTTGGGGGGTTAGATTACTGTTCGGTATCAAAATTGAGTAGATGCCCTCAAAATCAAAATTAATATGCTTATAGAAGTAAATATTTATACAATGTTGCATACTGATATCATTCAGAAAGATAATCAGAGAGAATTGTTCTTTTTTCTGCATCAGAAATCACTTAAATCCCTCTGATAAATCCAGAAAAAATCTAAATATTTATTTATCTTATTTTTATTTAATTATAATATATTTATATTTGCTGATTCACTCGGGGTTTTTTTGGATCAAATCATTAACAAAAAATAACACTTTGAATGCCAGCAGCTCACCATAAACTTTTTTCTTGCAGCGCCGCCTAAAATCGCGCCTGGTGAATCGATTGTAAAAACAGTGCTGGGAGATGGAAGGACTATCAGATGCGAAGTTGTTGGCAAGCCCAGACCCACGGTCTCATGGTTGGTTGTTTTTTTTGTATTTTTGATTTTTGGGCAAAATAGAAATGAATGTAGTTTGAGAACCTCTTAATCACTCTTCCTGTGGTAAATTTGTCACTCTCCTATTTTGGTACTCTGTCAAGTGGCAATTTTTACAGAATGTCCCAAATTTCACAGACATCTTATTTTAGTTACTTGTCACTTGAACAGGCGTTTATATTTTCCGCGTGAAAACTAAAGTTGTCAACTGAAAAATCTGTCTGAAACGCGAATTATTTTGTTAACGCATAATTTCTGCACATTGCAAACAACAGCTGGCGGCGATCAAATGTATCAAATCATTACTGTAAACTGAGCAGTATTCAGTGGATCATTACCTACAGTTGACCACTGACCGACGGTCAACTAGTTCACGGCCCAACAGCCACCCATCAATCATTTCCGATCCCCCTCTCAACCCCCCCCCCACTCAGGCTGCGCAACGGTCAACCGTTCACGTCGGCGCTGATGCAGTCCTCGCTGAACGTGCACTACATGCACGTGGTGGACGCGACGCTGCAGGACGCCGCCAGGTACACTTGCGTGGCCAAGAACGACGCTGGAAGTGCGAGCAGGACTGTGGAATTGAAAGTGTTGGGTTAGTGAAGTTGTGGTTTGGTGGGAAAAGTGTGATAGTTTCATGTTTTGGTGGCATTTAAGTTGGTGGAGAAGTGTTAAGGAAAGTCGTAAGTTTCGTGTTTCTTGCCGGCTGATAAGTGGCGGCAAGTTTACGTAAACCCACAAGTAACGATGGCAAACCCTTCTTGTAAAAAGTGTTTAAATTTTTAAGTGTTTTTTCCTCTAAAATGTCTTTTCGAATTTTTGCCTGGAAATAATTGTGGAATTTTTTGGCGAATTGCGTATACATCTTTATATTTTACGGTTTTCTAAACTGTTACCGCAGCAGACACATTAGCAAAATGTTGTTCTGCCGTTACAAACTGAAGCATGTGAAATTGAATGTTTGATTTTTCTCTCCATTTAATACGCATTTTTTTATCAAAAACACTGAAAAAAAACGATTTTTAAGTGTTTTTCCTCGGGGTGAAAAAAAATAAAAATAAAAATAAAATCAAGATGTTTTCGAACTTTCGAATTTTTGTTTGCGATCGTTACTCACAATTCAAGTGAAAGAAAGTTTTAAAGTAAACTTGTCACATACCTACAATAAAATCCCCCCCAGTCCCCCCAATAATCGAGTCCGGCGAGCGGGTGGTCTGGGTGTCCGAGAACGGGACCGTCTCCATCGACTGCTTCGCGTCGGGCACGCCCGCGCCCGAGTTGAGCTGGTGGAGGGCGGGCAACAAAGTGCACGACATCGAGGGCAAGGTGCAGATTGTGGGCGGGGGCAATAGGTTGATGATTATGGGCGCTAGGACTGATGATGAGGGCAGGTATACGTGTGCGGCGGTTAATGAGGCTGGTGAGTGGGGGGGGGGAGGTTTGATATTTTGGGTTTTGGGGTGGGGTGTTGATTTGTGGGATCATTGAAATTCATTGACTGATTGGTTTATTTATTGGTTAAAAGATTGGTCAATTAGTTTGTTCGTTGATTTATCAATTAATTAGTTGATTGATTTATTTATTAATTTATTGACCCGGTCGATTTATTGGTTGATTGATGTAGTCATTGATCTGATAAACCTATCCATAAAAATTGACATTTGATAAATTTCAGTATGCAAAAAAATTTGTCAGAATTTTCACAACCATCGCAAACCACCCCCCCCCCCCTAAAACACCACAAAATTCACTCGCAGATGAAGCTACGGCCGATTTCATGGTAGAAGTTGCGACAGTGCCGAAATTCCGCGATTTGCAACCCGAATCGAAAGCTGCTCGCGGAGATATCGTCAGGATCGAGTGCAAAGTCGATGCCAAACCCTCAGCAGAGATCGAGTGGTTTAAGGGTCAGTTTTCGGTGGGGGTTGTTGAATGTTAATGAATGTGACTTTTTTTCACACACTTTGAATGAAAATTGAAGCATTATTACCATTTAAAAATTGTTTATTTCGAGAAAAGATTAATTAATATAGTCTGAAACATGTCCCAAATTGAAAATGAACTTATATTTCGCTCGAAAACGAGGAAAAATATTTATAAAATATAAATGCGCAATTTGTTTCCTGATATAAAAACATTTTAAACTGTCGACTGTTATGGTAATTGTCCATGATCTCATTTTACCCCCCCCCCCCCGCAGGCGGACGTCCGATCGGCGAGCGGCCCAACGTGATCTTGTCGCCGCGCGGCGAAACGCTGATGATACTCAACGCGCAGGTGTCCGACGCGGGCAGCTACAGCTGCGCCGCCAAGAACAAGGCCGGCAGGGCCGAGGCCCAATTCGCTGCTGTGGTCATGGGTACGTTTTTGACGGGTTACCCGAAACCCGAAACCCGAACAGTTGCAACTCACTGACCCTGTTAAATACCTTGATCAATGTTATTTGTAATGCAATGTGTCAAAACTCATGTGCAGTATCATGTAAATTGTCGAACGTCCGGCAATTTTTTTTTATTTTACAGGGTCTGGTACATGGTTCAATCGCGTTAAATCGATACCCGATTGACGATTTGAAACTGAAAAAAATGTGTGAAAAATTTATTGTTAGAAACGGTGTGGGGTTGAGGTTCGGTTTCAAGTTGGCATCATGCCAAAATGGGGGATGGCTAAAATAGATTACATTTGATGGCAATTTGAGTGACTTTTACAGTGCCGCCGCACATCGACGAGCAAATCGATCAGAGTCCCCGCGTGGTTGAAGGCAGGGATTTGTTGGTCACCTGCCCAGTGTTGGGCATCCCTGATCCCGAGGTATTATTTTGGTTGTCAACTTTTTTGTCAATATTTTGATGATTTCGATTATTTTGACAGATTGTTTGACTGAGGCGACACTGGATTTGGTTTGATGGTAAATTTCGACGCTTTTACGCTTCGCACTGCACACTTTCCTCATACTGTCCCACTACTTTCGATAGAGCACATTCTTTCTGTACTGCACCAGAATTATATCAACACATTGGCAGTCACAATATTCTTGGCAAAAAATCCAATGTTTGCACAAACTTCTCTACTGTAAATTCATTTCACTCTGGTTCCTTTCTAGTGACATTTTCACATCAAATACACCAAAAAAAAACTTAAATCCTCAGGTCACCTGGCACAAAGATGGCGAGCCAATAGACATTGAGCCCGACTCCGCCTACTCTATTGAAAACGAAAAGCACCTGAAAATCATGGTGGTTGATGCGGATAAGCATGCGGGACGTTACACTTGCAAAGCGAAAAATGAGGCTGGTGAATTGGACACTGACTACGCTGTTGCCGTGATTGGTTGGTTTTGTGGGCGGAGCTTATTTTTGACCTTTTTTGTTTACCGGATTAATTGACGGCTGACAAGTGCGGCACTTCTCAAGTGGTCAGTTGGAGGCAATTGTAAGCAATTGATCCTATAAAATGTCAAATGTCATGCAAAGTGTCAATTGTTGTGACAAATGTAAAGTAAAATTCAATTGTAATGTCAATTCGGTAATAAAATCTTTTCTATTTTTGTTTTGATTGACATTTTGCATGACATTTGACACTTTAATTTACACTACACAGTGTGTGGGACTACCCGATTTATTTTTGACCATAGTTTTATTTTTACGAACAACTATTATAAAAATTCACAATTCAATCATCCCCAAACCCCAGGCAAACCTAAATTCGGCACGGGCGCCACGCTCGAGTACGAGGTGATCGAGGGCGACATGCTGCAGCTCAACTGCGAGCTGGAAGACCCGACGGGCGCGACCGCGGTTGGCAGCGTGCCAACTGAGATCACCTGGCTCAAGGGCAATGAACCCGTGTACTTGGACAGCAACTTGTGGGTGTCACGCGACAGCAGACAGTTGACTGTGAGCAAAGCCAGTTTGGAGGATGGTGGAAGGTCGGGTATTTTTCTGTTGGGTTTGAGGCTGGAGCTATCCTATATTGGATGAATATTCTTTAAGATGCTCGATGTATGGTGTGGAGTTTTACATCATTTTCAGAGAAGTTTGAAATAATCGACATAGACATTGTACTCTTCACAATTAACCCAAACTCGCACAATTATCATAGATACCTCGCATCAAAAAATATCTCAGGGAGATTAAAAAATGTTGTATATGTTTATTTTTACAGTGTTTTAGGTAAAGTTTTTTACCGGATTTTCCAGAGAGATTTAATAATGATTTGACCCATTGAAAGATTTTCTGAGATTTTGATTTTTGAGATCTCATTTATTTTTATTTTTGATGTTCTGGCTTTTTCTTGTTAGATAAAAGTACATTTTTATCTTCGAACGAATTAATGATACATACATTTTCAAAATCAACCATTTCCAACTAGGGTTCAAACGGGATTGACTTTTCGGGATCGGGATCGGGATCGGGATTCACTTTTTGAGATTTCGGGATCGGGATCGGGATCGGGATTGGGGTTTCGGGATCGGGATCGGGATTGGTTTTTCGAGATTTCGGGATCGGGATCGGGATCGGGATTGGCCGGGATTGGGGTCACGGGATCGGGATCGGGATTGGGATTGGGATTTTTCCGGGATCGGGATTGGGTTATAGGGATAGATATTTTGGCCATTTTTCTGGCATTCACAGTTGTTCATAAAGGTCTCAAAACACTGTTGGATGCCAGAAAAGTGGCATAAAATTGACACTGGGGGTTTGCATCCACTTTTTTGCATGCAGAAACGTCATTATTTCACTTTTTATAATTTCCACTAATTTTTCCGGGATCGGGATCCCGGACTTGGGAGTTTCTCGGGATCGGGATCGGGATTTCAAAATTTTCGGGATCGGGATCGGGATTGGTATTTTTGGATTTCGGGATCGGGATCGGGATTGGGGTTTCGGGATCGGGATCGGGATCGGGACTGGTAAATCCCGGAATTTCACGGGATCCGGGATCGGGATCGGGATCCCGTTTGAACCCTATTTCCAACCCCCCCCCCCCCCGCAGATACTCGTGCCGCGCGAGCAACGCAGCCGGCAGCGCGTCCATCGACATGACCGTACGCGTACTCGTACCCCCGTCCATCGACAAGTCGAACATCATCGGCAACCCCCTGGCCGTGCTCAACCGCACCATCACGCTAGAGTGCCCCGCCAGCGGCATCCCCAAGCCCGAGCTCAGCTGGACTTTTGATGGGGTGGATGTGGTCAACGCGTTGACTGAGTTGGTTGGGGGGGGGCATGGGAGACTATTCAGGAATTTGTCAAGTGTGGTAAATGTGATATGAAGGGTAAGAGGTAGGTTAAAGTTAGCTAAAAATAAGTACCGTATATCCTCGAATAAGACCCAATGGGCGTTATTTTTCGTCAGAATCTTTGAGGAGGAGTTATTCAAGAGGGGGAGGGGGAGGGGGAGTTTTCCCCTCGGAATTGCAATATGTATCTGTTGTCGTAGACTTATATTCTTTTGTATTTCCACTTTCACACACTGCCCAGGTGTTGCATTATTTTGTCTGTCTGACTTCATTGATTGTCGTTTAAATTGACCCAACATTTTTTCCATCTATCACAGATGGGGGGGGGGGATATTTCATGGGAGGGAGTCATTCAAGGGGGTCTTATTCGAGGATGGAAATGGGCACTAAATAACGAAACCTAGCGATTTGATGGTGGAAATGGGCACCAATCAGTGATTTTGAAATAAAATTGGGAAAATTTGTCAAATCGATTAGATACCTAGCTAGTATATTTGGGGGTGGGTTTGGTTCAGGAGATAGTACCTGAAGATTTGCTTTGGTATTGAAACTAGTGGGGCAAATCCAAGTCAACTTCAACTCGCTCATATCCATCAACTCAGGGAGGACGGGCGCGTGTCCCTGCTGAACGGGCACCAAACGCTCATGATCAAACCGGTGCGCGTGTCCGACGAGGGCCGCTACACGTGCAACGCCATCAACAAGGCTGGAAAAGCCATGCACGACTTTGACCTCACCGTTCTCGGTTGGTGCTCGTGTTTGGCGTGTGCGAGTTGTCTGGCGGCATTCACGGACCCTTTAAAATGTAAAATGTCATGGAAAGTGTCAAAAGGCATGTAAAGTTTCCTGTGAAATGGCTCACATCTTTCGGCTCCCTCATTGAACAACTCGTATTCTCAATTTCTGCATTTTGCGGTTTTTAACACTCCATTCTCGTTTATAAAATATAATTGTTCCAAAAATTGAAGAGAAAAAAAACGTTTTTCGTTTTTCATAGTTTTTTTGCGGTAGTGTATGTTTGTTTCAAGTAATCTGCGCTGTCCGCGGAGTAAATTATGCATCATGTATTTATTGGATTTGGTGCATATTTATTTTATATAGATCATGTACAAACAGAGTACGGTATATAAATATTTTCGAGCTTACTATCCACAGCAATCACGTGTAAATTCACGTTACATGAGAACAGTTAAGGGGTCCTGCTCTAGAATGAGCCTTATAGGTTCCATCGATTTGCTTTCCTGTAATTGGGTCAACACACCACCGACTTCCAGTAAGAAAATACGATTGCTCGCGTTTGAAGTTACCTGAAATGTTGTTTGTTTTTTAGCCGAAAAACTGTTTGTTTATTTGAAATTTAGCCGGATAACGGAAAATCATTCGGAAAAAAACGGAAATAGAAAAAAATTAAACGGAAAAAATTTACCTGCGTAAACGAAAAGTTGACACCCTAATCATAAGCACTCATCTAATGCTCTCAAAAATGGTACTGCCCTGTCTGGTTTGGTGTTAAATAAGGTTCATGAAAAAACACTTACCGTTTTCATCACACCGCGGAAAGGCTACGTCCATAATTCTGAACTCTAGTTTACCATTCTCATATATATATCCAGGATGAGTATACTTCCGCATGGCTTCTTCTAAGGCACATTTTCCACCTGAATAAATCATGTTTTGGAACAATGCAAAAACTTGAACCAGCAGGGAGGGAGCTATCAAATCATTAAATACTCTATTCTGGATGCGATGTCATTCTATGTTTTGTTCAAATTCATCCCAGTGGTGGTTTGCGATCAAAATCCCAACAATAACAATGCCGGACTTGACTCGCGATGCCTTGATCGCCAAACAAATATACCGTATATCCTTGAATAAGACCCCAGGGGCGTTATTATTTCGTCAGAGGTTTTGGAGGGGGGAGTTATTCAAGGGGGGGTACTATTCAAGGGGGGGAGTTATTTTTTCCTCAGAACTTCCAGGAAAACTTTCACTTTATTCATTGTTTGTATGCATTCCGTCAACACATCTAATGCAGAAAATGACCAGTTCAACAAGAACAAAAACAACGTATCCATCCTAAAATTCGTGTTCATCGGCGTGTAGATATGCATACGCTGCATACACAAAATGTATCTGTTGATCCGTCCCGGCCGTCGGCTAACATTCTTTTCTATTTTTCGTTTCACACACCAAACCCCATTTGCATTCGATGAATCAGCCCAGACATAGCTTTATTTTTCTGTTTGTTTCGTTTTCATTTTCGTGTGTTGCTCATCGATCGTTTTACCCAGAGGGGGGGCTTATTCAAGAGGGGGGAGTTATTCAAGGGGGGGCGTTATTTTGTCCTCACATGGCCAACAGGGGGGTGTTATTCAAGGGGGGGTATTATTCGAGGGGGGGGTCTTATTCAAGGATATACGGTATGTGGTAAAATTTGAACCGAGATTCAATTGCAAACACGGCAAGTTCGGTCACTTTAAATGCTCCTAATACAGTGCCATTATTTGACTTGTACTTTAAAAATGCTGTGTAGTTGTTTCAAAGTTGTAATGAACATTATATTATGGTGCACTGTAAAGTTTCTACAGAAGTGAAAAGCTAAAGTTGTACCCAAATCACATGTGATTTCAAATGAAGTTGAAATCCTATTATGATAAATTGTGGTACTTGCCTGACATCAACTTCTTGCACATCTCTGGTGTGATGGGTCGAAGGTAAAATTTTGGTACATGTCTTGTTTCAGGTACCTCTTCACCAGTTTTTGGGTTTACACACCACTTATACACTTCATGTTGCATCATTTTGTAATCACCTGTGTGAAGCTTTGTTGTAAACAATTTGCATGACATTTTACATTTTAAAGAGCATTGTCTGTGAGTGGCACCAGGTCAAGATAGGGTTCAAACGATCACTTTTCGATATCGATATTCGATATTTTTTCAAAATTTTTGATATCGATATTCGATATTCGATATTTTTTCAAAATTTTCGATATCGATATTCGATACGATATGGACCCTCGATATCGATATTCGATATTCGATACTAAAAAATGGTCGATATTCGATATCGATATTTTCGATATTCGATATTTAGCTTTTGGTATAGCAAGGCATATTTCAAGCAGCATATTGTATTTTCATATGGTTGCAAACATGGTTGATTATCTCTTTACTGAAAAGTACAATTGATTTTAACAGGGTTTACAATGGTCAGAATTAGGGTTCAAACGGGATTGACTTTTCGGGATCGGGATCGGGATTCACTTTTTGAGATTTCGGGATCGGGATCGGGATTGGGGTTTCGGGATCGGGATCGGGATTGGTTTTTTGAGATTTCGGGATCGGGATTGGCCGGGATTGGGGTCACGGGATCGGGATCGGGATTGGGATTGGCATTTTTCCGGGATCGGGATTGGGTTCTAGGGATAGAGATTTTGGCCATTTTTCTGGCATTCACAGATGTTCATAAAAGTCTCAAAACACTGTTGGATGCCAGAAAAGTGGCATAAAATTGACGCTGGGGGTTTGCATGCACATTTTTGCATGCAAAAACGTCATTATTTCACTTTTTATAATTTCCACTAATTTTTCCGGGATCGGGATCCCGGACTTGGGAGTTTCTCGGGATCGGGATCGGGATTTGAAAATTTTCGGGATCGGGATCGGGATTGGTATTTTTGGATTTCGGGATCGGGATCAGGATCGGGATTGGGGTTTCGGGATCGGGATCGGGACTGGTAAATCCCGGAATTTCACGGGATCCGGGATCGGGATTGGGATCCCGTTTGAACCCTAGTCAGAATGAGAAAATCGAAGAAAAAACATGACGAATCAATATGTATCAGACAAACAAAAATTGGTAGATATTACAATTCATACTTATAACCCAATTGTATAAGGGCATGTTGCAAAAAAGCAGCATATCAGCATTTTCTGGCTTCAAATTTGAGATAGGTAGTTCAGTAGGTATGTGGCCAAACCAAATACAAGAAATGTGGAGTAAGCACTCCAACAAAGATGACATTAAATACTTTACTTTTACTCATCAACTTAGATACTATAAGCAAATCAAATTAATCACAAAAAAATAACAACTTAATCAAGGACATTATACAGGTTCGATATATAGAAAATATGGTCGATATTCGATATCGATATTCGATATTTTTTCAAAATTTTCGATATCGATATTCGATATTCGATATTTTTTCAAAACTTTCGATATCGATATTCGATATTCGATATTAAAAAATGGTCGATATCCGATATTCGATATTCGATATTCGATACGATATATCGTTTGAACCCTAGGTCAAGATTCAGGCAAAACAACGTTTGCCATCACTTAAGTGGTGGAAATTACTCATGTGTTATCGTCAGAATACATATTACATACCATTTTCATCACATTGCGGTGACACTTTGTCAGTGGGTGGCTGTGGTAGTCTGTGTGATGGATAACCTCCATCGTGTTTATTAAAGTAAGCTTGTTGTTCATAGGTGTACACATATTGCTCTTGGGCACACGATCCACCTAAATTAAATTTCAACATGTACACTATTCTAAATAATCATGTATTTTTTATGAATTGATTAAACACGCACACACCTGGACAGTCGAATATGTAAACACATTTGCCTGTTTTCTCGTCTCTGATGAACTTAGGTTTTGATTGACAACCGCATTGCGATTTCCCCATTGAGCAGTACTTTTTCAGTTTTTTTGTTGCTATACTCTGACATGACTCCTCCCCACCATCACACCAATCGGGAAATTTGTGGAACTTTTCATAATTTTCGTCATCACACTTAGGGGTATCTGTCAAGGGAGTAAGTTGATCTAACATGTCACAATTTGTGATATTGAGTAATGCCACTGTTTTTTACATTCCTTGGCTTCACACTGCAGACGTTCATTATAAATTTTTTACTACCCACCTTTACATTTGCCTCTGCGTATCACCTTTACATTTGTGCGCTTTACAGTGTTCTCACAATGCATGAAACATCTGTTGGCATATACTTGACTATCACTGCCACACACAGGACGATATTTTTTGGGACATCCACACTGCCCTGGTGGTATCATTGGTGACTCTCTAGTAGTATTTGTGACTGCAGACTTTGCTGGGAATGTTTATCATTTTTATTAGTTTTAAGACTAGAATTTTTTGTGAGTGCAGCGTGGTGGATTGGGGGTGGTTATCAAATAAATTCATCAAATGTTTGTGCCATACCTAGGTTCACAAAACTGTAATTAATTGAATTAACATGGCTGTGTATCACTATGCAACACCTCATAAATATTTTTGTGGTCTTTAGCTCTCTTTTAAGCTACCTTTTCATTTTAATGAAAATACAATTTTTTAGCTACCTAATTTTAAAGGAATGTTGTCAATAACAAGACTTATTTAGCATATCTTGCACATAATTGGGATGTAAATCAATATTATAAATCATTTCCATACCTGTGTGCATCCAGTATTCAACATCATAAAGGTGTAAATGGACACTTCACAGTTACCTCTTTGATAGAAAATTGTAAATATGCAGCCTGATGTTTTGCTTTTTTCTAAACAGTCTTAATGGAAATGATTTCTTTTGGAATAATTTCCAGTGTTGTAGTGTGAACAAAATATTTCAATCTTAGTGTTGTGTCACTGGCCCCATTTCAAAAATTACATGATCATACATAAAAAATATTTAAAATGTACCTTTTCTCCAGCAACTGAGTTTCTGTTCTCTTGAAATCGTTTGTGATTGCATCTCGGCCATACACTGTTTATATCGTTGGACCCTGTTTTTGCACAGAAAAAGGGCATTTCATTGCAAAAAAATTTCATCCTTAATAATTTTGGCTGATAACCTGCAATAGTGTTGATATTTTTTACTCTGATTTTGTGGGATATGGTCACATGCTGGTGCGCCATAACTTCCTTTTGGGGTCTGCAAATTTCTCACTTTTGGATGTTGTGTTTCGAGTGAGGGAAGGAATGTTACTGTAATCAGAGTTAGTGCTAGTGTATTGTGGTGCATGGTAAAAATGTAGGAATTTGATGCAAAGGTATTTTTCTTATCTTTTCATTTTTTATCACACTGCATATGATGTAAAATGTATTTTTATAATTCAACTACATAATCCTTACTAAATTATATTCTCATGGCAAAGAATGATGAAAATCGATTCCCACACTGCATAGAAATGAATTTTGAATGACTGTATTTACATAGTTAGGCATTTTTGTTTGATAACTAGTTGACTATTTCCTATTTTCGTCTGAAGAACTATATTATGGGCTTGTTGGGATGGGAACTGAATAAATGCTTGGTTTAAACCTAAAGTCATTAGGTACGCCGCACCTCGTGCCTTTTTGTTACAAGTGCACATAGAGTCATGAAATTTGAGTCAATAAAAACATAAAAATTAACAAATGTTCCAGATAATTCGACAATGTGCCGATTATCTCATTAATTTTTGAATTGTGCCGCCCAGAATAAATTCACCCAATTAAGCAAATATCTCGCAAATCGTTGAATTTCAGCACTAAATTCCACTACAAATATATTCCACATATCTTCCTTGAGGGGTAACCCTGGCACCGCACACCCTCACCCCCTGACCCCCCTAATAACCCCCTCCACCCCCACAGTACCCCCGCGCGTGGAATCCACCGATGCCGTGTCGATCACCAAGCGCACGGGGGAGGCGGCCACGCTCGCGTGCCCCGTCATAGAGGACGCGCGCACCCCCCAAGTGGACGTGCTGTGGAGCAAGGGGGGCAGACCCCTCGAGCCGCAGATGCAGGTGGATATGAGAGTGAGTGGGGGGTTTTTGGCTTTATATCAATTTTACATTTTACGCGGCCATCCGTTCCCAGTGGTCTCCAGGACTTTGATCCTCACGGGAGCCGGATAGATGGCAAACCGCAAAGATAATAGCTAACCAAAAATTTTTTTTTGGGGGGTAGTCGTAGGTTTAAGGGGGGGGGGTCGCGCGAGCCGCGGGCTCAATATTTAGGCTATTCCAACCTAGAAAGCAGAAAGTGGAAAATTGCTAAAAGGAAGGGAAAATAGCAAAAATATAGGTAGACAACCATAACCATGTATACAGACAAAAATAGCAACAGTTATGGGGGGTGCCCCCATTCCTATCCCCGCGTATTGGAGACCCCTGCCCATTCCACCACTCCCCAACCACCAACAAATCCCGTCGCAGCTGTCGGGCGACGGCCGCACCCTGACCAAGTCGAACGTGCAGCTGTCGGACGCGGGCGACTACAAGTGCATCGCTGCGAACCGCGCCGGCGAGACCAGCGTCACGTTCAATCTCAACGTGCTCTGTGCGTTTTTTTGCACTTTTTTGTGATTTCGGGTTTTTTTGTGATTTTTTTAAATTGGTAGATGAATATGAGATGGTAGTTTTTTTGTTCGGTTTTGTTACATTTTTTGTTTTGTTTTGTTTTAGTAGATTTGGAGTACATTTGTACTGTTAGTAGTGCATTTGGAGACGATTTTTCCGGGAACGCAATGTAGATGGATATGGTAAGTGTGTGTGGTATGAGCATAACAGACTTTCTGCATGGATTTATCGCTAACTAACAAAAAAAACTCACGCTGCTGCACGCGCACGCTTTGCATTTCCAGGGGCTCCTTTCAATTAAAATAAATATCTAGATCACATTTCTAGATCGACACGCAGATTTCAAATCTCTCCAAAATAGAAACTGTAAAATCTAAAACCTAAATTTCTCGCAGCGGCGCCTATAATCGACCCGTCGCGCAACGATTTGCAGCCGCGCGTGCTCTTGGGACAACCGGTGACACTTTGGTGCGTGCCCTCTGGACATCCAGTGCCCACGGTCACGTGGGAAAAGGTACTTTTGTGTATTTACACTGGGTTTTTTTGGGGACACTATGTGCACTTGACTTGTTCTGGCAAGTGGGTAGTTGTTGATTTGTAAGAGTTTTAGCGTAGCGGTTTAGAAGTTTCTGGCATGATGCCAGCGGAGCGCTGTCACTGACATTCTTGTTGACTGGGAACAAAATTGTTATAGTTTGTTACATTGTTGCAGTATGATGTAGATGTCTTTCAATGCTGTATTTCATTTTCTTGGACACAAATCCCAGGTTTCGAACTTGAATTGCAATCTGAGAAAAATTATTGTTGAGAAACATCGAACACAACTACACACTCTGCACTTGCAACTACAAAAGTCCCCATTTGGACGTGTGCCAACACCCCCCCCAGGACGGCGAGCCCATCGTGGCGTCGGGCAGGTACCAGCTGGTGGAGACTGGCTACGGGCTGCAGGTGTCCGCCGCCACGCCCGACGACCAGGGCAGGTACACCTGTACTGCTGTGAATGATGCTGGCACTGCCCAGCACGATCTGTATCTCAATGTGTTGGGTGAGTTGATTAAGTGATTGGCATTGGCTCTGTATTTACACACTAATTGACAAGGACATCAAATTTCAACTGGTTCCGATCTCAAAGCTTGCTGACCGGCTACGCATTGTTGTATTTATACACATAGGTATACTTCATGGCGGCCTGTACAATTCACATACCGCAATATTTTTTAGAACACTACAGCTTTTATTGCAGCATATGAGTAAACATTTGAATGTCCGCTCGTCAGCAAGCTTTGGATTGGGATCGGGCCAGTTGACATTCGGTGTCGTTGTCAACTAGGGTGTGTAGGGCAAATGATGGAATTGTGTTGGCCGGTTTTATGCTTTTTTGGCATAGTGAAAAAAGTCACTGAGACTCAGCGGCCACTGTCGAACCCTGCAAAGTGCTTATCTATTGTCTGAAAAGTCAAAATAGTCTCAACTCAACCTCCAATTACCCCCCAGTACCCCCGACGGTGTCGATCAGCAGCGAGGGCTCGATCAAGCCGTTGGGCGAGCCCATCGTGCTGCAGTGCCAGGCCACCGGCAAGCCCGAGCCGCAGCTCAGCTGGACCAGGAACGACCAGCTGGTCGTGTCCAGCGCGCAGGTGGGTTGTCTTGCGGTGTTTGACCGCCTGTATTTTCATGAGTGATTTTGGGTTGATTTTGATTGGATAAGTGCCATATTTACTTTATTCGTTTTGTTTTGCGTCAAGTAGGTAGTTTAGATGCTCAGCAAAAATCAACTTCAATACAGAAAAGGTACTAAATGTTTTTGCCCTGGTCTTTCACTAAGCATGTGAATGCTCTAACCGATTGGGCTACCAGAGACCATTTTTTGCACCGCTCGAACTATATGCAGGCTCAGGTATTTATACATGCAAAGGAGAATGTTTATATTTACAATTCGAAAAACTCTGTCCACGCGAAAACTCACGAGAACCCCAAGAACCACACTGCCCCAAAAATCCCCACTCCACCACTGTACACCAACCATATCCCCCGATGTCCAGGGAGCTCGCGTGAGCAGCACGGGAGCGCGGCTGGACATCCCCCGGCTGCAGCTGACCGACGTGGGCGTGTACAAGTGCGTCGCCATCAACGAAGCCGGCACTGCAGAGGCGCAGGTCGACGTCGATGTCTTGGGTGAGTGCACTGGGAAAGAGTGCAAAAAATGCACTGCCGCTTGTGGGAATCGAACCCGCGTGTTCTGAACTATGCGCGGGCGCTATCAACTCATGGATATGCTGAGATGGAATTTCCCTCTAACTTTATTTTCTAAAATTTAAACACAAGCTTGATCATTGGGCCAGACGTGGTTTGAGCGTGAGAACTGTGATGTCGCTATGGGTTTTGATAAAAAAATTTATTGTTCTAACATTCCGTTACAATTGCTCAAAATAGTTTTGTCTATCGCTGAGTATTATCCTTCCAACCCTACATAGAATTATAAAAATGAAAAACATCGACACAACTGAAATACCCCCCCCCAAATCCCAGTCCCTCCCACAATCAATCGCGAACGCATCGACATGAACCCCCGACTTCCGGCCGGTCAAACTCTCACTGTCCAGTGCGAAGCTGCGGGCAAACCCCAGCCCAAAATTCAGTGGTTCTGGGTCGACGAACAGTTTGGGGAGCACGCCCTTTTGCCTGGGGAGAAGGATAGTAGGGTTGAGGTACCCTCGGATGCTAGGTACCTGCAGGTGGGTTGAGGGGGTGTTTTTCTGTGTTTTTGGCTGGTTTCTGTGTTACTGGATGGTTTCTGTGTTTTTTGGTATTCAGTGAGACGCGGAGAGTAGGAACTTTTTGTATCAGCTTTAGAATTACCGTATATCCTTGAATTATTGCCCAGGGGAGTTACTTTTAGACTAGGGAGTTATTCGAGGGGTAGGGCTTTTTCAAGGATATACGGTAATTTATGGTCCAAAAACTGAAAGAATGGCCCTACACATACTAGTTTTCACCGTGACGAATGTGAAAACTGAAATGGCGACGTGGCGACATCCAGCCTACTCTTTTTGTATGTGCTATATGTGTTTTAGTTATCAAATTTTTTAATTTTAACTTTCATTAATTTAAATTCCAATTAAAATTAAATAAAATCATTCAACCATGTTCATTTATTTGCATTTGAAAAAATTTCATTTTTCACACGAAGTCACGGTGAAAACTAGTGTGTGTAGGCACAATATCGCCGATAAATTTTTTTGCTCCTTTGATGATCTTAACATATTTATCATCAATTATGCATTGATTCTCACAATTCACCAGTATCAAAACTCTTCATGTCAATTGTCGCTCGTAGATATCGGACGTCGAGTTGGAAGACGCCAAGGTGTACAAATGTCTGGCGCAGAATGTCGCCGGCCAGGACTCGGTGCTGATCAACGTCGATGTCGTCCGTTAGTTCAGCCATGATCAGTTTGACGCCGATTGTGGTGATGTGCGCGGCGCCATGATTTTGGCGCTAGCGCCATTTTTGCTAACATGGGCGTGGCGTAGATTTGGAAAATGCCACATGTACTCTTCAGCGTCAAAAATGTGAGAGAATTGATCTACTATCAGTGCGCCATTCCTACTTGAAACGTGTATCTACTGCTCCGGTGTCAAATGCTGATGCGTCGGTAAAAATTGACAGAAAGCACACTTGATACAATTTACCAGGGCTCGATCATATTTATACATTACAGTCCAAATAGAGGGGTGGCACTTAAATCGCACAAAAAAAAATTAAAATCGCCCCGTCGCAGAGGCGCCTCTAATCGAGCAGGGCGGCACGGTGCAAGTGAACGAGGGAGGCACGGCCGAGCTGCAGTGCCGAGCGCTCGGCCAGCCACCGCCCAAAATCGTGTGGGAGCGAAATGGCGGCAGGATTGTCACCAGGGATAGATTTGTCGTCGAGAATGAGGTTGGTTGCACAATGGCACTTTTTGGAGCATGACGTTCTGATTGACTTTTGCCCTGGGTCTACTCCCAGACTTGTAAAATGCTATGTCAATTGTCAAGTATCATGAAGAGTATTATACAAGTCATGTAAAATGCCAAGTATCATGAAGAGTATTATACAAGTCATGTAAAATGCCAGTAGAATGTCACTTTTTCATTTACTGGGCATATTCCATTTTACAGGGCATTTGAAATGACACTTCGCGTGACATTTTAAAGCAGTTTACAGGGTCTGGGAGTGGCCCTTGTATTCCACTCTCCTCTGGAGAATTCAGGCACCCTTCTAAATGTAAGGTAAAGTGTGAAATGTCATGTAATATAGAATAAAAATTGGAATGATTTTATTATTGAATGTTTGAAAATTTGCTTGACATTTGACAAATTTATGTGCTATTTTACATGGCCTTTGACACTTTACACTTTACAGTGTGCGAGACTGCCACCCGACCAGTGTCCACTCAAAACAAACTACCCACCAACCCCCCAGGAACTCTCGATCCTCTCGGCTCGCTCCTCGGACGCGGGCATCTACGTGTGCCTGGCCGAGAACGAGGCTGGCAGGGCGCAGCAGGCCTACACCCTGGAGGTGTTGGTCCCGCCCAAGATCGTCGCCGTGTCGCCCGACGTGCAGGCGCTGCCCGTCAACAAGTCATTCGAGTTGAAGTGCGGCGCCAGGGGGTATCCTGAACCGGAGGTCAAGTGGTTCCTCATGTTGGAAGGAGTGTGGGATGAGGAGAGTGAGGTGGGTTGGGGGGTTGAGGGGTTTGGTTTGAGTGGTTGGGGGGGGGTTTGGTTTGGGAGGTTGAGGGGTTCAATTTCATGTCTAGGGGTTTGAACTGAGGTTTTTGTGGTTGTTTTTCTCTCTAGTAGTTTAACTGTTTTGCGGGGTGTTCGTTCCATTGGCAACACATTCTGGCTGTCTAACTCTAAACTGGACTTGCAAAATTTGCAATTGTGTAAATTTTTATAATGTGTGGCGAAATGTGCAGCGTAATTGGGTTGTAATATTGTTCACTTTTTGTGTGAAATCTCGTGAATTCTCGCGAGAGTACGGGATTTATTTCTTGTTTTATGCATTTCGATCATGCGATCATCTTTAACACTTTTCCAACCAATGAGCGTTAGCTCCGCCCACTCAGATCACTCCCTCGATGGAAGGACACGTAGTTAATGCGGATGGCAGTTTGTCGGTGGTGGCGATCCCGGAACAGGCGCACAACAAAGTCACGTACAGGTGCACGGCCACCAACGACGCCGGCCAGGACCAGAGGCCCTACACAATCAGCGTTATCAGTTAGTCGTTAGCGTTGCATATTCTGATGGAAAATAGTTTTGGCGCGTCGTGAAAAGACTTTTGCCGAGCACTTGACAAGTGTTGGGACGATATGACTTTTCGATATCGATATTTTTTCTGCAATTTGATATAGATATGAACCCCGGATATCGATATTCTTTATTCAATAGATAAAAATTATTAATGTGAAAAATTGTCAATATTCGATTTTTTTTATTTTCGAGGTCGATCTTCGATATTAAAAATGGTCGATATTCGAAACTATATATCCATATACTTCCCAACCCTACACCCTACCAATTTTCTAAAAGTTTCCGCCACACCTTGGCACGTGTTCAAACATACTCTACAGCGCCGCCGACCATCTCGGAGACGGGGGAGGCGGAGCTTCGCATCGTGCAGGGCGACCCGTCGGCCATGAGCTGCAACGTGGCCGGCGACGTGCTGCCGGACATCGTGTGGTACAAGGCTGGTTACTGTTTAAATGTGACCGTTCTCGTTGGCATTGTGCCAGCGCACACTACCGAATTAAAAAAAACTCGAACACTCATCGTGTATACTCGGCGGACCGCACGCTAAGCAATTTTTCTGAAGGAAACATGCCATCATGACGTCATCATTTATAGAAAAAGATTGTTCCAAAGAAAAAGAAAAAAAGTTCCGTGATAAAACATTCGCAATCACGGTTCCCAATCCAAGCCTGTGGCGTCTGTTTTGCCAGGATGGGCACTGGGCAAGTATACATAACGTTTGCGACTTGTACACGACTCCGCCTTTTTTCTTTTTTGAAATAGTTATCTTTTTGTGAAATTGCGTACATAAGTATCCTGCTGGCGCCTTATCGACTAAGACATAAATAATTTTGAACGCAAACTACGGTCTACTCGCCACCGTAATGCACATAGCCAATCAGCACCGGGCGCAATTGCGCGTGTGCAAATTGACCTCCGCACAACCACAACCCCAACCCGCCACTCTCAGGACGAGGTGCCGCTGGACACGTACAAGAACCCGACCATGTCGCTGTCGGCCGAGCGAACGGAGCTGTCGCTGGGCGACACGCGGCTCACCGACGCCGGCCTGTACACCTGCGTGGCCGTGAACCCCGCCGGCAACGCCACCCAGCGCACCAGACTCACTGTGGGCGGTAAGCACCCCCTGGCACCCATTGGCACACACTGTCAGCCCCTTCACCTCAAACGCGACGTTCTGTGCGGTTTTGAAGGAATACCATTTGCAGAAAATACATGTTTATGTGCCACCGTGTATTTTTGAATAAGCCCCCGTCCCCATATCCCCCGTGTACGCAACATGATGAAGAAATAGTTTCAAATAGATAAAAGGATCTGCATACATACACATCGGGTCACTAAATAGTCATTAATTGATGTGAGAATGTCAGCCTCATGGGTTGAATGATATTTTTATTGATAGCACACAAATTCTGACCCTTGAATAACTCCACCGTCATGTCATTCACAATATTTGTGATAGCTGATGCGACTTTGTCCATTTTGCGTTTTCCTGCCCCCCCCCCCAAATCCACGTCTCACTAATCAACCGGGTACCCGACCCGTTTCAGTGCCGCCGCGCATCACGGAAGAACCGCGACGTATTCTAGCCAAGTCCGGGGGCCGGGCCGATTTGCCCTGCGAAGCGGTGGGCGTGCCCGAGCCCAGCATCGAGTGGCTCATCGGCGACGACCCGGTTACTAGCGGTGCGTTTTTGGCAGTGTGCCAACTTTTTTTAAATTTTATTTATGTTTATTATTTGTTTATGGAATGTTTGGTTCGGGTGCGGCGTGGCATCACTAGCGGCGGCGTGGGGAAAAATTCAAGGAGCATTCTATCGGCAAAATTTTATAGTTGCGTCTGAAATTATACGCCACCCGGTTCAGTTTGATAATTTAATTGGGCGCGACGATCAAATCAACTGCAAATAATAATAATAGCGACCATAATTTCAGACACAAAAAAATTTGGGCTGCCCGAAAATCGGCTATCTTCAAGTCGTCACAATCACTTTCACAGAAAATCAGATCACATAGTCAGTTCGATGTACACATCAAACGCGTCATCTAGTTCGAAAAGCGCGTTTTCCGGCCCCATGTCAACTGCGAGCAAACAAAGCTGCTCGGCGACGTTATGCGCCACCGCCGCGCACAGTTTGTTCCTTGTGGGTTGACAAGAATTACCGTATACCGTACCGGTGTTTACCGGTAATTGGTTAAAAATTCGGTGCGCTTCCGGTTAACCTGTGTTTAATGGTTTGCCGCACCACACTAGTTTCTTTTTGGCGCGACTCCCAGGTGTTGTAGCTACCCTACATTCTACTTATATTTACAATTCTATTTACATTTGTATTTCCCATTTCAGTAGGTTTGAGTAATTGTGTTGAACCGTTAACTTTTATGTTTCAACCAACATCAAGTATTGCCTACTTGAGTGTTTAGTTCGGTGGATGTTTTTACCTCAATTCATTTGCCCTACAGGGTGGCCCATTAATGAATCTGAGATGTTAACACTTTGAGATCCATGTCGCAGGGCGACGGTGGTCACATAAAAGCAAAACACATCCAACTCAAACGTTCACTCTTTCTTCTCGGTTGCCCAGCACCTTGTGGACTTGACACTTGCTCGTTAAGGTCCACAGGCTGTTTCACACATTGACATTTGCACGCCGGTGGCACGACTGCCTATTTGCTCTACTACCGTGCGTGCAACATGGTGACCGTACAGTTGAACTAAACGGACCCAAAAAAGTCAACCCGGGCATCAAGCAGCAATTCCCGCACACGCAATAAAACCAGCCGACTGCGCACCGGCAAACACTCTCACCACACCGTTAACACGATTAGTGTGGCGCGCCGCATGAGCGCAGGGCAAACTTAACATGCTCAATGCAGACGAATTGCCCCCTGCGGGCTCAAAAACAGCAGACCCATCAACGGCCAAACATATAACGTACACAGAGCGCGAGCTCACAGAAAAAATTAATGAATGGTGTGCAACCGAAAACAGGTGGGCACTACTGAACACGGGAAACATCCTCAACCAATTTCGGGATGACACGATCACCGAGGCCAAGAAAAAATGGCCAAAATTCAACACACCCTGGAAAGACGGGACAGAAACGATGGCGAAAAAAGTGCTGAAGATGGCGGAAAGGTACTTCGGGGCGACTAAAGACAGCCATATCACGATGGAGGACCCCGAAGATGAACCAGACGACGCAAGTATCAGCACTACGCCACTAATTCGCCCGAGCAAAATACCACACACACAGTACGTACCAACCCCGAGGCGGGAAGTCAAAACGCAAAAACAAACGCCCGATTTTGCAGCGATGATGGACATGCTGCAGCAACAGATGCAACAACAATTCATGCATCTTGAGCAATGAATGGACCATTTGGCCAACCAAAGGCAGCAACAGAGTGCAGACCCGCCGACAAGCAGCGCAGCCACCAAGTCAAACCACCAGACCGACCCATGGTCGTGGGAAGCAGATGAGCGTTTGGAAACATTACCACCGGGCTCCATCTTGGAACAAATGATTGCATACATGGAGCTATATGCACTATCGCCAGGCGACGGACTGACACGGCTTAGCTCACTCAAAATCCCACAAGACAAAATGAGTGTAGGACATGTCGCATCTACCGCAAAGAAACAAATCGAATTTGACGGCGACCAAAAGGGCAGCACTGGCCCATTCAAGTTCTGGTTACACATGGTAATGCAGCAATCGATGGGCGTCCCAGAGGGCATGCAACAACTGTTCTGGAACAACGTGTTCATGCAATGCCTAACCGGAAAGGCCAGAGAGAAATACTTGGCAATCCGCATTTCCAGGCGCCACGACATCCTGTACGTGGTTGACAAATTAACCGAAGCCTACAGACAGGAGCACCAGGTCTATTCAGTGGCGGACTGGTACAACTTGAAAGCCACGCCAGGGGAATCAGTATCATCCCTGCACACCCGTTTGAGCGCGGAGTTCTACCACATCAGCGAGACCATGTCCGACAAAGACTGCGAACAAATGATCGGGGATAAACTATTCTCAGAGGTCCCTAAACTAGTACCCTCCTCGTGCTGGTACATGTGGCGAACCCGCTGGAAGGACAAAGCATGCACACTGAACAGGGCCATAACACAAATGGATGCCGCACGCGTGGAAGTCGAAAGAATGCGCACCCAGCGCAAAGAAGAGCAAAGCCACAGAAACTGGCAGAGATACAGTGGAAGCAGAAATTGGCAAACAGAATGGCGGGGTCAACCGGAACAGAAGCCATGCAGCACTGAAGAGGTGCAAGCTGAAGTACGTGCCATAATGGACCCAAGGGACTACAAAGGCCCGTGGTGCACATACTATCTGCACAGAAATCCAATGACCCACCACCCCAGCAAATGCTTCATTAACCCGGCATCTCCAGAATTCAAGCCAGATCATGAGCGCACCATCAGGCAAAACAATGAAAGGCAAGGGAAAACCGATGAAAAAGCCAAGCAAATCATGGCCCGAAAATGCGCAGAACTCGGGATTGCCATGAACAAAGAGCCTGTAATGGCAAGCCGGTACACGACACAGACTGGAGATGAAAAATTGTCAGATGTTGAAAGTGACAATGATTGGGGAGATATAGAAGATTGGGTACCTGGAATTGCGAGCACGAAAGCAGATGATATACCGTACTGCAAATTGACCACCAGCCCAGACCCAATGGCCACCATCAGTATACATGGAGTCCCAGTGATAGGGCACATTGACACAGGATGCAACATTAGTCTATTCATTGAGGAGACTACATTGGAATCAGTATGGGCAAAAGCAGGCATCAACCCAAGCACCGAGCGAAGCAAATTCCGCCCGTACACGGGTAGTCACATCCGCACAGCAGGGAACATCATAAAGGCTGAATGGTTGAAAACTTACGACATCGCAGCAATGCACATAACTCCAGATGGAGTCACACATGAGGACACATTGTCAGCCGTAGTAAAACTCACCAAATTCTTGCCATCTGCTTATCCTCTCCTTATCGGAAGGGCAGCCATTTTTGGCAAGCTTCATATCGTGCAAACAATGCACAGTGAGCTAGAGCGACTGTCCCAAAAATTTGGCAAATGCGTGTCGACAAGTGGAAATAAGCAGAGGACTGGCAGCAGACTGGGGCAGAAGTCAGGCCCAAAAGGAGCACACACAGAACAGGTGCATTCCATACGGCACACACAAGAAATCATGCACCCAGATCCAGTGATGAAAGTAAGCCCAACAGTGCCAGACACACCCATGCCAGCTGTGCAGGCAAAAATGGTGCAACCAATCACCCACACAAATGTGCACACACAAACTCTGGACAGGCTGGCCCCCAACCCACTACATTATGTCCATGCCGCAAAGCCAAAAGATAACAAAGATGTGTATCAGTCCAATGGTATGCACACATCCTGGCAGCAAATGAACCAAATCAACATTGACTATGGGGCCATCACCGGACACACCCATCCACAGCCCAGAAATTACTTCTCCCGCATTTTCTGGAACCAGAAAATATGGCATGGCATGTAGGGTTGGGACGATATATCGTATCGAATATCGAATATCGGATATCGACTATTTTTTCATATCGAATATCGAATATCGATATCGAAAATTTTGAAAAAATATCGAATATCGATATCGAATATCGACCATTTTTTCGATATTTTCGATATTCTATACTCCCTGGGCCTGACTTCAAATAAGCCAGGAATGGCACTATTAGAAGGCGATTTCATAAGCAATTTTAACAAATTTTGCGCGCAAGCGCTCACTTTGTTCTCACATGACAGGTATTTTTGTTTCAGCACTTGCGGCAGCATCAAATCTTGTGCAAATGCTCTCTCAGATGTTCACATAAGAGTATATGTATGTTAAATAACTACTTACACCATGGAAACATCAATGGCACCATGGCATGGCACCTATAAATGGGGCTGGCACCTTTTCCTTACCACATCTGTCACATTTTTAAATCATTTTCTCATTTTGATCATTGTGTGCCATTTAAATTTGTATCATCTACTTTTCAGTAGAGATGATCAGTTGGGTTTGTGATCAAATGGAAATGCAATATGCCAAATGAGATATGCCCTGCTATATCAAAAGCAAAATATCGAAATATCGAAAATATCGAAATATCGATATCGAATATCGAGCATTTTTTAGTATCGAATATCGAATATCGATATCGAGGGTCCATATCGTATCGATATCGAATATCGAGTTTCAGGAAAAAATATCGAATATCGAATATCGATATCGAAAAGTCATATCGTCCCAACCCTAATGGCATGGTACAGTTCCACCAGCCTGAGCACAAGACATGCAAGTCAAAGGATGGAAATGGATCACAAACACCGGAAAACTCCAGAGTACAAGATTAGATGACATGATGACATGAAACAAAGTGATAATTTTGATTCTTCAATTTTGTTTTGATCATTTATTTATACAAAACTTTTGATTAACTTTGTGAACAAGGGAGGTGGACAGAAAATGACTGCAAGGAGGATACATGGTGCAATATGATTCTGTAAATTTTGACTATTATTTTGGTTACAATACAATTATTTTTACATTTTTTGATTTTACTCTTTTATTCTAATTTTTTTCAGTTCCCCCTGTAGGGTGAACTTGGGGGGGACTGTTGTAGCTACCCTACATTCTACTTATATTTACAATTCTATCTACATTTGTATTTCCCATTTCAGTAGGTTTGAGTAATTGTGTTGAACCGTTAACTTTTATGTTTCAACCAACATCAAGTATTGCCTACTTGAGTGTTTAGTTCAGTGGATGTTTTTACCTCAATTCATTTGCCCTACAGGGTGGCCCATTAATGAATCTGAGATGTTAACACTTTGAGATCCATGTCGCAGGGCGACGGTGGTCACATAAAAGCAAAACACATCCAACTCAAACGTTCACTCTTTCTTCTCGGTTGCCCAGCACCTTGTGGACTTGACACTTGCTCGTTAAGGTCCACAGGCTGTTTCACACATTGACATTTGCACGCCGGTGGCACGACTGCCTATTTGCTCTACTACCATGCGTGCAACACAGGCCCACTCATGCAAAATGTCATGTTAAATGCCATGTAAAATGCCATGAAAATGTCAAACGACCAGTTGATCAATTTTACATGACTTTTGACATTTTACTGCGTCTGGGAGTGGCCTGCTTTTTCACAATCACCGCGTCATCGTGTACTGCTAACGGCTGCCGGCCGGTTTACCGTACCGTACGGTTTACCGTTGTCTGCACCGTTACCCGGTTCGGTGCCTGGTGCACAGTTCGGTGCAGAGCAGCACAGATTGCATGCCGCCCCTGCGCTCCAGCGTCGCTCCGTTGTTAGGCCTCGCGTTGAATCCAGCCACCCGTCTGAAGTGGGAAGGTCCTGCTGGCGTTTCTTCTGCGGGTGCGGATTGAGAGTTGCGGTTTGGTTGTCATTTGATTGGATGAATACCGCTCAGTTGATGGAAAAAATGCAACCAACCTATATAGACTTGGCACACACCAAACCCATGCTTTGTATTGGCCACCGCCTTCAGTTTGTACGTTTCGTAATCGATTATACCAGCCAGGGGTGCATCCAACACCCCATAAAGATTTTGTTTAAAGTAAAATTTCAGACAATTTTCAGAATCTGTCCTGTAATGCTGGAATAAATCAATATACCGTATTTCCTCGAAATTTGCCCCAACGAAATATCTCCCCTTCGAAAAACCCCCCTCAAAATGACCATGTCGGATAAATTACCCCCCTCGAAATACCCCCCACGCCAAAATTGACTGTAAACATACCGTAAATGACAAAAGATACGTTTGTTATGTTATGCAGGCTGTCTTGGGTACCTCCCACTAAAATTTCAGGATTTTAACCTCCTCATAGAGGAAGCATTACACAACTACCGTATGTCCTCGAAATACCGCCCCCCCCCGCCGCCCCCCCTCAAAATTCTCACTCTGAAACAATCACCCCCGGGGGGGGGGGTATTTTGAGGAAATACGGTAGCTGACTGCAAGACTTGTGTGGGGACCAGTTTACTAAACACCTTCCCGGTCAGGTCCGGCACCCTATTTTTGATTTCGGTTCTGTTACCTTTACTCCCGCTGCGCGGGTAGTAGAACGTTGAATATGCGCGGTTATATAGTTGTAACCCCCCTCTACGCCACATCAATGGGGGAGGCTACGGCGACTCACTACAGGGTGGGTCGCCATACATGCAAAGTTTTTTTCCAGCTTTTTCAGTGTCCCACAAAGTTCCGGCGCCCATCGGATTTCGTTACACAATGGGTGCCGTATCTTCAGCTAGGTGGGGGGTAGACAGCTGAAATTTGGGGGGGGGGGGAGCTCAGCCAACACATTCCCCTACTATACACTTATGGGGATTCCGCCAGCTGCTCACTTTAGGGTCGATCACTGCACTTCAATTTCGTTTAAAAAATCCCTACAGATCCCACCAACATCCTTAGTGTCTGACAAAAAAATTTACTTAAGGCAACTTTTTTATTGGACACTTGAAATGTTGATTTACAGTGACTTACAGGTGAGTGTTTAAGGTTCAAGGTTGCGTAAAGAACATGGCCTTTAAAATGCATCCTTTACAAAATTTAAGTTATGTTTTTGTCAAATTTTGTTCCTGCAATGATCTCATTATGACATCAAAAAATTTACCCCAAGTAAATTTTGTAAAGGATACCTTTTTAAGGTCATGTTCTTTACGCAACCTGAAACCTTGAACCCTCCCCTGTAAATCACCATAAATCAACATTTCAAGTGACTAGTTGGATGGTAAGTTTTCTGGATTGGGATTAGGGTCAGTATAGCGGCCACATGATTGGGATTGTTTTTTAAATAAATTGAAATGTTTTGAAAAAATAATGTTTTGCATGTGGTTCGCTCAAGTGTTCTATTGCAAAATTTCATGCATGGGTGCTATTGCGACCTCATAAAAACACACATGGTTGCCGGACCGAAATGGAACACTTTGATTTTTTTAAATAAAACGCGGAAAACGGCGATATAGTGTGTCGCGGACAGTCGCCCCACTGGTGTACAGTAGAGGGGAGGTGTTAGTTAAGCTCACCTCAAATTTCAGCTCTCTACCCCCCACACAGCTGGTGGGTACAGCACCCGAAGTGTAACGAAATCAGATGGGTGCCGGTGCCGGACCTGTGTGGGACACTGAAAACGCCCCCACAAAGGTTGCATATATGGCGTCCAACCCTGTAGTGAGTCGCCGTGGCCCCCCCCATTGATGCGGTGTAGAGGGGGGGGTTACAAGTATATGCTCCCCGATTTTTAGCTTTCTACGCCACCTACAGTGGGAGATGGGACGTCCATAGTGAAAACAAAAATAGGGTGCCGGACCTAACCGGGAAGGTGTTTACTTAAAAAACAGTGAAGGATGATTTTCATTTGCAACATTTGTCACTTGAAAAGGCACTTTAAGGTGTGTAGGAAAAGTTCCTGACCCACGCTGGGCTCGCCTGCGTGTAGATTTTGAACTCTGTGAATCAGGCTTTGCACCGATTCCGATGAAATGGCGCACCTGCGTCCCACATGTGGTCAAGCACAAAAGGCGACTTGTATTTGTTGTAATATGGTACGCCATCTGTGGTTGCATCACTGAACACCGCATTGTACCATGTTTTATTCTTTTTCATTACGCCAACAGTATAGCCCTGATTACCACTTAACTTGTCGATCTGCGTTTGGTGCGTGGTCCGGATTTTTAAGTGCGGTTCACATGGTTTTTTTTGTGATGACAGAACATATTTGTCGTCACCCGCCTTTATTGTAAATATAGCAACATGTTCAACAAATGTGTGTGACAACAGGTTGGCCTTGCTAATGATGACAACTGAATTTTTGAGGTTGCATATGAAGTGTGCGACGATTACAGCACAGAAATTTGCCACTAATTACACCCAGCCAATCTGACTAGATATTCAAATTCCTCATAAAATTTGTGATTGGATAATGAATATCCGTGACACCTTTCTAAAGTTTAGAGAAACTTTAGAGAAACAGCGAAGAATTTATCTACTATTTGGCATGTACATGTTTGCATAAAAAAGTATTATATATCAGCACATTTTCACATGAATATGGAACTTTTCACTTGACATAGAAACATTTTCAAGTTGTGTCGTAATCACAAAATAATCTGTGTGAATGGCCATCAGGCGGCGCAAGGTTCCAATTTGCGCTTGTGACATTTACATTAGCCAAAATTTCACCTTGTGACACCTTTTTATGGGAGGCAAGATTAGCTAAATAGGCATATGACCATGTATATAGATGAATATAGTGATTATAAAGGTAAAATGGAGCAAATTTGAGCGATTTTGAGCTTTCACTCTCATTTGTACAATACACGCTTGTGAATGTCACAATGTGACAGTGAAATTTCTGCTTGTGACACCAAAAATTCCGCTTGTGACATTCACAAGCGCACAAGCACTTACGCCGCCTATGATGGCCTTTCAGGCTCAATGTTCTTATCACACTGTCGTGTCAACCTCAGGTGACAAAAGGAATGATGACAAATGTGCGCAAAATGTAATAAATATCTACATGGTCCGGCTGAAAAGTCCCCGGGCAGTGCTCGCCATTCGCGCTAGGCGTAAGCTATGGCCATAAAATTTTAGCACGTTAAGATATCAAGTGTTTTGAGTTTTCACCCAAAATTTCACCCCTCTAGCTCCACCCACTGCGGAACTGTGCGGGTTACAATTTCGGTCATTTTGTACTGATGTACAAATGGTGCTCTAGCTCAATGCTGCTTTAAGTTGTGATCATGAAACTTTGGCTAGTGTAAGCCACCAGTGTTGGCAATGTGCCAGCACTAACCAACATTAGCTACGATATCATAAGCCTAGTTCATATTGTCATTACTGTCACTACTCTCACTACCAAATTCATCATTCTGCCTCTCCTTCTCAAAAAGTGGTTAATGCAGGATGCATTTTGCATGCACACTGCTGTTGAACACAGGTAATGTGTCCACTACAGATTAGTAACTAAATAGGGAAATTACATAACTCACTTACTGCACATTTCAAAACAACATTAAAATCACTGCATTACAACATGATCTCAGATGATCACCAAAAACATCCATCACAGTTCCCACGTTTCTTGCACGTCACCCTGATCTGCATATTAATTTTACCTTAAAAGCAATGATGTTGATAACAGTGTTGAATATTATCGGCACATTACCAACACTGGTGGCTTACACTAGCCAAAGTTTCATGATCACAACTTAAAGCAGCATTGAGCTAGAGCACCATGTGTACATCAGTACAGAATGACCGAAATTGTAACCCGCACAGTTCCGCAGTGGGTGGAGCTAGAGGGGTGAAAATTCAAAACACCTGATATCTTAATCTGCCAAAATTTTATGACCGTAGCTTACCCCTAGCGCGAATGGCGAGCACTGCCCGGGGACTTTTCAGCCCGACCATGTAGAAAAGTATTTAGAATAAATAAGTAAATATGTAGAAAATTCTCGCATTGGAGCCATTAGCATGAATCGGGGGTGGATTTTAGGGAGGGGGGTCCACCAGAGATGTTGTGTTGTCACATTCTGTTGTACGTTGGCCGATTTTGGTGCCCTTCGAGTATGTTGGGGTTCGGGATCGGTTCTAGAACGTAATTGTTTTGTTTGCTCGAACAATTTCCCAGTCCCGAGATAACGAGTAGTCTATACATATAAAGGTGTTCATTTTACATGACCAATCTGAATTGTCTTTGAAGCTTAATAACTTGGCTACCGTATATCCTCGAAATACCCCCAGGGGGTTTATTTTTTCAGAGTGGAAATTTTGAGGGGGGGGGGTATTTCGAGGGGGGGTTATTTTATCGCCAGAAATTTTCACGAAATTCATAGTAAAGAGTACGCTTTTATATACCCAAAACAGCTAATCAACGTGTCAAGTAAGGTTTATTTGGACATATCAACGTCCATCGTTACACAAACTAGTATATGTGTAGCTGCGATGCAAACTGCGACCAATACATACATCATGTAGCTTGTATACATCATGTACATATATCCAGACGGGGGTTATTTCGAGGGGGGGGGGGTATTTTTCCCCAGCTCAAAAACACCTGGGGGTATTTCGAGGGGGAGGGGGTTAATTCAAGGGGGGTAAATCGAGGAAATACGGTATTTCTGGGCCGATTTGGATAGGATGTGGAGTTTTGACTTAAGTAACCCGAAACAAAAATGGAATCTGCAGGTTGTCCGGATTATTTTAAGTGTTAAATGATCCAAATCAGCGCAGAACTGTACAAGTTATTAAGACTTTTTTAAGTCCACATTTTGATAGACCCTCTTACATCGGAACTGCGGGATTATTAAAAAAATTGGTCATAGCCTTGACCCAAACCCCAACATACTCGAACCACATCAAAATTGGCTGATGTACAACAGAATGGGATGACACAAAGTCTGTCGGACCCCCACGCTAAAATGGCACCCCCGATGAAAACTCACACTGTCATTGAGGTGTTTCCTGATAACATCAGTTACCCAATCACCGTACAACATGGCTGTATGCGCCACCATCCCGTTTGGCACCACATAAGTCTGTAAAATGGAAAGGATTTGCCTGTGGCTGTGGCAGGGATGTAGCCAGGATTTTTGAGCGGGGGGGGCCGGATTGTATACGGAACCCGGCGAACGGGGGGGGGGCGGCGCGCAAAATTTAACCCCTTTAGTAAGGAAATGGCGCCATGGCGCCACTGGCGTTGGCATTGGTGCCAATGACCGTAGTATTTACAGACGTACAGCGACGGGGGCTAGCCTTAATGCATTTTTACAGGATTTTAGACTGCCGAAACCGGTCAGCCGATAATACCTGTTGCGTGAACGAAAAATCCGCGCTTGCGCGCAAAAATTGTTCAAACCGGCGACAGAATAGCTTAATTGCCATTTCTGGGATATTTTTACGGCGGCCGCCCCCCATTCCCGCCCCCCCCCCCCCTGGCTTCGTCCTTGGGCTGTGGGGTGGGGCACCCCTTTTTTTCTCGAGCAGACATCAAATATGCCGTGAATTGGGTTCAAAAGAGATCCCGATCCCAATCATAAAAATTATGGGATTTTGTGGCCCTGGGGCCAGTTCCGCGAGTTAAAAGTACAGAGTAGAGTAAAAATTGAAGAGGCAAGTAAAAATTGAAAAGGAGAGTAAAGAGTAAAGTAAAAAGTAAAGGAAAAATTGAAAAGGAGAGTAAAAAAATAAATTAAAGTAAAAGTAAAGTGAAGAGATAGATTGAAAATAACGATAAAATTTAAAAAATAAAAAAGCGCGACACTCTCCTACTCTCGCTACTCTCCAATTTTTACTCTCTACTTTTAACTTGCAGAACTGGCCCCTGGTCCCACTTTCAAAAACTAAATCCCCATCCCAAAATCTGAAAATCACAATCCTGGTCCTAATCCAGAACGTTTCCAAATCCCGAAAGAAATGACTTTTTGCACTGGGAAATGTTAACCGAAATATCCACTGTGCCTTTTAATGCCATTCTCTCGAATTCAAGTGTTTTAAACACTTTTTATGGAAAATTAGAGAAAAACCCTCTATACCATAACTTAGGCCAAATTCCAGGAATGGTAAATATATTGTACATTGTCCCACTGCATAGCTTTTAATAATCATACGTATATTTCAGGAAAATAAACACCACTACAAATGTACCCAATACAATTCCCAGTACAATTGAGGTATATTTTATATATATATATATGTACCTATACAGTATACATTTGTGCCAATGTCAATCCCACTGTGTGCAGCATCTACAAATGGTGCCAGCACCAATTACCTACACACATACCTACAATATTCCCTCAAATTATCCCCCCTTGAATTGACCCCCCCCCCCTCCTCGAAATACCCCCAGGTCTGAGCGCGCTGAGGAAAAAATAACCCCGGTGTGGATCATGTATGTATGTAGATGTAAATAATGTATTTATGGCAAGCAAATAGCATCACAATTACACATACTAGATTGTGTAGATATACGGGTGCATAGCCAGGATTTTGGGTATGTAGTAGCCTATGTTTAGTATAATCCTTCCGAAATGGTAATTTTTGGTTGATTTTTGTACCCATTTTTAGCCAGAGTCGCGAGTAATTCGAGTCGTGTTCGAGCCCTAGTGCCAAACCTTTAAATGATATAATACTCACCTCACATGCACGTACCCAATTTATTGCACTCCTCCAGGTTTGTTGTTACACCGGTATTTGTTGTTGCTTCTTTTCATTTAAAATGTTGCCGTTAACATTTAAAATGTCTAAACGCAAGCATCAATGCATTTTGAATGTCATGTGGTCGTTAATTTTTTTAATTTTTCTGTGTATTTCAGTCACGTAGTACCACCTGCTATTTCAGTACGGATGGAAACCACCCCCCCCCTGGCTACATCCTTGAAAACAACCTTTAATGTTACTCTGTGTGAAATGTAGAATTGTGTGCAACATTATTGTAAAATATCCAAAATATGTTGAAAAATCTAGAAAAACTTTCTGGACTAATATCATCTGTATATCCAGTTAATGACAACCTGCCTAGTACAGAAATGTTTATAGATTCAGGATCTGCCCTGTAACTGTTAGCTAAAATTTTACCTGGGCATTTTGGATAAACACAATTACTATCCCAACAAAGCATTGCTTTTTCGTTATGGAGTCTTTCTGTAGCAGCATGTAGCAAAGTTTTCCAACCATCCTAGTTGCAGCCACTCTGTTCCAACCACTTATGCTACGATTACAGCTTGACATATAATCCAGTGTAAATTCCATCGCAAAATTGATTACATGAGAGTGGATGATGATACAGGTCTGCAATTTTTCATGGACAATATTTTTTTCAATACCTTCATTGTGCCCAAGAAGAGTCATCGGCCACTGTTTGATTGTGAAATTCAAAAGTTTCGATTTTGCGTTAGAATTTTACGCCAGCTGAAGAAAAATCAATTGTCATTGCATGCAATCACCTGGCGTAGAATTGACTTTTCTTCAGCTGGCATAAAATTTTAACGTAAAATCGAAATTTTTGAATTTTCACAATCAAAAAGCAGAGACCATGGACGATGACTATTGCACACAATGAAGGTATTGATAAACATATTGTCCATGAAAAATTGCAGACCTGTATCATCATCCACTTTCATGTAATTAATTTTGCGATGGAATTTTACACTGGAATTTTACGTCGAGCTGTAATCGTAGCATCACTAAAATTGAAGTGGTCTGAAACCATTCCCCCTGCTGGTAATTGCACCACTTAAACAGCTTCTCGCGCGCGGCATGGCCCGATTGGATGATCGCTGGCATCGTCATGTCTGTGTGTTGTTTTGTACCTCATAGAGCACCTTGTGCACCAGATTTACACTATGTTGAATGGTGCGATGGTGTCATTGGTGCACGAAAATAACCAGCTCAGATTGTGGATATGTTGATAAAGGCGAGAGCTTTCAAAGTTCAAATTGGCTCGACCTTTGATGGCTTCATGGAATTTTGTCCTCTTCCACAGAGTGCTGGGTTGCACCAGAATGGACACCCAGCACCAGGGTAAATGTTTTTTAGTGAATTTTCCAGCTTTTGCACTTAAACTTTTTGTGCAATTTGAGAAAGTATTTTATGATGCCAATGAAACTGAAACCTCAATTTGTTTCAACAGTTGGTGGTGCTTTCGAAAAGGTACCATGTTTCTTTTTAATGAAGCCTTTCAATCATTGGCGAGACTTACTGACACTGTGGACTGGATGAAGTCTATGTGATAGGAGAAAGATGAATGCAATCCAGTGAATCATTATTTTGGTGACTTTGTGATTTCCTTAAAACGTTTCACACATTTGTGTCAAAAGACAGCTAGACTAAAATTTTAAGCACACTGGATCCCTTAAAAAGCACCTAGGTTACCCAGTGACGAGTTTGCACTGCAATCAATGACCTCAGAAATCTTATTTAGTATATTCCAGGCATGACATTTTTGAAGTAAACCTACCTGGGTCTTGTTCTGGATTTAAAAAACACTTCCTAAAAGGATTTTCAACAATAATCACAAAGTATTCGCAACACAATTATTTGTGAATTTGACTACCTATTAGAAGCAATTTTTTGAAAATTTAATTGGCAAATGGAACTAGGCCCTGGGTACAGAGACATCACAAAATCACCACTAACACAAAACAATATGTGAAAGATTAAGTGGCATGAGGAGTTCACCTTTGATCTTTTTATCTTTCCATCATTCAATTGAACAAGCTAATCAAAATGATAAAGTGCATCCATCATTCAATTGAATAAGCTAATCAAAATGATAAAGTGCATCCATCATTCAATTGAATAAGCTAATCAAAATGATAAAGTGCAATGCAGTTTTATCGCTATTGCGGTCGTTTTCAAAGTAAATTGACAATAGATAAATCCTTTAATGAAAAGTGGAATCTTAACAAAATATGTGATGAACGTTGCTCATCAATTTCCTGTAGTCACATTCACACGTCCTTGTGATGACAAGAAAAAATGTAAAAATAGTTTCATAAGTCAAGTGAAAAGTTCCATATTCGCCAGAAATACACTTTACTCAGGTGTACTGACATGCCAATTTTCATATAAATTAGTAGCTCTTGTTGGAGAGTTATAGACTTGTGAAGAATTTGTTTAAGCAGCAAATTTTTGAAATTTTTCACAATTTTCATGTCGTCACAGTGAGTTCATGTGAATGCTACTTTTGATTGATGTGATTCAGCACAGGCATTTTTATCACACCACTGTGAACAAACATGTGAGAGTATGGTTGATGTATATGATTTTTTACTATTTTTTACCCACTTCCATGGCTGTGTCCTTTAACTCATTTAATTTATTAAGATGGTATTATATGACTAAAGCTGAATTACTTTTTCATCCGATGGTAATTATTTCTGAATAGTCACTCTGTCACGGTATCGGAATCAGTTAACAAATGGGTTATGGGGAAAATATAATGAAATCAGACAATCTCCCAAAAAAGAAAATACACAGAAATGATTATCCTATGCTAATCACGTTGTCACCCTGATGTACACATCAAAATTGTCATCCAGTTCATAGTACTTATTGTGCACATTCATGTCAACAGCTAGCAAGCACAGCTGCGCGTTGGGGTCGTGTGCCACGGCGGTGCACAGGTGCCGGCTGGCGCACAGGTCGATGCAGTGCAGCGCGTTCTGCATGCCGCCCTGCCGCGCCAATGTCGTCTCGTTGGTCGGCTTCGCCTTGAAGTCGGTCGCGCGGCGGAAGACGCTTGGCAGCGGCAGAAAAGGCTTCTCTGTGAATACATTTTCGGTGCTTATTGGCTTATTGTGAATTCTGTGTGAGAAGGTTTATTGAAAAGTGGAATTATCTGAGTGTGAAGTAGGGTTGGGAATTTCAAAATTTTCGGTTCGGGTTCTCGGTTCCAAAAGATTTCGGTTCGGGTATCGGTTCTCGGTTCCTGAAAATTTTCGGTTCCGGTTCTCGGTTCGGTTCTTAAACTCGGTTCCGGTTCGGTTCTTTCGGTTCTAAAGTGATCAAAATTTCGGTTCCGCGTAATAAAATAACCGGGTATCGGGTAATAATCGGCTGAACAACAGAAAAACAATATACCCAAGTTTACATGTTTAAGTACATTGGTTGGATATATCATACTACAGGAGCATATCACAGCTTATTATTTCATGGTAGAATGCAGAAATCAGAGTTGTTATAATAATACGTATTAAAAAAAAGTGTAAAAGCAAACATATACGTTTGCTGTACTCGCATACTTTCAAAAAGTACACGAGTAAATGAGTACTGGTATTTTTTCTGGAGGAAACGTAAATGTATTTATGTAGTATGCGAGTGAGTACGCGTATTTTTTTGAGTACAAACATAAATAACTTTTGCCAACTACGGTTAAAACTGCCACAAAACGAATGAAAACTACTACCAGTGATAATCTGTATACTGCAGCGACATTACACCTTACAATGAAATCTACCATATCCCATCTGAATAAACTAACATACATAAAAAAATTTCATCATATTTATCAAAGCAATTTGATAAATATGATGGAAAATTTTTATGTTTGTTCTTTTATTCAAGTGGGATATGGTAGATTTCATTGTAAGGTGTAATGTCGCTGGAGTAATGTGAAATTACACGCTCCCGCGCAATTATTTTGCAAACAGATGAATTTTGCAATTCTGAACACTCACCAAGATGTTCAGCTGCTGTTTTAATGCTTAGATGTAGGTGTTGAAAAAACACTGTTTAAAAACTTTAAGATTCCTAGAAAATTTCGGTTCTTTCGGGTATTTACTTCGGTTCCGGGTATAAGTGCCGGTTGTCGGTTCCGGTTCGGTTCTCAAGCTCGGTTCCGGTTCTCGGTTCTCGGTTCCAAAATAGTGCTCGGTTCTCGGTTCGGTTCGGGTCGGTTCGGTTCCCCAACCCTAGTGTGAAGTGCACTTGCCATATGCGACCTGGCACACTGCAAAGCCATATGCAAGGTTGAGTGACTTCAGTTTGAATGTGTTGTGGTCCATGAACACATTATCGCCAGCAGTGGTCGGTTCACCTGTGTGCAGCAACACATTAAGAACATTTTTGCATGCAAAGTGAATGGCGCACCTGTGTCCCACATGTGTTCAAGTGTGAATGGCCAGTCATAAGTGTTAAGATATAATATACCCCCTGTGCTTTCATCACTGTATGGTGCATTGTACCATGTGTCACCATTTTTGTATACACCAACGCCATATCCTTCTGTCACATCCAACAGCTCCACCTGTGATAAAGTTCATTACATCTGTCCCCACTCAAATCAATGAGCTTTATTTATGCGACTCAGATATGAATATAAGGTTTTAAAGATGAATCGGAATGTCAAAAGATTGTGATCATTGGCAGGATAACAATTGAAATCCACAATAAGCAACATTTGTTGAACTTGAAATTCTATGCACGCACACTTTGGTTAGATTATACTGTATACTTTGGTTTATTGTCTGGAGCTGTGATTTGAACAGCTTGGTAAAATGAATGCAAACACACAGATAACCCACACTGTCATTGAGGTATGTCCTGATTACATCAATCACCCAATCATCATACAAGTAAGCCAAATGTGCCACTGTCCCATCTGGCACAACATATGCCTGTCAATTTGTTGGGGGTGTTACAGCATGGACTATAGCAACTACTGTTTTCTAATTCCATATAAAAACTGGAGTGTTTCAAATTTCAAAATTTCACCTCATTTCGGCAGGCAATGTCCCAAGTTTGACCAACCTCACAAGCCTGTTTTAAGTTTTTTGGAAGTCTCTTTTGGTTGCCACCGGCCTTTTGCAGCTGCATGTAACACACATCACCCACCAGCCTGGAGGCAGCAATTTTGTTGTCACCAGCTTGTGATGCGCTGCTGAAAGCAACCCCCGATTGAGAGCTGCACCAGGTTGACAGGTTGACACGTGCATCAATTCTTGCCTGAATGCTGGGCTGGGGGATGATGCCTGCAGGTGTTTCATTTTTCATTTTCATTTTTTTTTTGCAAAGTGGGAATCAGTGACTTTGGCAACATTCAAGCAGTACTTGGTATTTGGTTTTGTTTGGGAAGTATTCTAGTACAACATTATCTGCTTGTTTTGCTTATGTTGTCAACTGCAATCATCAAACCAAGCAGGTTAGAATGGACTCACCATATGCTCTGCAAAAGCTTGTTAGAACTATAACAAATGTCAATTTAGCCTGTTTATTGCACATTTTGCTGTTTGTTTTCAGTGAGTCCATTGTGGTACAATATCTGGGAAATTGCCTAAATTTCCCTACCTTTGTTTCCATAATTAGACCAATTTTACTCTGCGTATTAAACAGCGTATTATAAAAAAGAAAACGGCAAGAAAAAGTAACATGCTGGACATATTCACACCATTGTAAGTGCGCGCTGGCTGGCTGCCAAAAATGGCTGCGCATCACAAGGTAAGTGCGCAAAGCACCAAAAAATATAAATCTCCACATGAGATAATTTTTGTTCCCACCGCTAGAGTTGGTATGATATGACTTTTTGATATCGATGCCGCCTATTTACTACAGTCAATTTTCGAATATTTCAAATTATCAACTTTTACCCCTCATTTTGTATATTTGCGTGAATCACACAGTAGCAAAATTCAGGCACAATTAAATCGAGCTAAATGGGGATGGCTGGAGAAGTATACTCCAGCCACTTTACAGCCTGCACACGTGCTTCCCACCGGAAGCGTGCCAAACTTTTTTTCAGCATGCGATTTGCATACAAAGATGAAAAAAGTGATCTCCGTTATAACCCTATACTGTAACTTATTCACAACAATGATTTTTTCATTTTTTACAAAAATCGCATCCTTTATCATCATTGGCACGCTTCCAACGTGAGACATAAATGAGTGGGAGAGCAGATTATCATGTACTTACGCCCAGTAGTATACCTAGATGCCAATTTTGAGCGATCCACTTCAATCACTCACAGCACGCTGTGTGAATATGTCCTATCCGCTTTTTGTGTGAACAAACATCCTATTAAGGACAAAGTCATGGTGGAGTGTTTCATTCTGAAAAATGTATAAAATGCGGCCCGCGGACTGCGGGGTATATTAACTGAATTTTATTGCATTTTTCGTAACATGAACCCACCGTGATGCTTGTTGCCACCAACGGAGTAATAATAATTGGAACTTTATTGTTGGTTATTATCAGCAAATGGCATTAAGTAATTGGCAGAATATGTATGCATAATAAAGTTTCTATGGTTTGAAAGTACCTAGGTTACTGTTGCTTTTCATAGATAAATCATAAATCACATACCTTATGCTCATCTAACTTGACAGGGTGCAATTTCAGGCCATTCATAAAAGCACATTATTTATGCTTGCTTGAAACTCAGTGAAGGGTCAGATCCTGTATTAGTGGGACACATTAGTAAGTTAACAATTTTGGACCATAAAAAGAACTACTGGTTTGCGGAATATTATTGTTTCATTTTTTTGATATATACACTACATAAATAGTTGTTAAAACGTATTTACTTTTACTCGATAAATACGTATACTCGAGTACAGAGTAAATACGTTTACATTTCCTCTGAAAAAAGTTCTGGTACTCGGTTTTACGTATACTTTTTGAAAGTACTCGGGTACAGAAAACGTATTTCAGATCGCCTTTCATATAGATTTTCAAGGCATAGAAGGAAAAATTAGGAGAAAATATGCAAAATTGTGCCCACACACACTAGTTTTCACCGTGACTTCATGGGAAAACTGAATTTTTTTCAAATGCAAATTAATGAACACGGGTGAATGATTTGATTTTGTTAAAATTAGAATTTTTATTTATAAAAGTTAAAATTTGAAAATTTCAAAACTAAAACACATAAAGCATACAATAAGAGTAGGCTGAATGTCGCCATGTCGCCATTTCAGTTTTCACATCAGTCACGGTGAAAACTATTGTGTGTAGGGCCAATATGGGAAACTAGTCGAAAATGGGTATGGAACCAAATATATAGTCAAAAATTGCGTAAAATAGGCAAAAAGTTACAAAAATAAGTGTTTTTGAGCAAATTTTTTGGCGACATTTCTCAAAAGTACTCACGTTTACGTTTTCTGAGGAGAAAAGTACGTTTACTCACGTTTACTCATGAGTAAAAGTAAAAAATATTTACTTTACGTTTTCTGTACTCAGGAGGGGGCAGGGACTTATCAAGGATTTTTGAGCGGGGGGGGGGGGCTGCTTGTTTACGGAGGCCGGCGAGGGGGGGGGGGCTCAGCCCCCCCCCCCTAAAATTTTAGCTACATAGTGGCGGAATGGCGCCATGGCACTGGCGCCATTTGTAGGCGCCACGCCATGGCGCCATTGGCGTTGGCGTCAGCGCCATGGAATGCTGTATATGTATGTAAATATACATACAAAACAGCAAAAAAACACAACAATGAGTGTATTTATAACGATTTGTTTGTGGCCACATGGAGCCAATCCGATGATAATACCTTATGTCTGGTTAAGAATGCGCGCTTGCGCGCAAATTTTTTGCATTTTACCTAGTGCTTTAGTACCAAAAATTTTTGCCAGCGATTTTTTTTTTAAATCGGTACGGGTGCTGCGATTTTTTATTTAAAAAATCTGAATTTAAATACAAAAAATTGCTTAAAAAAATCGCTTGCCAACCCTAGTGTTGAGTGCAGTGATTTCCAAGTTCAAACTTTTGTTACAGTTCCACTGTAAATAATTTAATTGCATGTGGACTCTTGGGGCAGGATATATGGAAAAGTTAAGGAAAATGGGAAACAACTCAACTGACTAAAAAAACATCAATGCACTTTTGAATACCCATGTACTGGTGAGATGCAGTGGTCAGAACCAGCAGTGCATGTGCCAAACTTAAAATTGTGCATATAGCAACAGCAAATGTTAAAACACTAGTGCAGGTCAGGCAGAACAATAAAAGGTTCCAGCAGGAACAAAGTTTTATGTTATTTTGTTAATTATAGTTGGCTCTGACACACTGCCAACATGAACTGTTCATGCAAAGTGTGATGTCAGAGTATAAAACTAATTTCTATCCAAGGCAGGTACCAGTCTGCTCACTCAAAACTTTAATATAAATGCTTATCAATGATACTTGATGATGTACAAAATATGTTCACATGTTAAGCATTAGAAAAATGTGGTGAGGCCAGGACATATTAAAATACCATTAATTGGTAAAATGACCATTAATTGGTAAAATGGTGCTATGTTTTTGACGCCATTTTGAAAAGCCACCGAGCCACAAAAACGTGCGCCACGCGCCATTCCTGCCAGTTTTGTTTTACTTTTGCTAGATTGTCCGTGGCAAATATTGCGCGTGAATTGTAGAGGGCCATATTTCAGCTCGCAATCGCAGGAGCACGTTCATACCACCCTACACCCTCCATAGGCCCTCCACAGCAGGGGTCTCCTAGGGGGGGGGGGGCTGCCCCCCCCAAATCGGCCAGCTATTCATCTATCCGGGAGGCCGCTCAGCTATCTATCTATCCCGAGGCAAAATTTTTGGCTACTACCCCCAAAGACCCCCCCAAATCGCTCAGCTATCTATCTATCTGGAGTGGTTTTTGAGAAATTTTGCCCTAATTTTTGCACAAAATCACCAATTTTCGCACCTTTTTATAGTTTTTCACCTTCAAAATCATGCTTTCCGGCTATATACATGGTTATATACCTATTTTTAGCCATTTTATACCTACTTTTGGCTACTTTTAACTGATTATTAGCGATTTTTTCCCCTTTCTGCCTTCTTAACCTTGAAAAAGCCTATATATTGTGCCCCCGCCAGCCCCCCCCAAGCCCCCCCCAGCCCCCCCAGAAACATTTTCCAGCTATCTATCCCTCCGGAGGAGCGATTTGCTATCTATCCAGCCCCCGCGAGGGCCAAAATCCTGGAGACCCCTGCTCCACAGTACGCCCACATGCATTTACCTTACACGTGCATTCTCGCAGGGCGCCTGGCGGGCGACTCGCTGGTGTTCGGCAGCGCCGCGCCCAACCACTCGGCCGTGTACACGTGCCACGCGTCCAACTGGGCCGGCGCCGCATTCAAGGACATTGAGCTCGTCGTGTTAGGTTCGTTTGGGGGTGATGTGTGGGGTTTGGGGGGGGACCAAACAGTGGTTGACGCGTGTGTGTCAACTGGTCTGTGTCAACTCCGATTTCGGCTTCATGTGTTGCAGAGCGATCTTCTAATGCAAGTGCGGCAATGTTGAAAAATAAATATTACGGCAAGTGCATTGGAACAAGCGCTCTGCTATGCGTGAAGTCGAAATCTGAGTTGACACAGACCAGTTGACACAATGTGTCAACTAGTGTGTGGGCCGTCTTTGTGCCTGCAAAGTTAAAATGAGTTTTTTGATGGAAAATTGTTGAAAAATTATCAATTGCACAAAATTTGTTTTTTTTAGAAACTTTCCATCTGGTCGAACAGGGCAAAACGATTCGTAAACCAGTAAGCGATAACAACCCGAAAAGTTCAATCACTTGACACTTTCACTTGACAATAAACACACATGTATCCTCACCACCTTCCACCTCGTACAACCCCCCCCCCCTCCCCCTCAGTGCCGCCGCGCATCGAGCCGGAGCGGACGAACGTGTCGTCGAAGCTGGGCGCGACGGTGGTGATCCCCTGCAACGCGACCGGCTACCCCGAGCCCCTAGTCACCTGGTTCAAGGAGCCTAAGATCGCCCTGTCTTCCGGACCCAGTGAGCGATTTTCTGTTTGGGCTGGGGGAAACATGACAAGGTCGAAACACCCTTTTCGAACTGATACCGCCAGTACCAGACCTTTAAATGACGTGTAAAATGTCAAATGTGTGTCGAAGTTCATGTAAAATTCTATATAAAATGCAAAATCGCCGTTAAAAATGATAAAAGAAAAATCACAATTTTACTGACAATGAAATCATCTACCATATCCCATCTGAAAAGAGAACAAACATTAATAATAATTCTCATCATATTTATCACACTGCTTCCAATTTTGGTGAATTTGGCGCAGTTTTTCACATAACCTTATTCATCAAAATATGATAACATTCATCAAAATATGATAACATTCAGCCAGCCATCTGTCAGTCCAGTGAAACTTGACAGTTTGCACGAAATTAGACATTTAATAGAACACCGGCAGTTGCACCTGGAACCATTATCCGCGCACTTTCAATCATCATGCACACTCCCTTTTGCACATGCAGAATCGTATTCGCAGAGTACAACATAATCGGTTCCTCGCTGGCTATCCGCGACGTGACCGAATCAGACGCGGGCTTCTACAGGTGCGTAGCTAAGAACGCAGACGCGGCTGCGGTCGGACACAGGGAGCTGCTCGTTGAGAGTTGGTTGCATTTTTCACTTTTGGTGCTTGTTTACTTGTTTATTGGATTTGTGCCAAAAATTTGAATACCCCCCCCCACCACATTGAATAAGCCCCCCGCTGTGTAGAAAAACGATGAAACTCGCTTGGCTGAGCGAATATTTGGCTGCAACACTCTGGAAAAACACATTGTCTCTTCTCAGGAATTATCAAACAACGAATAATAATGCTAATTTAAATCTCCACTAATGATGAAAATGAACATGTGCGCTCACCTGACGGCCTAAAATTTCTTTGAATTTTTAATTTCAGTTTGAATTTTTGAAATTTCAATTTGAATTTTGAATTTTAAATTCCAACCACTTGGGTATTTCCACACCTGACCCCCACCAATGTGCGCCCCTAGTACTCACACACGGTTCCCTTATATTAGCGCCGCCCGACCTCTGGAAAGTGGTCTGGGTGGAGTGCAACGCCATGGGCGAGCCGATCAAGACCACGTTCGTGCCGCGGCGCGGCGACGTGCCCGGCGACGACTCCGAGTTCCTGCCGTGGCGCACCGAGCTGAACGCGGAGCTGCCCGTCAACGGGTCCGACGGCACGCTGGTCAAGTGTTTGCCCGGCGCCAGTGAACAGCCGGGGGACCAGCCGCCGCCTGTGGATAAGAAGGGAGGGGATGATGGTTGGTGGGGGGCCCTCCCCATTTTGAAACCATTTTGGGGACACTACCAGACCCTGGAAAGTGTCAAATTTCATGCAAAATGTAAAAAGTCGTGTAAAATGCCCTGGAAAATGATGATTGTTGTTTAATTTATTTTTTTACACCGGTCCTTTGACATTTTTCATGACATTTTACATGACTTTTTTACATTTTACCTGGCCCGGGAGTGGCCTCTAGCCTATCCCACACGCTGTACAATTCCCGGTCGAGTGAAGGTGGTCACAGAGAGATCAGAGTTCTACGAAATAATAGTTAACAGGGCATCTGTGTTGGACTGACCCCTGAATACCCCCCCCCTCAGTGCGCAGTCACATTACCCCCCCCCCCTTACAGCGAAGCCTTTCCTGGTTGAATTGCCCAAGGACACGGAAGTGTGGGAGGGCCAGGTGCTAATCCTGACTTGCAAGGCGACCGGCACGCCGCCGCCGCAGATCTCCTGGCTGTTCGAGTGGAAGCCCTTGGAAGAGCAGCCGCCCACCGTGGATGGCAGGTAACTGAGAGAGGGGGGTATTTTTGTGTGAATAGACTTATTTGGGGCAGTTTTGCAAGTGGATATGTAAAAATCAATTTTGAGGTGTGAATTACAATCTTGAGAGCAATGTAAACTTTTCTTAATTACTCTGCTTTCACCTATAAATTTACCTTTCTCTTAGCTTTTTACTTCACTTCACTTGTAACGTTACTTATCACTTTTCTTGTCAATTTCCTACTTTCGCAATTGGCCCCAGCTACTGCAAATACTGTTCGTATAACATCTGATCACGGGTCAATTCCGCAAGTTTAAAAGTATAATTACTTTTACTTCTCACATTAAAATCATTTTTTACTTGGCACCCGTCCAATCCCCCCCCCCCCCGCAGATCCGTCCTGCAAATCTCCTCTGCGGGCGTGGAACACCAGGGCGGCTACGTGTGCGTAGCAGAGAACGAGCACGGAGCAAGTCGCGCCGCCGCCGCGGTCAGAGTGGTGCCGCGGCCGCAGGCGTTCGAGGCCGGCCGCACAGGCGTCATCTTCACCAGGAAGGTAAATGCGCGCTGGGGGAGGCGAGGGGGGTGAGGGGGTGCTCATCCAGCCCCCCTTCCCTGCACTTGGGGGGGGGGGTAATGTTTATTGTTCTATGTGCTTTTGAGTGATGATATCTCAGTGCAAATGTAGGTGCTTGTTTACCGTGTATCCTCGAATTTTTCCCCTTCGAATACCCCCCGTCGAAAAATAACCCTCCCTCTTTTGAATGTGAGGAAAAAATACCCATTTGATGTGTAGAAAACATTTCACATTTACAAAACAAACTTTTTATGTATTTAATTTGTAAATATACGTATTATCTTGCAGCTACAGTTCACTAACATTGATCACACTGCTTGAATTATGAATTTTGTATTCCTACAGATAATTTATGTTACCAAATTTACCCCATTTGTGCAGTACCAAACAAATAACTCCCTCTCAAAAACTTCTGACGAAAAATAACTCCCCGGGGGACTTATAAGAGGATATACGGTATATGATTTGGTGAATCTCTCTTGTGTAATTTTATTCATCTGATTTTGTTCATGGGAAACGTAAGTATTTACCTATCTAGTGATTTTTTACTGTTTAGACCGATTTTATATACTAGTGTGATAATTCCGTTTTTTGATATTTAATAAATAGTAGCGAAACGTTGGCTACTAGCTATCTTATCTAGGTATTTCAACTGATTGTTCAATGATATTCTACACTTGTATGATGTGTTCGATAAAAAATGAAGTCTCCTGTTGAAACGCAAGTTGAAATGCATAAATCGTTAAAATGTGTTTCGTTTCTGTGTTTTGACTATATGTTAATTAATGGAGGCGTACCACATCATACACACTTCATTTTAACAACGTGTTGATTTCCATGTATTTTCCGCATTTTCTCGAATGACCCCTGGTGAATCATTGTTTCGTCAGACTTTTTTGATGGGGACTATTCAAAAGGGGGATTGTTCTTTCGTCCAAGTTTTCTAGCATGTTTCTATCAACTCATTTCATGAAATTTGCTGGACTAACACGATATTTTGGTTAATAACATGTTATTAACAGTAAAACACGCCATTTTGGTCACAATTGGACAAAACTTATCATATGCCTAAATGGGGGGGTTTGAATGGGAATGATTTGTTCCTCACTCAGATAACAGGGCGGATTATTCGAGCAAATACGGTATGTGTCACGCGTCTACCGTAGCTTCTGTGTTTGTTCATGTTGTTGTTGTTGTTGTTTTTGTCCTTCTTTTTGTGGCGGTTGGGTGTGTGAATGTTATCTTAAGCTCGTGGTGTGTCCTTCAGATTATTTGGTGCATAGAAATTTTTGGGAGTTATCAGTGATGGAATGGCGTCAGCACTTGGGCAGTTGTTTTTCGAGGGTTCCAAAAGAATCAAATTTACCACGATTAGTGTTTACGATGGAGACGGAATTTTGACATGTCACTTGAAACGACTGCGGATTTCTCCTGAAGTGAAATTGTGATATGAAATACGTCGAATGAGAAGTAGACGTCAATATTTCTTCCAAGTATTTAAAAAATGTCAACTTCCGGAATTGGGCCGTGGAATCACAAAACTTAAAATAATGCGTAAAATTCAAAAGTGCCACAAATTTCCCATCACCAATCACTCTCCATTCCACCACTGGTCCCTACCAACAACCAAAAATCCCAGCCCCACGCGCGTTATTTCCCGCAGGTGGCCGTGTTGAACTGCGAGGGCGCAGGGGGGCCTACATCCAAGATGGCCTGGTTCAACCAAGGAAACCCGGTCGGCCAGGGCGACCAGCGCGTCAGCTTGCTCAGCAACGGCTCCCTGGTCATCTTCGAGCCATTTCAGTTTGTCAGTTGATGGTTTTGGCTTTTTTGGTTTTGTTTGGTCCGGTTGTGGCTGTTTGGAGGGTGCCGTCTGCCCTACGCTAACAGGATTCCAACGACACGTAATGTCAACTGGTTCCGATCCCAATTCGAAGCTTGCTGATTAGCTGACGAACGACGTTCAGATGCAAAACTGTTGAATCATGTTGCTAATGAAGATTATGTGTTGAAAAAATATTGCGTTATTTTATTAATAGATAAATATGTGCAATGTACTCTGTAAAGACGTGTATACAATAATACGCAGTGTTACTGGTCATCAAGCTTTGAATTGGGATCGGAACCATTTGACATATGATTAGGTTGTCAAGTAGTGTATATGGCCATTAGTCCACTAGCAACGGCCGAGTCAAAAACGCGTTGTATGGCGTCATCCTGTGTACTGCCATTAATCAACCCCATCTCCATGTGTCTTTCAGTGGGAAGTGGACAACTTCACGTGCGCGCCGGTGGCCGGGGGAGCGGCTGCACTGGCGCCCGCGCACGTGACCGCCTCGCAGCAGACTGTCACCACCAGTTAGTGCACGGTTTTGTGCTGCTATGGTTTAAAGATGATAGCAATAGGTCCAAAAAAAAAAAAATCTTAGATGTTTACTTTTTGCCAGAGTTTTCAAATTCTGCTGTAGACATTCCACGTATTTCCAATAGGGATTTTACGGACACCCATTCCGACATTATGTTGTGTGCAGGGGCCAAAATGTGACACTTTATAAAGTAGGTTTAGAATTTACAAAAAATCGGGATGGAATTTAAAACAAATGTTTAAACGCGATTCACCCGAAAATTGTGTTTTTAGACTTTTCAACCTTTAGGAGTGGGCGCCTCATTTGTAATCGTCGATTGCTGTCAACAAACAAACAAACGCGCTCGCATCGCAGCCCCGCCGGTGGTGTCGGTGTGGCCCAAGCGCCTGGTGGCCGACCAGGGCACCCGCGTCTTGCTGCACTGCCGCGTCCAGGCGCAGCCCCTCGTCACTCAGGTGCGCTGATCACTTAGACATAGGCCTACTAGTCATCGAAACCCGCTAGTCATGTTGACCGCCATTCATGTGTTTCTACTCGCTAGTCATCTATGCATCTACTTGAGCACGTAGATAACTAGCGGGAAGGAATACGTGACTGGCCGGTCCACATAACTAGCGGGTTTTTATGACTACAGGCACAGGATCTGCCTTATTGGAGTTCGTATGTATCGGATAATTCCCTACCCTTTCGATCTGTACTCACCGGTGACAAATTTTGTCTACTGGGTAATATTTCAAATTCCTGGTAAACTGTAAAGTACCCTGCATTCTACAAACATTCTACCCGGAATCCGGAATGTGAAACTTTGTAGGGAATCATCACTTCATATTTTACTTTACGATGCGCGCGATCAACCCTGCATTTACGTGCACTTACACGTCGCTCAGGTGAGCTGGCAGCGAGTGGAGTCGTCGCATCCGTCGCCGGCGCTGCTCAACGACACGCTGCTGCACGAGGACAACACGCTCGAGCTGCTGTCCGTGTCGCCGCGCCACAGCGGCGTGTACAGCTGCGCCGCCAGCAACTCCGCCGGCGCGGCACAGGACTCGCTGCAGCTGGTCGTGCTGGACGCCTGGCAGCAGCTGGAGCGCGGCGGCGCCGCCGGCCAGCTGAGCGGCAGCCTCAACGGGCACGAGTTGGCCGCGCAGCCGCTCAGCGTGCACGTGCGCCAGCAGCTGGGCGGCACCGAGCTGCAGCTCGACTTGGACGCCCTGCCGCCGGGCATCGGCGCTGCGCAACGGGCTACCGTGGGTTATCTGGCGGCGCCGTGCTGGGCCTACGCGCACCCCCCGGCTGGAAGTTCCATGCAGAACCCTACGCAGGCGGCCAATGGACACTTTGTGCACCAGGCCAAGTATCAGTTTGACACTGGTCTGTGGTTGGGTCGGATGCGAGTTTTATGTGGTTTGGTAATTAATGCAGAACTTGAATAGGATTGAACGTTTTGGGAGTTTAAAGGGTCAAAATTATTTGTAGTCAGTGCTTAGGCGAGTTGGCGCGTTTTTGCAAATGCGAAATTGTATAGACTAAGGAAAACGGATGCAACATAGGTGAATATTTAAGTAATTTAAAAAAGTTAAAATGTAAATCTAATATCCGAATTTTTGACTTTTTTGCACAAAAATCGGCGGTTTTTAGTGTTTTTTTTCACGACGACAATAATTTAGAAAATGCCAGCTATTCTGTTCGCCACGGTCATTCACCGCTGCGCAGGCGAGACGCTGGTGGTGTCGCACCGGGGCCAGGGGCTCAACGAGTCGGGCCACCTGTCCATGGACGTGCTGCTGGAGGGCAGCGTGCCCAGCTCCGACAGCCGCGTCGTAGCCATGCCCCAGATGCAGCGGACCTACGTGCGCGTGCCCAGGGCTGTGCCCGACACACTCGCAGGGCATGAAGGGCTGTCGGGCGAGCCGGACCAGCTGCTCATGCAGGCCAACGGTAGGGGACAAGTCGTTTACGGCGGCCATGTCACCGTGCCCTTCAAGTTGGTCGCTTTGTGACGTTGCGGCCATTCGCTTTCCATTTCCATAGTACATTTCGAAAGCAAGATATTTTCGCTCAGGTACGAGAGCGTGCTGCGCCTGGTGCGCTACAACGAGTCGACCAGTCTGTTGGTGCCGTCCGTGTTCGGCGTGCTCTCCGAGCCGGTCGACCTGTTCAGCGGGAACCAGGGCGCGGCGGGCGGCGGCTACGCGTTCAAAGTGCGCACCAGCGTTCGACTGCCCGACGAGGGGAAAAGCGGCTGCCCCATGGGGTACACGCAGAGCGGACTGGAGTGTGTCGGTCAGTGCACATGACGTGTTTGTCACTATTGGTTTTATTACTGTATATTGATAACGGGGATACCGTATTACCTCTAATTATCCGCCCTCGAAGTAACCCCCCTCAAAATGAGCTGGGGAAATAATGACCCCTCCCCCCGGAATGATGTACATCATGTATGCAATGTACATTATGTATTTATTACTGCTAATTTGCATTGCAGCTAAACAAAGACTAGTTTGTGTAGCTCTCTACGTAATTATGTCCAAATATATCCTGTTTGGACACATTTATTACCTGTTTTGGGTATGCAAATGCCTACTATTTTCAACGATCCGTACGAAAATTTCTGACGAAATAATACCCCACTCGAATAAGCCCCCACGAATTAACCCCCCTCAAATTTTGCTGGCGAAATAATACACCCCCATGAGGGTATTTCGAGGTAATACGGTAATTCCTTTCAATGCATTTGTTGTCGGGCGTTATATTGCAGATATTTTTTCTGTAGGCAACGCTGTAAGGATCACATAAAAATTTTCACTAAATGTATCTGCTTACAATGGGCAAATCACCGGCGTAGGTCTGGCCACTGACTTCTGACATTCACTGCGAGCGAAATCACGATTTAACACTCAAGTCGATTAAGGCAAGCAGAATTCCACCTGCCCATTAACTTTGCTACACATGGCTCAATCCTTGTGACTCTTCTATCACTCACCAGTAGTCAGTCCCCGCGCTCACCGGTGCACTTGCCCTCGTGTTTCACTGCCACTGGCGCTGCGTTGGCGTTGGCGTTGGCGCAGTCCAAGACGCACTGGTTGGCGTAGGTGACCGAGTTGGCGCCGCACACTGGCGCGTAGTTGAGCGGGCACACGCAGTCCGCTCGCTCGTCCAGCCCTGGCGCCAATGTCCGTGTGGTCAAGTGACTAGATGAGGGATAAGTGTTAAGGGAATTTCTACACATAAATACATATCACTTACCATATACACAGTTAATCAATATGAATATGATTGGCATTAGCTTATGCAGATTCCGAATACCGTTCATGGTTCGATTTTAGCTTTTTCTACAATCGCATGTGCTAAAATGATTTATTTACATCGCGTTTACACAAGCGTTAGCTGTGATGTTTTTGAAATCAGACCATGCATGATGCAGTTTATGGTTTACAATAGTGCTTCCATGCAATGGTCTAATGTGCTGCATTAAATCGCCAGATCAATAGAGAAAAATGTACATATAAAAGTATTCTGTATCGTGAGTATGTGTATATTTACATATTGCATACCTAAACTAGCAAAGGGAGCCAACACGTTTGCATCTGTCGAGTAAAATCCACACCGCCTGACACAACATTTCATCCCAAAAAAGGCCACAATATTTTCAATTCAGCGGAACACGCACAACGAAACACGGGGGACTTAGCAAACGGTCCCCCTTCATTTATCTTGACGCGACCCCACTTTGCAAATGCACCCCCCCCCCCCCCGCGCAGACGAGAACGAGTGCGAGTACAGCTCGTTGTACGGCTGCGAGTCGGGACAGCGGTGCGTCAACGTGCCCGGCAGCTTCCACTGCAGCGCCACTTGCCCCCAGGGCTTCGCGTCCGACATCGACGGCCTTTGTCTGGGTCGGTCAAGTTCGGACGCACTTTGTTTGGTTGGATCAATGCCTAGCGAACACTAGTTCTCAACCGAAACGTCGTAAACTCGTAAATCTGCATTTGAGTTGTCCACAGTGACTCATTGGTTAAATTCATACCCCTCATTCTAGAAAACTCAAAGGCCAAAGCTGATTTATGAGTTTTCGAAATATAGATTGGAAAATGCTGTGTGCAGCCACCACATTATGATGCGGTTGTGTGGTTTGTATGTTATGTAATGAGAGAAAGCAACATTCCGTTTTGTATTCAGCTGGCACATAGCTGGTTTGCTGCAAATAATCTGTGAATCCCCTCTATCGACTCATTCATCTCTTGGTGCTATTTATATCGTAAATGCCGAGCGGGGTGCCTTGCGCAGACGTGGACGAGTGCTCGCTGGGCGCGGCGCAGTGCTCGCCGGACTCGGTGTGCGTCAACAGACCGGGCAGCTTCGTGTGCATGCGGCAGTGCCACCTGCGCGGCTACACCAGACATCGCAGCGGCGTGTGCGCAGGTGACGCCTCCATGAGTTGAATGAGTCCCCATAGAAGAAACACGTATCAAATTTGTATCATGACTAGCATTCAAAAAAATCACTGATTTTTTGGAAAATATATATAAATATATCACTCCAAATTTAGAAAAAATATAAATATACATAAATCACTCTAGGTCTCCAGAAAATATAATTAAATTACTGAAAAAATAACTCTAAGCTCAAAAAAAATTACAAAAAATAACGTGCCCTTTATTTCTTTTTCAAGCGATATTCTGGGCTTTGTTTACAATTTGCAAGCAAAAAATGTACTGTACTAAATCCCACAGTCATTTATAATCATTCCACAATATTTATAGAATATTTTACAAGTGATCACGCTTCCCCTATGCATACATTTGTCTGGGAGTGCCATATAAAGAAGTGTGAAGTGTCTTCATGCTGATTTTTGTGATGTGAGTGGAAGCTCCAGCATTCTTGGTGAATCGTCAAGAAGTTTTGGCAGGAAAACACTTCATGATGCTTCACCGCGCATCCACACAACCATTTTTTACGGTGTTTCACATTAGGTAAACACAAGGCCAAACTAGTGACTTGCCAACACCACCTGACAAAAATTCATGCCGTATGAAAACTGACCATATACATTCAATAGTGGAAAACTGTATAATCTCATCATTTTTGGCCATTTCAGTTTTTAAAAAGTCATGGTGAAAGTGTAGGCACAATATCTTAACTCAAAAATGCTCTACATGAACATAGAACGATTTTCTGGAGAAAATCACTCGAAATTATTTTGCACAAATTACATGTTTTAGTCATAAAGTGCAATCATTAAACCACAATGTATCTAGTATGAGTGATTTTCTCAGTGATTTTTTTTTGAATTTAAAAAATATATATAAATATATCACTCATAATTTGAAAAAAATATAAATATATACCGTATTTCCTCGAAATACCCCCGGGGGGTTTATTGTTTCATAGTGAGATTTTTGAGGGGGGGTTAAACGAGGGGGGGTATTTCGAGGGGGGGGGGGTTATTATTTCGCCAGAAATTTTTTGAAAACCAAGTACTAAATTGTCGTCTGAAACGTACGCAGACGTCGAAAATGCAACAAAAATCGCCATTTATAAGACTCTAAAGACTTGTATAAGTGTGTAGACGTATAATCACTGTTCTCACATAACAGAGTCATCGTTTTTAACGTGTGTTTTGCATTACCCAGATGACAAACCGCAGCGTTTGTCATTTACGTTCTCTATACACTAAATTGGGGGGGGGGGGGGTTTATAAGTTCAAAGTGTCCATTTTGAGGGGGGGTATTTCGAGGGGGGGGGGATTTCGAGGAAATACGGTATAAATCACAGGTTATTTATATTTATTGTGATTTTCGAAAATATAAATCACGGGTTATTTTTCAAATGCTAATCATGACAAATAGGTCCCCGCTCGAACAAACCCTCTCAGAATTGTTTCATAAAAATATAATTTCGTTGTGGGGGCTTAATCGAGTAAAAATACCGTAAATATTCGAATAACTCCCAGATGACTCCACGGGAAAGAGGGTTATTCAAGGATTTAAGGTATATAAACAATGCGCTAAACAAACCGGAAAACCCACACCACACTGCAGCCGTTTTCGCGCCCACCGACAAACAATTGGCAGCCATCCAAAAAGGCGACCTCAAATCGTTGGCAGCCAGTCAAATGTGCACTGTGGGTAAGAAATGGGACCCAGAAACTGAGCTGTGCCTGAACGTGGACGAGTGCGCGGGGCTGGACCACCAGTGCGCGTACAGCTGCGTCGACTTGCAGAACGGCTACACGTGCGCCTGCCCCGACGGCTACCAGCTGGCCGCCGACGGAAAGACTTGCGTCGGTCTGTGCCGAAAAGTCTACTCTGATGCGTTTTTGCTTTACACTGACATGATAAGTGATCAGTGGTAAAGGAAGATGTAAATTACCCGAAATGGCACTTGTCCACATCTTTCTCAGCAATGCAAAGACAACTGGTGCCAGTGCCAGACCCTGAAAAAGATCTGTAAAATGTAAAATACCATTTAAAATGTCACCTAATGTCTACCCCCAGTAGTGATGGAAAAGCGCCAGGAAAAATGGCGCCAGGCGCCAATGGCGCCATGGCGCCATTCAAAATAATGGCGCCAGGCGCCAATGGCGCCACGGCGCCATCTGAAAAAATGGCGCCGGGCGCCAAAGGGCGCCAGAAAAAATGGCGCCGGGCGCCAAAATGGCGCCAACGATAAAAGTCACTTTTTAGCACATATTATCACAACATAATCTCTTTTAGAAGAGGAATATGTTACCGTATTTCCTCCAAATACCCGTTGATTAAACCCCCCTTCAAAATACCCTCGGGTCTGAGCGAGCTAGCGAAAAAATAATCCCCACTCGACACCCCCCATCTGTTATAAGGAACATCATGTTTGCAATGCACATGATATTTTAATGGCTGCCAATTTTACATCGCAATTTACATCGCAGCTCCGTATTTTCTCCAAATACCCATAGGGGTTTTTTCAGAGTGCAAATTCCGAGGGGGGCATTCCGAGGGGGGTTATTCGATGAATGGGGTTTGTTCAAGGGGTGGTTGTATTTTTTCCCCAGAATTTTTCGAGACAGATCGTAATAAAGATGGCCTTATACATTCCCAAAACTGGTAATAAAATTGATAAAACAGATTATATTTAGATGTATCAATGTACATAGATGGCTACACAAACGACTCTTTTGTGTGGCTGTGATGCGTATTGGCATCGATGAATACATGATGTACCTTATTCCAGACGGAGGTATTTCGAGGGGGGGTATGTTCTTTCAGCCCCAAAAAACCTGGGGGTATTTCGTAGGGGGTTAACTCGTAGGGGGTATTTCGAGGAAATACGGTACACTGACTGCATTTTGTAACGATCTACTATAAAATGTCCAAAAATGTCCTGTTTGGTCACATTTATTCGCGGGATTTTGGCGCCATCTGTGGCGCCATCCAAAATAATGGCGCCGGGCGCCAAATTGGCGCCAGCGAAAATGGCGCAAAGCGCCAAAGGCGCCATGGCGCCATTCGAAATAATGGCGCCAGGCGCCAGAGAACAGGGCGCCAAGCGCCAATGGCGCCATGGCGCTGGCGCCCTTTGGCGCCATTAAAGGGCGCCAGCGCCATGGCGCCATTCCATCACTAACCCCCAGGTGACGCCAACACCAACACGTATCGGTGACATGACTTTGTCAAGTGCCCTGCCCTCGCAGACACGGACGAGTGCAAGCAGCAATTGGACGCGTGCGGCGGCGGGCGGCTGTGCGTCAACAAGCGCGCCGGCTTTCACTGCATCGACGAGCCCTGTCCCCCGGGATACGATTTCGAGCACGTCCATCGGTGGGTACATACAAGGAGATCTGGGGGCAGTCCCAAGCCCTGTAAAGTGTAAAGTAAAGTGTCAAGTCAAATGCAAAGTAAACTGTCAATTGTCATGCAAAGTTCAGTAATAAAATCTTTTCTTTTTTGTTTTGATTGACACTTGACTTTGCATTTGACTTTACATTTGACACTTTACTTTACACTTTACAGGGCCCCCAGGGGACAGTCCCGCACCCTGTAAAGTGGAATGTCAATTGTCAACTGTCATGCAAAATGTCAATTGTCATGACAAGTAGAGTGTCAATCGACATGCATAGTGCAGTAATAAAATCTTTTCTATTTTTATTGACACCTGACTTTACACTTTACAGGGCTCGGAACTGCTCCCAGGGTGTAATTTGAAGTGTCAAATGCCACGAAAAATGAAAGATTTTATTGCTGATTTTGCAACGTATTTGACAAATTTAGTATGACGTTTGGCACTTGACTTTGCATTTGGCACAGGGTGCGAGACTGCCACCAGGTGCATCATGTAAAAGTGATGGCATGGTGCCATTTGCAAAACTTCCTGCCCCCTCCGACCACAGTGTATCAACGCCGCACTTGTCTCGCAGCTACTGCGTCCCATCCGAGGGCCAGAACAACACGGACCGGATAAAGATCGAGGCGATCTCGGCGCCGGCGCACATCGCCCCCGGCAAGGACCTGCTGCGGCTGACCGCCTTCGCGAACGACTGGCGCCCGCTGCCCGACGCGCAATTCCGGCTGCGGCCGGGCGTCGGGCTCGCGGCACTGCCCTTTGATGTCAGGGTCAATGAAAGGGGGCAGGTGCGTCGATTCGTGTTGTAGAGTGATGTGGAACGATGGAAAACTCTCTGAATAATACTCTGTTTTCATTCCTGTCGTATTTCCTCGAATTAACCCCACTCAAAATTTGCTGGCGAAATAAATATCTACCTGGGGGTATTTCGAGGGAATGCGATATATTTATGAGTTTGAACCCAATTTGAACAAATATCATATTTAGCAAGGATTTGTTTTTGTAAGCATAAGTCGAAATGTTTACTTTTCGCTACCAATGCCTCCATGTGAAAACTTTTTCGATTGTGAAAAGAGAACTCAAAAACGTTTTAGAATTTCTGTTTGCTTTCCTTAGCTAAGAGAAGTGTGGAAACGCAAGGCGGTCGAGTACGAAACACTTCTCACTTGTTAGCACTGCCAAACGTCGAGTAAAATAACTTTTCTCACAAGTCACAATTTGACCCCGACCGCAGGGCATCCTGTACACGACGGGCAAGTTGGCACCGGGCCAAGAGCACCGCATCAGGGTGGTGGCGGACGCGCTCGACAGCAGCCAGGCGCCGCCCAAGAGCTACAGTACGCATTTCCTTGTGTTCGTGTCCGTCAACTGAGTGCCGTTTGTTTTAGTGGTTTTGACCGCGCTAGTGGTGGAATGACGCCATTTTTTGAAATTAGGAACAGCGCCTTTTTATGGCGCGGTTGCCATTGAAAATCCTGTCAAGATTATTGGAGAAACTAAAGAGTATTTAGTGGCGCCAATTATCTCTGGCGCTTTTCCATCACTGAGCTGCAAGCGGTCAATCTTTCTTGCAATTTTGCGGTACAGTGATACATAGATTTTATGAGCGCTTGTCACATGGTAGTATCAGTCTAGCGAAATGTTAAGTGGCGGAATGCTATGCAGATTTCAATTTATGCGTGTTTTTAAATTTAAAAAACAATATTATATCCTGTGACAAGCGCGCAATAGTGTAGAGCGAAAATACATTTAAATTGTTATAATTCTGCCTCGGTTTTTCTGCGCACACGCAGAAGCTTCAGTGATTTACGATTTTTCATTTGAGTGCTACCTAAACATTTCTATGCAAAGTTGATGCCTAGTCTTTGTACGTGTCAGCGTGAAGCTTGCACCGTTGGAATGAATCTGAAACTACCATACACCATCCGAATAGAAAGGAAACGATTTTTATACTTTTCCTCAAAACGCAACCGTTTGACAGTCGAAAATTCGAGGGTGGAAAGTTTACTCATGACGCGATTCCTTGAAACCCGACTCAGTATATACCAGGGAAACTGGGGCGATGGGGCCAGTCTGTACAATGTCAAAACAAATGTCTGCAAAAGACGCACCCTGTAATCAAAACCTATCATGATGCGACGCACAACTGCACTGCCGATGACCCTGTGCCATTACGCATGTAAACCCATCACGCATGTTATGTTACCCATCACGTATGCGGACACATCACATAGAGGCGTATCCATGGGGCGGGGTCGTTCCCGTGGTGAGACCTGTAAAATCCCGGGAAATGCAGCTTTTCCTCTAATTTTTCAATGTAGGTGGTAAAATTTCCACCATGCACTCGAAATAGTCAGCAGATTGGTTTCCATAGACACAATTCTTTGAAAATTCACGCCATCCTGTTCCTGTCGCTGTATTTTATGTTATTTACATACATAAACAGCGGTTCCTGGAGCCAGTGCCAATGCCAATGATGCCATGGCGGCTACGAAAGGCGCCTACATGCGCGATGGGTTTACATGCGTAATGGGCCTGAGTCACTGCCGATACCGTAAAAATGACAGGTTGAAAATAGATTTGTCAAGTGACAATAGAGTGGGGGAATGATGATACGATTTTGACTGGCCACGATTTTTCAGATAAATCATTCAAATTCAGTACCGGGAATTTTTTTTACAAATTTCAAATTATAAAAATACACGTTATTCAGTATTCACTGTGAAATCGATGGAATACAAGCCGATCACTTGACTTCAGTTTCCACACGCGGACGTTTCGCATCCGATCTGGAAGTAATTGAAAAACATTATGGATGTACAAATGGAAATTAAGTCGAGAAGTCCACATAAATTTGGGTTCAAATTCGACACGTTCGAGCGACCGGGCCGGGAATTGGAAATGAAACTAAAGATGCCATCTTCGCAATCTCACAATTTGTGGACTCGTCGACATTTATAAATAATTCGACGCCTCATTTACCTAATCCTCCAAAAATTCCTCACTCCCAAAAACAAAGTCCCCATTCCCACGCACCCCGCGCCGGCACCCTTGACTCGTTTCGGACAGCTGTACCTATGCTTCCTGCAGTGGTGGTGCCTTCTGTGGTGCCTACACCTGTAGGTGCCTTTCCCCCTGTCCGATTTGTGCCTAGCGTCGTAATGGGACGATTTCGTATCGTGTTTTGATGGAGCATGATAGGCGGCTGGTGGGTTGTCGGCGCTGCGACATGTGAACAAGTTTTTTTGGTGATGTTTTTTTGTGAATTTTTTCAAATTGTGACTACAAGGAAGCGATATCGTACAATGAAATGGAAAAAGAATGATTTTACAACAAACGGCAAATTTTCCAAACCTCGTTTAAGACACTGCACCTATTGGTTGACTTTTACACCCTCCACATACAATTTTAATCATTTACCAAATTTACAATTTGGCAAAATTCCAAAAAATGTTTCTTACAAATAATGTGTTGAATTGATTCACAAACTTCTTTCGATAGTATATTGAAAATACACTACCGTGCATAATAGTGCGGAATGCGTGGTACCGCATTCCGCACTATTATGCACGGTAGTGTAATAGTCATCAAAATGAATCACATAGCACAATATTTACCTTTCTTCATCGGCATAGGCCTCTGCGGCTTTGCGTCGGCGATATTCGGCAAAATTGCGTTTAAGTTCTTTCTGCGCGATTATACACAAGTTGTCACCAGGGGTATCTTGAATTTTGACCCTCCGAGTGGTTGGATAGATAGCAAATCGCTCCTCCGGAGGGATAGATAGCTGAAAAATTTTCTAGGGGGGTTGGGGGGGGGGTTTGGGGGGGGGTGTGGTGGTGCGATATATAGGCTTTTTCGGGGCATAGAAGGAAGAAAAGGGAGAAAAATCGCTAAAAGTAGGTGTAAAATAGCTCAAAATGGATATACAAGAGCATATAGTACTTAAAATAGCTGAAAATAGGCAGTTATACGCATGAACCAGTGATTTTGGAGGTGAAAATCTATATATAGGTATGAAAAATAGCGATTTTGAGCGAAAATTAGGGTATAGTTTCTGAAAAATCGCTCCAGATAGGTAGATAGCTGGGCGATTTGGGGGGGGGGGGGTTTAGGGGGTAGTAGCCCAAAATTTTGCCTCTGGGATACATAGCTGAGCGGCCTCCGGGATAGATAGATAGCTGGGCGGTTTGGGGGGGGGGGGTAACCGTATTGGCTTGTTTTGAACCCCGGGGGTTGTATTTTTTCACAACGCTCTTACAATGGGGGTCTATTCGAGCATGGAATTCAATTCGAGCATGGTATTGTATTATTACATAAGACATTTAGTACATATTTCCATTCCATTATAGATAAATGTTCTGTTTTTACCAGCATGAAGTGAAGACAATGTAGATATGTACATATGTACGCATTTAAAAATTTTCTAGCGGTGCACATGCAGTGCACTTTGCCGTCGATGCCGGCCCATTAGCGTATTTGCGGGCAGCAGGGCGGCCTGCGCCTTTGAATTCGTGTGCCTTTGTTTTCCCATGGCCCAATTGGGTGGCCAGATTAGGCCAAGTTATCGGCCGAGCCGATCAGCTCAGCGCGTGTGACCGATAAGACCGATTGGTCACTGACCTGTTGTGATGCAACAGGCACATTTTTCTAAGTGTCCGTTTACCCCTTGCATCACATCAAAGTGATCGATTAGTTGGGAAATTGAACAGCAATTAAATTAATGGCATGTAACACAACAGGAGCGATTCATAATATGTGCATACCGTCACATTAAACAAACATGTATATTGCGTTTTGCACATCACCCTTCTATTTAGTTGTTGGGGGGCACTCAATTCAAGCATGGTACTGTATTGTTTCATAACGTGGTTACCCTGGCACTTCTCAATTCACGCTACTCAATTCAAGCATGGTATTCAAAACAAGCCAATACGGTATTCTGTAAATAATTTGCACAGTCAATTTTGCATGTGCAAATTCACGCACACGCTCAACTAGGGTGTCAACTTTCCGTTTCCGCTTTCCGGAGGTAAATTTTTACCCTTTCCGTTTTCCGGCAGCTGAAAAGTTTTACCCTTTCAGTTTTCCGTTTAAAAATTATTGTGCCACCCTGCGCTCAACGAACCTGTATGGGCACGGGAATCCTGGGGAACAGGGTGCCATACCAGTCGAGTTTGGTCATCAGTATTTTTATCATTTGCCCAATTGGCATTTGATCGCCGCCGCCCGATTTCGGGTCGATCTCGTCCGGGTCCTCTAAATACGGCTCAAACCAGGCCCACAGATCGGCCGGCGGCTGGCAGTAACTGAGCGGGTTACGGTAGCGGTGAAGGATTACGGTAGCGGTGAATGGTTACGGTAGCAGGGTCGTGTACAGTTAAGAGACATTGTTTACAACTCTGGTCGTTTTCGGTAGGAATATAATTCAAAAAGAATGAACCAGATAGGACAATTCAAAACAAGCCAACCCAAGAAATCTGGCTGCCGGGTAAAGTAAGTCGGTCCCTGGGGCCAGTCCCGCAAGTGGACAAGTACTTTACTCTTCTCTCATGACTTTACTCTAGACTTTGTCCTTGACTTTTTACTTTACTCTTGAGTCAAGAGTCTTGACTTTGCCACTTGCGGAACCAGCGCCAGGGGGCAGTCCCAAAGTGTCAGTTGTGTATTCAAATCTTATCTTTGTGCATCCAAATCATAATGTTGAACATAAGATTTGGATACAGAAACATACGTTTTGGGTACACAAACATAAGATTTGGGTACACTACTGACCCTTTGGGACTGCCACCTGGTGCTGGTTTCGCAAGTAGCAAAGTCAAGACTAAAGTAAAAAGTCAAGAACAAAGTCAAGAGTAAAGTCAAGACTCAAGAGTAAAGTACTCGTCCACTTGGGGGCTGGTCCCTGGTTATATTTATGTGGAACCCACCGTATATACATGAAGCCCAGTCCCCTAATATATGCATTATCGTGGTTGATCAATCCACACAGCTGCTTCCTGGTGAGCCGGATGGTGAACAGCTTGAACAGGAGACAGTAGGCGGAGCTGACGATGCCGCCGGCGCCGACGCCGCGCACGCCGCCGCACATGCCCGTCATGCCCGTCACTTTGCGGGTGCCCCGCTCCCAGGGTTCTAGGTGGCTCACCTGCGGCAGAGAGTCTACTTAGTAGGGTTTGGGGTCGGCCCCCTACCAACCTTAGGCTGGGTTATTTATTTTCGAGCCGAAAATTTAGGCTACTAACTCGACCAGCACACAAATTGCCTAGAAAAGCATCAATCAATGTTGAAAAAACGTTGAGCGATTTTGCCCAAATTTTCACTCAAACCTCCCTAATTTTTGTCTTGTTTACATATTTTCACTTTTAAAATCATAAATCCTCCTATAGGATTGATTATTTTAAAGCATTTGAAGCTATATATAAGTCAGGTGCTAATCCCAGACCCTGTAGAGTGTCAATTTTTATGCAAAGTTCAGTAAATTTTTTTTCTTTTTTGTTTTGATAGACATTTTACATGACATTTGACACTTTACAGGGACTGGAACTGCCCTCTCGAATCATCAACCCAGGACATCTCACGATCTCATGCAAGGATCTAGACTAATCCCACCCAAAAACAACTCACACTAAAATTGATCTCCGTCAAAATCTCGTGATAAGTCTGCAGCGCGTGCAAATTGGTCCGAAAATAGGGACTCTGAATTACATTCTCCAACACAAGGCTGTTCAGGTTCATGGTGTCCTTGTCGCCCCAGTTGGGCAGGATGTTGGACACCTTGGTGGTGATTCTCTGGATGGGCGGGATGTGCGGGTCGGCGCTCGGGTCCTCGTCCCATTCTGCTTCAGTGTTTTCTGGCGCTAGCTGATTGAGGTGTTGTTTATTTTTTGACTGAGGTGTTGTTTTTTTAAGTTAATTTTTTTATAATTGTGTTTAAGTTTTGCGAGCATTTTCAGAATGAAGTGATATCGAGCATTAGGTCATAGATCCGTGAAAATGACCCTTTTTAATATAGACACCGAAACTTTGATTTTTAAAATTCATAAAATTCTTACCACTGTGAAATATGCACGACACCCAGAGAAAAAAATCATCCGAACAGGAGAAGCTAACTCTAAAAAGCCACTTTCACGAGCAAAACAAAAGCACAATTAATGCTCAATTAAACAAAACAAAGCACGAGAAAACAAAAAAGTGTCAATCCCACCTGAAAAGCCTGGAAACCGGGCCCAGCACTCGCCAAAAAATCATGTTCGGCCATTCCCTCAGTTGCTTTTTTCAAAAATTCCTGTAAAATGTTCCCTTCGAATACAGCATTTTTTGTGATTCTAAGTTATATGCCATATCGGTAAAGGCGTGCATAATGACCATACACACCAATTGACAATTACATCGAATGTCAACTGGCTAGATTTGTTTCGATCCAGATTTTAGCTGGCGGGTCGCTGAACGATGTTGAAACGCGCATGTAAAAATTGATTCCTTTTCAACATTGCCGCATGTGCACTTTAAAATCGTCCTGCGACCCGTCAACTAAAATCTGAATTGAAATGGAAACTAGTTGACATTCAGTGTGTGTAGCGCCAATATGCCGATCGGTTGCAGATGGGATACTGAAGAAACGAAGAAATTGTTGTGCAAAATATGTCAAAGTTTATTCATCATAAACACAACACCGGTGGGGTTGGAGGCTACATAAGTTTTCTGTATCGATATTCAAATTTAAATGTTTGCAAAATTTCCGAGATCAAAACGCTCCGGCTATGGTAGAAAAAATCAATTTTTCGATCAGCTTGATTTCTCAAAAAAATTAAGTATTTTGTTAAGATTTTATCTAATTTGAATCATATCTACAAAATCCGTAAAGATTTAATGTCAGATCTCAAGTCCCAACCCCACAATGACAAGTAAATTTCCTAAAGCAAATAAAAATTTACAAAAATAAAATAAAGTGACAATTAAGCACATAAGAAGTCTGTACAGCATATGTAAATAAACTGGTGGAAAATATAAATGGAAAATTCACGAAATAACATTTTAAAAATCGCACAAGCAAGCTATCACGCTGTCACTTAGTATGAGGGTGCCCCCAAGTATCTAGTATATATACCCAAGGGGACACCCCCCTCAGGCCACCCTTGCTGCTGAAAATATTCTTTTAGTGTTTTTTTCTGGCAAATATAAATGGAAAATCCATACAAATTTTTGTTCAGGCCAGAATTTGATTTATTTATAAAATTGGTTGGGGATGGTTTAGGCCACTGATTTTTTTTGACATACGAGATGGTAACTTCCTGCAACTTCACCACCTCACAACTAGGGTGTCAACTTTCCGTTTTCCGTTTCTGCAAGCAAATTTTTTTCCGTTTCCGTTTTCCAGCTGCTAAATTTTTTTCCGTTTCCGTTTCCGTTTTTCCGGCACATTTTCTGTTTTCTGGCTAAAGTTTTGGTTTTTCCGCCTTTTTTTCCGTTTTCCGGTTCAATTGTCTGTTTTTCAAACTTTTTTTGCACTTTCCAACTGAATTTTTTGTTTTCTGTTTCAGCCAAACTGGTAAACTTGCATGCAGGCTCTCAATTATGTGAATTTTTCCCATTTTTAGCAAAATTTCTGCAATTTTTTTTATTTCTGAATAAATTTCTGCAAATTTTTTTCCGTTTCCGGCAAAATTTCAGCAATTTTTTTTCCGTTTCCGGCATATATTTGGCAAATTTTTCCGTTTCCGTTTCCGTTTTCCGGCCTGTCATTGTTCCGTTTTCCGGCAAGTGCAAAAATTTTTCCGTTTTCCGGCAAGTGCAAATTTTTTTCCGTTTCCGTTTTCCGCTAAAAAGTTTTTGTTGACACCTTACTCACAACCCACACAATCCCCACACCAAAATTTTGCCGAAGATCAAACCTGAAATAATTTTTTGAACAAAACACAGAGTGGAACTAATGTGTCTTACACAGCCCCAGGCTTATGATACAGCACATGTGGGCCAGGACTGGCTTCCTAAGTGTCATGAGCAACATGTGGCTAGCCCTGTACCACATTGTTGCATTAAGTCTGCATTTGTGGCTATCAGTGAAAATATGACTGTTCAAAGACACCATTTACGTAAAAGCGTGACCAGCCTCTGCTGCATCTGCATGCAAATCATCAAATGCTAGTGCACATTGAATTCAAACAACAATTATCTGTAAAAGATATACCAGGAGACAACTAGGGTTGGAAAAAAACGTTTTTTTTTAACTCGATGTTTTTTATTTAAAAAAAACGTTTTTTTTAAAAAAATAACGTTTTTTTTAAACGTTTTTTTTTAAAAGCTCCCAGATATGACCTAGTGTCAACATATATAGGTATATCAGACACTGGCAATACTCTGTGATGTTAAATATGACCATATAATGGCTGTGGAGCCATGGGATAGCATTATAAGTGGTGATTTGTGTCAAAAATATCCATTTTTCGTCGACATATCGTTTGTATATCGCCTTATAGTCGAATGTTCGTGACTTCAGGTAAAGTTTGGCACGGAATGGTGATCAAACAAGGTTATAAAAGGAGGTTGTTACTTTGGGAGTGAAGTTACACACTGTGGAGGTACATGGAAGCACATTACCTCAATATTATATATTACAGCAACATATGTCGGCTTATTCACCCATGGTAGCACATAGAAATGGATGTTTTGATACTAAAAATGCAACAAAACCAATGAAAACAACCACCAAAGTCAATTTGTGTGTGAAATTGCGCGCTTGCGCGCAAAAATTTTGCAAAATACCTAGTGCTTAGTACTAAAAATTTCGGCCGATGTTTTTTTTTAAAAAAAAACATTTCGATCGTCATGTTTTTTTTTAAAAAAACAACGTTTTTTAAAAAAAAAACGTTTTAAAAAAAACATCGGCCAACCCTAGAGACAACTGGCAATGTGTCTTGTATTTTGTGTAAATGGGCCAGACAGATGAAGAGGTCATTCTCAGAAAGTGTAAATTTGTGGTTTTTGCAATCACAATCAAAATGTTTGCACTTAATAAAGTTCTCAATATGTTTGAATGTTATGAAGTGGCTGATATCTGTAATTTGGGATAGATTTTTGTGGGGCAGCAGCAGTGGGCGGACAGCAGCGGGTACAAATCACCCTGCAACCTATGTGCGGCTCTGAGCGAGCCATTTGTGATTTTTTTCCATCAAAAAAACTGCCAGCACAAGCATATCCATTGCTTGTGTTGGCAGCATGCCAAAAAATGGCAGCCGGCTTTCCCTCAGCAATATTCTGTGTGGGATTCCGAAATTTTCCATTTATATTTGCCAGAAAAAAAAATCGTTAAAAATATATAGAAGGCTGTCACGGCAGACCAGGGGGGTCCTGGGGGTGCCATTTGGGGACAATGTAAAGAAATGTTGGCCCACATTGACACAAAATTTTAGCAAGATTGGGCTGATCATTTGCACATGAGAATATTTTGAAAATTGATGTAGTCAATTTTCCATTTATATGTTCCACCAGTTTAGAACAAGAACTTATATCACAATATGATGGACTAGGAGACAAAAAATAATAGGAAATAATTTGCGACCAAAAAATCAGGCACAATTTTGACTCAGTCAACATATTCATCCAAACACGCGTGAAAATTGATCAAACGCTTGACCGCATTCGCGTGGGTGGGCAGCCCCAGTCGCTGCAGCCAATCTTTCTGCAACCGCACTTTAAACGGGACGGTCCCTCGGACCACTTTGGCACTTTGCCATTGCAAACTGGAGACCCCCGGGGCTAGGTCTGCGATGCGTAGATTTTTTAAGGCAATGTTCATTTTTTTATGTTGAATATATTTATACGAATTCTTGAGTAATTGTTCATTCGAATCTTGAGTAATTGGCGTCCGAGTGTCAACTTGTTGCAATGTCAATTCAGCTTTTAGTTGACGGGTTCTCGAAAGCAAGTTCAAATGTACATATTTTAATATCGAAGCATGTGCATTTTAAACGAGATTTTCCTGAAACCGTGAACTCAAATTTGAATTGACATCGAAACCAATTGACACCCGCGTCAACAAGTTTGTGTAACGCCACTTTTCCAATGGCCCCACACACGCTAGTTGACATCGACACCAAATGTCAACTGGTTCCGACCTAATTCAAAAATTGCGTTTGAACGTCGTTCGTCCACTGGTCAGCAAGCTTTGCAGGGGTCTCGAATGGGGGGGGGGGGGTGGGGGTAGGGTTGGAAAAAAAACGTTTTTTTTAACTCGATGTTTTTTTATATAAAAAAAACGTTTTTTTTTTTTAAAAAACGTTTTTTTTAAATAAAAAACGTTTTTTTTTAAAAGCTCCCAGATATGACCTTGTGTCAACATATATAGGTATATCAGACAGTTGCAATACTCTGTGATGTTATATATGACCATATAATGGCTGTTGAGCCATGGGATAGCATTATAAGTGGTGATTTGTGTCAAAAATATCCATTTTTCGTCGACATATCGTTCGTTTATCGCCTTATAGTCGAATGTTTGTGACTTCAGGTAAAGTTTCGCACGGAATAGTGATGAAACAAGGTTAAAAAAGGAGGTTGTTACTTTGGGAGTGATGTTACACACTGTGGAGGTACATGGAAGCACATTACCTCAATATTATATAACTACAGCAACATATGACGGCTTATTAACCCATGGTAGCACATAGAATTGGATACTTTGATACTAAAAATGCCACAAAACCAATGAAAACAACCACCAATGTCAATTTGTGTGTGAAATTGCGCGCTTGCGCGCATAAATTTTGCAAAATACCTAGTGCTTAGTACTCAAAATTTCGGTCGATGTTTTTTTTAAAAAAAAAACATTTCGGACGTCATGTTTTTTTTTTTAAAAAAACGTTTTTTTTTAATAAAAAACGTTTTTAAAAAAACATCGGCCAACCCTAGGTGGGGGGGGGGTCACCCCCTCAAACCGCCCAGCTATCTATCCCGGAGGCAAGATTTTGGGCTACTACCCCCTAACCCCCCCCCCCAAATCGCCTAGCTATCTACCTATCTGGAGCGATTTTTGCGAAACTATACCCCGTTTTTCGCTCAAAATCGCTATTTTTCATACCTTTTTATAGATTTTCACTTCCAAAATCATAGTTCTGGTTCTTATTTGCCTATTTATAGCTATATTTAGTACTATATGCTCTTGTATACCCAGTTTGAGCCATTTAACAGCTACTTTTAGCGATTTTTCTCCCTTTTCTTCCTTCTATGCCCCCCCAAAAGCCCATATATCGAACCACCACAACCGACCACCCATAAAATTTTTCAGCTATCTATCCCTCCGGAGGAGCGATTTGCTATCTATCCAACCACTCGGAGGGTCAAAATTCAAGATACCCAGCTGAAGCTTTGAATCGGGATCGGCACCAGTTGACATTTGGCGTCGATGTCATCTAGCGTGTGGGCCCAATACGCGAAAGTCACGCACCAGCGAGTCGCCTCCACTCGTCGCAGCAGCGCGGCAAGGCGGTGCGGCCGGGCGGCAGGGCGCGGCCCACCATGCGCACCAGCCGCGTCGCTTGGCACCTGTCCAACTGCGACACGCAGCTCAGCGGCGACGGCCTGTTCGAGCTGGCCGCGCACGCGCAGTTGCACCAAAGAGGCAGTCTGCGGTGGTATGGGGCAATTTACCTGTGTTCACCAAGTTTAGGCTTGATTCCAATTTGACACAAGCAAATGCACACTAAAAATGAAAACTGAGACGCATAGGCGCGCACGAAGAATTTTTTTGTCCGTTTAAACACATAGGATAAAAAAAACATTGAACACGTCTAGCGACGTCCCGAAGGTTCTGATTATGTGTCAGTTTATAACTTTACCCTTTGCAAGATAATTTGCAAATATAGAATTTTCTCCACTGTTTAGCGAGGGACTACTCAAGCGAGGGTAACTTCGCTATGATTAAAATACACTCACCTTGGCTCAGTGCCAACTTCCAACAGAAACGCCAGTACATCTGGCCGCTCGTTAAAAACACAGAGCGCGGCTAAAATCGCATCAGGCACATTTGTTTTCACTTGCATAGGTCCGATTTCAAAAGTGACCTCCATGCTGACGCCATTTAAATTTTGCAAAGTCACATCGGACATCAGCGCCAGACGCAGGGATCCTAGATCCAGGTTATAGGGAATTCTGCGATAGAAAACTTGGGTATACGCCAGACAGGTGTCCGTGATATAAAAATGATACGCCGTATTTGCTTTTTTAGGGGGAATTTTTTTTTCGGCCAAATTTTCAAGCATTTTTCCATCCACACACCTCGCAAAATACAACAAATTTATCATATGCGTAAAGGGGGAATTATTTGAAAAGACAATTATTTATCGCTCACTGGTTTAGCACAAGCAATTATTCAAAGTCAAATTCGTCAAATACGGTAGTTGGAGACAGATAAAAATGTGCAGTTCATGTCCATCCAAGATCGCATGAGCAACTAAAGCAGGCAATGAATTTCACCCACCTCTGATTGCCGCATTGCAGTATAGCTATACTCAAGGGGGAAGTTCTATTTTCACCGGCGCACGGGTGCACCCTGGCGCCAGCTAGCGCCAAACGCACGAAAATAGCCCAGAAAATGTCGTTGGTGGCGCCGCTGGCGGGGCCGCGCTGCGCCAATAGCGCCAGTGGCGTCCTGTCGAAAGTGTAGGGCGACATTTAAACATAAATATAGGTACCTATATCGTATTTTGTCTGATAAATCAACCCTCGAAATACCCCCAGAGGCTGCGTGAATTGGGAAAAACACCCCCCCCCCCCCTGAAATACACCCCCAGAAAGTTGAAATTATATTAAGAACAAAACGCGTGAAAACCACATGCCCACAACACATCTAAAAACCGTTAAATCTGTGTCGGTGGCAGTTCACTTCAGGTACAGATGTAGAACAAGGGATGGAGAAAATCACCTTTAGGCATTAATTCACATTAAAAACTTTTCTAAAAATTTCACAAAAAAAATCTCGAAAACAAAAAAGTAACCCAGAAACCATCACACCAAACAAACTCACTTCTGCGCATCATTATACGCATTCCGTCTGCACAAATGCGCCGCGAATGCAGGTACAGTCCAGCGGGGGGTCTCCGCGCACCCCAGCGCATCCACGCAGCACCCCTTGGCAACTAGTAGATCTAATATGGCCAGTGCTGCGCGAATGTCACGCGCCCGACCCGCCTGTGGAGGGGGGGTATTTTGAGTGTGCAGGATGGGTTGTGTGAAATTATGTCCCGAGATGGCGATTGAAATATTTTGACAATAACCATTTAGGATTCAAACGGGATACCGTGCCCCAATCATGATCCCAAAAAACCACCCCAACCCCGATCCCAAGAAATATCAGAGGCGACCCAAATTCAATTTTTGAAACGAACCATTTTATCAATTACCAAGAACACCGGGTCAGTAGCTGATTCAGCAATCGCATCCAAACTGCTCTTGTCCAAAATCATTTGAACCAATTTAGCTGAAAAAGATAAAAATATTCGCGTTTGTTTAATGTCACAAATGTTGACCTATCTAAAACTCGCGCCATGGGAAATTTTCGTAACTTTTTCTTTTATCTTCATTATACATGGTCACAAAAACTAGGTAATCCACTATACGGTTACGTAAATAGGTGCAGCTTTTGCCCCAGCGTGACTTTTACCGATACTGTTCTCGGGAACATTATTTCGATAGGCCACGCCTTCCTGACGTAAATATGAAGACACGACATTATTTTTGGCCGCACTGATGATCGAGACGAAAGTAGACTTTTCTGACGAAATTGAACTTTTCAGTTGTCGGAGGGATGACCATAGTTTCTTTCTTTCTTTTTCTTTGAAAACGGAGTTGTTAAAAACGTTGCTTTGTCATCCCTAGTCTTTCATTTGGCTTTATTTCCCTAGCCTAACTAAAACTCCACATTAAAGCAAACTCCCCAGGCAACCCTGACCACAAATAACCCAACCAAAGAAACTCACGCTGGGCGTGTCTCAGCGCGGGCACGATCGGGTGCAATCGCAAACTCAGCGGGTGGATCTCCACTTCGTGGGACAAATCGGCGTTAGCCCCGCCCACTTCTAGTAGAGATTCGACTATCGGGGCGTACCCCTCCCGAGCGGCAATGAAAATGGGAGTCGTGCAGTCGTTGCACGCCGTGTCGCATAGACGAGAACGGTGCGCGGCTGAAATGTGAATTGATTGGAAAGGTCTCCGCTTTTTTACCAGAAAATAGTTGAGGCCTCTACTTCTAAAAGTCGACAAGTCCACAAAATGTTATTTAGAGTAAATCGCATTGTAAGTTTCCGATCCAATTCCAGGCCCGTGGTGCGTGTCCAATTTGGCTCTCTCATGCTTTCCATTAAGTTCCATATGTTGACAATAAAGTGTCAAATTTTCAGCCCCTGCTCTCAACCTTTATGTGAAAAATGGGGTGTCCATAAATTTCCATTCGGTCAGAGCAAAACTGTTTTTGGGAGGGAAATGGACTTGCACTCGAGAACATTCTTGTTCCCGCTGGCGCGAGGCCTGCCTTATGGGCAATTTATGGACTTGTCGACTTTTAGAAGTAGCTGTCCATGGACATATCACATTTCTTGCTATTTTTTTCCCATAAAAAAGGACGAAGAGGATGGACTTGTCGACTTCTTGCCCGACACTAAGTGGACTTGTCGACTTCTTGCCCGAAACTAAGTGGACTTGTCGACTTCTTGCCCGAAACTAAGTGGACTTGTCGACTTCTTGCCCGAAACTAAGTGGACTTGTCGACTTCTTGCCCGAAATTTTTGCATTTTTCGAAAAATGTCAAATTTGGCACTTTGCCATATGGGCATGTGAGGTCAAAAAATGAATGGAAAATGATAAAAAAAATGTGCGGAAGTAGCCCCAGATGACGTTTCTGGGCCTAACTCGAAATTTTCATATGTTGAACTTGTCGACTTTTAGAAGTAGATGCCTCAGTTGATAGTGGAGGTTGCCTAGGGTTCTGGGATTGACTTTTCTGGATCGGGATTCGTTTTTTGAGATTAGGATTTCGGGATTTTGGACATTTTTCTGATAATCAAGGCTTTTCTCTGATCTTCCACAGAAATGGTCTGAAAATACATCTAGATGCAATAAAAGTAGATAAATTGGACACTGGAGATTTCCGTTCACATTTCTTAGTGCAAAAAGGCATTTTTCAAACTTTGTTTTGTCATTTCCACTAATTTTTTTCGGGATTGAGCTCAAATATTGCATTGTATTTAATACCCCAACGCACATTAGAATACAAAAAGCTAATTCAATTCAACTTACGTCCCACAATTTCCAGGACCAAATTGACAAAATGCAAGTATCCGTTTTGACATGCAATAAAAAGACATGTCAGTCCATCACTGTCTCTCTCGAAAATCCAATTCACACTTTGTTCATCAATTGTTAAATCTTTGGACGGTATATCTTCGATGCAGTTCACGTCAAAACAACTTTCCATCCTCTGGCAACGTTCCAAGTACAGTAATCTTCTGAACATAACTTCGTTGCCTCTTAGAGCGCATTCATGCAGCGCTGTCCAATTTCTATAGTGACTGGACCGCAAATTACACCCATAAAAAGCGAGAATGTTCACCAGTGGAATCCATTCGGAATTGCGGCTAGGATTCAAGCCGGCAGCTGCAATAAAATTATTTTTAGTTCTTTCCATTTTCAAAAAAAAATTATTTAAATGTCGGAAATAGTGAAAATAGCCCAAACTAAATAATTGCGACCAATTATCCGCGAAACCGGTGGCGTTGGGATTGGCGCCAGCTTCTAACAAGGCCACGGCGCAGTGAACGTTGCCTGTTCAAAAACACTCGCAAAAATAAACATTTTTTACAAATATATATTTTGATAAATGAAAAATGGTAACCTCTGCTGCAGGCGAGCATAAGAGGTGTCTGTCCTCCATTTGCCCTACTTTCCAAGTCAATTGAGCCGGCTCGCGCTGTAGACAAGATACAAATTTTAACGATTAGGCTGCTATTTTTCACTAAATACTTGGCTATAAGAAGCATCATAAAGTAATGAATTTTTCCCCATGTAGATGTATTTATCTGTTGACTCATACTTTATACAGATTTTGAAAATACAGCAAACGTTTTTCTAACAAAAAAGGTTTGAAAAATAATGTATTTCATCCCTACACAAGAAAATCGCAATGTTATAGTTTCTATGACCCTTTACAATGCCGTTACGACTTCTTAGCAATGTCCATCAAAATGTAGACTCCCCACGCCCCAGTCTCAAACATTCCCCCCAAAAAATCAAGCACACAAACCAGCGCACAAAATTCGAATGCATTCCGCGTGCCCTCCGAAGGCGGCCTCGTGCAGCGGCTGCCAGTGCCGCGCGTCGGGCGTGGTGTAGTCCTCCCCGTTGGACAACAGCGTCGACAGGGTACTAGATCTGTGCAAAGGAGATGCAGTTTGGTGGATTTTCGAAATCGTATTTGGGTGAGTGGATCTCTGGGAGGCTGTTCCATTTGCCTGAGGAGTCTGACTGAATAACTAACCGGGCTGCGCAATTTTGAAAATTTATGAAGTAAAATGTTGTTGCTTTTTGACACTCTCATATGTACCTACTTTCAGCAGAAGAAGGGCACCTTCACTCGCATTTCATGGGAAACGCACGACTGATAGACAGCTGGTGCATGGTTAGGGCTGCACGAGACATAATACTAAAAAAGTCATTATCCCGTACCACAAGCATGAATTCGCTGCGTTAAGTTTTTGTCCCCTTTCGTAAAGCCGCTTTTTTCTGATAACTAGTCTGATTCGACTGTAGTCGAAAAAATCACCTTCTATAATAAAATAAGTTGATGAAATCAAGTCACGAAATAATGCAAGAGGTTCAGAATAAACCCAGGAAGTTACAGTATAAACAAAACAAATGACAGTTCACCTGCCCAGTCTGCAAGCCAGAGATACACTGCCGGCGCCATTTGTTTCCAGTGAACATTCGTCGCTCCACTGCTGTCCTCCAGACATCCTGAGGCATTCGCTATCGTTAGAATGTTTTTTGGCACTTGGCCAGGTGCGCAAAGAAATGCGTAAAATGATGCGGAACTTTTTGGTCAATGGTTTGGTGTCATATTACTGTTGTGATGAAAAAAGTTGTTCTGCTGCCAAATTGACGTTTTTAAATGCATACAACCATAACAGTGACCGGATACGACCAAACCAACGCAGAGGCCGTTTTGGCGCATCGCCAAGTTTCGATATTTATTTTTAATAGTAATGCATCAGTCGTATTCGTATACAAAAGAATTCACTTGCCTACGCAAACGCAAATTTAAATGGTGCAGCATGTAATTTATGTAACACAAATCGTGGTATCCGTTAATGGGGACAAACGTATTGTATGGCCCTTGGGAATATCATTCTTTCCATCGAAGAAATATTGAAAGCGAAGTTTTAATCCGTATCGGGTCATTTATGAAAACTTGTCCCGCGGCCAACTTACCGGTTGCGTACTGTAATTTGAGCGATATTTCCCGTATTTTTATTTGCGTAAAAAAAACGCCAACCACAAGAAATAACATTTCCAAAAAATCTACAAACTCAAAATCGCTAAAAATTTTACCATTTCGCAATTTTTGCCACCATAACCGCTATTTCAGTCTATATACTGGTTATATAGCGATTTGTTGTATTTGTGGCCAATTTTATTTATATTTATTGCGATTTCGAAATTTTTGGCCGGCTGCCAAGGTTCATCAAAGTTCAACTTTTACAAAAAGGAAAAAGTTAAAACTTTCTTGTTGCTGTTACTGTTTTTCTGTTCCCGTCACTCAACATGCCGAAATCGAAGCGCGATCGTACAGGTGAGAAGTTTCTTTCGTGTATGCAGTCAGTTTTGACAGATTTTTCCGTCGGGTGGCCGCTTCCGGGACGTAGCATCTTATTTGGCGCAGTGCCAAGTGCTCATTGTAGGAGTGCCGTCATTTTTTAGACCGCCCCACAGATCTGCTTTCTGGAGTCGAGTTTTACTATATTTTTTTCAATCACTGGTTCAATTAAACTTCAACAATTTTCCACCGCAGTGACACTGTCAAAAGTCAAGAAAAAGGTCGGCCGCGAGAGGAAAGAAGGCATTGTGCAAACGATCAGAGATTTCGCCGGCAATTTTGAGCGCATTTTTGTCTTCACTTACCATAATCTGCGAAATGATGCGATGAATGAAATCAGGAGGGAATTGAGAGACTGCAAGTGAGTAATTCCGTTCAATTTTTTTGTTGTGTTTGTTTGCTTTCAGCTGTAATTCTGTAATGGTTATGCCCGGCGGACCACAAAGTATGCGCAGAATCCTACCATATTTTAATGAATAAAATCTTGTGATAAATTTCGTAATTATTATTCCATAGTAAAAACGAACTGTATAATTTTTGGTTCATTATTCCGATGCGTTATGTTATGTTTCCATACTAAGTGTGATGTCTGCCGATTATACTTCATACGAAGCGTTCGCGATTTAGGTAACCCTTATGCTTAAATATTTTTCACGGCCGTGTCTTTCAAATAACTATCCCTTTTTCCACTGACAAAATATTTTTGATACTTTTTGTAACAAATTATTTTAAATTATTTTTCAGAATTCAACTGGCTAAACGGAGTCTAATGTCAGTGGCGCTGGGACGAAATGCCACTGAGGCAATTGGCAAGAACTCGCATAAATTGAGTCCTTATTTGAGTGCCAATTCGGGATTGTTGTACACTAACAGAGAGCCGTTAGAGTTGATCAAGTTAGTGATTGGTATGATTGAGTTGTGGGTGGAGTTTCGGACAATGTATGTATTGAAAAATGTGAGCATAAGATTTGGATACAATAACATAAAATTTGGATACACTGTAGAAAATGATACATTGCCTTTAGGTTTAAAGGCTCTGTTATTCTGCTGTTTTTACTTGCGGAACCTGCACCAAGAATATGTTTTTGAATAAACTCGGCAGACATGAAAGGAATCAGTGATTCGGCCCTTACGTACCAATTTTAAATTTCGTTAAAATTGTTAAGTTAATTTTGAATTTGAATGAATGCATTCCAATCGATTCATGGTAAATCTTATTCAATCCGACGTTATATGCGAGAACATGATAAACTGAACACGCATATTGTCATATGAAAGCAGATAACAAGGTATTTTATTGTAACAGCCCGGACAAATTCCAACAAAAAAGTACGTATGTGTGCGTGCGATAGAACAAGGGAAGAACGACCCTGTACACTGTACACCACTAGCTAAATCTGGATCGTTTTGAAAATCTAAAAATTGCTCTGAATAACATAAAATGCTCACTATGTTCGTAATAATAAGAAATTATCGTATATTTATCAAGTGTAGATCTTAAATTCAAATTTCGACGGTGACGTTCACTTATCTAATTGAAAAATTTGTTGATGGTCATCCCTACGCATGAAATACGAGTGTCAATAACAATGAAATTTGGTTAGAATGGCACTTGTACAAAAATTCGTTAGACCATTGACTCGCATAATGTCTGCCGAGTTTACCTAGTTTTGATTTGTGAAATGATGTCGTCATGATGGAGTGTTTCCTTCAGAAAAATGCATAGAATGCGATCTGCGGGGTGTAATCATTCTACTTTTATTGTACATGTTGTTTTAATTTTGCAGATTTCTGAAATCTTACAAGGCGCCCGCTTTTGCTCGAGGTGGGGAAATCGCTAGCAAAACGATAACTTTATCAGAGGGACCGCTTTTGCAGTTTCCATTCAGTATGGAGCCTCAGCTTAGAAAAATGGGCTTGCAAACGAAAATGAATAAAGGTTGGGGGTGGAGTTTGGATGAAATTCGTGATTAATTCCGTGTAATTGTTTCTGAAACACATTTCAATGGGGAGCGTGAGTTAAAAGTTGTTTGGCCTCCTTGAAGATCGCAAACTTTATTTTAATTTTAAAAAAATATTGAAATTTGAAGACGTGTTAACGACACGGTAAATTTTTAAAATGTGGCTACATTTTTCATCTTTCTATGTTACCTGAAAATGTGGTACGTGTCAAAAGAATGGTACTGTACTAGGTGCCCTTCCATCTTAACAGAAAATATAGTTTTGTTTCGAAATTATTTTATGTATTTTTGTAGTGTTGTGTTTTTTTAAATGTAATTTCGTATATATTTTCAGGGGATATTGAACTCTTGAGCGACTACCGCGTGTGCACTGCGGGCCAGCCAATCACCAATGAGCAGGCAAAAGTTTTGGTCTGTTCGTGTTTTTCACTGGCAATGTGCCAGAGAAAATTGTAGGTGTCTTCTGTAAAAAGAAATCATGTCTATGTACATTCCGCTACCACCCAAATTTATATGGACTTCCGTTCTATGTTATGCATTTTCTACAACTGAAAACTGTTTTTTCTTCACAATTGTCATTTTCTATTCCACAGAAATTGCTCGACGAAAAGTTGTCAACCTTCGAAATCCGACCACTTTGCTATTGGAACCGGACCGACGGCAAATTTCGAAAGATGAAAGGGGCGGCCTGTTCCAAAAGTAATGAGACAACTGATGCAGATGTGACTTTGAGAAGTGAGACTGGTGATTTACCCATGGATGTTTGATGTTGTTGATATTGTTGTTTTTCCTGGGAAAGAAAAATAAATTGCAGGGCGAAGGTGTATATTATTCGATCCAATTTTTGAATGATTTGGATAGAACCGTTCCTTATCAAATTTTAAAAACCTTTTTAAACTTGCAAAACGCCCTGGCTATTCCTAGGGGGCGTTTTCTATTCTCAGCATGCAGCTAGCTCATTGAAAAAAATTTCACTTATCGAAATCACAAGTGCCTCGGTCACAAAATTCTCGTGTTCAAACCAATTCGACATTTCATTAGTGTGCAGCTTTTTTTGTAATGTTGATATTTCAACTTTGGTAATTTTCGGTAAAAGGGCCGGTTAACACAGAGAATTACGGTATAGTTACACTTATGAAGATAATGTTTTAAATTGACTGAAGCTGAATTTCATATTTTTGAACAATGTGAACAAGTGGTTTGGTGATTGTTGTTAAATTGTCAGTTAGGGTCCACACACACTAGTTGACATCGACACCAAATGTCAACTGGTTCCGATCCCGATTCAAAGCTTGCTGACGAGCCGACGAATGACGTTCAAACGCAAGCTTTGAATTGGGAACGGAACCAGTCGACATTTGGTGTCGATGTCAACTAGCGTGTGTAGTCACCGATCACTTTGTCACCTTGATGTACACATCGAAATCATCATCCAGTTCATAGTACTTATTGTGCACATTCAAGTCGACAGCTAGCAAGCACAGCTGCGCGTTGGGGTCGTGTGCCACGGCGGTGCACAGGTGCCGGCTGGCGCACAGGTCGGCGCAGTGCAGCGCGGACTGCATGCCGCCCTGCCGCCCCAATGTTGTCGCGTTGGTCGGCTTCGCTTTGAAGTCGGTCGCGCGGCGGAAGACGCTGGGCAGCGGTAGGGGAGGCTTCTCTGTGAATTAGGGATGGCCGGAGTTGTTTTTCAAAGGTTTTTTCAAAATAAAAACGGTTTATTTTTTAAACCGTACCGTCGAAACCGTTTTTTTTTAAAACCTCAGCCAAAATTTTTAGTGGTACGCACTAGGTAATGTGCAATTTTTTGCATGCAAGCGCGCAATTTCACATGCCAATACCGTTAGTGGTGGTTTTCATTGGTTTTGAGACATTTTTAGTGTAAAAGCTTCCATTTGTTTGTGCTATTATGTTATAATAGCCGTGATATGTTAGTGTAGTATGTAATATATAGCCAATGTGCCTCCACATACTTCTACGTGTGAAACATCACTGGCAATGTACATATTAGCCTTCTCTTATCACCTTATTTAAGCACTATTCCATGGCTAACTTCACTGGTTGTCACAGTTCCAAGCCACACGTGTTCCACAAAAGGCAATATACATCATGAGTTGACGTAAAAACAGATATTTTTGACAGAAATCACAACTTATATTGCTATGCCATTGCTCCACAGCTATTCATTGGCTATATATAAAATCACAAATTCCTGCCACCTGTCTGATATACCTGTATATGTTGACTCCTAACCATATCTGGGAGCTTTTGACAAAAAAACGTTTTTATTTTTTTAAACCTTTTTTTGCAGAAAACAACATTTTTCTTAAAAAAAGCCGAAGTCATAAAAAAACTACTGTGAATTGGCTACTGTGAATTGGTGCTGATTGGAAAATTGTTGACAATTGGCAATGGTGTATGAGAAGGTTTATTGAAAAGTGGAATTATCAGAGTGTGAAATGCACTTGCCATATGTGACCTGGCATGCTCCAAAGCCATATTCCAGAATCCCAACAGCCTTCAGTTTAAATGTGCTGTGGTCAATGAAGCCATATTTGCCAGTGGTTGGTTCACCTGTGTACAGCAGCACATTGTGCACATTCATGTGAGCTTAAGTGAACGACGCACCCGTGTCCCACATGTGTTCATACAAAAATGGCCAGTCAAAAGTGTTGTCATGTGATATGCCATTTGTGCGTGTGTCACTGTATGGTGCATTATACCAGGTGTCAACATTTTTGGTTATGCCAACGCCATATCCTTCGGTTACCTCCAACAGCTCTACCTGCATTAAAACAGCAACAGATGTGTGTGTGTGATGCGTTGGGCATTCATGCATGCTACATGCACATGAAGCAGCGTGTTTCTATGAACATCCACCAGCATAACTAAATGTGTTGTGAAGTGTCTTTCACATGCTTCACCTAGCTTCACCAACAGTTAAGGCACATCCACATGTGTGGAACACACTTATCAATGGTGGTACTCCCACATGCTTCACCTACATGTACATTTTTGTGGCGGCACCATATGAAGAAGCCTTGAAGTGTCTACACACATATTTTTGTGAAGCATGTGGAAGCAATAGCATGTTTCAGCATCTTCACAATGGTTCACAATGCATCCACACACAGTCAGTATCATTTGTTCAATTTGGGATAGTGTGCATGCATACTATGCCAGGTTTGTCAACTGTATAACCTGTTGGATTGGCTGGAGCTTTTTTATCAACACCATGAAAAGATGAATGCAAACACACAGATAACCCACACTGTCATTGAGGTATGTCCTGATTACATAAATCACCCAATCACCATACAAGTAAGCCAAATGTACCACCATTCCATCTGGAACGTCATATTCCTGGAGGGTAGAGGTTTTCAGCATGTAGTAGGAACTGAACCATGTTGTTTTAATTCCAAAAACAGTTATTTGGCACTCAGCAGAAAGTGGGACACCAGTCTTGAGTTTGACCAACCTCACAAGCCTGTTGTAAGTTTTTTGGAATTCTCTTGTTGTTGCTACCGACCTGTTGCAGCTGCATGTAGCACACATCACCCACCAGTCTGGTGGCAGCGATTTTGTTGTCGCCAACTTGTGATGGGCTGCCGAAAGTAACCCCCAATTGGGAGCTGCACCAGGTTGACAGGTTGACACGTGCCTCAATGCTTGCCAGCATGCTGGGCGGGGGGATGATGCCTGCAGATGTTTCAAGTCTAAATAGTTTGTTTACAGTACCTGGTGCAGAGGGAGGTTTTACTGATGTTCTGAGCTTTAGAGAGTACTGCTTGTTTTACTCAAAGTTATAGAGTTGATTGTTATATTTATTGTTGGGTACAAAAGTTGTCAATAAAATGCACTAAATCTGGCAGGATGGACTGAACTCACCATATGCTGTGCAAATACACATTAGAATTATGGCAAATTTCAATTTAGCTTGTTGATTACACATTTTTCTTTGTATTTAGTGAAGTTGCATAAATGTATTTACATTTACCTAAAATACCGGGGTATTCATGGTATTTATATTTACATAAATTTTATTTATGCTTTCCATAAAAACAATTACATTGTGTTATGTTTTCCTGTACAAATTCCTGAACTGGGTACCAGGAAGACATAAAAATCCAACGAGGTACACAAACTCACAAATGGACAAACACAATAAACATAATCAGTGATGGGTCAGTTTTTGAAAGAATACTTCTTGTGTTTTTGTTTTTCAAGATGAATAACTTTGTTTTGAGTTATTTTTGCAAAACAAAAACTGAGTAACTCTGTTTAGGGGCACTCACAGACCTGGAAAGATTGCCTGTAAACTGCAAAATGTCAGTTAAATGTCAAATCAAATTTTTCTGAACATTTGGCATTTTCCATAATATTTTACTTGACTGCTTACACTTAACATGAAATTTAAATTTAACATGAAGTTATGTGAGTGCCATTAGGTAAATTACAGTCTGCTCATTCAAATATGGGGAATATCATCTCAAAAATAAACAGCATGTCCACCTTATCAGCATCAACAAAACCAAACAGGATACAATCAGGTAAAGAAATGCTTGATGTGTGCTTTGGATATGTTTCCTTTCACAAGTAGGGCTGAGGAATTGATGTGAACTTGACCTATTCTTGAAAATGCATATCCAGTGAGCCTATAGACAATGGATTCACATGCCTAGTCTCTAATATCACTGAGCCGCTGATGCTATCAAACCAAGCACACTTAGGCAATGATGCTAAAGGCAAATTTGTTTGAAAAATTAGCGCATGCGTGTGCTTTATTTTGTTCAGTTTAACACAGGATAGTATTTCTAGAATAAAAAAAAACTGAAGAAAAAACATTTACCGTGTTTCCGTGTTTTTCATTTGACATTTTCACAATTTTGAGTTCTCTGTTTCTGTGTGAAACAAAAACACAGAAACTCAATCAGTTTCCGTGTTTAATATGTTTTCCCCATCATTAAGCATAATCTACTTCTATAAATGTATAGCACTTTACAGTCTGCCATATTGAATCTGAATGATAACCAAAAATGGTGCTCATCACATTAAATCGTCCTCACTATTGTCAAATTCATTGCGTATTCTTTAAAATACAGTATACTTTTGTATAGCAGGTAGTGATGGAATTGCGCCACAGCGATGGCGCCATTTCAGGATGCCAAACGGCGCCATGGCGTCCTTCGCGCTTGGCGCCTTTTTGCTCTGGCGAGCGTAGCACCTGTCCCCTTGCACTTGGCTTCATTTTAGCAAGGCACCTTTGGTGCGTTGGGTTCCGAATTGCGCCATGTCACCATTGATGCTTGGCGCACTTTTTTTGGCACTTTTCCATCACTAAAAGCATGTGGTCCAATCAGTTGATAGGTAGTGTAGTAGTAGTTGTATTCATTGGATCTCAGTACCGCATAGTACATAACAATATATCGCAAATCACGCAGGAACCACGAAATCGCAACAGACTGTATATACCAATGGATTGGGCACTTCCGGTGTGAAAAGAAAAATCAGAGACGATCAATTTTTATCGATAAATTTTCGTGAATTTCGCATCACTGGGTACCGTGTTGTGCCAGTAGCCAGCGGACTTTTAATCTGTGTGTGTGAAAGTAGTGTAATTTTGTCGAAAAAGATAATAAATTCCCAATTCGCAATTTTTCGCAAGTATTTTTCATTATCATACTGCTCAGAGCAAATGAAATCGCTCACGAGTAGAAAACGTTCCATAGATAAATACCACCATTTTGTCCAAAAAGTAAACAGGCGGTTCCAAGTACGTATGTATAAAGTAGGCAAAACCACAAAGTCCTCTCAAATTTCCTAGATCGATACTGTATCAGCAAACAGTAAATTGACAAAATAACTGCCCTGTTATTTCATGGCATTGGCACTCTCTCAAAACGCATACCATCCATCACAATTGACCAGTATCCCGTATACTGCATTCGGCCGCAGGTTGAGGGGGGGATAAGTGGCTACGGATGGGGGGAGGTGTTCTGATTGCGCTGTTTAGGTGATGCCAGACATAAACAATTCGCCACATGGCACAAAGTCAAAAGAAAACAACTCAATCTTTAAAGTGCCAATTATTTCGCTGAGCATTTACCATAATTAACTCGAATAGAAATATAAGAAAAACTAAAACTAATCATTTATTTCTTAACATCATAACTGCTCAGTATTGCCGTAGATCGCCAATTACCTCATAGTACAGCATGCCGGTCATGGGGGGACGTACAGCTGAGTGTATTAAGTAATTTTGCATTTTTACGATTAGGTGTATTTGAATTTGGGGCACCAAGTGTCAATGTGTTTGCGCTAAGTTTTAGGGCACCAAATATCAAACTTTTCAGTTCCGTTTCGTGTACTTTGTTTTCACCAAAAACCCTCCAAATTGAAGCAAAATGTTATTTCATAAGGTAAAAACACTCGGTAGTTATTTTTATAGCCAGTTTCCTCAAAATTTAAGAAAAACAACTCAAAAGTAAACCATCCTTTTGCGTAATTTTCCAATTTCATATGTCCATATTTGATTACCAATTTTTGAACCATTCCATTTTCAGCTGCAGTTGTGTCTTCAGAAATTTCCCAATTGCCACACTGTGATCACCGCACCGCGAATTTGACAGAAACCATTCCACCGTGCAATCATTCTGAGTGGAGGAGGCTGCGGGGGGGGGGGGTGCAAAGACAATTTTTCGATCGCGCAAGTTTCGCTCTGCCCAGTTTGACGTCTGGACGCTTACATTTTCCGAGCAAATGTTTTACTGTTATTCTGGATGGCGCCCCCATACACAAGCAAGTACTATCCTTACCACTATCCACATTGAAGTGTAAAGCACGCCACCTTGCTTGCAACCATATTTTTTGGCCCCGAATTACACTCAAAGTGTCCAATGTGTCGTCAACAATTGGGCGTGAATTTTTTAAGAAACTTTTGTGCCGATGTCTTATAAAAAAGAATTTCCGTATGTTTATTTTAGACATCGCCGTCAATTGGGGGGTAGTCAAACCCCATGAATGCGCTAAATCCAAACCCACTTTACCCAGCGAAAATTTCATTTGAGGTTTGTTTGCACATTGACTAAATTGTTCAATCTCAGATTTGTAAATTAGGCGATTGTGCGAGACGCTGTTCACAGATTTCAAATAATTAACCCGCAGACAATTCACTCTCTCAAACATCCTAACCAGGGGTTTACAATCCGCCCTAATTGCCGCCTCACTTGTATTGCGAGGCAAACCTAGTGCGTCGCGAATCGCCCGATATTGAATTTTCTCAATTTTTGCAATCGTACTGTCAATATTTCCAGCGACATCCAAACCAAAAATCGCAACCGGTTCAACGTAAATGTTCCAAATTTTTATCGCATAGTCTAGGGGCCTAGTCGTGCGCTTGGCCCCCATTTTGACTAGTGATGACAAATTTTTCGCTTTTTCCACAGCTCTCATTTTGTGCATTTGGTACATATCCTTATGCGAACAGAGAATGACCCCCAAATAACGAATGTTGTTCACTTCCCTGATATGTAGCCTCACCCGATTTTCAGAATAGCCAAGTTTCTAGCGCCGTTCCGATGCTGGCGCTCCAAAGCGCAAAACAGCACTTTTGTCCTTGTTGACACCAATGTTCCAGTTCCACGCCCAATCACTGAAAATGTCAAGTAGCGATTGCAAAAGGTAAATATGCGGGTAAATACCGTATTACCTCGAAATACCCCCATGGGGGTTTATTATTTCGCCAGCAAAATTTGAGGGGGGGTTAATTCGAGGGGGGGGGTTAATTCGAGGGGGGGTTTTATTATTTCGTCAGAAATTTTCGTAAGGATCGTAGTAAAAAGTAGGCATTTGCGTACCCAAAATAGGTAATAAATGTGTCCAAACAGGATATATTTGGACATAAAAACGTAGATAGCTACACAAACTACTCTATGTGTAGCTGCAATGCAAATTAACAGTAATATACATCATGTACATTGCGTACATGACGTATTTATTATGTACATGACGTACATCATTCCGAAGGGGGGGGGGTATTTCGAGGGGGGGGGGGGTTATTATTTCCCCAGCCCATTTTGAGGGGGGGTTAATTCGAGGGGGGGGGGGGGTTAATTCAAGGGGGGGGATAATTCGAGGTAATACGGTAAGTACATTTTTTTACAATTCTTGTGACATCATTATTATAACTGAATGGAATAATTAGATCATAATGAATGGAAACGAAATGAAAGATGTTGCAAAATTTATATAAGTTCACATGTTCTGCACGGAACTCTGCCATGGTTCAATGAATATTGGTCTTTTTGAGACACGCCAGAATTAATGAGCATCAATGTGAAAGTAAACCATCCACATTTTTGATTAACTATTCAGATGGGAAATAGTAATTCAGACCCTGCCACCTCTCTGTAAAAAATCCCTGTCTACTGAAAAGGGTCGAAACAGGGTATAGGCTTGGAGGTGCCGAGGGAGTGCACCATGTGACTTTTCCAAGCCTTTTTCAGTCTTTCACCTATTTTTTACAAGCCGCTCATTCAATTCCTCAATTCATGCATCTCCATTTAGATATGCATATTTATAGTTTGAAAGCTACCGTATTTCCTCGAAATCCCCCCGCCCCCTCGAAATACCCCCCTCAAAATGGCCACTATGAATTTATTTGCCCCCCTCGAAATACCCCCCCCCCCCCAACTGAGTGTACAAAGAACGTACATGACAAAACTGCGGTTTGTGATTCGGGCAATGCAAAACACACATTCAAAACAATGAATTGTTACGTTAGAACAGTGTTATACTCGGCGTACATGATACTCTGCCCTCGCACTGATTTATGTCTCCTGTTGGAAGCGTGCCAATGATTGTTAAATCATGCGATTTCCATAAAAAGATGGAACAATTATCGATGTGAATCTGTTAATGAATAACATAGAGCAACAATCACTTTTGTCATCTTTTTATGAAACTCGCACGAGTTAACCATCGTTGGCACACTTCCAGTGGGAACCACGCGTGCAAGGTGTAAAGTAACCGGAGTATACATACTTATATTTATAAGTCAATAGACACTTATATATTGCGGTTATTATTGCATTTTTCTACGTCTGCGTACGTTTCAGAAGACAATTTAGTACTGGAATTTCAAAAAAATTCTGGCGCAATACTAAGCCCCCCCTCGTTTAACCCCCCTCAAAATTCTCACTCAGAAACAATCACCCCCCGGGGGTATTTCGAGGAAATACGGAAGTGTTAAATGTCATGTAAAATGTTATGCAAAGTGTCAATTGTCATGACAGATGTTAAGTGAAGTGTCAATTGTCATGACAAATATTAATTAAAGAGTCAATTGTCAAGCAAATTGTATCCAAATATTATGTTTTGCATGTTATGTAAAGTTGTTATCTAAAGTAAAGTGTGAATTGGCATGACAAATATAAGTTAAAGAGTCAAGTGTTAAACACATTGTATCCAAATTTTATGTTTGTTTCGAAATTATTTTATGTATTTTTGTAGTGTTGTGTTTTTTTAAATGTCATTTCGTATATATTTTCAGGGGATATTGAACTCTTGAGCGACTACCGCGTGTGCACTGCGGGCCAGCCAATCACCAATGAGCAGGCAAAAGTTTTGGTCTGTTCGTGTTTTTCACTGGCAATGTGCCAGAGAAAATTGTACGTGTCTTCTGTAAAAAGAAATCATGTCTATGTACTTACATTCCGCTACCACCCAAATTTATATGGACTTCCGTTCTATGTTATGCATTTTCTCCAACTGAAAACTGTTTTTTTCTTCACAATTGTCATTTTCTATTCCACAGAAATTGCTCGACGAAAAGTTGTCAACCTTCGAAATCCGACCACTTTGCTATTGGAACCGGACCGACGGCAAATTTCGAAAGATGAAAGGGCGGTCTGTTCCAAAAATAATGAGACAACTGATGCAGATGTGACTTTGAGAAGTGAGACTGGTGATTTACCCATGGATGTTTGATGTTGTTGAAGTTGTTGTTTCTCCTGGGAAAGAAAAATAAATTGCAGGGCGAAGGTGTAAATATATTATTCGATCCAATTTTGAATGACTTGGATACAGGGGTCTCCAAGGGGGGGGGGGCTGCCCCCCCCACAAATCCGCCAGCTATCTATCTATCCCGGAGGCCGCTCAGCTATCTATCTATCCCTAGGCAAAATTTTCGGCTACTACCCCCAAAAGACCCCCCCCCCAAATCGCTCAGCTATCTATTTATCTGGAGTGGTTTTTGAGAAATTTTGCCCCAATTTTCGCTAAAAATCACAAATTTTCACACCTTTTTATAGTTTTTCACCGTCAAAATCGTGCTCTCCGGCTAAATGCATGGTTATATGCCTGTTTTTAGCCATTTTAAACCTACTTTTGGCCACTTTTAACCGATTATTAGCGATTTTTTCCCCTTTCGGCTATCTATAGACTGAAAAAGCCTATATATTGTGCCCCCGCGAGCCCCCCCCGCCCCCAGCCCCCCACCCAGAAAATTTTTTCAGCTATCTATCCCTCCGGAGGAGCGATTTGCTACCTATCCAGCCCCCGCGAGGGCCAAAATGTTGGAGACCCGTGCTTGGATAGAACCGTTCCTTATCAAATTTTAAAAACCTTTTTTAACTTGCATAACGCCCTGGCTTAAATTCCTAGGGGCCGTTTTCTATTCCCAGCATGCAGCTAGCTCATTGAAAAAATTTCACTTATCGAAATCACAAGTGCCTCGGTCACAAAATTCTCCTGTTCAAACCAATTGGACATTTCATTAGTGTGCAGCTTTTTTGTAATGTGGATATTTCAACTTTGGTAATTTTCGGTAAAAGGGCCGGTTAACACAGAGAATTACGGTATAGTTACACTTTCGAAGATAATGTTGTAAATATGACTGAAGCTGAATTTCATATTTTTGAACAACGTAAACAAGTGGTTTGGTGATTGTTGTTATACTCGGCGTACATGATACTCTGCCCTCGCACTGATTCATGTCTCGTGTTGGAAGCGTGCCAATGATTGTTAAATCATGCGATTTCCATAAAAAGATGGAACAATTATCGATGTGAATCTGTTAATGAATAACATTAGAGCAACAATCAATTTTGTCATCTTTTTATGAAACTCGCACGCGTTAACCATCACACTTCCAGCGGGAACCACGCGTGCGAGTGTAAAGTAACCGGAGTATAAATTGTCACGTAGGGTCCACACTCCACACACGCTAGTTGACATCGACACTAAATGTCAACTTATTCCGATTCAAAGCTTGCTGACGAGCCGACGAACGACGTTCAAACGCAAGCGTTGAATTGGGAACGGAACCAGTTGACATTTGGTGTCGATGTCAACTAGCGTGTGTAGTCACCGATCACTTTGTCAACTTGATGTACACATCGAAATCATCATCCAGTTCATAGTACTTATTGTGCACATTCAAGTCGACAGCTAGCAAGCACAGCTGCGCGTTGGGGTCGTGTGCCACGGCGGTGCACAGGTGCCGGCTGGCGCACAGGTCGGCGCAGTGCAGCGCGGACTGCATGCCGCCCTGCCGCCCCAATGTTGTCGCGTTGGTCGGCTTCGCTTTGAAGTCGGTCGCGCGGCGGAAGACGCTGGGCAGCGGTAGAGGAGGCTTCTCTGAATTAGGGATGGCCGGAGTTGTTTTTCAAAAGTTTTTTCAAAACAAAAACGGTTTATTTTTTAAACCGTACCGTCGAAACCGTTTTTTTTAAAAACCTCAGCCAAAATTTTTAGTACTACGCACTAGGTAATGTGCAATTTTTTGCATGCAAGCGTGCGATTTCACATGCCAATACCGTTAGTGGTGGTTTTCATTGGTTTTGAGGCATTTTTAGTGTAAAAGCCAGAGTTGGAAAAACGTATTTACGTTTACCCGAAATACCCGGTTATTCGGGTATTTATATTTACGTTTACGTTTACGTTTTCCAAAAATACCATTACGTTTTGTTACGTTTTCCTGACCAAAATACCCGGGTACTGGGGAAAACGTAAAAAACTCGTATCGTTCTCATGTGCACATGTTGAAATGGGCCGCACCACCTGCAGCCAACAATATTCTCATGTTTTTGCATAAATGTAACATTTTTACCGTATTTCCTCGAAATACCCCCCCCTCGTTCAACCCCCCCTCCCCCCTCTCGGGACCACTATGACACAATCACCCCCCCCCCTCGAAATACCCCCCCCCCAAATTGAGTGTAAAGGGAACGTACATCACAATAACTGTAGTTTGTGTTCTGTGTACTGCAGAACACACATTAAAACAATGTCGGTGTCACGTTAGAACAGTGTACATACCACCTACATACTAATATAAGTCTACAGAACCATATAAATGGCGGTTTTTGTTGCATTTTTCGACGTCTGCGTACGTTTCAGACGACAATTTCGTACTTGGTTTTCAAAAATTTTCTTGTGAAACAATAACCCCCCCCCTCGAAATACCCCCCCTCGAAATACCCCCCCCCCCTCGTTTAACCCCCCCCCCCCTCTCGGGACCACTATGAAACAATCACCCCCCGGGGGGTATTTCGAGGAAATACGGTATGTACAAAAAAGCGGTGTATGTAAAAAGTGACTGCATGCTTGCACGTACACATGGAATTTCGGGTACATATTCAAAAATGTGTTCAAATGCTGAACACAGAAACCTTTTTGTTTGTTTGTAGAGCATTGCGTTTATAAATTTTTTTGTGATGAATTCCGACGATGCCACTTGCAACAACTGTGAGTAGCACACGTTTTGAACCTGGAGGGGCGAGTGCAAGCTCTGGTGCCAGCCAATCCCAGACTCTGTAGGATGCCCTGTAAAATGTAAAATTTCATGCAAATGTCAAAACTTATGTAAAATGCCCAGCAAAATGGCAAAAATTGGCCACCTTCCAGGGCATTTTGCATGACTTTAGACACTTTGCATGCCATTTGACATTTTACAGGGTCTGGGACTCCAGAATCACCAGCGTAGTTGGATTTGGCCACACTTACAACAGAAAGTGGTGCAGATGGAGCGATTAACCCATCCAAAGGTGCAAATAATGGTATTTTCCAAAGCACAATGGCAAATACTGTGTGTAAATTTTTTACGTTTACGTTTTTTTTTACGTATTCCTTGGTATTTTAAAAATACCTTACGTTTTAGTATTTATACTTTTGATTTGGAAAAGGTATTTACGTTTACGTTTACGTTTTCCAAAAATACCAGTATTTGCACAACTCTGGTAAAAGCTTCCATTTGTTTGTGCTATTATGTTATAATAGCCGTGATATGTTAGTGTAGTATGTAATATATAGCCAATGTGCCTCCACATACTTCTACAGTGTGAAACATCACTGGCAATGTATTAGCCTTCTCTTATCACCTTATTCCATGGCTAACTTCACTGGTTGTCACAGTTCCAAGCCACACGTGTTCCACAAAAGGCAATATACATCATGAGTTGATGTAAAAACGGATATTTTTGACAGAAATCACCATTTATATTGCTATGCCATTGCTCCACAGCTATTCATTGGCTATATACACTACCGTGCAGAATAGTTGAGACTTTTTGCGCTGCGTGATTAATGTTGCCAGAATTTCGAAATGGTTGATATGCAAAACATTTGGATACTATACATGGGTACCCTGGGGGGTTGACTACACATGCCCAGAATGACCGCCCCTCAAGTTCAAATCTGTGTATATTCCTAGTTTACAAACATATTAACTCAGTTTGTTCATGTTTCAGAATAGTTGAGACTTTTCTTGTTTTGGGCAGTAGCCACCCAGTATCTCACTTTAAAGTCTATATCCACCTCCTATGTTCATTTTTGAACAAAATTTTCACCATGGCAACTGCTTGCCTGCATCAATGAGCTCTGTGTGCAGCAAGAAACATTCTAAGCATGAACAGCATATGGTAATGCATATATGGAAATGTGGGATTTATTAATTTTTGCTGCAGTTTTGCATCCATTGCCAGCAACACAGAAATGAGGGTAGGCATAGTACTGGGTGGGGCTATTTGGTGTGTAAATTTGAGGTTTTGGCCTTGCCCTATTAGGGAGAAAAGTTGGCCCAACTGTGAATGAGTAATGTGCAATTATTTTGGATGGAATGAAGATGGAAGTTTGTAAGTGCTATAACTTTTGATTGGAAAGAGATATTGAAAAAACGTTTTTGTCATATTAATTCTCTCTGTCTTTAGTATGTTATAGACTGTTCAATAACAAAATTTTCATGCTGCAAACCCCAGTAAAATAAGCATAAAATATTTAGACACCATATAAAACTTTGAAGTGCCATAACTTTTGATTGGAAAGAGATATTGAACTCATTTCTGTTTTAAATGAATCCTCGTTGTCTAAAGTATATGATAGCATGTTCAAAAATTTTTTTTGTGTCATGTTCAAAAACTGGGTCAAATTGACATACGGAATTTAGACATCACTAAACCGACCACAAAAATTGAATCTGCAGGTTGTCCCAATCATTTGAAGTGTTAAATGATTCAAATCAGCCCAGAAATGGTTGAGTTATTAAGCTCCAAAGACACTCATCCAGATTGCCCATTTTTTGTATATTTATTGACCATCTTTTTTAGACCCCCCTTATCTCGGGCCTGGGGGTTTATTTGAGCAAACAAGAAATTTTCTTTGTAGCCCCAGCATCAAACCCCAACATACTCAAACGGCATCAAAATTGGGCAAGGGACAAGAAATTAGGAAGCAAAAAAGTGCAACGGACCCCCAGCCTACTGTTTCTCTATGTGTGAAAAGTCTCAACTATTCTGCACGGTAGTGTAAAACGTCACAAATTCCTGCCACCTGTCTGATATACCTGTATATGTTGACTCCTAACCATATCTGGGAGCTTTTGACGAAAAAAACGGTTTTATTTTTAAAAACCTTTTTTTGAAGAAAAAAACATTTTTCTTAAAAAAGCCGAAGTCATTAAAAAACATTTTCAGCCATTCCTACTGTGAATTGGTGCTGATTGGAAAATTCTTGACAATTGGCAATGGTGTATGAGAAGGTTTATTGAAAAGTGGGATTATCAGAGTGTGAAATGCACTTGCCATATGTGACCTGGCATGCTCCAAAGCCATATTCCAGAATCCCAACAGCCTTCAGTTTAAATGTGCTGTGGTCAATGAAGCCATATTTGCCAGTGGTTGGTTCACCTGTGTACAGCAGCACATTGTGCACATTCATGTGAACTGAAGTTATTTATTTATTTATTTAACACTCGTACCGCTACTGGCTCTACAAGTCACGGGCATGTACTAACAACATACAAAAGAAAAATAGACGAGAGCAATATTAAAATTAAAATATGTTTTCATATTGAACAAAGAGCAAAAGTTGAGAACCATTTGTTTTTTAAAATACCGGTAATAGTTATTCGAATACAATCGATATTTAAGGCAGACTAACACGATACCACTGCACGCAAATAGACATAACTATATAGTAGGTGATAACAGGAATATAAAACAAAAATATCCTAAGCCCTACAAAAGTTCAACATACTAGTAACATAAATTTACCACTAAGGCGAGCGATCTATAACAAGATATAAACAAGAGAATCTATGGTACCAGGGCCCTGGTTTTACTCTTAAACGACAGTACAACGATTGGTAGTTATATGTAGTATTCGATTTTGGCCTAGTGAGTCTAGAGTGTATGTATCGCTGAATAAACTGTCGGGCTGCATGTGGAAGTTAAAATCCCATGCTTTGTCCGAATATAAGCGATTTCAGTGTCCTCTACCTCACGATGTAGGTGATAATACTATTTTAACCTACTTTTCGCCATATCAATATACACATTACTATGATCAGAGATGTATGTAAAAACAGTGAACAGTTTGATACGTATATAAATACCTACTTGATCATGATCAGAGGCTAGTAATATACTTATCTAATGCTGTGATGTTGGTCGATATTAATTTTCGCGATTTTGCACAGATAGCTCGTGATATCTGTGCAAAGCGGCATATCGGATCCACAGAGCAAATCTCTTGTGCACATTTTTCTTCACAGCACTCAGAGCATAATTCCCTTAGCAGTTTCTCGCGCCAATATATAATACTCATATCTTGGCACCCGTACAAATAGTGTTGTAGGGTTGGCCAGAAATCATGGCCATATTTTTTACATAATTTGCAAGAAGTCCACTGTTTTTTCCCCGTCCTACTTAATCTGAATTGTTGCGCATTTTGCAACAAACCGTGTCGAGTAAAAACCCACGGTAGATCATCAATATATATTTCCTAGGTGTTTAAAGGGGCTGGGCATGTGCCCAGATAACGTTCTACCCGTGATCGAGACAGACTTACAGAGCCCAACGATGCATCTTTCCAGGCCTGTTGTTTGGCTAGCAGTTTAATACTCTTCAAGCCCAACATAGGATCAATATTTGCATCATTAAGTAGTGCAGTAGTCCGCCCAGTGGGACTAAAACGCCTTGGTTGGTTCGACTTTGTCTTACCCCAGAGTTTAAATGCTACCTTAGTGGTAGAGCTTACTTTATCACTCTCCAAGTAGCGACAGTGACCGACAACTATGCTAGTATACCAAGCCTTCATTGTTGTAACATCACCATCAATAGCTAGGCACCTGTTTGAAAGGTGCAGGGGGGAGTGACATACCTTTCTGTAAACAGACATTTGTATGCCAACCAGTTTTGCCAAAGTTTGCTTTGGCAAGCCAAAGATTTCTACACCGTAGAATACTTTTGTCATTGCGTATAGTGTCCACAATCTGTTCACTGCCCAAAATGGACGTAATGACATTTTTCCTAGTTCTCCCACCATTATGGCAGCCGTCTGCGCTCGTTGGAGCAGCAGCTGACGCTGTCTACAAAACATATCCCTTTCTGACGTTATTGTAATACCTAAGTACTTTATCTCGTCCACCTCAGATATGTATTGGAGACTACCGTTCTTATCCTTTCCTAATGCCCAACGGCATGATGGATTGGATTTACGACGGAAGTGCAGAATCTTACTTTTATCCGGGTGTATTGCTACTCCCCATCTCCATGACCACTCCGTAAATTTATCCATTATAATCTGGAGATCGGGTGCACTATTCGCTAGCAGAGCAATATCATCGACAAAGAACACTGCTGGTACTTTTAAAGGCCCCAGTTGTGCTCCTATATTCAGACTTTCTAGATCAGTACGTAGATCTGCTAAATAGAGAACGTACAGACTAGGAGATAGGCAACACCCCTGACGTACGCCAAGAGGGTACGTATACTCAGGGCTGTACATAGAACCGTATTGTATCACGCACCGCAGATCGTCATACGTGCTTGATATCGATTTCACAAACTTTACCGGATATCCATAATCAAGCAGTTTAGGCCATAACTTGGTACGTGGTACCCTATCAAAAGCCTTAACCGCATCTACGAAACATGCGGAAACGGTAACATTACCATTTACGCAGCCCTGAATGATAACATGATTATCCGTGGTGCGGCGTTTTTTCCTAAACCCCCCCTGCATACTTCCGAAACCATCCACGGTCTCGAATGCAGATAGTAGCCTATTATTCAATACAGAGCAGTATAGCTTTAATAGGTTACATTGCAGGCCAATAGATCGATAATTATCAATACACGATTTAGAGCCTTTCTTATGCAGTAAAGACAGCTTACAGGTTTTAGCCGCATGGGGTATAGGATTTCCATCAAACCAACCATTGAAAAGTATTTTGAGCACTCTCACTAAATGAGTACCACTACCACGTAACATTTCGTGGTAGACTCCCGTTGTACCTGGAGATTTTCCTAGTTTCAGTCTCTTAATAGCTTGTTTTATTTCTACCGGGCTAATTCCCTCATCGAGACTGACCACAAGGCTACCTGAGATGATACCAGAGAGTGTAGTTTTGCAGTTATCTGGGTCTGAGCTCATCGGATTTACCGTTTGAACTTTATCCCAGAATCCCCGCAGTACACTACATATTCTTTCTTTTGTATCTGCCAAGCCTACATTCGATCTTAACATCGGATACAAAATGCCAGCCTCTCTATATCGCCGAGCCAGGCTGTACAAATCCGTCTTAGTACTACTTGATTGTAGTTCAATGTCAAGTCGTTTGCGCTTGATTTCCCTCTCATACTCTTGTTCACAGGAACGTATACAGTCCCGTAGAACCGACACCCTAGCTTTGTACTCAGAGTATACGATGGCATTCAAATGTAGTTGCCGCCGTAATTTCTGTATTTCTGCCTTCATGCGCCGAATTTTTACCGCCACGCATGTTGGCTGAATTGTACTAGCTTTTAATGTATAACGTCTAGAGGCAACATCTTGTAAGCGACTCAAAACAGTTTCATATGTACACTCTTGATCACTTAACGATGACAAAGACTCTTCAAGCCAGTTTGAGAATGGCTCGATGACATCTTCCCCCTTCACCACCCACTCATGTGAATACTTATCGCCAGTCGGCTGTACACGATGTAAGGGCAGTGTAGACAGTTTTAAGTGCAACGAGCAGTGATCTGAAGCAATTGACCTATCACTGGTCGGGCTATGATGCGAGAGTTCACTTACCCACTCCGCATTCGAGTCGAATAAAGCTATATCTAAAAGTGAGCGTATTGCTCCCGCTTCATACGACCACCATATATCAGTGACAGAGGTGCCTACATAGAGATCATTCAACGTAATAAATGAGTTCACAAGTCTCCCTGTGTCATTTACAGTAGCATTATTTTGCTCCAGCCCAGGATAAGTGTTCCCAATGTGACCGTTAAAATCCCCTATAAGTAAGGTAGGACTGCCTTGTTTTATATTTTCAGATATCTGAGATGATAGATGGGATAGGATGCATTCATTTTGCTCTAAGTAAGCACGATTCCTGGATACTTTTCCTGAATCGAAAAGATATACTACTGCAAGCATAATGAAAGTTGATGTTTTTTGGCATCGTAAAGTGAGCCATAAAACATTTTTACAGTCTTCCCAATATTCACCTCCCAAAACGGAACATTCTAAGTGCACTTTGGTATACACGGCTATACCGCCATTGCCATCAATCGGCTTCATGATTGCATTTAGCGTATATCCCTGTATATCCGGCAGATGGACTTTATGTACAGCATTGGTTTCACATAGAGCAATGCAGTCATAATCCATATTCCCAATATTATGTAGCTGCGCATGTTTATGCCTTATTGAGTTCACATTTTGGTAAAAAACTTTGAGATCAGAGGCGCACCGGACATACGCTGTCGCGGCGGGGGCTGTGTTTAAGGCCAACCCTACACTCTGGTGCCGAATATCAGTACCTGTTTGCAGAGTATCGGCCTTTGGCATATTTACATTACGTGATATGCCCGTAACACATGGTGCCACATTTCTCCCGGTGAGTCCAGCATGATCTGTATTTACTGGCCTTATCATGCTACATAAAAAAATGCACGTCACCTGGAGGTAATTATATAATGACATAAATGAAATTGCCCTTGGTCGGTAAAGCACTAAATTACACGTGAGATCCCAAATCACGATGATAATATGGCATATATTACAAAACCATTTTATAGTTGTAATTAAATTACCGGTCTTGTAATGTGATAAAACAGATAATATCTGTCTGAAATACATGGCAAACCTGTCAAATTGCAAGTTCAGAATGGTTTTCCCCTTCAGTCCAACAGTTAGAGATATTATAAACTGTCTTCTGCCGACTGATGCACATATTGCCATGTATTTCGGACATAAGAACAGAACGCCAGGTGGTGTCTCTTCACAAAGTAGTGCCAATATTAACATGTTATCCACAAATATCCTAAGGCACATTTTAGGAACTGCCATAAATAATCCAGTTGCCATGCCTTGTGAAGTTACACCATATTTAAACTTATTGCTAACTAAGCAAAAGAGTGACATGGTGGCGCAGCCAATGCAAAAATAATTCAGGATGTCGCGCCTTCTGAAACAGAGGCGCGCACGCTGAAACATCCTAAAAAACAAATCACTTTGCAACCGAGCTGCTTGCTCCCATTTTATTCGCGGTAGACATACCACAGGCCTTTGCCGCTGCCGCCAGGCGGAACTCCTGGTGGGCCCCCACCTCGGCCGCCGCGACCACGGCCGCCGTTCGCTCCGCGATTGTTGCCGGCGCCGGCTGACGCGGAACCCCTGAGGTATACATTGTATTACTAGAATATACGTAACCAATGTAAACGAGCATAGTAAAATTATGACGAATAGCAGAATAGACGGAATTTCACTCGGCACTAACTCACCCGGACCGGTTATTCTGCTGCAGATTTCCTCTGCGCTCGGATCCGCTGCCCACCGAACTGTTTCGGCTACCCCCGGCGCCACGAATTTGCGCCGCACCGCCATTTCCGCGCCCGTACGGGACTCCACGAGCACCGCGGCCACGCTTATGCGAACTTCCTGCACCGATTTATTAATATTCGAGTCAGATGCATTTACGCAGCGGACAGTGTTAACACATGGTGACTTAGAAACAAACCTCCTTCGCCTTGGTGAACAGGTCCGCCACCGCCCTTTGCCCCTCTTTGCAAAGATCGGGATCGGTTGAGCCGCACATCTGGCGCCACCTGTAGGAGATAGGGTACAATAAGATCTAATACAAACATGCATCCATGACAGGTGATCTAAGCTACTTATTATATCTAGCACGTTATCTACTTTCGCCCACCTGGCTAGCGTTGGCGCGCTGTAACCTTCCAGCGCGAACGCGCACTCCCGTGCCAATAAGCGCCCAAAGAACGACTCCCCGTATTTGCTCAGATGGATGCCGTCCGTGCCTACAATCCCTTCATATAGGCGCATGGTATCCACCCCCATCAAGTGCGGAATTATTGCGGATTTTTTGTTTCGCAATATATAATTCAGGGGTTGGCAGATGGTTACGCCAGGTATATTGGCGCAAACCCGTGACAAAGCTGATTCGATGTCTCTGCCCAACCTCCAAATTATAGCTTCGGCGTACGCGTTGTGTGCGATCCCCTCTTGTGCCGGAAAAAACGGCTGGGTCACGCAACACACTATCGGAATGTGCGGCAAGCCCTGCTCAAAGAGGATGAAACGCAGTTGTAATAAAGTCATGTAAACATTCCTCACGAACTGGAAAATGCCATCCGATTCACCCGATTTAACAGTGCAGAAGACCGTGTCTATGTAGTCCAGAACAGACTTCCACACCACGACTTTCACTTCGCTAAAATCGATCAGCGCACACGCCCCTTTCATTGTCGCCATTCTACAACCCGAGTAGCAATTGGCAACGTTCGACACAGACACCGTGTGGGGAAGGTGCGCCGCCTCAGTATGGACAATACTTTTTTGCAAAAAGTCCAGCAGCGGCACCCTCACCGACCTTGCGGTGCTGTCCCCTACTAGCCAAACTTGCACAGGGATAAAATCGACCGAAATGCCCACCCAACCCTCGCGCAGACCAGTATGGTCCTGACCGTATTTGTCATCGCTCGAGAACTTGTCAGAGAAGAAGTTCGATGGGAGGGGGGACAGTGACCATACAGGCGCTTGCCAGGTCATCGGTCTTTTTACATCCTTTTGCAGGTAGGGCTGCCACTCAGAGGGGTCATGATCGAACGAGCGCAAGAGATCCCTAATGGTGAACCATCCACAATCGGCGACAAATACTTTATCGTCCCAATTTGTGGTACCGCCCATAGCGTCAGTAGTGACAGCCATTTTGGCAGCGTTGATAGCCGCCGGCGAGTGTATGTCCACCATTTTAGGGGTCAAACTTCCGCTCTTTTCCGCGAATTTACCAGCCCACAACCGCAATGGATTGTCTTCATGGTCCAGATGAAAACGCTGAATCACCTCATTTTCCATGTCCACGGAGCCGTCATCATCTACGGCCTCACCGAGCTCCTCAGGGGCATCAGCCGCCGCCGCCGCAATGACCGCGGCGCCCGCGGAGCTAGACGACGACTTGCCGCCCTTTTTGCGCTTGTTCATCGTCTGATTGAACTGGTTCACTGAAAGGGATTGGGAGTTTACAGTCACCATCGAGAGAGAAGAATATGTGTGGCGTATTGGTTCCGGACATTTACTATAACGTTTAATAACGATATCCTTCACTTGAAATTCCACTATTTCACCGTCCTCTATCTCAGATTCCTTTATACCGAATTCAAGGTAATTTTGAATACTAAGGATGGTATTCTCCCATTTTCCACGTTTCACACTGAAACTATGCAACCCACCCAACCTACCTTGGTGGATGGATTTAGCCCTTTCTTTGTGCTCCGATATCCCGGGGCCCACAGTCCACATTTTGTCTGCCTCGTGGGCCACAAACTCGGCATTGTACGCCTGCTCCTCTTCCGACGTGAAAATCAGAGAGGTAAACTCCGGGGAGGCGCGGACTTCCTCTAACGCGAGGCCGTACATATTCATGTTCCGGCCATCGCTCGATTTCGTCACGCCATCCCACGCAGTTTTATTAAAGCCGTTGCCGAGGTAACGATGCGCGCGTGCCGCATTTTGAATTTGCCGCCCCCCTGTCAGTTTCAGGTACATGGCGAAAGCCTTGTTACCCTTTACGCACACTTGCAAAACTGCTATTAGGGAGCGGTAGGCCGGTGTACTTCGCATACGAGCAGAATCACCGGAAATTGTCTTATCATACCATGAGACGGCTTGATTGTCGTCGGTATCGTCGTAATACAATTTCCACTGCTCGTTGCGCCACTCTGCCCAGCACTTGGCCATGACTAAGGGTGCCAAGGGATCATATTCCGTATAGGAAATGTTGCACCTTATGGCTTCTTCTTTGATAGCCGGCATACCCAACGTCTCGCCTTTGTGCCAAATTAGCGCGCACATTAAGCACTTCCAACGAATGCCAAAAGCCAGGAAGTCAGTCCGATAAAAGAAGGACATCGGATCCTGCGGTTCGGTGCTACTCAACATAAATATGTTGTTCACATCGGCCGTCAGATCCACCCCCTTGGCTTGCAAACTCATTTGCATTCGCTCGATCATCACGCGCTGCGTTTTTAACTCGTCATATAATTCTGACTGCACGCGCTGTGATTCGAGCAGCATCGTCTCGGCAATCATAGCCTGCCCCAAGTCGATCTGACCACTTAAATAAATGGCATGCTTCAATTTTGCAAGGATCTCCTTGGTTTGGCATGTATAAGCGCCCAGGGATTCGGCCTGCGAGAAAGTGGAATGCGTATTAAACATGACAGTACATGGTCTTGTTATGACGTAGTAGAAAACTACTGTAGATAAAAATTCCCTTGTCCTTCCTCGCAATAATTTGAGATGATGTATATAATATAACCTGATAGGATATCCAACAATATGAGTTTGATTTATATTAATCAGGCATAGATTAAAGTTGTTATCATAGAAACATGCCCCGGAACCTACATTAATAGGACCTTTGGACAGCAGCGTCTCCATCGTGTTCATCTGCTCCGCCAGCTCTACGTACTTGCCCGACCTGGTGTCCACCAGGTTATTGACGAAGCTGACGCGTTCGCGCGGCGTCAATGTGCCGAACTTTGTCTTCATAGCGACCGTGTCTTCCGCCGTTGCCATCGGGGACGTTGTCAGCCCCTCAAATTCCACGTCCATTTCAGAGCGGTTTGCCGTGAAAATCTTTTCACGCTTTGTTTTATGCGAGAGCGCCTGCATCACAACAAACCGCATGTGGGACATGTCAATCATAGGTGTGCGCCCAGTCATACCCACCTCGCAGTAATGCGTGTTAGATTTATTCATTCTAAATACGTATAGCATGCTGGAATGGACACACCGTATATGCCAATTTTTGAGACGGTATTTTGTGCATAAATAATTAATTTCCGGCCTTTGGCGATATACCCAGCTCCACAGATGACGCCCACTACTGCGAGGCGGATAACACTCACACCACAGTGACCTTGAATGTCTAATGAATGAAGAAAACATCGCAACACTCAATGACATCTGAGAACTGGAACTGACACTCGAGTGCCTCTCACCAGTACGCAGATGCCAAACCCACTGTCCCACTAACCGTGGTAGCGTTCCGCTTTTTCGGACCTCCGCTTTGCACCGCACCACCCTTGCTCGCCAGCACTCGAAAGCTGCCCGATTTGCGACCCGAACGTCGCAACGGCTGCGATTTTGTGCCCGCAGGGTCTTGGGAATCTTGTGAAGTGTCAACGAAACCGTCGTTTTCGTTTTCCACCTCCTCAACGAGCGCCATATAATCCTACAAGATAGAGGAACTGAATGGCATAGAATCTTGGCTTCAAATGCCCAAACTCTTTTCCAGCAATTTCGAAATTCTAACATATACTTATTCTTCGATATCGAGATAACTGTTAAAAACTTTGTTCCATTTTGTTTGATAGATATTCTCCTTAACCAATTGAAGTGATCTGTCGGAAAATTTCGCGATATAAATACCTCTACCGCGAAAAAACCTTTCAATCGAAATGTATAGCCAAAAAAAACTCTCGTTTTCGTTTGGGACACAAAACACGGTAAATACCGGCTTTGTTTGTGCACCCGCACGAACGAGAGACCCGCGTGATGTGAAACCTTCAGTTTCACCGCCCACTCACCAATTATATCGCTCAAATCCGCCTTACCGACCGTCTCGCTCAGCTTCAACATTCGCCGATATTTTTCTTTTCTCGAATAATCTCGAATACATACGCAATTTATCGGGAAGTAATACGGACTAGATTTTAAAATCGTTCTGTTCGTACTGATTATTGATTGGTAACAACAATCCACGTACTGGAAATTTGTATTATTAGCGGTTCCATACGTATTCCGAACATTATTAATATGTATGTTCGGTATTTTTTCAATTCTCAATTCATATGTCGTATCTTTTTCAGATAGACCATAACTCTCAGGGTATATGTCACACTCGTACTTGTTTGCCCGAGATATGGTAGCAAATGCGTACGTGCATATTTGAAATATACCCAGCCAATAAATGGCGGACATTTTCTTGGCACTGTTCCCGCTTCTTATGAGCGGTGTGTTTACACCTTGGGAACAGGCCATTTATGTCCAAGTTATTAATCAATCTGGCCCGAGTCATCAGCGGTCTTAAAAAATGACTGGTCTGATGCACCCTGCCCTCTGATTCTCAACTTCAAGCCTCAAACTCACCCCTCTGATGGGAGGTCGTTTTCTCGACTTTTTCTTTTCTTTTTTTTTTTTTGAAGTGAACGACGCACCCGTGTCCCACATGTGTTCATACAAAAATGGCCAGTCAAAAGTGTTCTCATGTGTGCGTGTGTCACTGTATGGTGCATTATACCAGGTGTCAACATTTTTGGTTATGCCAACGCCATATCCTTCGGTTACCTCCAACAGCTCTACCTGCATTAAAACAGCAACAGATGTGTGTGTGTGATGCGTTGGGCATTCATGCATGCTACATGCACATGAAGCAGCGTGTTTCCATGAACATCCACCAGCATAACTAAATGTGTTGGGTAAGTGTCTTTCACATGCCTCACCTAGCTTCACCAACACTTCAGGCACATCCACATGTGTGGAACACACTTATCAATGCTTGTACTCCCACATGCTTCACCTACATGTACATTTTCGTGGCAGCACCATATGAGAAGCCTTGAAGTGTCTACACACAGATTTTTGTGAAGCATGTGGAAGCAATAGCATGTTTCAGCATCTTCACAATGGTTCACAATGCATCCACACACAGTCAGTATCATTTGTTCAATTTGGGATAGTGTGCATGCATACTATGCCAGGTTTGTCAACTGTATAACCTGTTGGATTGGCTGGAGCTTTTTTATCAACACCATGATAAGATGAATGCAAACACACAGATAACCCACACTGTCATTTAGGTATGTCCTGATTACATCAATCACCCAATCACCATACAAGTAAGCCAAATGTACCACCATCCCATCTGGAACGTCATATTCCTGGAGGGTAGAGGTTTTCAGCATGTAGTAGGAACTGAACCACGTTGTTTTAATTCCAAAAACAGTTATTTGGCACTTATTTGGCACTTATTTAGCAGAAAGTGGGACACCAGTCTTGAGTTTGACCAACCTCACAAGCCTGTTGTAAGTTTTTTGGAATTCTCTTGTTGTTGCTACCGACCTGTTGCAGCTGCATGTAGCACACATCACCCACCAGTCTGGTGGCAGCGATTTTGTTGTCACCAACTTGTTTTGGGCTGCCGAAAGTAACCCCCAATTGGGAGCTGCACCAGGTTGACAGGTTGACACGTGCCTCAATGCTTGCCAGCATGCTGGGCGGGGGGATGATGCCTGCAGATGTTTCAAGTCTAAATAGTTTGTTTACAGTACCTGGTGCAGAGGGAGGTTTAGTGAGTGCTGCTTGTTTTACTAAAAGTTACTGAGTTGATTGCAGAGTTGGAAAAACGTATTTACGTTTACCCGAAATACCCGGTTATTTGGGTATTTATACTTACGTTTACGTTTACGTTTTCCAAAAATACCATTACGTTTTGTTACGTTTTCCTGGCACAATTACCCGGGTACCAGAGAAAACGTAAAAATCCAGCTACACGAAACCACACGTCTGTGAAATGTGCTCTATTACCGCAGTCACATTGATTTTGTGTAAATAGTTCTACCACTGCACCTAAATAATGCCAATTATGTTGTGTAATTGTCTTTTTGACAGTGAAAATATTGTAAAGTAGTGCAATCAATCAATTGTAAATGTATTCAATGTGTCAATTTTGGAATATGAACAGTGTCTAGGAATGTGTTACCTATAAATACAAGCAGAAAAGTGGAATGTGTGTACGCATTTGTGTTTTGGATTTTACAATCATTCACTGTTTTGTTTTATTCATATCCTGCTGAAGTTTTGCGGTAATGGAAGTTTTGATGAAGAAGTGTGCTAATCCATGTGCTAAACTGCGAGGCCATCAGCACCAACATTCGTAAACAAATAGACAAAAATTTAAATAAGATTTTTTTGTTTGCTATGAATGTAAGTGAAAAATATGGATGGAAATTATGTATACATTGTTGAAAATGCCACAACAATGGTATTTTCAGAAGCTCTGCTCATATGGGGCACTTCTTGAAATTTTTACGTTTACGTTTTTCTTACGTATTCCTTGGTATTTTAAAAATACCTTACGTTTTAGTATTTATACTTTAGATTTGGAAAAGGTATTTACGTTTACATTTACGTTTTCCAAAAATACCAGTATTTGAACAACTCTGGTTGATTGTTATACTGTTCGGGACAAAAGTTGTCAACCACATGTCCCAAATGGCCCCACACACGCTAGTTGACATCGACACCAAATGTCAACTGGTTCCCATCCCAATTCAAAACCTGCGTTTGAACGTCATTCGTCGGCTCGTCAGCATGCTTTGAATCTGGAGCAGCACCAGTTGACATTTGGTGTCGATGTCAACTAGTGTGTGTAGGCCCGATCTGACAGGATGCACTGGACTCACCGTATGCTGTAGAAAAACATGTTAGAATTATGGCAAATTTCAATTTAGCTTGTTGATTACACATTTTTTTGTATTTAGTGGAGTTGCATAAATGTATTTACATTTACCTAAAATACCTGGGTATTCATGGTATTTATATTTATAAAATTTTTATTTATGCTTTAGAGAAAAACAATTACATTTTGTTATGTTTTCCTGGCCAAATTCCTGAACTGGGTACCAGGAGGAAATAAAAATCCAATGAGGTACACAAACTCACAAATGGACAAACACAATAAACATAATCAGTGATGGGTCAGTTTTTGAAAGAACACTTTCTGTGTTTTTAGTTTGTTCAAAATGAATAACTTTGTTTTGAGTTATTTTTGCACTATTTTACTTGACTGCTTACACTTAACATGAAATTTAAATTTAACATGAAGTTATGTGAGTGCCATTAGGTAAATTACAGTCCGCTCATTCAAATATGGGGAATATCATCTCAAAAATAAACAGCATGTCCACCTAATCAGCATCAACAAAACCAAACAGGATACAATCAGGTAAAGAAATGCTTGATGTGTGCTTTGGATATGTTTCCTTTCACAAGTAGGGCTGAGGAATTGATGTGAACTGGACCTATCCTTGAAAATGCATATCCAGTGAGCCTATAGACAATGGATTCACATGCCTAGTCTCTAATATCACTGAGCCGCTGATGCTATCACACCAAGCACATTTAGGCAATGCTGCTAATTTACAAAGGCAAATTCGCTTGAAATCGTTAAATTAAACGGCATTGAAGACATTAAATCATCCTCACTATTGTCAAATTCATTGCATAGTCTGATGCAACTTTATTCTTTTAAATACAGTATACTTTTGTATGGCAGGTAGTGATGGATCGGCGCGACAGCGCTGGCGCCATTTCAGGATGCCAAACGGCGCCACGTCATGGCGTCCTTCGCGCTTGGCGTCTTTTTGCTGTGGCGCCCGTAGCACCTGTCCCCTTGCACTTGGCTTCATTTTATGCTGCGATTACAGCTCGGGCGTAAAATTGACTGGGCGTAAAATTAATTATAGATGAATGGATAAAGATACGACATTGTTAATTCAGTCAAAGAAAGCTTAGATGCAGACGTTTCTTGTGTCTAAAGCTCATGAGTTTATTTTAATCGTACTGGGAGTTTTGAATTTTAGCATGATTTTTTCAATTATGCGCTGTAAGTTGCGCAAAATTAGGGCGTAAAATTAAACAAATTTGCACCACAATTCATAACTTCTAGTACAATTGAAAAAAACTGATGAGCTTTGGACACAAGCAACATCTGCATCTGCACTTTCGTTGACTGAAATTGCAACGCCATATCTTTATCCATTCACTTGCAATCAGTTTTACGCCAGGTCTATTTTACGCCCGAGCTGTAATCGCAGCATTAGCGAGACACCCTTGGTGCGTTGGGTTCCGAATTGCGCCATGTCACCATTGATGCTTGGCGCACTTTTTTTGGCACTTTTCCATCACTAAAAGCATGTGGTCCAATCAGTTGGTAGGTAAATATGCGGGTAAATAAGTACATTTTAAATACAATCCTTCTGACATCATAATTATAACTTAATGGAATAATTATATCATAATGAATGGAAACGTAATGAAAGATGTTGCAAAATTTATATAAATTCACATGTTCTGCACGGAACTCTGCCATGGTTCAATGAATATTGGTCTTTTTGAAACACGCCAGAATTAATGAGCATCAATGTAAAAGTAAACCATCCACATTTTTGATTAACTATTCAGATGGTTAATAGTAATAGGTATTCATGCCTGGCCATTTATGCATATTTATAGTTTGAAAGCTACACATTCTTTTTGTACTCAGCTCTGAGTCGGCTAACCTTCAGATGTGCAATGAATTCGAACCATTCATTATGATGACAATGCACTCGCAGACAATCCAGTAGACATAAAATAAAAGATGAGAAATGGCCGCAGACACTTTTTCACTCATTTTCAGACACTAAAAATATTGAAATGCAATTAGGTGTTTTATTATGACATCAGTTTTAACGACGATGACATTATGATTGTGTTTCTTTTGGAAAAAAGTAAAGCGTACAGTCTTTTACTGTGTATCCCAAAATGAAGTCACTCTATCCGAAAATACTTCAATGGTTCATTTAATTATTCACTCATTTAATTTCTCACGCATTTAATGTGAACATTGTGAAGTGGGAAGTAAAAAAGAAACTACCTACTCTTAAATAGTATTTACCCCCTCCAACGTTTGTTCCGATTTTTGAGGGGCTTATTAGAGGCCGAGGGACGTTTTTCTTTTTTCGAAATTGAGCTGAAAATACACAAATACAATTCTAAATACCATCACACAGTAGTTTTTGTAGAAGAAATACCGTATTACCTCGAAATACCCCCAGGGGGTTTATTATTTCGCCAGCAAAATTTGAGGGGGGGATAATTCGAGGGGGGGGGTTATTCGAGGGGGGGTCTATGATTTCGCCAGAAATTTCCGGAAATTCCCCATACGCAGACGTAGAAAAATCGAACAATTACGTAGATGTATATGTGTTTATAGGCATATATAACTGTATACACACATAAACCCTTCCCTAACGTCACTTAGCCATCACTTTTAATGTGTGTTCTGCATTGTACAGATCACAAACTACGATATTTGTCATGTACGTTCTCTTTACACTCAATTTTAGGGGGGGTATTTCGAGGGGGGGTTTATTATTTCCTCAGCCGAAATTTAGGGGGGGGGGTATTTCGAGGGGGGGTTTATTATTTCCTCAGCCGAAATTTAGGGGGGTATTTCGAGGGGGGGGGGGGTTAATTCAAGGGGGGGGGGGATAATTCGAGGTAATACGGTAAGGTATATAAAATTATATTTTCCCAAAATAACACATTGCTCTTTTACCATGTCCCATAACCCATCTGAATAATGAACTGAGAGATAAGGTTTATTCATAAGGTGACAACTTTATTCAGAAAGTATGGTAAATATAATAAAATATAAAATGTCCTATAATAACAACAACACCAGTGAATTAGTCAAAGTATCTATTTTTTCAATTATCACCAGACTTGAGCATGGAATGTAATGAATGCTACAGTAAATATATTTGTTAAACTTGTAAAAAGTATGGGCTGTAATCACAACACTAAAAATACATTGACACTTTACGCTTTACAATATGCGAATACGACACATACGCGTTTAATGCTAAAAATAAAATAAATATTAATAATAAATAATAAGTATCACAAGTCCGATTAGCTGTGTCCAAAATTTGTGAACCTCTTGATTTGTAATTTTGTCAGCCACGGCGACCTGAAATTGACAATGTCCGAATTATAGAGTTTCTTACTTAGGCGAACAGAAATTATAGTTGAGGTAAACAGCATTTTCATTGGAGTTTTTTATTAGGGGATTTCTTCAAGGAGTTCTTCCGGTGGGACTTTCACGTTTGTCACACACCATGTCACTTTTGTCACGGTGTAAATATTTTCAATAAATATAAATATTTATAAAATAATGTAAATATTTTTTCAGTGTATTTACATCCCTTTCACATTCTTTACAATTTGCAAAATCGCAATTAAAAAGACAAACCATCCAATCGACAAAACAAAACAAAAAACCCGGCACCCACCGAAGGAGAAGCGCCTGCCGCCGTAGGGGCGCGACTTGGCGCGCACTCGCTGTGTCAGGTATCTGTTGATGCCCGGCTGCGACCGCGTCGCGAAGAAACGGGGCCCTGGTGAATTTGAGTCGGTTTTAAGTGGTATTTTTATCACAAAAGGCGTTGGGTACTAGAGTTGTTAAAAGTACCTAACTTTTTTCGAAGTATTTACCTATACGTAAATGTAAAGTACCACCTATGTGTTACTTATCCCCTTGAGTACAGCAAGCTTTAAGTAAAATTTTTCACTTTTACTCATGAGTGTACGTACTGTTTCCCAGAAAAACGTAAACGTGAGTATATTTTAGAAAAGTCACCCAATTTTCGCTCAAAGTCACTAATTTCCAAATAATAATATGACACCAATGGCGTTATGCAAAAGTGCGCGAGCGGCGCGAGCACCCATCATAACACCATTTTTTCACTTGAAACGCTGAAGGCTGAATTACGGTACCCCCCAAGCGGTGACAGAATTGTGTTATTTTGGTTTGGGGGTTGGCGTAAAGAATGCGGCGCCATGCCATCGCCACTCCGCGCCAGATTTTCCGGATGCGCGATGGCGCCAAATCCTGGCACCGTTCCAAGTTACACTCAAAATTGGGTTAACATTAAAACCCCCGAAACTCACCACGCACGAAAGGCAACCTCCTCGCTTCTACATCGGCGCCATTTCCAATCAGCAAAATTAGAACGGCGGCGCAAAAAATGACTGCTCGAACTTTCTCCATCTCGACTTACAGCTGTTTTTTTCTGTAGTCGCGATTTGAGAGTAGTTGAATTTGGATCCTGGTCTGGTGTTTCGATGCTGTGTTTTTATATATTTACGGTGTTTTATATATACTCACCAAACAACCAGCGAAAGCCAATTTTACATGGGTTGAGTTATTAAAATTAATTAATTAATTATTTTTTTCGGTGCTAACTGCGGCGGCATATGATAATTAGATGTTTAATATAATTAAAGCTTGACGATCGGTGTTCCATTTACTCGGGAATTATCCATTGTAGTGTCGGCTACCTAATAACCAAAAGCAACAGTTGCGTGAAATTGTAAAGTGTTCAAGTGTCAACTAAAAAATACCAGTGCGATTATTTATTAAGTAAAATGTCAACTTTGAAGTGAAACGGAAAACGGAAAACGGAAATTTGACACCCTAGTCATGTCACAGACCCTGTGAAGTGTCAACGTCAGTGAGTGTGATGCGGGCGACTGAGGCCTAGTACACATCTAAACCCATTACACATCTAGACTTTCCATCCATCTAATTCTACCCATTACCCATCTAGACCGATTACACATCTGAACCTCCCTACACGGGTGGGTAGTATTATGTAAAAAATATAATTTAATTCATTAGCTTTCATTTATTTTAATAATCAAATTAATCAAATATAACATTTAAAAAATAGACTTGTAAATAAGTTAATTAATATTTAATTGATTGATAAACCTAAAAATAAGTGAAAAATGTTGAAATTAAATAAATGGACTTATATGTGTAATGGGTTCAGATGGGCAATGGTTATAATGAGATGGGTGCCGGGTCGCTCTAGATGTGTAATAGGTTTAGATGTGTACTGGCACAGGGTCGTTTGGACTGCAATAATTGCAGTATAAATATTCGTTGTTTGGATAATGTATTCCGTTGTTTGTCTAGTTTGTTGCCAAAGCCAGTGTTTTCCAGATGCCCGATTTTAAGTCTACATCCTTCGCTGTTGAACTAAAAAATCTAGATCGCGTGTTGGCTTGTGTTTCAGCGGCGATTGTAGACTTTTTTCACCATCTGTTTTGTCATTTAATATGTTTTTTGGCACTTTGCATGAACTGCATGAATACACTTCCATTATTTTACAGGGTTGGGAGTGCCCCCAGTGTTCCTTGAATGAAAAAGTTACCATGTAAAAAAATACAAACAATTCAAACTGGCCCACAAATGCGGCTGCGCCATTTAAATTGAGACTTGATTGTTTCGTTTGCCAAAATCAACATTCATTTTTTTGCATATTTTTTTACAAAGTAAACAATTTATCGGACGTTTATCGGTGTGTGATAAATTCCGCTTATCAGTAGCACGCCAGTATGATAAATATTTGTGTTCAAATATACTTGGGTTACTTTACACCCTGCACCGTGGTTCCCGCTGGAAGCGTGCCAACGATTGCTGTACGCATACAATTTTCATTAAAAAATTGAGAAAAAAATAATCGTTGTTATGACGCTAAATGTTAACTATTACGAAACTGATTTTTTCATCCTTAACACAAAAATTGCATGCTTACTCATCATTGGCACTCTTCCAACGTGAGACATAAATGAGTGCGAGGGCAGAGTATCATGTACGCCGAGTATACCGTATTTCTTTTAATAGAACAGCATAGTCCTATTTTGACAACGTTTTTACCTGCCGTTTTTTGGAGGTTCCGTTCTATTGAAGGTGCCGTTTTATTGGAGGCTGCCGTTCTATTGTTTTCGCATATTTTTTCACACATTTTTTTTGTTAACAGTTTTATTTTGAATGAGACCTTAGCAACATTTGAGGTAATAACAGATAATAATTTAATTTTAATATTTGAATGCTTTTGAACATTCTCACCATTGATTTCGTATTTTGGCAGTCCATCCAGCATACCTTCTACCTGCCGTTCTAATGTAGGTGCCGATCTATTGGGGCTGCCGTTCTATTCTTCTCATGAGACATATAGACCCAAGACCTGCCGTTCTATTGAAGGAAAAAACTATCAGTAGAAAATATTATGGAGGAGTTTCTATTAGTTGAAACATGGTAATCAACATTTTTTGTGCTGCGTCCAAGTTTTCTATAGTTGCTGCATTTGTTATTTGGTGTATAACTGCGTGAAAAACTTCGAAACTTTTTGTCGTGATTTTTACATTAGATTCTATTACCAAAAATGGCTACCAATCCAGCTGAGGCTCTTTCAGCTAAAACTGAGCAGTCTTGTGCTGAAAAAATGAATGGTGAATTATTTTTAGAGAGACACTTTTTCTCTAAAGAGACAATATAGGATTCTAAAATTTCAGGTTTGGGCATCACAATCTCAATGGTAAAAACTGCAATTCTGACAGCACCCGCTGTATCCAAATGTGAGATATCACCGAGTACAGATGTGGAGTCTTTTGAGGTGGAGGAAATTGGCAAAGGTAAGTTTTTACCAAAATTTATATCTATCTCGATGCACGAACCAAGGGAAAAATCAGCCTGTAATACCGTATTATTTCGAATTCATCCCCCCTTGAATTAACCCCCCCCCCCCCTCGAATAAACCCCCCCTCTAATTTTGCTGGCGAAATGAAAAACCACCATGGGGTTATTTCGAGGTAATACGGTATTCGCCATGACAAGACAAGTTGAATGTCAAGTGAAATTGGCCAGCGACCAAGTGATTCTGAGAGTAGTGACATTGATCATGTGAAGTGAGTGCCATAAAATCGGAGCGTGATTCACGGTGAAGTATTGTGAAGTGTCGTCATGCAGACGTGCAGTGTGAACCATGCAAACGACTCTGTGATTGTTTGTGAAGTGTGCTTCACACGAATTTTGGCCATCACGAAAAGTGTGGAAGACACTTCATCTCAAATCACGTGAAGCTTTGGAAGTTTTTACAGACGATCTTCTCGTGCATTCAGCCCACTTACGCACGCTTCACGAACCTATTTTTGCAATGTATCGTCGATTTTTTCACAGGCAAAGGATTCCTTTCTTTCACTGGCACAATCAGACTGAAATGGCTGCCGGAAAATCCAAATTTGCCAAGTTCGGTTATAGTGAAAATTCCCAACACGAAAGCTCTTGAATTATTTGCAAATTCTGGCAATGAGTCTATGATGGAGATTTGCAGCAAAATGAAAGTACTATTACCAAAGGTAAATTTTTTACATTTGAAACACATCAAGTTTCTATTGTTTTTGTAACACAATTGTGAGCAGTTTTGGGTGTTGGTGTCCAATATTAGGTTTGGAAAGAGAGTTCAAGAACCGGAAAGAACTTTCTTTCCAACAATCTAACGTATTTTCCACCAGTAAATATTTTCGCAAAGATTTAGTCTATTGCCACTTTGTATGGGAATGGATTGGGGGATTTATTCAAGGATACATAAATACGATATTTAATCTATGTATTTATTTATTTTTAATGACCTCGCATGCAGCTTCATCTGGCGGAATGCACCCTCTATGAAACTTTTGCTCTCAGCGACCCGAAATTTGTGTTAGTTTTGTTCAGAGCGAGACATAATATTCCCATAAACACCTTTACCTTTATAAAAAAATACATAATTGGTTTGCAAATTTCTTCGCAGCCTATTTGACGTCACAATGGACATAAGTATTTTACAGTTTCAGAAAACAGTAATCTTATGTAAAATACCTAATATAAAATCCTGCAAAGTCCTTTTCAACATCGAATTTTCAATAGTGAATCTGAAATAGATCTGATTTGAAGTGAATCTACAACCCTGTCAGTTGTAGCACACTTTCCAGTAAACCTCCTGAACCTATTGAACTTAGGCCAACATTTTAGTGCTAACCCTGCATTTTGTATACCTTACATACCTTTATCATTTGTTTCACCCCAGCCGTTAAGTGCACTGTTGGTAGTGATGTACAGTGTAATTAAGTGTAAAGTATGTAGCATGTACGGGCACAAAGCGCCATGGCATTTTGCTGTGGCGCCAGGAGCAATAGTGCCTTGTGCTGACACTTGGCGCTAAAGTGCTGGCCTTTTTACATCACTAGTGCACCGTGCCGCTACTTCACCTATATAGGTATTTCAGTACCCACATTCATTATCCACAACTAAATTTACAATTGTAAAATTGTAGTTTTTACAATGTATTTTTTACAATCTAAAAAATTCAAGCACCCCCCCCCCCCCAGTGCTCCAGTGCCAATACCGGTGATCTACGCGGCAGTGCCGTTCGGGCCAGAGGGAGAGCAGGGCTACATCGTGATGCAGGATTTGTCCAACCAGGCCGCCAATGTGGACATGGGTGAGGGCTTTGATTTGGAACAGACCAAACAGGTTTGTTGGCAAGCCAATTTGGTGCTATGTTAATCAATTTGCATTCCGTTGCAATTGTAAATATGAACTGCTCCATGTTGAGTGACTGGCCGATTTACTATTGGTTAAAATACTCACACGCTGTTTACATAAGGGGCCAGATCCGTAAAAGGCAAAGTACTTTACTCTTCACTTTACTCACGTATGTATTGATGCATGTATTTATGTTTGTATGTAGGTATTTGTATATTTCATAACTATTTAGGTCATCCAACATGTATCAGCACTGCAAGCATAGTCATTGAAAAACGAAAGTTGGAAAAGTAATCCAGGAGCTACACTAGCAGATGCTTTTGCAAGCAACCAGGTCAGTTACTAGTATTATATAAAGTATTTGGAAAGTGGAATTCATGGAAATAAAATTACCTATTCAAAAGTTCAGCTCATTTCCAATCCTTTTAGGCAAATATGGAAAAGCAGTGGATAGAATTCAGAGAATGGGTGGATAAAAATGTAATTTCACATCGCTTTAGGCCAGAATCTTTGGCCAGGCTGGATGAAATCAAGCCAAACAGTGTAAATATAAAATACATATTTGATGATCTGCACAGAATCAAAGGTTCATTAAACCACAACAAAATGGGTGTGATACTTAGTAACACTTCAGTATCTGATGTGATGGTAATGTTCAGCTGAAAAAATTTATTAAATTAAATATATGTAGGTCCAATTTGTGATAACGGTGTTTGTCCAGTGTGCGTCTTGCACCATTTGTCATAATTCATCTAACCCATAGAGAGCCCGTGGTTGGAAACTGGCGCCAATGCATGCCAAAAAGAGCGAAAATTCTTAGCAAAATTCAGTCCGCAGGAACGATTCTGGTACACAATATTGACAAATACCTAACAATTTTTGCACATTGAACTTTGTTAACCCGGTGCCAGTACTCATCTAAACCCGCAATTCATATAGACCCACCACTCATCTAATTCTATGTACTACTCATCTATACCTGCTATTCATATAGATGAGTAGTGTTCAGGTAGGTGGTCATGTGTTGTGGCAGTGTGGTATGGAGGATTAGCAGTGGTGGGTTTAGATGACAGAAGGGATTAGCAGAAATTACATACCAGGGGGTAGGTGAAAGGTGAAAAATGTTACAGACATTTCAGTTCACCCAGTGCATGCAAACAGCACTGCAGAACTTCATGGCTTCATGCACATCATATTTACAACAAGGACATTTCCATCCATCAATCCATTTTTAGCTGTGATCTGCCTGCATGCTTCACTGAAAATGTTCATTTTTTAATACTTGGTAAATATTATGGATCAAAATATTGACAAAGACATATTTAAGGTGTTCCTGATGTGATGGTACATGGTGATTTTTGGGCAAACAATATCCTGATTGAAGCAAATCAAGATGGAGAACCAGGGAAAAATGTTGTTGCATTTGTGGACTGGCAGGTGCAATATTTGAACTTTAAAGAAATATTTGAAGGTTTAAAGAAACATTAAGAAACCTGTAGTTGACACATGCTGGGAGTCCAGTGGAGGATTTGGCAAGATTATTCAGTTTTTCTGTCCAAGCTGAAGTTAGACACACACACAGGAATGAATTGATAGAGTTGTGAGTATTAGACCCCGTTTACACAAATTTTTTTGTGACGACTTGACAACAAAAAACGTTCAATAAGTTGAGTAAAAAGGTTCCATATTCATTAGAAAAAGTGGTCAAGTATACCTTCTACCTAGACTAATATGCCGGCCAAATTGCAGACTTGTGCTTGTAGCTCAAGATTTATAACGTTCAAAAAAAGTTTGTTATTGTCGCTGGCTGTTGGAGACAGTCCGACAACTGTCCGACAACTGCAAAAGTTTTCAAACGCCTTTAACTCATGAGCTACAAGCACGATTGTGCAATTTAACATGCATATTCGCCTAGGTGAGATGTATAATTGACCACTTTTTCTCATAAATATGGAACATTTTTACTCAACTTATTGAATGTTTTATTTTTGTTGAGTCGTCACAAAAAATCCATGTAAATGGGGTCTTATAATTTTTCAAATACCATTTTGCAATCCTCAAACATTTTCCTCATTGAAACTGCTTTCAGGTATTACAAATCACTCACATCAGCTTTGGGACATGAGCCACCATTCACATTGGCTACAATAAAGTCACTTTTTAATGAGACATTTACCATGGCATCTGGTCTGATGCTGCCACATTATCCAGAACTGTTTAAAATGATTGACGCTGGCACTTTTGTGTCCACAAAAGATACTGAGAAAATGAAGGAAAAGGTTTGGTCAGATGCTGCATTGACATTGGATGATGCACTGGAATTGATTGATTTGAGGAAAATGGAAAAGTGATTTAATTTTGATGAAGGAAGTCTTTTGTTTATATCAATAGATATATCTTTATTTATATAGGACAGAAATTTATGAAAGTGCTTAGGTTACAAAGTTTTTTATACAATACTGTCCCCATCTGTTTTGTTTTTCTTCTGTTTTTTTTTTGTTGTTATCATTAGTTGGTCATTTGCTAGAAAAGTGATGCAATTGAGGCCTACTACTACTTCTCAAAGTCGACAAGTCCAAAATATGAAAATGTCGAGTTAGGCCCGGAAACGTCATCTGGGGCTACTTCCGCACATTTTTTTATAATTTTCCATAAAATTTTTGACCTAACATGCCCATTTTGCCAAAGTGCCAAATTTGACATTTTTGGGGAAAAATGCAAAAATTTCGGGCAAGAAGTCGACAAGTCCATCCCTCCGCTTCCTTTTTTATGGGAAAAAACAGCAAGAAATGTGATATGTCCACTATGGACAGCTACTTCTAAAAGTCGACAAGTGTTGCCCATAAATCATAAATTGCCCATAAGGCAGCTTCGGCTTCCCCGGGAGCAAAAATGTTTGTTAGTGCAAGAAGTCGACATGTCCAATTCCCTCCCAAAAACAGTTTTGCTCTGACCAAATGGAAATTTATGGACACGCAATTTTTCACATCAAGGTTGAGAGCAGGGGCTGAAAATTTGACACTTTATTGTCAACATATGGAACTTAATGGAAAGCATGAGAGAACCAAATTGGACGCGCACCACGGGCCTGGAATTGGGTCCGAAACTTAAAATGCGATTTACTCAAAATCACATTTTGTGGACTTGTCGACTTTGAGAGGTAGAGGCCTCAATTGTATCTTTCTGTCTTGTTCAAGAGCGGTCCGGACTTGTGTTAAGTACAAGTTCGGACTCGGTAGAAATTTGTACTTAGGAATGCAGTCGTTGATTTTTTACATATTGAATCAATTTTGCACAAACTGATGACTAAAATAAATAATGAAATCTAGATTTCACAATGTGCATTTATAAATGACAATGTGAACAAAGAATACAAACCGCATTTAAGCCGTCAAAATCGTGTAAACGATGGACTGAGTGCGCGTGGCAAGTGTGCGCGTGGCATTTGTCGAATTTGGCTTGACGCCAATTTTCCGTGGTGCTATTGGCGCGGATGGTGGATTGATGCTTGGCACCATTTTTCTCTGGCGCCTTTGGCGACTGGCACACTGTTTCCGAATGGCGGCTTTTTTATGTCGCTTTTTCATCACTACATGTATTTATGTCACGCGTACCCACGCGATTAAATTTTTTATTTACGATTTTCCCTTTTAAAAAAATATAGACTGCGCCCCACCAATTTTTAGGATCATTTAAATCTGGCGTTTGATTTCCGGTTTTTAAAAAGAACTAGTTTCGATGAAAATGCAGCGCACCACTCATTTTATTGTATTTACAACAATCAACATTTTCCGTAAGCCGATAAACAAATAAAAAACGTCCGTTAGTAAACAAGTTCTGTCCCGACTAAATTTTTATTGTCCAATCCATTGTGACATCCAGGGACAATAAAAGGGAACTTTAGTCCCTTATCCTTAACGAAGAATCTTAAAATCCATTTTATTTATATTAGGTATTTGTCTCCTTTTTTCCATTTTCGGTGGCTGGTAGTACCAGACTTTTCGGGAACTGGTGTCTACGAAATGATGGTAATTACGTAGCGATTTATTGTCTTGCTCTAGTCTAACAGTTGTGTTTGTTTGCCATTTGACCAAATTTTATGCTTTTTGTTCTTGCGGGCTTTGAGATCTTCATGGGAGATTCAATTTTTAGTTGGTTCCTTATTTTTCAGACGGACGATCAGTTACGAAAGTTTATTCGTATGACGTATTTTTGGGTATTATATTCAGATTCCCGGTCCGGTAGCGTTCCAAAAAAGTGTTTTTTTAATAATCTCAAAAAATCATTCAAAAATGAAATACATATAATTAAATCTCTCTGAAAAACGTCAAGAAATATCTATATAAATGAGAGATTTTTTAGATTTTCTGCTCAAAAGTAAATATCATTAACTCTCTCTCAAAAAAGGAGAAAAAATAAATAAATGTCAGATATTTTGTATTTTCTGAGGTTTTTTTAAAATTATAACTCCCTGAGATTTTTGGAACGCTATTCCCGGTTGCGTAAATATAACTCGTCGCGTTCGATCGAGAGCAAGAGAGTTGCAGCTTTCTATTATTTTTCAATTTTGCAGCGCCAGGAAAAAGGGCGCCATAAGCCAGTTCAAAAAGTTCCGCCGTGATGTCATTCCATAACTAGTGTCCACTATTTGAGTGTCAAAAATGTACCCGTTCACGGGCAAAAAAAACGGATGCGTGAAGTGCCCGGAAGCGGCTTGCGAAAACACTTCCAATCATTCTCAATATTTTGTGTGAAGTGTCTCCCACATGCTTCACGTGTCATCACGAAAATCCTGAAACATCCTGTCATCGGATCTGGCGTTTCCAGAAATTGTCGAAGTGCTCTTCACGAACCAAGTACTTCGCATTTTCATGAAGAGATGTGAAGCGTCTTTGTGACTCCAGGTGTACTGATGGAAAAAGCGCCAGGACATTGGCGCCAAGCGCCAAAAGCGCCATGGTGCTTTTCCGAACCCCAGCGCCAAGCGCCAATGGCGCCAGATAAAAATGGCGCCAATCGCCAAAAGCGCCATGGCGCTTTTCTAGACCACAGCGCCAAGCGCCAATGGCGCCAGAGGATATTGGCGCCAAGCGCCAATAGCGCCAGCGCCAAAAAAAGTTTGATTCTCATATATGCACTGCTATTAATTTGTTTTTGGTGCAAGATACAAGTCATTTGCAGTCACTTTTGTTATTCTTGTCTTGTGGGTGTTTGGGCTAAGTATAGCACACCATCTGTAAAAGGTGCTAAGATTTTTTGGATGATGATGGATGATGTTTTGGATGAAATTTTGGATGATGTTTATTACTTAACTTTACACTTTACACTTTACACCTGCTTAAACAAAACTGCAAGGAACGAGCTCAGTATAGTGATTGAGCTAGAACCTATCTGAAGAGTGTTACCAGTCCGATGAAAAGTCACATAAAGCCTTACATAATTCGGATTAGATGGGACAAATGTTGAATACCCACGCAATCACAAGGACATCGTTTACAAACTGATCAAGAATAGGGTATGTTGATCCAGGAATACACTGACAGTAGCACATATACTTATCTAAATTATACTTAACAGGTCCTTCTGCATAAAATAATGATGAATTTTTGTACTTTTTGGCGCTTTTTTGGCGCTTTTTAAAAGACTAGCGCCAAGCGCCACGGCGTCATAGCGCCAAGCGCCAAAAGCGCCATGGCGCATTCCCAAACCCCAGCGCCAAGCGCCAATGGCGCCACAGCAAAAAAGCGCCAAGCGCCAAAAGCGCCATGGCGCTTTTTGCTTTGGCGCTAGCGCCAGGCGCCGGCGCCATGGCGCTTTTCCATCACTATCCCCAGGGGTCCACTGACTATGCAAAAACACTTCACGACACTTATCCACGCATGGTGCGCATACACTACCTAGTTTGCGGATTCAGTAAACTCGGATTTGGTTAACTAAAATCGACATTGAATGCATCTGAGTTTATCGGAATGAGTTACTTTATACATTTGTCAACGTAGTTGACAGATACCTCATTTTAGTAAACTCAAATGCATTCAATGTCGATTTATGAGTTTACCAAATTCGAGTTTACTGAGCCGGTAAACTGATGTGTGCCGCACCATTTTCATTAGCTATTTATAGTGTTTTTCACGATGCATGATTATTTACTCAGCAAAAAGTTCCTGGACAAAATTTTTCAGACAAAAATACCTCACAGCCACGATAAAAGGTACAAATGCATATTACCCAATTGTCACTGCTATGCTTAATTGCACTGGTACATAATTCCTTGGGAACTTATGTGGTCGTTCAGAGAAGGCACTCAGGCACAAATTTGGCACGGGGCCATAATAGAAGGCACTATTTGTACAATCCTACAGATACTCAGATTATTGAATTGGACCATACCTCATTCAATTGGACAGTGCTCAATGCTAATAAAGCAGTTCTTGTGGAATTTTACAAGCATACATGTGGCCATTGTTTGACCTTCAAACCATACTTTGAACAGTTTGCAAGGTAAAATCAGTGAATTTCTGTATTGGTTATAATCAAATTCCATGATATATTGAAAAAATGAGTTATTTAAATTTAAGTGAATTTTTGCAATTATATTTTTCATGGCACTGTGCTTGGTAATATTGCGGGTTGAGCACCTTATACTTTTTCAAATATCATAGGTTGCTGTGCCAGATTCTTTTGTCATAAGATGTGAGGTATATTTAGAAAAATTGTGCTTTTTATTTACCGTATTTCCTCGAAATACCCCCCGGGGGGTGATTGTTTCATAGTGGTCCCGAGAGGGGGGGGGGGTTAAACGAGGGGGGTATTTCGAGGGGGGGGGGTTATTATTTCGCCAGTACTTTTTTGAAATCCTAGTACAAAATCGTTGTTTGTGACGTGTGCTGGGGTAGAAAAATGCATCAATAACTGACATGTATAGACTCCTGTAGACTAATATTAGTACGTTGATGGTATAGACACTGTTCTAACGAGATTCCAACATTGTTTTAACGTGTGTTCTGCACTACGCAGAACACAAACTGCAGTATTTGTCATGTACGTTCTCTTTGCAATCTGGGGGGGGGGTATTTCGAGGGGGGGGGGGGTGATTGTTTCATAGTGGGCTCGAGAGGGGGGGGGGTCAAACGAGGGGGGGGGGGTATTTCGAGGAAATACGGTTGCGTTATTAAAATCTGTAAGAATAAAAGGTGTAATATGTAGTGCTTTTTCACAAAAACTGTGATTTAATTAAACAAATGTATCACAAATAACAGTTGAAATCATGTTCACCTTGCATTTATGGTTGAAAAAGTAAAGTGTTTTCCACGATTGGTATTAAAATGTGTGCATGGATCACTTTCCATCATTGCCCACTTTTGAAATGACACCATTAAGCCCCCTTTTAAGCTACAATACTTGTGAATATGCATTCGCCCCTTCCTTCCCGTAAATCTCACCCCGTCCCGCAGAGAAATTGAGCCCTGGCAGCACCTATTGGAAGTGGGTGCAATAAACTGCGCCACACCTGGCAATACTGCAGTGTGCGCTGCAAATGGAATCATATCTACGCCCACCGTGAAGGTTGGCCTTGTTTGTGGTTGGCGGGTTGCCAGTTACGACCCGGAAATTTCCGTTTCCGTTTCCGGCGGAAAAATTGCGTTTTTTCTTTCATTTTTGGTGAGTGCTTTTGTGTGCACCAGCGCCTACGGGCGCAATTTTGTTTTTGTTTTAACAATTCGCTCTACACACTAGTTTCACTAAAAAAATTCTAAAATTTGGAAACAGTTTGGGTTGAGCTGTTCAAGAAATTTGCATCAGTTATCTTGCTTGATAATTTTATTTGATAATAATTTGATGGTTGCACAATCCCCCCCCCCAAAAAAAAATAAAATAAAGATAAAATGAAAAATTGAAGAATAAAATACGTATTACCTCGAAAGTTCCCCCCCTTGAATTAACCACCCCCCCTCGAATAAGCCCCCCCCCCCCTCAAAATGGGACGGGGGAAAAATAACCCCCCCCCCTCGAATACCCCCCTCGGAATGATGTACGTCATGTACATTATAAATACGTCATGTATGCAATGTACATGATGTATATTACTGTTAATTTGCATTGCAACTACCGTATTTCCTCGAAATACCCCCGGGGGTGATTGTTTCATAGTGGTCCCGAGAGGGGGGGGGGGGTTAAACGAGGGGGGGTACTTTCGAGGGGGGGGTTATTATTTCACAAGAAAATTTTGAAAACCAAGTACGAAATTGTCGTCTGAAACGTACGCAGACGTCGAAAAATGCAACAAAACCGCCATTTATAAGGTTCTGTAGACTAATATTAGTATGTAGGTGGTATGTACACTGTTCTAACGTGACACCGACATTGTTTTGGCGTGTGTTCTGCAGTACACAGAACACAAACTACAGTTATTGTCATGTACGTTCCCTTTACACTCAATTTGGGGGGGGGGGTATTTCGAGGGGGGGGTGATTGTTTCATAGTGGTCTCGAGAGGGGGGGTTCAAACGAGGGGGGGGGGGGTATTTCGAGGGGGGGGGGGGGTATTTCGAGGAAATACGGTACACTAGTTTGTGTAGCTTTCACATTTTATTGTACAAATGTCTCGCTCGAATTAACGCCCCCTCAAATT